>CM051001.1:15301648-15331648 GCA_027704905.1 Muraenolepis orangiensis
GTATGAAGAACATGTCTCTTTCTCTCTCATTCATGGCCTCTGCCTCTCTCTCGCTCTCTCTCTCTCTCTCTCTCTCTCTCTCTCTCTCTCTCTCTCTCTCTCTCTCTCTCTCTCTCTCTCTCTCTCTCTCTCTCTCTCTCTCTCTCTCTCTGCCTCTCGCTCCTCTCTCTCTTTCTAGATCTCTTTCCTCTCTCTCTCTCTCTCTCTCTCTCTCTCTCTCTCTCTCTCTCTCTCTCTCTCTCTCTCTCTCTCTCTCTCTCTCTCTCTCTCTCTCTCTCTCTCTCTCTCTCTCTCTCTCTCTCTCTCATTCTCGACTTCTTGCCTCTCTCTCCTCTCTCTCTCTTTCCTTCTCGGCCTCTGCCTCTGCCTCTCCCTCTCTCTCTCTCCTTTTTGGCCTCTGCCTCTCTTTCTCTCTTAGGCTAATTGCCGCCTCCCCCCCTCCACAACTCCACCCTCCAGAGGCTGGTTCACTGCTAGTCTCGGTCTAATTGACTGGCTGTTTGGGGTTAGCAGAGTGCGTGTACACATAAATATGTCTCACCTAAGCACCTGGATAACTCATATATGCTCCGGGTGCCGAGATTGGACATCTGGGCATTTTATAGATTGCACTATGGACACCAAATTGTTCTTTAATATAATGCTGGATTTATGAGCCCCACCTACTGCTTTAATCAACATGAGATTTAGGCCTGCTTTGGTTGACAAGCTGTTTGGAGGCAAACATCCTGCTAGTCCAGCTATTCAGGTCACCTGACACTACTGACACTACTCCACACATCCGCTGTTGTGTCTTCCTGTAGCATAGCCAACATGGTCCAACTGTGGGAGAGAGGATGAGAGAGAGAGTCCATATTTTTAAAAGCTCTTTAATTTGAACAGAGTTCCATATCTACCATAAGCTATGTTGACGTCCCTTTACATATTTAAATACAACAGAGAGAGAGAGAGAGAGAGAGAGAGAGAGAGAGAGAGAGAGAGAGAGAGAGAGAGAGAGAGAGAGAGAGAGAGAGAGAGAGAGAGAGAGAGAGAGAGAGAGAGAGAGGGAGGGAGAGATAATAATGCATTTTATTTATATTGCATATATTTTCATTCAAACTCAGAGTGCTACAAAGTTAAAAACATATCAAACAATAAAATGACTAAGAATAGTGAACATAAACAGGTAACATAAAAAGGCCTTCCTAAATAAAATGGTTTTTAGGCCTGTCTTAAAAAAGTCCAGGGTCCGTGGTGCCCTTAAACGATGAGGAAGGCCATTCCACAGGCGTGGCGCAGCTGAGCAAAAAGCCTGGTCCCCCATGGTGAGGAGCTTAGTACTGGGGGCCTGAGGAGCACGCTGTTAGCAGATCAGAGGGTGCCGGTGGCAGTTAGTGGAGTAATGAGTTCTTGTAGATAGGGGAGGTGCATAACCATTTATGTATTTGTGTGTAAGTAACAGGATTTTGTAGTCGATCCTCAATACAACCGGAAGCGACTGCAATGCAAACAGAGTCGGTGTTATATGCTCATGTTTACTTCATTTTTGAATCAGGATCCTGGCAGCATTTAAAATATACTGTCTCTTTGAGATGGGATTCCAGGGATCCAAATAAAAAGTGCATTGCAGTATTCTAGCCTAGAAGAGACAAAGGCATGAACAAGCCTCTCTGCATCTGACAAGGATTAGGGTAGGGTGGAGTTTGGAAATGTTTTTGAGATGATAGGAGGTTTTACACAGATGTTTTATATGGTCATTAAAAGTCAGGTCTGGGTCAAACCTGACACCTAAATGAGTGACTGACGAGGAGAGAGGGATGACCTGACCGTCGAAGGTGAGATGAGATATGGGGGATGACTGAACCTGATGTGGGGTACCATCAAAGAGAGCTTCAGTTTTGTTACTGTTTAACTGAAGGAAGTTGTCTTATCCATGCCTTTATCTTCTCAAGACGGTGGTGAAACATGATATGGCTGCAGAAGGGCTTGGGCCAGTTTTTAATGTACAGCTGTTTGTCATCAGCACAACAATGGAAAGACATCCCATGTCTGCTTATGACATGACCATGGGAAAGCATGTAAATAATGAAGATGATGAGTCCGAGAATCCATCCCTGCGGAATACCACAGGTGACTGGAAGCAGCCTGGACTTGCATCCTCCCAGTGAGATATATTCAGTCCTGCCGGAAAGGTAGGACTTAAACCTCTTGAGTGCAGAGTCTAACAGTCCAATGGTCTTGTTGAGGCGCTCTAGGAGGATAGTATGATCCACCGTGTCAAATGCTGTGGTCAGGTCGAGGAGATCCTGCATCAGCTGCCATCAGCGGGGTCATTCGTCACCTCGTCGCTTCAGTAGATGGTTTATGGTGAAAAAAAGTAGAATAGAGTAGAGAGTAGAAGAGTAGAATTGTGACCGAGCATCTTTAAGTGACTTGGAGTAGGCCTTTTGATGATCACGGAAAGCCAGTTTATAGACACAGTGAGAGTGTCTAAAGCTTCGTTCCAGGACAACGACCAGCAGTTTTTTTTATTTTCCTCAGTTCCTGTGTGAACGAGGGGGCATCTCACGTGTGAGATGTCATTTAGCATTTTGGATTTGCACTGGGCTGGTGGCAAACAACCGCATTATGCTCTCACCACTTTCAGCCTGTCTTCAAGATTAAAGATTCAAGAGATTTAACATTCAAGAATTGTATTTGCCATTTGCAACAAGTACAATGGAATGCTTACTCCCCATTCCCCGCAGTATGAAATTCTACAACACAATACTATAAGAATACTCTGCACCATCAAATAAAAAATGAACATAAAAAGGACAATAAAGTGATTGATGGGTGATACGTACTTGTGTTATATTGTGCAACAAGCATTTACAGCATTTTAAAGTGCCAGTAGTGCAGCAGCATCATGAATACAGTGCATTTCAGTGCAGTGCAGTGCACTAACTGTATGAGTCCAGAAAGTCCAGCAAAGTATGACAGTGTAATGGTAATGACAATGGTATGATAGTGGCAGCACTCCTAGCAGTTCAGTGGATAACAACTGTCCTTGAACCTGCTTGTCCTGGTAGTACGGATGCTGCGTAATCGGCCACCGGACGATAGGGGGGGAGAAGAGATTGTGCCCAGGGTAGGTGCAGTCCTTTGTGATGGACATGGCTTTGGCGAGACATCAGATGGATCTCATCGAATGAACGCTTCTTTTTAACCGTCTTGTTAATATCAGTGAAAAACATTGCATTTCTTCTGGTTTTTTGAGTTGAAGCGTAACCGACCGTCAAAATCCGTCACAAAGTTAAAAAACAAAACAAAACCTAAAGTAGACGCCTATGAAAGCCGTGTCAGACGTGTCTTTGAGCTGTGACTACCGATCAAGCGCCAGCCCCCTAGCTAGCTAGCTAGCTAGTTAGTTAGTTGTCAGTCCTTCCTCAGCAGAACATAAAACAAAAGCTGTATCGCGTGCGAGAAAGCGTCTGCCAAGCGTCTGCTTTCTGATTGCCTCAAAGACATTGTGATATTCAGCACACACAGACAGACACCCACACACACACACACACACACACACACACACACACACACACACACCCACACACACCCACACACACACACACACACCCACACACACACACACACACAGACAGACACCCACACACACACACACACACACACACACACACACACACACACACACACACACACACACACACACACACACACACACACACACACACACACACCACACACACACACACACACACACCCACACACACACACACACACACACACACACACACACACACACACCACACACACACACACACACACACACACACACACACACACACACACACACACACACACACACACACACACACACACACACACACACACACACACACACACACACACACACACACAGCGCCGCTGTAGAGACGTGCCGCTCCTCTCCTCTCTATCTTCAAGGTTAATTACTTGTTGCTGTGACATGTTTTTCCCCCCCTCCCCCGACATGTTCTTTTGTTTGCTACGATTTTTGAATTTACTATGTGCCTTTTACTTTTTATCGGTGTTGAGCCATTGCTTAAAAATAGGCTACAATAACTGCAATAATACTGGAGGGGAAAAGGAAACAACGTTCCATTATCTACAAGGCTAGTGACTTGATGTAGAGTGGGTTGTCTAGCAACCACAAGGTTGCAGGTTGTCTAGCATCCACAAGGTTGCAGGTTTGTCTAGGACCCACAAGTTTCCGAGTTTGATCCCGGGCTCCGCCGCTATCTAAGTGTTAAGGTGTCTCTGAGCAAGACACTTTACCCTAACTGCTGACTTTCAACTCCGCACACACACACACACACACACACGCACACACACACACACGAGTGTGTGTGTGTGTGCGTGTGAGTGTGAGTGAATATCTGTATCAATGGGTGAACCACCCAGTGACCACAGGTCAGAAAGGCACTGTATACAGGCGGTTTACTACTTAATAAAGAGGAATTGCATTGTGCAGTTGTTACTGCTGTGGTTTTTTATTCCTTGTGTCTAAGGGTCCACAGCAGGGGGCACACGTTGGAAACCCTGTGGATGAATGTCACCAAACAGCCCACATGGGAAGCTCCGCCTGGGCCGTAAGAACAGCCCTTCCACGGAGACCGCGGTACACATGGTTATAAAGCGGTCCAATCATTCATAGAACGCTTCATCGAATCTTGGCTTTTCTTCTTCGTCATTTATTATAAGTAGATCGGTTAATCTGCACATCTTTTACATAAATATCACTTCTTCTTTTATTTCTCTATTCTTTCTCTTTAAGTAGACAAGAAAACATCATTAAAAGAAAACGGATGTATCACTTTTTTTTTTTCTTTCAATGTTCTTGCTTTTAATTCCCCTCCCTTTCCTCTGTTGTTTAGGCTTCAGAGACCATTTTGGTCTTGATGTTAATGAGAAACCTGTAATAGCCCTGGCCTCTTACAAAACCAGTTGCACAACCACCTTCTGTTTTATATGATATATATTCTTTTTTTCTGTTATTGTTGTTCAGGTTTGGTTAATTTCCCAGAACCTCCATAAATAATGTATCGTTAACGTCGATTCTGCTCCGACAAAACGGCGAGCCTTTAAGTTCTGGCACACAAAGGTTCAGACGACTGCCTCCGACTTCCTATTGTGATGCTATTGTTCACAGCAGAGATAAAATAAAAATAAAAAATAAACAAAGCAATCCACCGCCATTTTTTGTTGTATAAAGACAGCCTTGAAATATTTCAATGAAAGTTATTGTTCACCACAGTTTTCAGCTGTATTCTGGAAAAGTTCCTTTCAGCCTTGCAACGCCATGACAACTGACGATAACGTCAATAGCGGCAAAACACACTTGGGGTTCACTATACACTGTTATGTACATTTACATTTACATTTAGGGCATTTGGCAGACGCTTTTATCCAAAGCGAAGGTGTACATTTGTTGAAGTAAAGTACTGTTATGTGTTAGGAATAATACAGCCTCAGACAGACATTGTATTATTGCTGTATTATTTCACCGTTTTGTGTACCAAGTCTTTCCTTTTCCGCCCCACGAGCCACATGCAATGTAGTGACCCAATCAGCCACATCAATCAGCTGTCTTTAAACCCAGCTGCCTCTGTATGCCTCTGTATGCCTCTGGCCTCAGCAGAGGTACACTCAAATAACGGTAAAAGAATGTTGAATTAATCCAAATCTCTGCGTTATATTTTTACACAGGTAATGCGTGTGGAGCTGGAACCTCCCGGACCTCACCGTGACCCCATAGCACACCCACTGGGTGTATTACACACTGTGGCGTGATACTGGGTGGAGGCTGCACACACCAATAACACACTATGTTCACTGAATGGCTTAGCGAGGTCTCAGCCTCTTTCTCGAACCCCCACGGGCTCGGTTTAAGCCTAGCCTGTTTCGTTCCATTCTCCATTCACGGCAGACATACATTTGAAGCTTAGCAGGCGGCATTCCCACCCACCCCAGAAACCGCACAAAATCTAAATCCTGTCCCCTCGTCAAACCCCCTCTCTCTTTCGGTCCTCCTTTTATCCAAGCTTTTGACTTGTCGGCAGGTGACCAGCATGTGACCGCCGGACTATTCGGAGGAAGGTTTTACGCTGTGGGTCGTGACTGTTTGGTCATTTAGCGGACTCCTCTTTATCCTCTTTATTAAAGCGACTCGCGGTGAATTTGCCAGCGCTGTCGCGAACCACAGAGCGAGGTTTCTCTCCAGCACAGCTGCCGTTTTCATAAATGCTTATTGGGTGTTGTTGTGCTGTGTGTTCGTGTGGGTGTACTAAAACCAATGGCTACCACTCGTGCCCTCGTTCATGTTCGCCTGCTTATTGTGTTTTGTGGCTAAAAGCTTTCAAATTATTTATGTGTAAATGTCCTCTGCCTCCATTCCTCTCATTCTCTCTCTCTCTCGCTCTCACTCTCTCCCTCTGGCTCCCTCCCTCCATCTCCCTCCCTCCATCTCCCTCTCTCTCCAACTCTCTCCCTTTCTCTCCCTTTCTCTCCCTCTCTTGCGCCCTCTCTCCATCTCCCCTGTTCTCTCTCCCTCTCCCTCTCTCCCTCTTGCTGTCTCCATCTCTCCCTCTCGCTCCCTCCATCCATCTTCCACTCTCTCCCTCTTTCCCTCTCTCTCCCACTCTCTCTCACTGCCTCTCTCCCTCTCTCCTCCTTCTCCTCCCTCTCCTTCTTACTCTCTCTCCCCCTCCCCCACCCCCCCCCTCTCTCTCTCTCTCTCTCTTCTCTCTCTCTCTCTCTCTCTCTCTCTCTCTCTCTCTCTCTCTCTCTCTCTCTCTCTCTCTCTCTCTCTCTCTCTCTCTCTCTCTCTCTCTCTCTCTCTCTCTCTCTCTCTCTGCCTCTGCGTTTGGCTGTGTTCTTTGTGCTTGAAGCATCAATAATTGAAAGTGTGCTTTGTGCTTATGCACATTGATGCGTTGTGTCATAAGGTGGTGGTGTGTGTGTGTGTGTGTGTGTGTGTGTGTGTGTGTGTGTGTGTGTGTGTGTGTGTGTGTGTGTTGGAGGAGCGGGGGGGGGGGGGGGGGGGTCTAGTGAGAAGAGGGGGTGCTCTAGAAACCAAGCCTGCGGCACTCGAATGAATGCTCAAAAAAAGGAAAGCTGTGTGGATCAAATGTAGTACTTTCAGGAAGAGGAAGAGGAAGGAAGGAGGGGGATGAATACAAGGGGCTGGTTGTGGTGTTGTCGCGGTGACATTAAGAGTAAGTGTTGAATTCATCTCCCGGGGACATTTTAACCTATGTTGGTACGGCCATCACCAAACCACTTCCTGTTTGTCGCAGCCTTTTGTACGCTTCCGTTCCATTAAATTGGCGGTAGCCGCGCGCCATTCCTGCAGTACTTTACCCGTCTGTTGTTATTTAGCTTTGTTCATTATCCCGCACGTCTGTCGGTGCGTCAGCACCCCTATAGGCGTCTGAATTCCCCCCTCGGGGATTAACAGTGTTTTGTCTCATCAGATGGCCTCAGTAGCCTGCAGACAGAGGATGGATATTGCTGGGAGGAGGGGGATGCACAATATTGTGGGCAATATTATGTTGTGCTTTATTGACTGTGTGAGCAGAGACTAAAGGTTTCATCGACACACAGTAAGAACACACAGCAGGAGCATGGTGCTCATGGGTGTGTGTGTGTGTGTGTGTGTGTGTGTGTGTGTGTGTGTGTGTGTGTGTGTGTGTGTGTGTGTGTGTGTGTGTGTGTGTGTGTGTGTGTGTGTGTGTGTGTGTGTGTGTGTGTGTGTGTGTGTGTGTGTGTGTGTGTGTGTGTGATAAGCGTCGGAACAACCGAACAGCTGAAATTGGCATGCTTGTACTTTATCGCTTGTACTCGCTGTAAGTTTACAATGTGTTGTATACCCAATGTTAAAGTACATGTTCTCAGTCTTTTTCAAATCTAGAAATGTGTGTCATAACACTCATCCCAATACAAACCTATACTGATCTTAACTAGATTCCAACTACTCATACCAATGAATACGAATCAGAAAATGATCCATCCCTCCATCATCCATCCATCCATCCATCCATCCATCCATCCATCCATCCATCCCTCCATCCATCCATCCATCCATCCATCCATCCATCCATCCATCCATCCATCCATCCATCCATCCATCCATCCATCCATCCATCCATCCATCCATCCATCCATCCATCCATCCCTCCCTCCCTCCCTCCATCCATCCATCCATCCATCCATCCCTCCCTCCCTCCCTCCATCCATCCATATATCCATCCATCCATATATCCATCCATCCATATATCCATCCATATATCCATCCATCCATCCATCCATCCATATATCCATCCATCCATCCATCCATCCATCCATCCATCCATCCATCCATCCATCCATCCATCCATCCATCCATCCATCCATCCATCCATCCATCCATCCATCCATCCATCCATCCATCCATCCATCCATCCATCCATCCATCCATCCATCATCCATCCATCCATCCATCCATCCATCCATCCATCCATCCATCCATCATCATCCATCCATCCATCCATCCATCCATCCATCCATCCATCCATCCATCCATCCATCCATCCATCCATCCATCCATCTTCTACCACTCATCCAGGATCGGTCACAGAGGTAGGGGGCCTCCAGCAGGGGACCCCAAACGTCCCTCTCCCCTGGCCACGTTAACCAGCTCTGACTGGGGAATCCAAAGGCGTTCCAAGGCCAGCGTGGAGAACCTTAATCAGAATTAAAAGAATCAGAATCTGACAATTAAGTCTTTGGAACATTCCAATTTTTGCCAATCATTTAGACAAATGATCAAAAGTCATGAGAAGAGAAATACACCCTGATGGAGATCACTAACATCTCTACGCCATAGTGAGGATAGGAAGTCTCCAGCTCAGAGGCGAGAGAGATGGGACGCTGTGTGTCGCGGTTTGCGTGGGCGAGCGCTCTTTCTCTTTAATTGCCCCTGCTGTTATTTGTCATGCAAAGTATGTTGTGACAGCGCTGTGGAAAGTGCCAGTTACTCACACACGTGGCCGGTTATGACCGCCGACGCGCTGGCCCTGAACCAGACGCCATTAGTCTTTTAGTACACAGGCTTGTGTGGATGGACTGGGTGAAAACGTGGTCGAGCGTTGTGGAGGTGTTGACAGAGAACAAAGTATTAAACGTTGGTTCACGAGTAGAACTCGCTCTCGCTCTCTCTCTCTCTCTCTCTCTCTCTCTCTCTCTCTCTCTCTCTCTCTCTCTCTCTCTCTCTCATCGTTTTTGAAAGACTGATGAAAAGTCATCAGGCAGTAGCACATGCAGCCACAAGTACTACTACTTACATTTGACTGTTGCTAGATGTTTGGTCTGTTGCTATTCACTGTGCATTGGTTAAACAATAATTTCTCCTTAAAATCCCCTTCAACACATGTCAATTTCCATCAGCTCTGAGAAGGTGTGTGTGTGTGATTGTCAGTTGCCGTTGCCAGATGTTGTGCCAGCGCTCAACATTCCCTCAAAGTGTCATTGTTTCTGATGACAATGCCACAACTCTCTCTCTCTCTCTCTCTCTCTCTCTCTCTCTCTCTCTCTCTCTCTCTCTCTCTCTCTCTCTCTCTCACACTTTCTCTCTCTCTCACACTTTCTCTCTCTCTCTCACACTCCTTACACACACACACACACACACACACATTACACCCACACACATCTCTCACACTCCTACACCCACCCACACATTAGACAGTGTCTCACACCTCTTCCTTCAACACATCTCTCTGCATACTTCTCACATCTGTCGCTCCACACCTCACTTCCTGCTAACCATCAACCCCGCCCCCCCCCCCCCCCCCGTTTACGGCGACCCTCATCCGCCCTGATCCTGATCAGTATTCCTTCCATGTGTGATTTGAGTCCAATCTCGACGGACCGACGTGTTAGGGGTTGGGTCTTGTTTGGAACATGGGGAGACTGGTTGATATGATATGTATGTATGTGTGTGTGTGTGTGTGTGTGTGTGTGTGTGTGTGTGTGGTTGTGAATGCACTTATGAGTTCGGGTGACGATCTGTTCTCTTACCTACCTTTGTTGAACGCACTATTGTAATGTTTGCTAATCTAGCCAAATAAACAACAGATTCCAGGTAGATCAGGCTATCATCAAAAATGATTTGGGTTTGATCCCCAATGTCCGCTGCTTGAACTCTACCTTCTCCATTATAACCTTTGGCTATGAATGAGCCATAAGACGCTTTGGATAATGGCTCCAGGGTTAGGTATATGGTTGATAACATTGTTCAGCTATGGTATTGTATCCCTCCTACCTCGATGGGCTTCTGAGATGGGATTCGTCGGAGTCGGAGATGAGATGAGACCCACATGCTCACACAATCACATCTTGGACCAACATTTAACTGGCCGGTTCTGTCAGAAGGGCTCTCTCAGAGGCGGGTTTCTGCCAGAATTACCTGAGAGGGAAAATCTTAGTCTCATCTTGACATGTGAGAAGACCTCACCTCATTTCCACTGATCGCCGTCAGGCAACCAAACCAACAGAATGCAGTGCTGTTATCCTGCAGTAGCCCACCGTGGCCAACAGAGGGCAGTCCCACGCCAGGATGTACAGGAAGTTTGAGTGTGTGTGTGTGTGTGAGCACGTGTGTATAGCTCGGCGCTTGTCTCAACCCAGAGTGACTGTGTTGAAAAACAGCCACTCCCTTATAAAATATATTCACACGCCTGTATGGATGGTGTTGTGTGAACGTGTTTAATCAGTTGCATTTAAACATTCTCGGTTGTCCTCACACACACCATGTGCACATGTGTGTATGCACACACACACGCACACACACAGCCGCTGAGATATTCTCACACTTATTCTCACAAGTGTCTCCTATTTTACGACCACCCGCGAGCACCCCCACCACCTCGATATAAGTGCTGAGGCGTACAATATGCAGACCAGGAGCTGGGAACTCAATACTACTGAAGGAGTCTGATGTGGAGAGGGATGAGGTAGGAGGCGGAGGGGGAGGGGGGGGGGGGCGGGGGAGGCGGAGGGGGAGGCAGGAAATGGAGGATAATGAGAAGGGGGGTGGAAGAGGAGCATGAGATAGGATGATGAGGAGCAGGGTTTGAGGAAGAGGGATGGAGGCCTGCTGAGAGCTAGTTAGAAGGAGAAGGAGGAAGAGGAAGAGGAGAACAATGGGTGGGGGCGGGGGGGGAGGAGAAGGAGGAAGATCATTCACAGGAGGAGGAAAGGGGATGAGGGAAGAGAAGGGAGTGATGGAGGCCTGCTGAGAGCTGGTCCGCAGGAGGAGAGAGAGGCGAAGGAGTAGGAAAAGGGATGAGGAAGAGGAGGAGACGCAGGGAGGCCTGCTGAGAGCTGGTCAGTGGGAGGACGAGGGTGAGGAGGAGGAGGAGGAGAAGGAGGAGGAGGAGTAAAAGGGATGAGGAAGAGGAGGAGGTGCAGGGGAGGGCCTGCCGAGAGGCTGATGAAAAACGAGACGAGGAACTAAAGGGCCGTCCCTCCAGGAGGAGCAGCGGAGCAGCATGTAGAGCAGGCCCAACACGCCTCCGCTTTTCGGGGCTCAGCAGCTGACCCTGAAGCAGCGAGGCAACAGCCCCGGAACCGCCCCGCGAAGATGAGGACGGAGTTGGCAAACAGAACATCCTAATGGACTTTCTGATGCGTCCCGCGTTCCCCGACTCTTCATCACCATCATCACTGTCATCACCGTCATCATCACCATCATCATCGCCACCTCTCAGACTCTGCTGTCGGTCTGTATGTTGAGGTCTCCTCGCTCTGAAGCGCCATGCTGCATACAACTCTTTGCAAAGGTGACTGAAAAGCCAGCTGAGAACCGTTTGTGTGTAGGTACGAATCCATATGCGCGCACGCATTGTTTATCCTGTGTCTGCATCGCTGCTAGCGATACACAATAATTCAATCCGGGCCCTGGCTACACTTTAAGTTATTCTATTCCCCTTTTTTTGGTGTTTGGTTGTTATCTACAGGCCCTCGTTTTGTAGCCTTGTTTTGTTATAAAAGATAGAAACTCTGGCTAGGTTACTTGAGGACGCGAGCAGCAGCTCCGTCATCTCGAGACTTGAGGAAGAGGTTAGGTGCGTTGTCAACGGCCGCCGCTCTCTATAAGGAAACCAACGGGTGACCAGGGTTGGAGAGGGTGATGAGACGGACATAATGCGTTGTCTTCTGAAAGCAAAGAACAGGGGAACTGTTCCGGACGCTCATCGCAGTGGCGAGCCATTGTCGCCCACTTGCTTTCTTTAAGAAAGTTGCCAAAGAAGGAAATAGAACAAGAAAAAAGGGGAAAACGTCGCAGCTTAAAGCAGAGTCACAGCTCCGCTGACCTTTCTGGCCTCTCGAACACATTTGAGAACCGACTCCAGGCGACATGACGAAACTCAACCTTTTTTCTAGACCGTGTGTATGTAGACCGCATTAGGGAGAGAGTGATGAATTGCATCTCAGGAACACTTGATAGAGTAATATAAATAAATGTGAAGTACGATTCATCATCATTACTTTAATGCAATGTACGACTAATGTGATGTATTGTACATCTTCATATGTGTGTCTTCCGAGCAGAAACAGCAGGAGGCTGTCGATAAACCGGAGAACGAGACTCACCGAAACCCCCGACTCTCTGCTGGAGTCGCTTCCCAAACAGATTGAGATAGGTTAAGTTTGTTTTGTGAAACGGAGCTTCACTGTCTCTTATTTTGCTCGTCACATGGAGATAAAGGTAAAACCTTGATTTGTTTGAGATGAAAATTGTCATTATATCAATCTCATTGAACTTCATGTCGTTTGTGCAGCACAAAGGGTGCATGGCGTGTGTCCGTATTGAAGACACGTTGATACCTGGTGCAAAGGATAGAATTATAGATGTATTTATACTGGGACATGCAGGTGACAGAATGAATAGCAAGTGTATTTTGCGGGATGGAGACGAGAGTGTGTTGTGGGGAGATAATCTCAAATTAGGACCCGTGCTTTGCTTTTGTCAAATATCTTCTTGGTGAACACACCCCACAACAGAATTAATTACAAAAAATAAAATACATCAACTCAGAGGGGCCAAGTAACCTTCTTAAACAAACATGGAGCATGAAACATATTAACAAACATATACAAAGTCTTTTTCCCAAAGCTTTTGGAACGTGGACGTGTCAACTCTGTGAAAAAAATGAAGGATTTGTTTGCTTTCATATGTAATAATGTTGCCCCTACGTCTGTGTTGTGAATGCGATGGATGAGCTTGTGATGGTTCTTATTCAGCTTGAAGTCTGTTTATCTCCCGTTGAGAACGTGACATTTATCTCCCATTATGCCTTTTCACTGGTTTTCTAACGAGCCCAAAATAGCCCTCGCATATCCTTCTCGTCAAGAAAAAAAAAACAGGGAGAGGGATAGGGGGAGAGGGAGAGAGAGAGAGAGAGAGAGAGAGAGAGAGAGAGAGAGAGAGAGAGAGAGAGAGAGAGAGAGAGAGAGAGAGAGAGAGAGAGAGAGAGAGAGAGAGAGAGAGAGGGGAGAGGGAGAGAGAGACGCTTTGTTGATCTTTCAATGAAACACGATCCTAAGACACAATATATAAATCTCAGACTTTCAATCAATGTACTTCTAAACGTCTAAATATCGGCATCCCTACCGCGGGTTCAACTACAGCCGAGGTCAGGACACATTTGGGCCAACAAAAACACACCCTTTGGGTGTGCCTCCCATCCACGCACGTGTTGAATGACAACGTTTCCTCCTCACGGTGGGGAGAATCATCTCATCGTGTGCTTTAGAAATACACAATGTTTACCTAAACATGCGCCAACATAATGCCCTGTTACATAATGGGGCAGCAATGGTGATCACGTTGGTCTTCAATTGCTCCAATTCCACCCTGTATTTGCTGAGTAGGTGTCATTATAATAATAATAATAATAATAACAATAATAATAATAATAATAATAAGCATTATTATAATAAAATCCTAATGCACCTCCATGCTGCCTAAATATATTTGCCACGCTGTGTCTTTCATCTTTTAAAAGAACAAGAAAAGGCAAACAGAAACCTGATAAAGGGACCTATTATACACCCTGTGAAGATGGGGATATGAAGTCAGTTTGATCAATCGTCATCAAACACGTGATGTCAAGGAGTACTCGTCATTAAACAACAGGGCACTGCTTTAAGCTGTATACACCCATGTGAATGCTAATCTTGAAGTTCTTCTCTCGACTGTATTGTGGTCCAACTCTTCCTCTTCGTTTCCACCTTTTTGGCCAAGGCCAAAAGAATTATAAAAGACATTGCCCACCCCAGCCACGAACTTTACTCACTATTACCGTCAGGCAGGCGATACCGCAGTATCAAGTGTCGTACAAATAGGCTTAGAGATAGCTTCCACAGTCAGGCCATCAGGCTGCTGAACAAGGGCGTATAACATATAACAATGTATATTTTATTACATCGATTTATATATATATATTGCTCTTTTCTGTGCTGATTTTTGCATTTTATAAATTGCATTTTTTATTTTTATTTTATATTCTTTATTCAATTTTTTATTCTATTTTTTATCTATTTTTATTTTATCTTATTTTATAACTGCTGTCTGTCGTCGGGTATTGCACACAAGAATTTCACATCACTGCTTTATACTAAACTGTAAACTGTGAAGTGACAATAAACTTGACTTGACTTGACTTGACTTAACTCCTCCTCTTCCTGCTCCTTCTGACTCCTCTTCTGCCTTTGTCCTTGGACTCCGCCTCTTCCTGCCCCTTCTGACTCCTCCTCTTCCTGTTCTCTCTGATTCACCGGTAATTGCCCGTCTGTGTTTCCAGCTTCTTCAGACTCAGCCCGATCCTCTCCTCTCTTCTCCTCCTCCTCCTCCTCTTCCTCCTCCTCCTCCACAACACCTCCTCCTTCTCTCTTCCTATATATTCCCTCACCACTCTCCCTTCCAGCTGTGTTTAAATGGCTCTCAGAAGACTGCTATACTCATACCTCTCCATGTCTCCCAGCACCCTCAGCCTTCTCTCTCTCGCCCCGGGTCTCTCTCCTCCTCCTCCTCCTCCTCCTCCTCCTTCTCCTCCTCCTCCTCCTTCTCCTTCTCCGCCGCCTCCTCTACCTCCTCCACCTTCACCTCCTCCTACTCCTCCTCCCTGTCGGTGGTGAGTGGGGGGGGGAAGGCAAACCGCCAGCAGCTGATTTCTGAAACCTCAAAACAACCCGTGCTTAGGTGCCCCGACGGGCCTCAAGAGCTCCACTTGAAGTGTGCGGGGATACAGTGCATGGTGAACACAACAGAACCATCCACCTGCCTAACACAACACAATCCATCTATACTTCAACACAATGGGTCCAGTTTGTAATTCAAGCCCACGCCCCATTCAAATGATTACTCACTCTAACAAAGGGTGTCCAGTGTCCACCGCGTCATCCTAATGATGAGGAAAGCTCTAAGGTTGATGATATTACCCAAACCCTCGAAAATATCTTCATTTCATTCGAATAAATCTAGATATATACTGTATCTATATTTGTTATGAGTTCCCCTGCCACCGTAAGGGTCCAGAATTCAAAGGCATCACTAGCTTTCAAAATGTATTGCATCGTAACGTACAGCCTTGCATAATGTAGTGTTTCTCATATCACAATAACAAAACAATTCATTGTGTACACATAATAGGGCTGAATTGTGGTGGAAACACTGAAGTTACTTGCAAAGGGGGTCTATACAGACTGCAATTTTACAGACCAGTGTTGAATTATGCACTGTACCATTTCAAAAGGTCTTTCAAAATGGTTAACAAACAAGCACAGGATAATTTGCATTCAGCAAACATGGAATAAATATTCTAAATTTCATACATTTAAAATGACATTTATTTTGATAACATCTGTTCTTTTGGATCAGAGAACCTCCTTAGCACTTGGTTTGTGTTGAATTGATGGCTATAATCAAGTCGATGTTAACGTGACGTGCATCTGCATTCACGCACAATTCAAAGGCCTCTGTTTTACACCAAATGGGGGGGGAAAAATAGCTTTCTGGAACGGCAAATGAAAGACATTACC
The DNA here is from genome assembly GCA_027704905.1 of Muraenolepis orangiensis. Classification (NCBI taxonomy): domain Eukaryota; kingdom Metazoa; phylum Chordata; class Actinopteri; order Gadiformes; family Muraenolepididae; genus Muraenolepis; species Muraenolepis orangiensis. The sequence continues at coordinate 15,317,747 of CM051001.1, forward strand.
ATATCGAAAAGTACAGCAGGGTGCTAAAACTAACAGCGATTGAGGGTTTATAATGTGCATATTTGGAAAAAACAAGGGTTTCTGGAGGAACAAAAAATACCAAAAAGAGTGCATGCTGCTAAGTGCTGTTCGGACGGGAGCAAGGGGCCTTCAGATTGGTTTTGTTTCCGGACAAAAGTCCTGAGATCCAACCGATGACTCGTTCTGTCTTCTGTTTTTTCTTCCTCCCCCTCCCCATACCTCCATCGTGTTGCGGTAATGCCCATGCTTTCTCTCTCTCTCTCTCTCTTTATAATATATCTCTATCTCTCCATCTCTCCATCCCTCCTCTCTTTCTGCCAGAGACGAGCCGGGGCTCTGCAGCACCACTTACCGCACACTCCATCAAAAGAGCCACCGAGAGACGCCGTAACTCTGCCCCTGCTTTAATGCTTTTGTTGTGCTACCCCTCCAAAGAGTGGCACTGGCCTCTCTGCGTTGCGGTGGATTTGCATCGCCATCACCAACATCATCATCATCATCATCATCATCATCATCATCGTGGTCCACAGTGTTTTGAAACGCAAAGAACCCCCCCCCCCCCCGACCACCCACTAGCAAAAGGTGGTGTTTACGTTTTGCTGTGTGTGTGTGTGTGTGTGTGTGTGTGTGTGTGTGTGTGTGTGTGTGTGTGTGTGTGTGTGTGTGTGTGTGTGTGTGTGTGTGTGTGTGTGTGTGTGTGTGTGTGTGTGTGTGTGAGTGAGTGATGGAGAAAAGGGTTTGAGGGTTGCCTCAGACGGATGAAGTTAATATGAAGAAGTAGATGGCGGTAGAGGTCATCTGGTTTCAATCGGGTTCGCTTTACGTTTATTTAGGTCCGACCTGGTGTGTCTGATGGGGCTGGGGAGTTCACGTCGGCTCACGTTTCTAAGATCTGAGATAGAGGATGGCACAATTCAAAATATTTCCACGATTCCAATTATTCTCTTCAGACGGAAGTAAAGAACGACAGAACAGATCATTGATCAGATGCTTCTGATCCATTCTGGTGCTTTTTACATGTCAATATAGTAGGTAGTAGAGTTAGTTAGGGCTTCTTTCTCAAGCATTTCTCCAGGTGAACTGAGTACACTGGGTTTGGAATCCCAGTTATCTTTGGCTGGTAGACTAACACTACACGTTACCACTGTAGATTATCCTGCCCCACAAACTATACAAATAAATCTCTATTTATTATTATAATTTTTATATGAAAACATGGCCTTGCCATGACCCAAATCTTAGGGTCATGGTCAAGTCTCTCTCATTCACGCTACTGCATTCGCTGTAGGGGTTTCAAACCGGTTCCTTATCACCCAGGTAACTCGGTCAGCGCCGAGTTAACTGTAATCCTTATGTAATCAACCTCAAACACTTCTTCTCCTGTGGAATCTGGACCTTGAAACGCCCGGCGTTCTTCGGAAGTCAGAGGTCGGAAAGGTGTTTGCTCTAATGTTTCCTTGTTAGCTCTACTGTGAGCCAACTTTTACCCGAGCACTGGTTCTGCACTTGGAGGCTTGTTAGACAGGAAATGCAATTTTGACTTCTGGCGACTAGTAGTTCTCATGCCTACCTGTTCAATGACTTTATTGTGAGTTGCTTTGGACAAAAGCTTCTGCTAAATAACTTTAATGTAATGCAATGTCACAAATGATGCTGTAAGTCCACACTAGTGCGCCATGGAAGTTTGTAGTCGCTTTACCGACCAACTCCCTCTTGGGCCAAGGATATAAAGAAACAGGCCTCCTATACTTCTAACGCGGCTACGCTCGCCCCGGGGTATCGAAGAAACATCGCAAAAGTATTCTAAGAGATTCGTCACCCGGCAGGTTACGTTACGTTTTCGACACGCCGATAGGGTCTGTGAGGGTCTTCACAAAAGGGTGGCCTGTTTGCCACGGAGAAACAGTCCGTATTCATCACAGAGCCTGTCGTTTTTAAAGTAAGAATAAGCAGTTCAAATATCTGGGTCAGTGTTTTGTGAGATAGTGCTTACGCAGAGGGAGAGACAACCGCGCCATTCATCATGTACCAACGGGGAGGAAACACGCCGCGCTTCTACAGATTTTTCTGTCCTATTTAAGGTATACTTTCAGCTGTGGGAAACTGTGCGCGCATTATTTACACATCTACATTTTTCAGAGTGTGTGTGTGTGTGTGTGTGTGTGTGTGTGTGTGTGTGTGTGTGTGTGTGTGTGTGTGTGTGTGTGTGTGTGAGTGTGTGTGTGTGTCTCTCTCTCTCTCTCTGTTTTGGTTACACCTGCGGTTAGGTGACTATTATTGGGCCACTGTGTCCTTCTTTATATTTTTTATATTTTTGCTCCATTTGAGTAACCGGACGTCCTATAATAACTTATTTCAATCCGCTCTCTTTTGATATTCATCATTTTCAATCCATATTTATAAATGTATGTAAAGTTTACCAATTAAAAGTACTGAGTTGTAAACAGCACTCACTCACTCGCAAAAGTGAAAACATTAGCTGAAAAATGGTCTTAAATAATAGTTTCGATAAATCATTTTAAATGCTGCCTAAAACAGATTTCATGAAATTTGACCCATGCAAAACAATTGTGACTTTATAAAATGAACTGCTAAATGTAAATTAGCAGTAAACTGTTAATAGGAGGTGACTAACATCTCATTGTTCGAAGACGTCGGTTTGGCTGTTTTGTTTTTGCTCAGAAACAGCTGCTCGCCTCCCACCAGGATGGCCGACGCCTCTTTAAAACAAACCCTAATTTATCAGCCTCCTACCGCTAATGACAATATATCACATCACACGTGTTTGTGGGGGAGAGCTCTATACGGTGGCCCCACGGTAGCGGTGGTGGCTGTGTGTTGTTGGGTTAAGGCTGTTCAGCTGTTAAGGCTGCTTTAGACAGAGAGGCCCGTAGACGGTTCAAGGAAAATCTCCGTCACTGAATTACGACTCGGGGGGGGGGGGGGGGTTATTAAGGTTATTCACAGAGAGCAGTAGGTGGGGTGGTGGATGGGGATGGTTGTTAGGGCATGTTAAACTCAGACATTTGAAGCAGCATTAGGAGACTTTGTGTAACTTTGAGTGAGCTCCGAGGAAAATTGTGCCGTCTTTTAATCAGCTCTAATTGAAAGATTGGGAGAGGTCTGACCTGGTATCCTAAACCTTATGAGAAGGAGCAAAATAATACATCAATCTAACTACTAGTAAATCAAGTTTTCTTTTGGATCTTACTGCTATCTCAATAGCTGATTATAAATAAAGATCAATTCAGTGAGAGAAAATCATTGATCTTCAATTGGGATTGTGGAGAGACAAGAATAAGTCAATTTCATAGAAGCTGAATTTAAGAAAATGGTCCAAATCTCATTCTGATCTTAAATTGAGCTTGGTTTTGAGCTCATATCTTTCAGTTTTGAAAGATATGATCTCTTTTGAATTTTTATTTTCTCTGGGGGTAAGCACAGATTAAAGCTTGCTAGAATTCTAATTGGAGTATTTTTGATTTATACATAGTTGGCATTTTGTGCTGTGAAAGCTCTTCTTCTTACATGTTCAAGAGATCAAATGCATATAGTGGGAATGGCCCACTCAGTTGTATTCTGGTCTCGACACTAAAGGCCTACTAATCCAGCTAATCTGGCCTCACTATCAATATTGACAGTGTATGAGTGGGTCATTTTAGCAGACGGAATTGATTGTGATCTGAGGGGGAAGAAGGTTGTTTTGATGAAAAATAGCTATTTAGCTATTTATCTGAAAAATCGGAATATGCACAGTGGCTAGTTCTACCAAACAAACAAAATGGAAATGCGGTATTTAAATCTAGTAAGATTTGGGGAAGAAGCATTTTCTGTGTAAAGGATATTTATCTGTATTTTATTCAAATAAGGCATATTATCATATAGTAAAACCAGTTATGCACGTAAATCACGTAAATGTTCTAATCGCGAGCCAAAGAATCACCACCGTCACAGTCAGCCATGCTTTCTGTTTACGTTTGTTGCCATGCACCTTTCAGTTTGTAACTCGAAAGTTTCAAGTTTAAAATCTATCAAATATAGTTGTCTGGAATGCGGAATTAATGAATGACACAAGATAGACATACATAGATACATACCAGGGTTTCCGCTAGGATTTTTTCTTGCCGGTCAAGTGTCCGGACAGATTTTATTTTACCGGACAAATTCTAAACTTACCGGTCATGTTTCAAAAACAGTCTATATTATAAACGCAACTATAATGTACACCTAGATTGACGAAAGAATGACAAAGACCTCAAATCAATTTGACTATTTAAAGAACAACAAAACGATTGAGCAAAACCTTGTTAGAAATCGAGGCTATTTCAAAACACCTGTAACATCTGTAGTGTCACAAGTGGGATAGTTCGGGGGGACCCAGAACGCTGACCAAGACAGTGGAGCTATAACATAAAGCTTTATTTAAAGCACAACACAACTCAAACACAACACAAGAGAGTGATCAGGGACAGGCCAGGGTCTGGGTACCGGGAGGTCGGAGTAGCGACAGGTACCAGACAGGTAATTATAATGACCGGGGCACTCGTATAGACCAGAGTAACGCGAAACAGGCGGGTGACGCGGGGTAGGTACAGGATCTGGATCTCCGGGACATCAGCGTGGTGATTCCGTCCAGAATGTCCGACGTAACGTGAACAACGTGTGATGTACAGTTAACCTAACGCCGGGGTTTAGCCAGTTTAGTATGAGCATTATTACCGGACATTTTGACCGGCAGGTTTTTAAATTACCGTTTTTTAATCATTTTTACCCGCTAAAAACCGGTAAATACCGGCTAACGGAAACCCTGATACATACATAGAACGTACATCCTTGCATGATGATAACACGCCCAGAAAACTCTGATTGGATATTCATCAGCGTTGTGAGCTCTGCTGATTGGTTCACAGAGCCTAGACCCGCCCTAAGGGAGGATGGTCCTCCCTTACTGCCGTACACACTCAAAAACCAGGACTCACCGGCCGCTCGGGTCCAGCAGTTTTATGGGGAGCTTCGGGAAGACGGTCCCCCGTACAGTAATTTTCAATTGCGGTAGGGGGTGCTGTTGCTATTCTGACACATTGATTGGTGTGCCTTTTTAAAGTATTAAAATAGTAATATCATCAGTATTTTCACAGAGGAATCTAATTAAATATATATGTATTTTATTTTTCTCTCAAATGTTTGGAAGGATGGTCCTCCCGTTTCCCGTTCTTCAAGCCTCCTCTGACACAGAGCCGTAAAACAACGGTTTATCACTCTGTGCTGGAGATACATCTCAGTGCTTTGTTGTTTAGTGTCTCCATAAACTGGCAGCGAGTGTGTTCCTGGGGGGGAGGGTTTGTATTCCTAAATGATCCGGTATCCGATATGTAGAACTTACATACTATCTATAGATAGTATGTAAAAAAAAAAAGACATTTATTCCATAGATTAGCAACAAAGGCATCTTGCTTTTTATTTCATCATCATTTGTCCCATTTCACTGTAGCACCATTCGTATTTATATGTACGTATATGGACTTACCGTTGATACATTTCCCCCTTATATCCCTGGCCTGGTCATTTGTGTTGTTGTTGTTTTCACTTGTTTTAAACTTTTTTTCTAACTCTTGATGAAGTGGTTTAATTTTTGCTTACGTGCTTCTTCCAGCCACTAACCAACGTCACGATGTGTCTGTCTCCACGCGTATTTTTCATGATTACTAAGTCGTAAAACATCCTCCTTGGTGTCGGAGAGGGTGGGATATTGGCTGTGTGATTGCAGACAGGTAAAATACGTGGTGCATGCTGCCTACCCAGAAGGCTCACTGTGTCAAAGTGACACAGGCTTTTCAATTTGAACTGAACTGTTTGAGAAAAAGGAGAAAGGAGCAGGCAGCCTTTATCTGTTCTGCCTCGGCAGACGGAGATTAGAGTGGATCTGAGGTTCAGCGTTCCCTTTGAAAAACAGCCAGGGCACACACAGATCGCTTCATTTCACCAACTAGCCGGCAGAATGTGTCTGTTGACAATGATAATGGGAACAGACTCTCCTGTCTATAACTCATAATGTGTTGTTATTGGTTAGGTTCCAGTGCTTGTTTTGCGACTGCATCTAAATTGCAGAGACGCTGTGGGAGTATTAATTTCCATCTGAAGTCCACCTTGGTAGAGACACAGGACCAGGACTTTGACTAACAGACTGTCCTCAGCAAGTGGATTAGACTGCGATCCATCAACATTAGGTAAACGCTCGAACCATCCATCTGTCTGTGAAAGAGGAACTCAACAGGCATATGCTGTTGGCATATTCATTGTGGGCAAACTGCCGAATCTCCTGGTCCAGGAAGACCAGGTCTCTCATCCTCACTCTATGACCTGAACATTTTCTGTACTGGTTGGGCCATGGACACCTGATCTACACATTTTATTTACATGTTCGCCACCTGGACTCCACCCATTGATCACCTGTCTGTCACCTGATCCTACCTGGTCTTCACCTGTACGTCACCTAGTCTTCACCTGGGCTTCACCTAGTCTTCACCTGGGCTCCACCTGTCTTCACCTAGGCGCCACTTTTACCTGGTCCTCACAATGCCCCCTCCTCCCTTTCCATCATGCCTCTACACAGTAGATGAATGAGTTTAGGAAGTTCGGGAAGTTGGATTTAGAGCTAAATAATTCATCATAAAGTATAGTCAGCAAATATTAGTCAGTCATTCTCTATATATCTCCACTAAATCTCCACTATCTTTTGAAAAGACAAAAGCTTTTTTGTATTTTGGTTTCAAAGCCTGGAGTTGTGCAGGTCCCCGGGTTCAGTCTTTCCACGCGGTCGAGATGACAGTTGGTTTGAGTTGATTGTCTCTGAAAGTAAGCCGTGGTTCCTTGAGGAAAACCCCCTCCGAAAAAGGGGTTTCAATGCAGGTAGCAGGTTTCTGGACAAAAACACCCTGACAACATTTGAGACTTGGGGATCGGAGGAGGTAATCAGGTTTTCCAAGACGCTGCAGCAGATTGACAAGTCTGTTTGCAGTCACTCTCGGCAGCTGACAAATGACTATTTAAACGTCCCTGTTGTTTTTGCAACTTCTCATCCCCGGCAAAACAATAAGGGTAGAGGGCCCACGCTTTGTTCATATTAGCGGCACAGACGGTGGAAAACGCAGGATGAGACTGACGAGCCTGGGTTGAATAATTACAAACCACTGTGTAATTACCGGTGCTGACTATAAATGTACAAAAAAAAGGCAGAAATAAAAATCGAATCAAATGAAGAGAGATGGCCTGATTTAGACTTCCCACATTAGCCACATTAAGCCACGGTACGCAGACAAAAAGTCACTACAACCCGTGTGTGTGTGTGTGTGTGTGTGTTGGTATATTTGAGAGTTCTCCAATGTGTGTGTGTGTGTGTGAGAGAGAGGGTATATGTAAGAGAGAGAGTGTGTGTGTGTGTGTGTGTGTGTGTGTGTGTGTGCTTGGGAGACCAGTGTTGTGTTGCGGCAATCGTGTTCCACCGAAACCGGAGCCAATGTTGTAAGAGGATGAGTTTGGAGAGAGCGGCGCTTTCACTTTTCAAAATTCTTTCGTCGAATATCTTCTTAAATCTTAAAACTACACTTAACCTTTTTTTTTAAGGAGTAAGTGGAATAAATGGGTTTTCAGCGCATCGCCTTGAGATCCGTGAAATCTCGCTCTCTCTCTCTCGTTTGTCTCTCCCCCCCTTCCACCCGTTGGGGGAGTTAAAAACATGGGAGACAAATACTAAAGGAGAGAGAGAGAGAGAGAGAGAGAGAGAGAGAGAGAGAGAGAGAGAGAGAGAGAGGAGAGAGAGAGAGAGAGAGAGAGAGAGAGAGAGCGAGAGAGAGAGAGAGAGAGAGAGAGAGAGAGAGACGGTGGACAAACAATAAACACTGCTTATTTGGCCTTGGTGTGAAACGGAGTGGGCTGATTGGCTGTCTGGCGTCAGTCAAGATGGGTTTGAGTTTTGTTTTCCCTCTCATTGCTTATTGTTTACTCCAAGGCGGGAAAGCAAAGAGATCTTTGACTCCGTAAACCACAGCAAATAAAATCGCGCTCTTATAGTTGATTGTCCTCATGTGCTTTGTGTGTGTGTGTGTGTGTATATACTGATGGCAGTGTGTGCGAGTGGTCTGGAGCGCTACAGTATGTCTATTCTGATCGACGGCTGGTTTGTGTAGCCCCCTCTTGAGTTCACAAGTGGCAACTGTTTACCAGTCGTCCAATTGCGCCTGTGATTCCAAATAAGGCAATTTAGAGAGCGTTTCGGTACATCACTCGCACGGCCGGCGTTCTGTCCGTGCGTCCGACGCAGTTCAACGGTGCCCTGCGGCGCATCTAGTGACTACTCCTCTGGAGGAAAAATAAACACACTCTGAAATATGCTAATTTACATCGATGGAGGGGGAAGGTTCTCGTTTCCCAAGTGATTCCTCCTCCACAGTTCAGGGGAGTAATTGAAACCATGTGCAGCTTAAACGCAGACGGCAGCGCCCGGTACGGAGGGCAGGGAGCTCTCTTTTCTTTTGGTTGAGAGGGCCGATCGCCCAAATCCGACTCTCATCTGAAATGCCGGGCGTGGACATTCTTGAGCCCTGGGAGCTCTGAGGATAGCGGGACAGCGAACGGAGCAGCTTAGCGCAGCAGCGGAGCGCGTTAAAAGCAGGGGGCCCAGGGGGCAGAAGGCACGACAGGGCTCTCCAACCACTATATATATATATATGTATATGTTTATATATTTATATATATATATACATGTATATATATTTGATATACCGATATTTTACAGTCCTGTGCGTGGTCAAGTGGACTAGCCAGGTTCAGCACTAAGCGTGGCGCTAAATGACCCGCCCATTGGACCTAGCAGGGTCTGTTACGATGTCGCTAAACAACGAACACATTAGCACGCTGAACCGCTCGACTTACGAGCCTCGCTACCTTTTGCCCACACACAAGTTCAAATCACTCGAGACGTCCACAGCATGGCCACAGGATATACAGTTTATATATATAGAGATATATATATCTCTATATATATGTATATATATATATATATATATATATATATATGTATATATGTATATATATGTATGTATATATATGTATGTATATATATGTATGTATATACATGTATATACATGTATATATAGATATGTATGTATATACATGTATGTATATATATGTATGTATATACATGTATATATATATGTACAGTATATATATGTATGTATGTATGTATATCAGTGGTGAAGCTTCAGGGCCTTCAAGGTATTCAGAGAAGACCCTGGAACTTGATTGATTTGTTTGTCTTTCTCGGTCCATGCACTACGCATTTGAGTGGTTTTGTGTTGGACGTGAAAAGACTTAACGTAACTAAGAGTTACAAAACGCGATCACTAATCACCAAATTTCTTTGGCATGTCTTGTCATTAGCACTCACCTGTCAAAATCTCAACTTAAATCCTCTCATTATGGACGTTAAGTGTTTTCCTCTCTATTGTGCCAGTAAGGAAAAGTCTTAACGCAGCTTTATGAGAGGAAAACTCTTAATGTAACATAACTTCCGTATTTAGGTTTTGATATTATGACAGGTGAAACATTTGGTGTTTATTGATCGCTGTTTTGGAACTTTAAGTTACGTTAAGCCTTTTCACGTGAAGCGTGTCCCATTAATCGATCAACTAGAAAAACTGAATTTAGGTGGTGGTCTACAGAAGGTCCAGTTGTGATAGACACGCTTCGCCACTGATGTATATATATGTATATATGTATGTATGTATATATGTATGTATATATACATGTATATATATATATATATATGTATATATACATGTGTATATGTATATATATGTATATATATATATACATATATATATCAGAGTTTCCGTTCGCCGGTATTTACCGGTTTTTAGCGGGTAAAAATTATTAAAAATAAAAAAATTTATTTAAAAACCTGCCGGTCAAAATGTCCGGTAATAATGTTGGGTTTTGGTCATGAAGTGACCAATCAGCTGCCGCTCCTCTCATGACGTCAAGTGTGCCCGACGAGATGCAGGTGCAGTGATGGCCGCTCCACGGCTATGGGGCTTTAATGTTAGCGCTCCACGGCTATGGGGCTTTAATGTTAGCGGTCCACGGCTATGGGGCTTTAATGTTAGCGCTCCACGGCTATGGGGCTTTAATGTTAGCGCTCCACGGCTATGGGGCTTTAATGTTAGCGCTCCACGGCTATGGGGCTTTAATGTTAGCGCTCCACGGCTATGGGGCTTTAATGTTAGCGACAGCTTGCCAAGTGCTCATGTGTGAGTTCAGCGAGCTGTACACTGGGCCACACGGGCTAAAGGGCCAGTGTTGTGCACGTGTCAAGCGACCAGCAGAGAGAGGCTTCTCCCTCAGAATGGTTTGAAAACATCACTGCGGAGTCGTCTGGAGGAGGAGAGAGTGATCTTATGCGGATTGCAAGCTGCAAAGACACATTAGACACCTTTGATTTCAGCTCAGCTCAGAGGACTTTGCCGCAATGAAATGAAGGAGAAAGCTAAAAGTAGCCTGGTAGCCTACAGGGTAAATGTGATGCCATGTAGCCTATGTTAAAACGGACTACATATGTTACAGGGGTTTTGAAATAGCCTTGTGATTTTTGCGGCTAACGAGGTTTTGCTCAATCGCTCTTATTCGTTTTGTTGTTCATTAAATATGTCACAAATGGGATTGTTCGGTGGGACCCAGAACGCAGACCAAGACAGTGGAGCTATAACATAAAGCTTTATTTAAAGCACAACACAACTCAAACACAACACAAGAGTGATCAGGGACAGGCCAGGGGTCTGGGTACCGGGAGGTCGATCCGCGGAGTACCGGCAGGTAGTAGACCGGTGAGTAGTCCGGGACGGGAGAGGAGTCTGCGTACCGGAGGTCGAGTAGCGACAGGTACCAGACAGGTAATTATAATGACCGGGGAGCTCGTATAGACCAGAGTAACGCGAGACAGGCGGGTGACGCGGGATAGGTACAGGATCTGGATCTCTGGGACATCAGCGTGGCGATTCCGTCCAGAATGTACAACGTGCAGTTCGACGTACGACCCAACACTGGGGTAACGGGAAGCCAGGGTACCCCAGGTGAGGTGATTAACAATTAGACGCGGCAATAGCTGACAGGTGTGTGTGTGTGTGTGGGGCTTGGCCACGCCCCCTGCCAACCACCGTAACCGTGACAAAATAGTCAAATTGATTTGAGGTCTTTGTCATTCTTTCGTCAATCTAGGTGTACATTATAGTTTGTAATATAGACTGTTTTTGAAACATGACCGCTAAGTTTCTAATTTGTCCGGTAAAATAAAATCTGCAAGAAAAAATCCTAGCAGAAACCCTGATATATATATATATATATATATATATATATATATGTATATAGGTATATATATATATATATGTATATATAGAGAGAGAGAGAGAGAGATTGAGAGTGAGTTGTTAATTACTATCGCTATTGACACCATTTTGGTTTGTCCGATTTTTATGGGTCCTATTTGACGTTGTATGATAAGTAAAAACAGACAAGCAAGGGGTGAGCGGAAGAGTCCGAAGTATCTTCCCATGTTGCTAAGACATGTAGCGCTCGGTAGCGTTGGGCCATGTCTCTATGACATATAGCGCACGGTGAACCGTAAGTTTCGTTTACAACTTCTCTTGTCCCCGTGCCTGCAGGCAGAGTGTGTTGGAGGCGAATTGCCTCGAACACACACATCCTCTTTTAAACTGGTTCACCATTCTGCAGCGTTGATTGATGCTGTTGTTGATGACTGTAATTAACAATCTGAACTGTTGTTAACGGCTGTTAACAACTTGAGAAAACATTGATTGAAGGTTTGGTTAATGCTTTGGAGGTGACGTTGTTTCACTTCCGTTAGACACCCTACGTTAATACTTGTCCACAAGGGCTCGCCCGTGCAATCTAAACTAAAATGTAAAGGCTCCAGAGCCCCTGGAGACACCCACCCCCCACCTCCCCCCCACCTCCCCGCCTCCTGCAGATCCATTGGAGATCGAACCCAGTGCTTTCCGACCGGGAGTCCAACACTCTTGTGACTACACTGTCTCCCTATCCAACCCAAGTTTGAAAAACTTGGGTTGGATAGGGAGGATTTTGTTTTGCATTATATTAACAAGGGGACAATTTAAATGTAAAACAATCGACATTCTACGACATACTACAGTTGCACATACAGTTGTTCAGAATTCCCAAATGCGTTTTTTCCCCCCCTATCCATATTCCCGATCAATAAGTTACTCAGAAGGAAGTGTCCGGGAGCAACTTGGTTCCGTGTCACTTGGCAATCGACCTGGTTGATCGATGCGGGAAGGACTCGAAGCCTCGAAGCTCCGCGAGCCGATGACGAACCTCATCAGCGCTCCCCCCCCCCCGATAGGGCTCCCCCCCCCGGAGCCCTATCGGCCCTCCTGGGGTTCCAGGGGCCCCTATTAGTTCAACACTGCTCTGGATTAACTCTCTTCCTCTGTGTGTGTGTGTGTGTGTGTGTGTGTGTGTGTGTGTGTGTGTGTGTGTGTGTGTGTGTGTGTGTGTGTGTGTGTGTGTTTGTGTGTGTGTAGGTGTGTCTAAGTATGACATTTGTATCTGTGCATATGAACTTTAGTATCTCAGAATCTGTATGGTATCTAGGTGTGATTTATAAACTGTGTGTGTGTGTGTGTTTGTGAATGTGTATGCATGTGCTTTGTCTTTGTGTGCTTGTGTGTGTGTGTGTGTTTGTGTGTGTGTGTGTGTGTGTGTGTGTTTGTGTGTGTGTGTGTGTGTGTGTGTGTGTGTGTGTGTGTGTGTGTGTGAAAAATAATGTAGAAGGGCAGCTTTACCATTTACATCCTCTGAGTGCTTATCCCTCTCCTTTTGTAGTTCACAGCAGAACATCGATAAGGACCTGAGGAGACAAAGTATGGAAATATGTTCAGCTTTCAATATAAACAAAAACCAACCAACAACATCCCCCCCCCACGTGTGCCCCAGTGTTCCAACTGGACTCTTTGTGATGCTGACACACACAATGTGATGTGGCTCAGTGAACGGGGGGGGAAATGTCCTTCGCCCGTGATCAATACTGTAGCTGATGAAGGGTTCGCTCTTTTCTTTTAGACACAGACAAAAGCTCCATTTTATAGTATGATTGAGGAAAACAAGCGTTTCTCGTACTACTTCATTTTGGCCTCAGATGTTGGTCAGCAAATGTGTTTTTTGGAATGGAGGAATGGCCCGTTTGATTGACAGCCATGAAGTGAACCAAAGACACCACCCAAACATGTTCACCACCCCACACTGTGTTCAACCCAATCGGCATTCGACATATCCCATCCGCTTTACTTGGGTCACTTTGAATCTTGAGTGTGTGTGAGTGATCGTGAATCAACTCGACGGATACTGCAGTGTGTTTGACTCTATGACAAAAGGTACTGAGTTCCATCCCCAATATCCACAGTCTAACTCCTAAATGACCTGTATCTGGACTCACTTTATGTCCCTTAACCTCCGCTGAAGCCCCGCCCCCCGATCACAAGCAATACAACCCAACCCCTGTCACGGGACAAAGCTTTGCGGCAGTAGCTCAGGAGCTAGAGCAGGTCGCTGGTTCGCATCCCCAGGCTCCTCAGAGCCAGTCAGGTGTCCCTGAGCAAGACGCCTAACACCTTACGACCCACCTGACGCCCCGGCTGGCAGCCGTGCATCGGCTGGCTGACACCGCCGTCGGTATTCAGGAATGTACGCACGAATGGGATGAACAACGTGAGGCGAGGAATTATCAAGCGCTTCGGTTAAAAGCGCCATGTACATAACCATTTAGCCGTTTACCACACACTGACGTCG
>CM051001.1:15336648-15346648 GCA_027704905.1 Muraenolepis orangiensis
GTTCCCGTGTGTGTGTGTGTGTGTGTGTGTGTGTATGTGTGTGTATGTGTGTGTGGGGGAGCTGAACCAGACCTCTGGACCAAAGGAAATATTTGATTCTAAATCGCCTCTGAGCCACGATGGTCGAGGTTATACACACACCGTAGTCAGGGGAACTACCGGAACCTTCCGCAGAATTTGTAGATGAAATAAGACTATGTCGGCGATGTAAGCTCAATTGCTTCTATGTAACAATACTTTTGTGGATTAATGTTTCCCGCGGCTTCAGACCGCTGTAGTGGGCTGGTGGATATTGCCGCTGTTACTCAAAAAGCCGGCGGCCTAAAAATAGCCAGCAGGTTATGCTGCAGTAATTTACACATACAAACGCCGCTCGATGTGCATAAATATTCATAAAGTATCTCAGAGAAATCAATAGGGCAGAATAAAAGTTTACAATATTAAAGTATTGCATTATTGATATGAAGGGCTAAATCCTCTGCGCCCATCTGGCGTGGAAGCGAATCCTCCGGTTCCTCTGCATAAAGTACGCCAGGAGACTCTCTTGACTGCATGACCTTTAACCTTCTGTGGGAACTCGCTTAGCTGTAGGGCTTGATAGGACTAGATCATCTGCAAGTCATGTGTGTGTGAGAACTTCTCTATCTTTCTCTGGTCTCCCTTCCCTCTCTCTCTCATATCTTTGCAATTTGTTAAGGCTTATTCTATTTTTATCTATTTTTATCTTATTTTATAACTGCTGTCTGTCGTCGGGTATTGCACACAAGATTTTCACATCACTGCTTTATACTAAACTGTAAACTGTGAAGTGACAATAAACTTGACTTGACTTGATGAAATTGGAAATAGAGAGAGAGAGAGAGAGAGAGAGAGAGAGAGAGAGAGAGAGAGCGAGAGAGAGACTGTCTGTCTGTCTGTCTGTCTGTCTGTCTGTGTCTCTGTCCCCGGTGCTCCTTCTAGCACTAAGCAACTAGTCTGAGGGTCGCTGGTTCGGCTCCCGAGCTCCCAGGTGCCTTCGGTGGGAACTCGCTTAGCTGTAGGGCTTGATAGCACTAGATCATCTGCAAATCATGTGTGTGTGAGAACTTCTCTATCTTTTTCTTGTCTCCCTTCCCTCTCTCTCTCATATCTTTGCAATTTGTTAAGGCTGATGAAATTGGAAATAGAGAGAGAGAGAGAGAGAGCGAGAGAGAGCGAGAGAGACTGACTGACTGTCTGTCTGTCTGTCTGTCTGTCTGTCTGTCTGTCTGTCTGTGGTCCCGGTGCTCCTTCTAGCACTAAGCAACTAGTCTGAGGGTCGCTGGTTCAGCTCCCAGGTGCCAAGCTCTCCCTGAGCAAGATGCCTGACCAAGTGTTCCTCCAACCATGGGGTCAGCACCCCAAGTACAGATTGCTGACTCATAGTAATGACTAATGACTTGTAATAATCGTTTTAACGGTGTGAAAGGCCTCATAAAGTTGCCACATACTGTATATTGGTGTTGGACCCCATAACCTTTCGGCTAGATTGTCCTGTAAAATCCAAAGGAAAACCCTGGGGGAGAAAAACAAATGAACCACGACGACAATGTGGATGTTGTTCACTTTGTGGCAGTGAGAACAGAGTTGAGACATGTTGATTGTTGATGTCAATTGTGATTTGAACCTAATCGCCTCCTCCTACTCCTCCTCTCCTTTCTCCTCTCTCTGCAGAGCCCTCAGACTCCATCTCATCACCTCCCCGAAGTCCTCTTAAGTCCCTGCTTCAATTAGACTTTACGATCGCAGGGTTTCCTGAGACTCTCATTCATTTACTGGGTAGACTCCTTCTGGAAAACCAGGCCAGAGCCACGGCATTGTTATTAAAGGTCCCCCGATATTGGAAATCATTTATTTTTCTCCATTTTATTATATCTGTGGTCGAAGTAAATACCCAGGGTCAATTTTCATTAAATTGTATTGCTGACCTGTATTTTTATATCCATTAAAATGACTAAAATGGGCCACGCGCCGCCTACAGGCTGCCGTCTGTTACGACATCGGCAATGCATTGGCGCAATCATTTGGAATTACGCAAATGCACAGCGTGACTCCCTCACTGTGACTCACAGTAGTTCCAAAAGTTGCCGTCATTTAGCGTGCATCCGGTATCCGGTGAGACCACTTCGAGGTTAATTGTGTGGTGGGTTGACAGCCGACTGTGGCCTGTTACAGAACACGTTCGCCACCATAAACACGCGAGCCGAGATGCTGCTTCTGTTGGAGAATAGCTGCTTTCACTTAGAATAGAGAAGAGTGTTTTGATGCCTCACAAGGTTGTGCTATTGTGCTCATTAAAAGATGTCAACACAAGGTCGTCTTTTTTTCTCTCCGGTTTTGTCTCTCTAAACGATCCCCCGGTATATTTGCATTTCAGTATTGGACCATGATGTTGACAGGATTCTAGCAAACTCAAGTTTGTTTTCCTGCAGCCCTCTGACATAATGAACATTGGGCCGTTTAAATAGCAATGCCCGGGTCACACAGAACACCGTTGTTCTATTGCGTGTCACCGGAATACTAAACACATGAGTGGTCTGTCACTCTTTCTTTGACATGTGACACAATTAAAAGGGAGCTGGATATCCAGTAGCTGTTACTCTGCTCTTCATTCAAGAGAAAAGATTCAAGATGTACAATGGAAGGCTTTCTCCCCATTCCCTCCCGCAGGTAGAATTTTCGGACAAGTGAACACTATATGGAATACTATGTACTATACTTAACAATAACAATACTGTACAAAAATTAAAATAAATATACAATAAAGGGACTAATTAATGATATATATGTGTTGAATTGTGCAAAAAGCATTTCTAAGCATTGTAAAGTGCCAGTAGTTCAGCAGCATCATCAATACAGTGCAGTACAGTGTACACTTACTGTAACGAGTCCAGAAAGTCCAGCCAAAGTATGATTGTGTAATGTAATATGGATGACAATGTTATGATGATAAATAGTAAATGGACTGCCTTTTATTATAGCGCATATATCCAAAGCGCTTTACAAGCCATGACTCACATCCAGCCATTCGTACACACATTCATCCATCCACCGACGGCGGAGTCAGCCGTGCGAGGAGACAGCCAGCACCTCAGGAGCAGCTAGGGTGTTAGGGGGGGTGTTGCTCAAGGACACCTCTGCAGGTTTTGTGAGGAGGATCCGGGGGATGGAACCAGCAGGTTGTGAGTACAGTGACCCCTGTACCCACCTGAGCTATACTGCCACCCCTCATGATCGTGGCAGGACTCCTAGCAATTCAGTAGGCCACACTGCCTGTGGATTCAACTAAATGAAAGCAGACACCACATCTATGGGTGAACATCATTATATGAATCATATCATATGGCATGTGCACACAACATGCACAGTGCAGAGTAGGGTTACAAATATAGGGAGGACTTTTGCAAAGCAATTCCCGTACAATTAATAGAAGAGGATAACTGGAATTATTGCAATTAGACAGCGAGCTGGAAATGTAGACGGTATAATGCGAGAGTTCTTGAGATCGTAAAAATTGATGACATGAATCTGACTACACTGATATAATTAAACAAATAGTAATAGTGATACGTGATTAAACTAACAAACATATTCTATTCTATTGTACTTTTATTCTCATTTAGTTTTTTATATTCCATTTGATCTTATTCTACTTTTAGTTAAACATTTTTTATTTACTCTTACTCTTACTGTGTGATATTGTTCATTATTGTTAATGCATCAAAGACCAAGACAAATTCCTTGTATGTGCAGACAAAGACTATTCTTCTTCTTCTTCTAATATATGTCTTGTGATAAACTAACAGTACTATACAATATATTTATTGGCCATTTGTAACAAGTACATTGAATATAAATCTCCAAAACAATACCATAAAAATAATATATACAATACAAAGGACAGCAAAGGGACTGATAGATGGTATGAACATCGAGAGAGAGAGAGAGAGAGAGAGAGAGAGAGAGAGAGAGAGAGAGAGAGAGAGAGAGAGAGAGAGAGAGAGAGAGAGAGAGAGGAGAGGAGAGAGAGAGAGAGAGGGGAGAGGAGAGAGGGAGAGAGAGGGAGAGAGAGAGAGAGAGAGAGAGAGAGAGAGAGAGAGACTAATAGCAATACACAATTAGCAAGTCACCCATAGTAACCAATACGCAATGGATTGAATATACATTGATCCAGCATTTCGTTTAACGCAAATGTAACAATGCCTGATATTTTATTTATATTATATAAATATACAGTTTATTTTATATTTATATTATATTATTAGATTAGATAATTGACCATACATGCATTTTCTTTTCTAAACAGACACACTTAAAATATTGGCACCGCCACACAAAATCAACATGAACAAATAGATTTTCCAACAGAGTAAACCCTTTGAAAAAAACACAAAGAACTATTTCTATTTTTGATGAGGGTCATTATTACCTTGGCCCGGATATGCAGTTTGAAGTGGCCTCAACCTTGTGCTGAAAAGGCCCAACGACATGGGGTCAGACAGACCATGGAAGGCACTAGAATGAGTCATGGGTGTAGCCCAGGGACAAAGTGACCAGACTAGTGGAGTGCTCTCAAAATGGCTGCTAAACGCTCCTTTCTCTCTCTCTCTCTCTCTCTCTCTCTCTCTCTCTCTCTCTCTCTCTCTCTCTCTCTCTCTCTCTCTCTCTCTCTCTCTCTCTCTCTCTCTCTCTCTCTCTCTCTCTCTCTTTTTTCTCTCTCTCTTCTCTCTCTCTCTCTCTCTCTCTCTCTCTCTCTCTCTCTCTCTCTCTCTCTCCTCTCTCTCTCTCTCTCTCTCTCTCTCTCTCTCTCTCTCTCTCTCTGTATGAGTTGGGTCCTGTTTAGACAAAAGTGAAGTGTAATATTAATTAACCCCACCCTCTGCATTATGATTAATGATTTCCTTAAATTGTGTATTTATGTCCGAGACATTGACATGGGGGGGAGGGGGGGGGGGGGTGGGGGGAGGGGGGCATTAGGCAAGAAAAGTAATTACCATCTTGTGCTCTTTCTGTGGGCTAATGTGGCTAATTTCACCGGTGTCAAGTTCTGGGCTGTGTCTGTGCAAGATAATGTGTTATTAAACCGCTGTTTCTCAAAGTGGGAGGTGCGCCTCCCTTAGGAGGAGCAGGGGTACTGCAAGGGGGGGTTGGAAGGAATACTTCATGTATTTTCACAATTTAGCTCCAGCGCACACTGCATAAAAACAAAGAATAGACGGACTGAACAGTTTGAAATGTTCATGTGTGCGTTTTGCCTGCTGGGGTCACGTACCTCTGAGATGAAATAAAAGCTCCGGTTGCCAAATGATGTTTCCAAAACGTTAGTTATACCTGTTAATATGCTACGTAGTGGATGTGCATGCATTAAGGGAGTCTCAATGTACAGCACATGGTATTTATTTAAAATGTTACTTTCATTTTGTTCAAATTTCCAAGCGTTTTTTATTTTCTTTATATATATATATCTGTTTTGGGTTGAGGGTTTGACGGTTCACGCTCAAACTGCGCCTCACGGTGACTATAAGTCCAATATAAAACAATTCTGTATGCGGGCTCTACAGGTTGACGAGGAAAGTAACAACAAGGACTCTCTGTTGTTGTAGCTTTCCTGAATCTAAATCTGGAGGATTTGCTATTATTTATATAGTATATATATATATATATATATATATATATATTCTGTACATATACCTTCTCTGTGTCTCTCACCCTCTCTCTGCCTTCCTGTTGGGGCATGTTTTTTTTTTGTTGTTGTCTCTATTTGATCAAATTGACCTGCATTCATTTTTTTCCAAATAGTTACACTATTTACTTATTTCCTGAGTTAAACTTGTTTTATGGTTCGACTCTTTTGAGGAAATGCTTTGGTTTGGGCCAGTAAAAGCACTTTGTAAACATGGGTTTGTAACAGGTGTTGACCAGTAAAGCGGTTGATACTCATGGCGGTTGATACTCATCCTTATGTCAAGGGGAGGTGTGTGTTGGACGTCTGAACATGGTGGCCCCTCCCCCCACACCACAGCAAAGTGGTTCCAACGAATGATGAAGTGAAGTAGTAGTGAGATCAGATTCAACATGCAGGGTTGGAAATGACGAGAGGACCAAGCTAAAACTTGGTTATGTTTTATATGCAATAATAACAAGTATAATAATAATGAAAATGATAATGATATATCACACCAGAAAAAAATAAAATAAAGCAACAATATTGGCCTCATAATTCATCGTGCAGCAAGGCCCGCTTTGGGCTACGTACCATCGCGTACGTACCCCCCAAAACTCCCATAACAATCGCACTTTCTAGAACTACCGATAAGCCGATCGGCGGAGGCAATAGACGAGAGACGGGGAGAGGGGAGAGAGAGAGAGAGAGACAGAGAGAGAGAGAGAGAGAGAGAGAGACAGAGAGAGAGAGAGATAGAGAGAGAGAGAGAGAGAGAGAGAGAGAGAGAGAGAGAGAGAGAGAGAGAGAGAGAGAGCGAGCGAGAGAGAGAGAGAGAGAGAGAGAAGAGAGAGAGAGAGAGAGAGAGAGAGAGAGAGAGAGAGAGACGGCTCATAATGGACCATAAAAACAATAATCCTGGTGAGGCGTGGATGGCAATCAGCGCTAATATCCCCGATCTTCAAATGCTTTTAATGTACTGTGGAGTGCAGCAGCCGTCACACAGAGACCATAATGAACCCAGCGGCGAACCCCGGCTCGCGCGCCCCGCCTCCGCTTATTGGACGAGAGAACGCCGATCCCACAGGCTTCCCGGCTCTTCAGCTGCGCGGGCGCCGCTACAGTTTTCGTTTTTATTGTGGCGGTTATCGTAACGCGGATATGAGCAAATATGTGTTGCAGGGATGGGGAGTTGTGAATGTGTTCTTTTTCTTTTACGGGCAGTGAGTCATGGGTTAGTCGTGTTTCTGTGTGTGTGTGTGTGTGTGTGTGTGTGGGAGGGGGGGGGGGGGGAGGGAGGGGGCGGGGGGTTCTTCCGGAAGGCTCTGTGGCAGCTAGCAGACGACTCTGTGGCAGCCATGTTGGCTGCTGCCAAGCCTAAGAGCGTTGTCACATCTGTCCAGCACATTCTTCTCCTCCATTATGTCCTCTTTCTCTGCCACTCTCTCTCTCTCTCTCTCTCTCTCTCTCTCTCTCTCTCTCTCTCTCTCTCTCTCTCTCTCTCTCTCTCTCTCTCTCTCTCACATCTTTCTGCATTATTTTTCCTCCTTCTCTCACTTAATCTGTTCCCCTCTCTCTCGATCGCTCTCAATTTCCCCTTCCGCTCCCTCCCTCCCTCTCTCTCTCTCTCTGTCTCTCTCTCTCTCTCTCTCTCTCTCTCTCTCTCTCTCTCTCTCTCTCTCTCTCTCTCTCTCTCTCTCTCTCTCTCTCTCTCTCTCTCTCTCTCTCTCTCTCTCTCTCTCTCTCTCTCTCTCTCTCTCTCTCTCTCTCTCCCGGTTCTCGCCGGTGCCTCATTGTACCTCATACCTAATTGCTGACTGTATATTTCGGCATAAGCAGATCTATACCGGCTCTGCAGGAACTGGTGTTTGTGTGTGTCTGTGTGTGTGTTTGCACGCGTGTGTGTTGTATTTAGCAGCCGAGTGTGACAGCGTGGTACGCTTGCTCCAGCAGCAGCAGCAGCAGTGGCGGACGACGGCGGACGGCGGACGGCGGCGGCAGCAGTGGAAGAGAGTCTGGAGGCAGGAGAGGCGGCCAGGGTTTGAGATTAGCTGCGGCTGCCAGGGGAGCTGTCAGACTGGGCTTGTGATAGCTGGGTGCTGCCCGGGCATGATGGCACCCTAATGGAGCTCATTAGTCCTGGACCGACACACCTAGCGCGTTAACCCCGTCGCTACCGCCCGCTGCTAACACCGGCGGCTAACATCCTCAGCCCTGCCATCTAATGAGCTGGCGTGTGTGTGTGTGTGTGTGTGTGTGTGTGTGTGTGTGTGTGTGTGTGTGTGTGTGTGTGTGTGTGTGGTGTGTAGGGGGGGGGAAGAGGGTATCCTGTAGGGCCATGACACAGGCAATCCCTGCGAGAACGGTGGTCACTCGATATGGGCTTGTGTGTGTGTGTGTGTGTGTATGGCATGGTGGTTGTGATTGTTGACAGCAGTGTAGCACCTTTTAAAGAACACACCAGATGTCTTGTGTTTGTGTGTGTGTGTGTGTGTGTGTGTGTGTGTGTGTGTGTGTGTGTGTGTGTGTGTGTGTGTGTGTGTGTGTGTGTGTGTGTGTGTGTGTGTGTGTGTGTGTGTGTGTGTGTGTGTGTGTGGGAGAGCTGAACAAGCAGCTCTTCCGGGGGTTTACTGCACATTACCGGGGGAAAACATTGACGAGGCCATGAGGCCATATGAGGACTCTCACGGATTTTACCACCGCCATCGACGATGGCTCAGAGCCTCTGGGGTTACGTTTTCACCCCTTTTTTTGTTGTGTGTCTGTTTGTGTGTTTGTCTGTTAGCGAGATAACTCAAAAAGTGATGTGCGGAATTGGACAAAACTTGGTGGTTCAATTACTTATGGGCCAAGGAACAGTTGATTAGATTGTTTGCGCCGATTTGCGCCTTGGGGACTTTTTTGGTGTGGCGGAGGTATGTGCTCTCTGCTTCAACTAATGTACACCTTGTAAGTCGCTTTGGATAAAAGCGTCTGCCAAATGCCCTAAATGTAAATGTAAATGTAAATGTAAATGCTCTACTGAGGGCCATCTAGTTGTACATGTTATCTGGTTCTGGACATTTTTTATCCTAAAAAGTCTCTGATCACTGGTCACTGTTTAAAGTAGGATACGTTTGAAGGTTTAGCAATGGGTTACAGAACAAACCAAAGCTCTGGACCAATCACGGCGAGGATGTTGCGACATCACTCCAAGGCGTTCTAAGTCGTTGAAATGTAAAACAGAGATCTCACCGGTCTGTGCCCCGCCATCAATCGCCGTGGCGATGGATCTTCAACGGCTCGAATGTCTGTACGGTTTTTACGGCATGTGGTGCCTCTGGGTGGCACTGTGGGCCTTGCATACCCTCTGTTCCAGGTCTGAGCCCCGCCCAGCTCCAGGACCGGGACCACCCTACCAATCACCGCCACCTGTTAGTTGTTCAGTATGAAGGCTCTCTGTTTGTTCCAGCTCACTCTCTTTTTGTTTGACACCCTCACGACATGCATGTCCCTACGTTGGTATGTATGGGTAAGGTCCAGGTCTTGGGGACAGTTCAGACAGAGGCCTCTTTACATTCACACCACGTCGGTAACTCATTGTTAAATACCCTAGGTTAGAGGGGGTCTGCCACCCGTGTACTTTTGGCTAGAGTAGTTTAGTTGGTCAGAGACGGCTGCTATTCTGGGTTTGGGGGGGGGGGGGGAATTTAGCACGAGAGTTTAGTTTCCCTTTTTGCCTAGCTGTGTTCAGTTATTTTTGATTTGGCATACTTCCACCAGGTCCCTAGGCCTGGGTCCTGAGGTATTTTGTATTTGAGTTTGTCCTTTGTGTCTGTTACCCCTTTTTATTTGCCCACAAATACACTTGATTATTGCACCTTGACCCCCCGTGTTGATTCCGTTCTTGTTCCGGTGCACACAAGATCCCCCCTTTACCGGTTCTTGTACACCCATAGACACTGTGGGTTGTAACAGTTGGGATCGTGTGTGTCTTGGAGTAAGCACGGAAGGTGTGTGCAGTAGGTGTTCGTGGTATATATAACTGGGTACAGAAAGGATTGGTAGGTGTGCGTGTTTATTGGAAGGGGTGTCCAACTAAAGAGAGTGAGCTGGAAGAAACAGGGAGCCTTTATACTAAACAAAAAACAGGTGGCGGTGATTGGTGATTGGTGATTGGTGATTGGTGATTGGTGATTGGTGGGGCGGAGTCCGGGCTCTGACCTGGAACAGAGGGTATACAAAGGCCCACAGCGCCACCCAGAGGCACCACATGCCGTAAAATACATACATTCTAAAATGTCTGAAAAAAACCAAAGTCACTGTCTGAGCCATCAGCAC
>CM051001.1:15351648-15379148 GCA_027704905.1 Muraenolepis orangiensis
GGAGACCTCCCTCTTCCTCTGCCTCCTCGTCTCTCCTCCTCCTCTTCCTCCTCCTCTTCACTCGGGGGCCCAGGATGTAATGGCAGTCCGCTCTCTAAACTGCTGCCAGGCTCCCGGTTCTGGAGTCCGGACCAGATGGATCCCGCTGGTATCCGCTCTTCACAGAGTTAAGGCAGCGAAGATGAAGAGCACTTTGATGGCATTCTTTGACAGCCATACTGCCGAGGCAAACCGCAAGCCGTGGACTGATTTGCAGAACGGTCATAGACTTCCCATTAATGTGGTCCGGTTAATTGTATTTAGATAATATTTTAAAGGTGAACAATGACATCACATATATAGTCAAGCCAATCCATTACTTTGCCTGCAGCGCATGTCGTGTTCATGAGTACATAAGCAACAATATTTAACACTTTTATTCTGGTCGGATTCCAGGCAAAGGATAGGGTGTGTTCCTCCATATATTACGGAGAGATATGCACTGGTGCACAGTGGCCAAATTGAGTTATAAACAGCTGAACTGAAGTGAACATATCTGACCAAAAGTTACATTTCTGAATGAAGAAGGCATAACAGTATATAAACAAACCATCCACAAGTTTTGGAGTGATAGTTTTAAACTATGCCTCATAGTATAATCAGTATTCATATGATAAGCAGTAGAAGTAGTAGAAGTATAAAGCAGTGATGTGAAAATCTTGTGTGCAATACCCGACGACAGACAGCAGTTATAAAATAAATAATCAATAATTGATAAAAAAATAGAATGAAAATAGAATAAAGTAAAAAATAAAAATGAAAAAATAAAAATGCAATTTATAAAATGCAAAATATCAGCACAGAAAAGCGCAATATGTATATATAAATCAATGTAATAAAATATACATTGTTATATGCTATACGCCCTTGTTCAGCAGCCTGATGGCCTGACTGTGGAAGCTATCTCTAAGCCTATTTGTACGGCACTTGATACTGAGGTATCGCCTGCCTGACGGTAACAGTGAGTACAGTTCGTGGCTGGGGTGGGCATTGTCTTTTATGATTAGAGAAGAGATTAGAGAAGTGTGTTACTGATGCTATTCCTTCATATTGTATGTGTGGGTAGCTTGACGTGAAAATCCTCGTTTTTAAGTAGCCCTACCATCCATAAGCTTTTATAAACACCGCCTTCCTCATTGTGTGTCTACCTGAAGCAGACATCCAGGGATGTATGAAGAACGTGGCCTCAAACCACAGCCTCTGTATCAAAAACTATAACTCAGACTGCTATAAATTGGACCTGGTCATGCTCAGTAGCAACCAAGCTGTCATCACCCGCTGCCAGCTGCCTTTTCACCTTGGCAACATCCAAATTGCCGATAGTGAACCCGCGAGAGAAAGAATACAAACAAAAATCATTTATTGATAAATACAGGGGTCAGGCAGAGATCTCAAGCTCTCGTCTCCAGGTGAGCGATTGTAGGAGGAGATAGGTGCCAGTATTTGTAGAGAAGAATAAAGAAGGAATAACAATTCAGCCCAAGAATAGCAAGAAGAGCACAGCAGTACTCGCCTCTCTTCAATTAAACTCCACAAACATGCAGGCCAGCCTATCGTATTGTGCCTCAAACCACTTCTGTGACTTACTCAATGTATGACCGAATAAGTGTTGCCTTATTGTTTTTATTTTTATTTTTTTTAATGCAAAAATTCAGAATCGTACACATGATGACATGTTGCTCTCTATAGGTTCGGAAGTGGCAGGAGAAGAGCTTCAAGTGGGAAACTAGCGAGTGTGTTTGTGTGAGTGAAGGGAAGGGATTGCTGGAAAACAAAACAGCGGTTCTAGCTGTCTGCAGTCGTCCTTCGTCTCCATGGGGATGTGTACCACGCTGGCTTGTCCTCCACTGCGGCGAGGCTAACTAACTAGGCTTGGACGTCCCTCGTCGGCTGCGATAAACATCCCAGAGTTCGGCTTTGACTTTTTTTTTCCTAATTCCTCCTACAGACAAAGAGAAAGAAGAAAAAAAACGATTTGAGAGAGTGTTTCTGTGTGAGGCCGACGTCTCCTTGAAGATGATTATTTTCCTCCAAATGTACTTTCTGACACCCTGTCGGGCCTCATTAAGACACCGTCTCGCTGTCTCTAAAGAGAGAAATAAAAGTGAGCGACGTAATCTCTCTGCACGGCGAGTTTTCCAACTGTACGTTTTGGAACGGGGAGGGAGAGTGTTTGGTAAAGGAAGGGGTTGTGAAGTAACTGTCATTTTTTTGGATTTTTCATTAGGAACTTCAAATGTTTGGCATTTATAACTTGACAATTTTCCGAGCAAATGTAAAAAATGGGGAGTTGTTTTATTTATACGAACGTCTTATTCTTTTTGCTATTAGACCCGACTGTCACGGCACATCTGAAACCGAAAGTAGAAACTGGAAAAGCCCCACTGATGTCGCTAGTTTGCTTGTGTGTATCGCTGGCAAACCAACCAAATTGATCTTATCTTGACTCAAAAATGAGATTGTAATGAATCAATTATACACAATTACGCGGACATCATCGACTACATAATTACTACTTGGTGACTTCAAGAATAGGGAGAATTTGGGAGATGGATTTGTCCAACAGACATCAAGACTTGATATCCAAAGTCATGCCACATGTGGTCTTTTAATCTGCCCTGGTGTGTATACTCGACTATATCACAATTTTATCATCGTAAAAAAAATAACAATCTGAAAACAATCATAACAGCCTAGCGAGGGGCGATGCATTTCATCACACTCATTACAGCGAGATAAGAAAATGGCACTACACCCAGACACACACCTCTCTCTCTCTCTCTCTCTCTCTCTCCTCTCTCTCTCTCTCTCTCTCTCTCTCTCTCTCTCTCTCTCTCTCTCTCTCTCTCTCTCATCTGTTCCACTCCCTGACAAGTCAGGGACAAGTCCACACAAGACAAGTCCACACAAATGTTCTATCCTCCTTCCCTCTCTCTCTCTCTCTCTCTCTCTCTCTCTCTCTCTCTCTCCTCCTACCCTCTCGCTCTCTGTCTCTCTCTCTCCTCCTACCCTCTCTCTCTCTCTCTCTCTCTCTCTCTCTCTCTCTCTCTCTCTCTCTCTCTCTCTCTCTCTCTCTCTGTCTCTCTCTCTCTCTCTCTCTCTCTCTCTCTCTCTCTCTCTCTCTCTCTCTCTCTCTCCCTCCCCCCCCCCCCCCACCACCAGCTGTTTGCAATCACACCAGTACCCTAGATAGAGTTGAATTGGTAATTGGGCGTGAGCATATAAAACAGCACCGTGATGGCTGGCGGTATGTGAAAAGTGTAATTGAAAACAGTTGGAACTCAAATGGGTTTGTTTCTTTGCCACTATCTGTCCTCGAGGACGTAGCCCTCCATGCCAACAAAGCCCAGGCTAGCTTCCTAAAAAAAGAGGCTGTGTTCTATAGGAAAACGTATTGATCGACGCCACGGAAGCTAACTTGTTTTCCGCGCAGCGCAACGCTCGGTTATCGACTGTAAGCTTAAGACACCTAGCTTCTGCAAGTTTCCCTTCGCTCCGCGGCGATAAACCTATTGACAAATTACCCGAAATGAGCTCATTGATAAGTGACTCATACGGTTCTTCAGCCATCCATCCTTTTATGCTGGGTTTTTTCAGACCTAGATAGCTAAAGATTATCACCAGCTGGCGTGGAGGGAGACAGCATCAGGGAGTCTGTCTTTTTTTGTTGGTTCAACCATGAGCCAAGCTATACAGACTCAGCATCGGTTGTACCCAAGCGACCGCCTGTTTTGTGAAGCCCTGGCAGAAGCGGCAAACGTGTTGTTACGTGTTGTTAGCGGCCTGTAGGTGGTAATTCACTGTCATTGGATGCAGAAAGACCCGCCATCCCCAGCGTGCCAAATATGGGGAACTTGGTGGTAAACAATGGCAGCATCAGTAGAAGGCAAATCTACACCCTCAAAACTGTGTGTACAGTTGTACCTCTATGGTTATATATATATATATATATATATATATATATATATATATATATATAGGGGTTGTAGTACAGTATATTCAATCAAGCACAACACTTTTGAGAGCCACATTTTTTTCAATGGATGTAAAGACACATACACATTCATTCAAAAAACTAACGGTAATCTTAAATTCATTAGGTTATGGAGAACTAGATCATCAACACTTTGTATCTCGTCCAACAGCTCTGTGCTCCGAGGATCTCTTGTGTTTTCGCCCCAAAAGGAAACTAGGTCTCGCTGGTGTACAAGTAGCGCTTCTGTATCGAGCCCTTTGAGTCGTTTTTTTTGCTAAAGTACTGTTTCTGAGGGGAGGGTTAGGGTGTTAGTATTTGATGGAGCATTCGATGGCTAATGTTTTATGAGGCTTATTGCATGCCTCACTTCTCGCAACCGTTAACATTGTATTATTATACCATATTGACATTGGATATGATATGGTAATGGATACATTTATAAAAGTTGATTACCCGATGAGTGAGTTGTTATCACATCACCCCCATCGATCGACAATTACCACACAGCATGTGTCTTACCTGCGTTCGTTGAGCTTTACATTGAACGTGTTTTGAGTAGTTTGCGTATGTCACAGTGTGCTGAACACACAGCGCAGTAAGATGCGCTGCCAACAAACATTGCGCATATCAGATGATCGCAGCACGTCGGTGGAAGATGCCACAGCGCTGGGTCTCTTGTCTCTGCCGTACCGTAAGTCGTGCCAATCGTAAATGTGTTTTTTGTTTTTTTTACGGGGCCCGATAGCATTAGTACACAGTCGGTCGACACCACACGTCCACACTCAAAGTAGCGCTCTCTTAAACCACTTTTTACGAGGTGCTGGAGCACAACCCCCAAATGCATTTGTGTAAATGCATTTGTGTGTGTGTGTGTGTGTGTGTGTGTGTGTGTGTGTGTGTGTGTGTGTGTGTGTGTGTGTGTGTGTGTGTGTGTGTGTGTGTGTGTGTGTGTGTGTGTGTGTCTGTGTGTGTGTGTGTGTGTGTGTGTGTGTGTGTGTGTGTGTGTGTGTGTGTGTCTGTGTGTGTGTGTGTGTTGTAGCCTACATGCTTCTGTGACGCCTCATTGGTATGTTTCATTCGATTTTCTGCACCACCATAAGGCTTTCAGGACGATGGGAGACGGACGCAAACATTAGTTTGTTGACGTGGAACGACACCGAATTCCATTGTCCTTGTGTGTAGTGTGTGAAGCGTTGTTCGAGCGTACCAACACACCCAGGCTTGCTGTGGCGTACGTACCCTGTGTGTGTGTGTGTGTGTGTGTGTGTGTGTGTGTGTGTGTGTGTGTGTGTGTGTGTGTGTGTGTGTGTGTGTGTGTGTGTGTGTGTGTGTGTGTGTGTGTGTGTGTGTGTGTGTGTGTGTGTGTGTGTGTGTGTGTGTGTGTGTGTGTGTGTGTGTGTGTGTGTGTGTGTGTGTGCGTGCGTGCGTGCGTGCGTGTACGACGTCCTCTTTTATCAGCCAGAGAAACCAGGCTTCCAAGAGCCCACTCATGTCTTCCCATTCATTGACTAAAGGTCACTTTACATCAGGCGCAGAAAGCAGCACAGAGCAATACCATACATTATCACCTATTAACGTCAGTTACCACTCAAATACGCAGCAGCAGAGAGATTCAACCCTTAACCTCATGTGTCCTGGGGAAGGTGAGACAAAGATAAGATCTTATTTAGAAATGTCCTTTTTCTCTGGGAGTGAGCACTGATTGAAGCTTGCTAGAATTCTAACAGGTGTCTTTTTGAGATATAGTTGGCAATTCATGGTGTGAAAGCTGTTCTTCAGAGATTTTTGTTCAAGAGATGGTCTGACCACAGAACTACATAATGCATAGCCTGGGCGGCTAATGCAAATGACAGTTGTGTTCGGTTCTTCACAATATACTACTTTAAAGATAGTGTCAATGACGCAGTAGCTCATCCGACCTCACTATACATTTGAAAAAGAGCTATTTAGTGATTACTCCATTAATGATAAAAGTCTGAATAGAATTTCCATGCACAGTGGCTAGTTCTGCCAAACAAATCAAACATAATTGAAATTTAGTGAGATTTTAGGGAGGAGGTTTTTTTTATTTTATTTACCTGTATTTATATAAGACATACTATCATATAGTAAAACCAGTTATGCACATACTGTAAATCACATCAATTGTCTAATCGCGATCCGAAGAATCACCACCTAGTCGGGGTCAGCCATGCTTTCTGTTTACCTTTGGTGTCATGCACCTGGAACACTTTGAGTTCGTAACTGTAAAGTTTTAAGAGCCTCTGGCTAGACCCGTCCTAAGGGAGGATCGTCCTCCCTTACTGCCGTACACACTCAAAACCTGGTTGAGTCCTGGTTAAAATCCAGGACTCACCGGCCGCTTGGGTCCGGCGGTTTTACATATGTACTTCAAGGGGGAGCTTGGGGAGGACAGACCTCCGTACAGTTATGTTCAATTGTGGTAGGGGGTGCTGTTGGTATTAAAATAGTTGCTGGTGTTAAAATAGTAATATTATTGGTCATTTTACAGATGAATATGTTAAATGTATGCGTATTTAATTTTCTCTGAAATTTTAGGGAGGATGGTCCTCCCTTTCCTTAATGGACGAGCCTCACCTGGATGCGTTATGAGTATTCAATCATAATGTTGTTTCACTTTTCAATTGAACTGTATTAGTGTAGTGAATGGCAGTTGGCCGATGAGGGGGGAGGGGGGTATTATGATAATTAAGTTAATAGATTATGATAATAGAACATCGTCCCTTTAATACATCCATGTTCTGGAGGTTAGTATTTGAGGTTTTAGCATTAACAGTCAGTGCCTATAACAGATGGCGATAAATTACAGGTTTCTGAATGTTGTTTAGCGCTATGGATGCAATAAGTGTTAACTGTGTTGAGTAGCGTAGATTGGGCTAATAAATACCTCTCCTACTTCCTCTAACATACGAAGGGTGACCATGGTGATGATGAATATAGCATTGTGATTGGTTAAACAGATTGATTCGTCACCATTCAATCGGCATGTGTTTTTTTTCCGAAAAAATAAAATAATAATGGATAATCATGTTGTATGTGTGCAGTCCCATTTAGCTCCATGATTTTTGATAATTGTGTTGATGTGGGAAACCATCACGTTAAGGACCAGGGGGCTGTGTGTGTGTGTGTGTGTGTGTGTGTGTGTGTGTGTGTGTGTGTGTGTGTGTGTGTGTGTGTGTGTGTGTGTGTGTGTGTGTGTGTGTGTGTGTGTGTGTGTGTGTGTGTGTGTGTGTGTGTGTGTGTGTGTGTGTGTGTGTGTGTGTGTGTGTGTGTGTGTAAAGAGCAAGTGGGAGTTTTCACGTGTGTGTGTGTGTGTGTGTGTGTGTGTGTGTGTGTGTGTGTTTAACTGTGTGTGTGTATGCCTCCACTGTTTATGTACTTGACATGTGTGTTGTTGATTCACACGTTTCCCACAGCGCTGAAAGGCGCTGAATCAAAACAATGCATTATTGGTATTATAGCCTACAGGATTCAGTGTTATTTCTTTTCCATCCGTCAGTGCACTTTGTGTGCGAGACTCTGTGTGCATAAGTAGTAGGCATATGTGTTAAAACATTCATGTTTAAATTCATGTTTCATCTGTTTATTTTATTTTTTATTTGTGTTTGCGCTGTATGTGCACCAGTGGCGGCTTGTGGTTGTAATACTAACACTATCAATTTTGACTGTGTATTCGTGGGTCATTTTAGCAGACAAGCCCAACAGAATAGAAACTGATTGTGATTTGAGGGGGAAGAAGCATCTTCCCTGAAATCTGAAAAATCTGAATATAATTTCACAGTTCTACCAAACAAACCTAACGGAATTGAAATTGAGGGAGATTTGAAAGAGAAGCGTTTTTTGTGCAAAATATATTTACCGGTATTCAATTAAAATAAGACATACGACATAAGACATATAGTAAAACCATTTATGCACATAAATGACATAAATTATATTGTCTAATCACGAGCCAAGGAAACACCACCCTGTCACGGTTAGCCATGCTTTCTGTGTATGTTTGGTGTAATGCATAACTCCAATAACTCCAAAGTTTACAGTCTGAAATATATCAAATATAGTTGTCTGGAACGCAGAATTAATAAATGACACAAGATAGATACTTACGTATGATGATAACTCTCCCCCAAACCTATGATTGGGTATTCACCAGCGCAGTGAGCTCTGCTGATTGGTTCACAGAGCCTCTGGGAACCTTCCAGGTGTTCAAAATATAGTAATATTATCAGTATTTTCACAGAAGAATCAGTCAAATTGATGTGTATTTATTTTTCTCTTGCAAGTTTCCTTTTTCTCAGAAATGTTGGGTAGCATGGTCCTCCCTTTCCTCAACGGACAAACCCTCCACTGGTGTGCACACTTGTCAACCTGCATATGTGTAGACAGGTGGGTCGCTGGTTCGATCCCCATCTCCTCCCTGAGAGAGATCCTGTACCACTCTATTTTCCGCAGTAGACCGGAGCACCTGCGTAAATCGCTGCTGCACTACTGTCACTTTAAAACACTTTTTGCACCATTCGTCATATATATATATATATATATATATATATATATATATATATATATATAAGTCTCTCTCTGTATACTGTTATCATCCATCAGTCACAATATTGTTTTGGTTAATATGATATATTATAGTATATAGCAGGTTGTATGTAGTGCTGTTATACTATATATATATATATATATATATATTGTATATATATATAGTATATATATATAGTATAATGTAGTATAGTATAGTATTGTTGATGAAATTCATACTGCGTGAGTCAATGGGGAGTAAGCATTCGGTTGCATTCCGTGTTGCACATGGCAAACAGAACATGTTGAATCTTGAATGGGTTAAGGTTTGGTCGTGGTTCATCGATGACGGACAGGGCTGAAGGAGGGCTGGTGTGCGCGTGCTAAGGTGTACACGGTACACATTCTTAAGGTCATCAGATGTCGCCGAATTAGTGACATTTGCACCGACGACGACGACGTACACACCCGGGATTACCCCACCGCACGGATCTGGTGAAAACACCAGCGTGGGTCCGGGAGCCCCACAGCGGCCACTCATTAGGCACAGGAGCGTCATTTAACCTTCATTCCGTTCCAAAGAGCTTGGAGTGGCGACCGGGGAAATTAGTGGCGTCCAAAATGGGCTTGATTTCGGCATCGGAAGACAGAGCAGGGTTTTATTTATTTATTTATTTCTTTTTTCATTTTCCCGGGAAATCTTTTGGAGAACCTTTTTGCGTGGTCATGGAGGTTTTTTTATATGACATCACACTAACTTTTAGTAACAGACTGTCTAGAATCGAAACATCCAGCCCAATTCGAGGTGGGCTCGTATACTGAGGCAATAGGCTTGTCCGACTAACTCTTAGTTCGGTCTGTACATCACACCGGTGGGTAGAGGACAGCACTGTTGGGTTCATCCATTAGCATGGGAGATCCCGAAGGGCTTGCTTGCTGCAATTTCGCTATAAAATACAGCAAGACATGTTTTGACATTTCACCGTTTTCTATTCCTTGATCATTTTGTTAACTTTTTATAATCAAGGTTTTCCCGGACTCGTGGGAACCCTACAGAGGAACCCGCTAGATATGTGTGGATCTGTAATTATGCCAGTCAGACAACCCACAAAGAATGTTAATTACAAGCAATTAAGACAAGTGACAGAATCTGAAATGCAGAAAGCAGATGTAAAAAAAGACACAATCACAATGTATCCCCAATGGTAAAAAGAACAGTCTCAAATTCTCTCTCCTCTCATTTCCCCTGTACAATGAACAAAATGAACAATACGCATAAACAATAACAATTATAATAGCATAATAAGAGGGGCTAACATAGAGCGACTAGTCATATAATCATCTTTAATCTTAAATCTATATCTGGAGGTTTAAATCCTCTGTATTGGTCACATACATATACAAACAGTGACATTTCTTTCTCTGCATTTAACCCATTCTAGTAGTAGGAGCAGTGAGCAGCTATTGTATATTATTATATATATATATATATATATATATATATTATTATTAGTATTTATTACTGCCAATTTGCACTATACGTATTGTTGTATATTGTATATACCTACGTATTACTGTAATAATACTGTAAATTGTACAATTAATCTGTCTATACATTTAGATTTCATTCAGATTTCATTTAGTTATATTGTGTTTATACTAGTTTAGTTTAGTTTGTAGTTATTAGTTTTAGGTATTGTATATTTTTGCGTGCATTTATTCCCCCTGTTTCAACTGTTGCACCTTCATTTCCCTCGGGATAAATAAAGTCTCTTGAATCTTGAATCTTGAATATACAGCTGCCCGGGGAGCAGTGTCGGGGGTTTGGTGCCTTGCTCAAGGGCACTTCGGCAGTGCCCAGGAGGGGAACTGGCACACACTCTCTTCGTACTTCGTTTCGGGACTTGAACCCTACGGTGACCCTACGGTTCCCAAGCCAAGTCTCAACAGACTGAGCTACTGCCGCCCCAAATCAATCAAACGTTCCTTCATTTTGTAACTGTTAATCCCAGGGCAGGAGAACGTGTTGTCCTCTCTCTCTCTCTCTCTCTCTC
The DNA here is from genome assembly GCA_027704905.1 of Muraenolepis orangiensis. NCBI lineage: Eukaryota > Metazoa > Chordata > Actinopteri > Gadiformes > Muraenolepididae > Muraenolepis > Muraenolepis orangiensis. The sequence goes on from CM051001.1 coordinate 15,362,263, forward strand.
TCTCTCTCTCTCTCTCTCTCTCTCTCTCCTCTCTCTCTCTCTCTCTCTCTCTCTCTCTCTCTCTCTCTCTCTCTCTCTCTCTCTCTCTCCCCCCCACCCCCCCACTCCAGCTGAGGGGGAGTATTGACAGACACACCACTGAGGTGCATTAACAAATGAATAGTTAAGTTGAGCCAGGGATGGGCGAGCACGTCCAGAGTGCGGCAGGTAAACACAAGTCACGGACCCCTCCGGGGGACCTCCTCGAGTCCTCCATTAATCGATGCTTTGAACGCTTCATCGGGATGAACGGGAGGGGGGGGGGGGGGCCTAACGTTCCGACCCGCCGGCCCCAGCGGTCACGAGCTTAGTGAGAACCCCTCCCCCAACCATTTGAAACTTTTTTTATTGTGTTATTTATTTATTTATTTTGTTCGGCGGGGAACTCCTTTGGGAGCGATGATAAGGATCCTGAGATGTTGAACAGTGAGCCCGCTTTCTGCTTCTGAGATGGCACATTTACTCAAGATTCAATATTCAAGATTCACGATTTTTTATTTGCCATATGCAGTACAGTGGAATGCTTAGTCCTCACTCCCCATGACTCACGTGTAACGAATTTTCCGGACTATAAGTCACGCTTTTTAAAAATAAGTCTGACTGGTCCTGCGACTTATGCTCCGAAGTGACTTATATATTGTATTTTGACGGACTGCGTTCAAACTACAGCCAAGAAATGGCACTGTATACACTCATGACAACTGAAAACCGTTGCAGCCTACCACTGAAACAGAATGCAGAAAAATAATACATTTTTCGATAAGAACGACTAATACTTAAGTGCGACTTATAGTCTGTAAAATACAGTAATTCACGTTATGTCTCGTCTAGCCGTGATTTCAAATTTGGGTGACCATGAATTGGTTTTCAATAAAGACCACACTCGGGGCAGGATTGGGGCATGGGGCTGACGGGCCGACGGGGAATCTAATCATGCTAATGATTAGATTGATTGATGATGATTGAGATGCAATTTGGCCAATGTTTGCGTGCAGGACTCAAGCTGTAGCCGACATGACCGACCAATGCTGGCATGCGACCAACCAATGGTGGGACATTAGGAGAAATGTCAAAGTAAAGTAATGCGACTGTAGGAAGGTGGCGGTTTGTGGCTGGTTCATGTGCAAGACCCCGTACCCAACACGTACCGTCGACCCCCCCCCCCCTGGTGATTACTTTGACAATTTTTGTTCTGCGTGCTCGGAAACAGACGAGCGGTTAGCATTCAAAGCCAAAACGTTTTGGAACCCACAGCGATGAGGCTTCCACCGTGTCTATAGGAAAGGGAGACAGGGTTTAAAACAATTTGTCAGTAAAACTAAAATCCCACACGCCCACACACACACACACACACACACACACACACACACACACACACACACTCGTGCACACAGATGGTCCCCAACTAAATCACACCGAACACACTGGCACTGTTGACACTCCAACAGTCTGTGTGATGAACCCTACGCGACAGACCTCCGATTGAGCACAATCGAACAAAAATACACTCCCGGCAATAACCCAAGAAGAAGATGAAGAAGAAGATGAAGAAGAAGAAGAAGATGAAGAAGAAGAACCTACATGGCTGTCACACACGCTTGCCTTCAAAGTCCTCTTTGACGGAGGTTTGATTTGCTCTTTTTTTTGTTTTTTTGCCAAGCGTTCCAAGCGCAAACACCTTTTACAAGCTCTCCCTCGAGTTCAGAGGGAATATTTTCCACCAATCCGGGGGCGGCGCTGCTGCGGTGACAAGCCAGGCTTTTAAACATGTCAGGTGTTGACTTGAAACAGACTGTGGGTTCACAGGCCTACCGCCCGCCTGCTTCACGCTCCTCCTGGAGAAGAAGTGAGGTTTGAGTGGTGGAGAGTGTGATGCATTTATTCCTGTTGATGAATATACTACGACTAATTAATAACTAGTGAATAATGACTGGGGGATGTTGGAAGAGCTGGACGATTGTTTAAGAGTACAGTTTATTCCCTTTTCACGTTACAATGTCAGTTCCTATATTTCGCAACGATTAAACATTCATCTCCGCGGATCATGAATTTCCAGTTATAAAAAAGCCGTTTTAACTGTCAGTAGGCATAGGCTACTTGAACTTAATAGGCAATAAGCTTGATATAATCAGCATTTATTTTTCTTGTTAAATCAATGGCCTCCACTATTCTGGTCTGTCTTTCCAGAAAGCGCTGTTCGTTAACGCTAGGTCAGATCACAATTTTCATGTCCTCATAGCATCTTCTGCAACTCTGCAATTTCGCCTTGGTGTACTGATAAACTAATGATGCAAAATCAAAACTTAGGAAATTAAGGAAACATTACACACAATTGAATGTTATTCATCCGCTTGTGCAAGGTGAAGCAGAATTCCTATATGTTTATACCAAGTATTTTAAGTGTAATACTATGTTGCAGCATATGTTGTAAGACAACACAATACAAATGCACCTGTCTGTCACCTGTTCATGCATTCAAAATAGTTTTAGCAATACAATAGAAACATATGGAGAGTAGAAAGAAACAATCGCTAATTGCATCTATAAACTGTAGCACGGCCTCTGATTCAGGAACAGTTTAGAATACAATTGCACCGAGAGATGGCTTCGATGCTGCCCTTCACCGCTTTGGACCCCAGTATTAGTTTGGTGACGTGGAACGGCACATTCCGTTGTCCTTGAGGGTAGCATCATTCAAGTATACCTACGACGTCTTCTATTTCTCCAAGAGCGCACTCATGTCTTTCCATTCACACACTGAAGTCTTTAGCCTCCACAGATACAACTTTCGATTCCATGTTCTGTTTTATTAACTGTAGACAAGGCTCTACAATAGCGGAAACCGGAGACTGGTGTTGCTCTCACTTATGAATGCCGAGAGAGAAGTATTTTGATACGCTTAGACCTCTAAGTGCCTTCTCAACCTCTCGGTGCCTTCTGAAGCTCAAGGAAGTCAGTCATTTAGCAAGCACCTTTTTTTCCCACAGATACCTTCTCACGTCCTTGATACCTTGTTACCTTTATTTACAATCCTATCGTAGAGAATTCAAATCTAGCTACAAGACGTAAGCTCTTGCTAAAACACTGATGCTTCATCCAACTATAGTCCAACTCACCACTTTCACAGGTCACATGACATTCTATGTTTTTGTTAATTCATTAATTGTTTTCTGGTTGTGAAAATTAATTTTAATACATACATGTTTCTGTGGCCGGCACGTATTGCGTATGGCGTCACGTTACCTTGATGGACTGGATGCCGACGTGATCTTGCATTTTCGGTCACGTAAAAAGGATATTAACCTTTGGCTCTGCAATATTTAATAGCAAAACTTTGTCTCGAACTAAATCCAGGGGGGGCCACTAATCTAGACTCACACAGCCAGACCACGTTTCACCTCACACACACACACACACACACACACACACACACAAGGCAGTGTGATCCAATGTATTTCCAATGGTAGAAGGTTCAGGAAGTAGCCAATAGTATGTGAGCCTGTGACATTTGGTCTGAATTTGAGAGAGAAACACTTTCTTTGGGAAACACTGCTTTAGGCTTTACAACACACAAAGGTGTCAACCCTTATGTTTTCTTATTTGGGTTACTGTTGTATTGAAGAAGCCAATCACAAACTGCCCATGCCCTCTCTATGATTGAACAACTGGCAGGAAGTGGTACCGGGGTGAGATAGGCACACCTCTCCGGTTGGTCTGTGGAGGGTTTATAGTTTGACTGTTGCATTTCATTGCATTACAGTCCTTTAGCAACAATGACTAGATTCAAGATTAGTAGGCAAGAAGAGAACATCTCGTCACTGGGAAAGGTATATACTTTTAAGTGGGTCCTAGTTTCAAGGCATATGATATTTAAAAATATACTCATAAATACATTCCTCTTCATCCCCTTACGGCTCCCCAGCCTTCATCCGCCGGTGACCTTCAAGGAAGCAGTAGTTCATAAGTGCCTTTTTGAAGGTACTTAGAAGATACTTTTAAAAGGTAAACCGAAAGATGGGGAGAATGTTAAGGCAGCCTCAGTCTCTCCCACTGCTACTAATGCCACTGCCACTATTTACTTAACTCAGACAGTCAACTGAATCGTATTGATTGAATATTTTTTTATCAGCATTTTCTTTAGATAAATAGTTGATTACATTTACTTATGTCAGATGTATTCCTCTGTAGTCCACGTCTTCTCCTGATTTCTGCGTGTGTCTTAGAACAATCAAAGCATGCCACTCGATATTGGGGAGGATATCGAAGAAACGACTGCTGGATGTCCGTAGGAATCAAAGCACGTCTTTGTTTGTTTGTTTGTAGCGTGTGGCGCTCAGGACGTCAATGCCGTACGTCAACAACCCTACGTCGGATATGTTCAGAAAACTACTAGCCTTGGTCTGTCATTTGGCATTGGAAAGACATTATAACGTTTGAATGTGGTCTCTCTCTCTCGCTCTCTCTCTCTCTCTCTCTCTCTCTCTCTCTCTCTCTCTCTCTCTCTCTCTCTCTCTCTCTCTCTCTCTCTCTCTCTCTCTCTCTCTCTCTCTCTCTCTCTCTCTCTCTACCTTCCAGCAGATTAGCGCACAGGTGGCTGTGATCTGTCTGAAAGGACCGTATCTCTTCTCTACTCTCTCTCTCTCTCTCTCTCTCTCTCTCTCTCTCCTCTCTCTCTCCTCTCTCTCTCTCTCTCTCTCTCTCTCTGCTTTTAATGAGATCTCTTGTTTTCTTTTGCCGACCCTGCCTACGTCTTGCTCTCTGTCAGCTGGCTGAGAGGCAGACGGGAGAACGCTGTCTCTAATTACCTGAATGGAAGTGTATTAATCTCTGCAGATTGTCAGGCGCTCGCCCCTAGAATCGCTACCAATGAGCTTTTGTGAACCGTAATTACACTTTAGAGTGTGTGTGTGTGTGTGTGGGGGGGTGGGGGGGGGGTCCCCACACAGACTAACTATTTACTTAACTCAGACAGTCAACTGAATCGTATTGATTGAATATTTTTTTATCAGCATTTTCTTTAGATAAATAGTTGATTACATTTACATGTCAGATGTATTCCTCTGTAGTCCACGTCTTCTCCTGATTTCTGCGTGTGTCTTAGAACAATCAAAGCATGCCACTCGATATTGGGGAGGATATCGAAGAAACGACTGCTGGATGTCCGTAGGAATCAAAGCACGTCTTTGTTTGTTTGTTTGTAGCGTGTGGCGCTCAGGACGTCAATGCCGTACGTCAACAACCCTACGTCGGATATGTTCAGAAAACGACTAGCCTTGGTCTGTCATTTGGCATTGGAAAGAAATTATAACGTTTGAATGTGGTCTCTCTCTCTCTCTCTCTCTCTCTCTCGCTCTCTCTCTCTCTCTCTCTCTCTCTCTCTCTCTCTCTCTCTCTCTCTCTCTCTCTCTCTCTCTCTCTCTCTCTCTCTCTCTCTGCTTTTAATGAGATCTCTTGTTTTCTTTTGCCGACCCTGCCTACGTCTTGCTCTCTGTCAGCTGGCTGAGAGGCAGACGGGAGAACGCTGTCTCTAATTACCTGAATGGAAGTGTATTAATCTCTGCAGATTCTCAGGCGCTCGCCCCCAGAATCGCTACCAATGGGCTTTTGTGAACCGTAATTACACTTTAGAGTGTGTGTGTGTGTGTGTGTGTGTGGGGGGGGGGGGGGGGTCCCCACACAGAGGGGAGGAGGGGGGGTGGACGGGGGATAAAAGACCGCTTTTATTAGGCCGCACCATAGATCTCCACACATTGGAGAATGGTTGTGTTCTGTTCATCTTCCCTGTATTGATCACTCTTGGTACTAATGGACAGTATCTGCCTGCCTCTCTCTCTCTCTCTCTCTCTCTCTCTGTTTCCCAAGGCTTTCAACTCTAAATGATACGTCAACAAATAACGGATGTTACTTTCAGACACTGTACTCTCAGTTGGAAACACGTTTGGTTTCTATAAACCTCCCCCCCCCCCCTCCATCCCCGAAAAATAAAATATACTATAACTTTGAGTTGAATCACAAGGCTAGTTTAAGAGGGGAGAGAGTTCGGGACCACCGGGCAATCCGAGCTTCATTATAGTTTTATATATATATGTGTATTATAGTTAAAGTTCAGCCGAATCTGACTTTTTGCGTTTCAGCGAAGGGTTAAACCGCATTTTTGGCCGCAAACGATCTCTCTGGGGATGTTGTTGGGGGAACGCGGCAGCCACTCCCTCCCAGCCCCGTGGGGCCTCGTCGATAACTACTAGTCGGGAACTATTGATCCGTGTCCCGCTGGAAAGTCAACAGTGAATTGACACAGTTTGGTTTTTCCAAACAAACGGTGTGATATTACCCTTTTGGCACGCGGATCCGTCGATTCTCCACTGCAGCATTGTCATGTTTTTAGCGCCCGTTTAGCCGCCCGCCGATATTTAACATTCAAGATTCAAGATTTGTATTTGTCATATGCAAGTAAGTACAATAGAATGGCTTACTGCCAATTTTCTAAAACACTATACTATAAAAAAAAACTGTACACCGTATTCCCCTTCACGATCCGGAAATCACGCTGAAGACATTTCTCCAACCCTTTCTCCAGACCAACGCTTATTTTCGTTCGGTATGTCGTCCTGCTAGAACCTCATGTTCGCATACTTGTCTTTCAGAGTGGTCATACCCCCCTACCACCCCTGCCCCCATGTTGAAATGACAATGTCCCTCCCTCCTCGCGGTTGTGTGTGCTGTCAGAACAGTGAAGACATCCAGAGGTAGGGAAGCCTCCAGGACTCTAATCCGTCTCTCGGCCCGTTTACCAGCCAAGCACCCCGAGCGCTAGCCCATTTTTCCCCCGGTCGTTCGCTTCACAACACGGCCGCTCTTCCGCCGCCCAGAGGGTCAAACCTTTGCGCGGCCTGTTGCTCCGTCTTCCTCACAGCGATGGCTTTAATTAATGGCCTGTGAAATAAACCTTGGCTCACCTTTGACCTTCCGCCGGGGAACGCCAACAACAGCCCATAAACCTCAAACGGGGCGCGGCGAATGCCCCCCCTCCCCCCCCTCCTCCCCCCAACACTCCCACCCCCCCGCAAACAGCGGGAGCTGCTGCTGTTAGGTTTCCCGGTCGTATCCGTGACCGGAGTTCAGCCAATCTGTTACCGTGGCGATGGCGTTTTGCTTTACCCCCCCCATCCCCATCCCCCCCCCCCCAGGGCCTTTCCCGGGAGTGATGCTTTATGCTGACCAAACAGCGTTTAATCTCTGTGGGGGAGCCCAGTGGATTCTAATCAGCCCGACAGGGTACTGTAAACAACCAAGATTGATTACGGCACAGCGGTGCACAGCCTCATCCCGGGACACACTTAACTCCCCCTTCTGCTCTGCCGTCGGCTACAGTAAGGGGCGGCCGCCCGTCAAGACGAGTACCAAATAAGAAAGAGAGGGAACGCAGTTTTTTTGGGTTTCAACTCCCTCATGAACGCTTGCCGGAGGATGGAGAGCCACACTCCCCCACCCCCCACCCCCCCCCCGGGCCGCCTGCCCCTGCCCCACCCCCCCCAGGCCGCCTGCCCCTCCCCCATCTCAAGCCCCTCATCATTTAATTATTATATACGTTGCGTCGTCGTCGGATTAGCCAAGCGCACCGTTGCTAGACTTAAACCAAGAGACTTCTTGGTTCAGTTAGGATGAAAAAGACTACATGGCCTCCAGCTTTTTGTGCCAACTGCTTGGAGAGAGAGGTGAAGGGGAGGCTCTGGGGCCAGGGAAGGACCCACACGGAGCGAGGGGTACACTGCCCTTCTTCCATGGAGGTGTGTGTGTGTGTGTGTGTGTGTGTGTGTGTGTGTGTGTGTGTGTGTGTGTGTGTGTGTGTGTGTGTGTGTGTGTGTGTGTGTGTGTGTGTGTGTGTGTGTGTGTGTGTGTGTGTGAGGGGGGGGGGGGGGAAGCAGAGAGCGGGGGTGGGGGAGCAGAGTATAGTCGCCACCAAGGCGAACAAAGGCAGGTCATTTTGAGCTTCAGGATGGCATGGTGTGTGGTGTGTGTGTGTGTGTGTGTGTGTGTGTGTGTGTGTGTGTGTGTGTGTGGTGTGGGTGTGTGTGGGGCTTTCCAGCCTCACAGAGCAGTAGAGATTCAACACTCGCTTGCATGCACACGTGTCTTTGAAATGCTGTCAGTGGTAGGAAAATCGAAGCGACCTCTGAGTCTGTCACAGAGATGCTATGTGTGTGTGTGTGTGTGTGTGTGTGTGTGTGTGTGTGTGTGTGTGTGTGTGTGTGTGTGTGTGTGAGAGAGTTCCTGAGTGTGTATCTAACCTTGCCTGCATGTGGTAAGTTTGCTTGTGTGTGTGTCTGCTACACACACACACACACACACACTCACATGTGTATGTATGTGTGTGTGGGGGGGGGGGGGGGGGGGAGGTATGTGTATGGGGGGGGGGGGGGGGGGGAGGGGGGTTCCCATGTGTATGTATGTGTGTGGGGGGGGGGGGGAGGGGGGTCCATGTGTATGGGGGGGGGGGGGGGGGAGGAGGGGGGTTCCCATGTGTATGTATGTGTGTGTGGGGGGGGGGGGAGGAGGAGGGGGGTTCCCATGTGTATGTATGTATGGGGGTGGGGGGGGGGGGGTTCCATGTGTGATGTCGCATGGACTCTTGATACGTGGCATCATTTGAAGTCATGGATGGTGTGTTTGGATCTCAACATCTCTTTCTCTCTGGTCTCTCTCTGCTTTCTATTTCTCTCTCTGTCACCCGCTTTCCTCATCTCTCTCTCTCTCTCTCTCTCTCTCTCTCTCTCTGTCTGTAATATAACTCTCTCTACCTCTCTCTCTCTCTCTCTCTCTCTCTCTCTCTCTCTCTCTCTCTCTCTCTCTCTCTCTCTCTCTCTCTCTCTCTCTCTCTCTCTCTCTCTCTCTCTCTCTCTCTCTCTCTCTCTCTCTCCCATCGCAGCCACAGGTGGCCTTTGACCCTCTTCATTAAGTCACAGTGCGCTCTTGTACGTAATTCCATCTTATTGTAGACCAAAGCTTTATTAACAAAACACTGACGACGGTGCAGTGATGGCTTTCCATTTTAAATATCAGGCGCTCTTTGTTTGCCAGCTGCACAGTGGCAGTTATTTTAATTATGTGCTGTTTATGCGTTTGAGTTAGTTGCCTTTTTAAGGCCGTGAGAATGAACTGTGCCAAAGTGTATAAATAGCTCGGTACTGGCGCTCTCCACTGGGGGGTTGACTTAAAGTTAGTTCATTTAAAGTTAGTTAGTTGGAACAATGGAAACGTCTGGAGCACATCCGTGCTCGCTGTGAGTTTCACGTGAAAACGCCTGCATCCGTCCCCGTTGTAATTAACAGGGCAGAGTGACTCATTCAAAATGATTTAATTGAAAGACAAGCTGCTTTTATATTCAACATCGAATCATATTTAATTACCTGGAATTCCAATACTACTACTTACTACTCCTAATTCCATAGAAAATACTCTCTGCTCCTTTGACCATTGTTAAATGCCGGTTTTGTTGTTTGTCTTTAATGGTTTATTGTCCACACTAAAATTTAAAATACTATTTGACATCATACATTTCTTAATTGTTATGAGAATTCTGACCACAAACTTCTTAAAAACACAGAAATGTTCTGTTGTTAAAAAACAAAAAAAAATCTATAAATACTAACTAACTAAAATAACTCTAAACTAACTGACAAATAACTAAATCCTACTAAATCAGTAAAAGCTCTAAGCCTTTATGACCCATCTAAAATTGTTATGGCCTCGGGAGTCACAAGGCTGGCATGATGAGGCAGCAGCATATAAAGGACACCATGGAAGTTTCTTTCAGCAACAGAGAAATACTCACAACATTCGTAAATTACCAGAGCAGGGAGGTCTGGCCAAAAGTAACAACATGGGGAGAATTCACTGAGAACCATTCACTGGGCCAACCATGCCCATGGAGCCACAAATTCTCCCTAAACAAACCGAAACACAGGGGGAAGAAACACATCCATCAGCCATGTCATGCTGATGGAAGGAGACCTCTCCCACCGCTCTCCGGGAGGGATGTTTATACCAGGCAGGTCTCACCGCTAAGCCCAACCATGGGCACCTGCACAAGCAGAGAGAGGGGGAGGAAGAGAGACAGGGAGGGGGGAAGAGAGAGGGGGGAAGGGAGAGAGGGAGGAAGAGAGACAGGGAGGAGGGAAGAGAGAGGGGGGAAGGGAGAGAGGGAGGAAGAGAGACAGGGAGGAAATGAGACGGGGAGACAAAGATACTGAGGAAGAGAGAGAGAAAGAGACTGAGGATGAGAGAGAGAGAGAGAGAGAGAGCAGAAGAGAGAGGGGGAGGAAGAGAAACAGGGAGGGAGGAAGAGAGCGGGAGGAAGGGAGAGAGGGAGGAAGAGAGATAAAGGAGGACATGAGACGGGGAGACAAAGAGACTGAGGAAGAGAGAGAGGGAAAGAGACTGAGGAAGAGAGAGAGGGGGAGGAAGAGAAACAGAGAGGGAGGAAGAGAGAGGGAGGAAGGGAGAGAGGGAGGAAGGGGGAGATGGAGGAAGAGAGACAGGGAGGGAGGAAGAGAGAGAAGGAGGAAGAGAGAAGGGGAGGAAGAGAGACTGGAAGGAAGAGAGAGGGAGGGAAGGAGAGAGGGAGGAAGGGAGAGAGTGAGAAAGGGAGATGGAGAAGAACAGAGACAGGGAGGAAAATAGAAGGGGATGAAGAGAGGCAGGGAGGAAGAGAGACAGGGAGGAAGATAAAAGGGGAGGAAGAGAGACCGGGAGGAAATGAGACGGGGAGGAAGATAAAAGGGGAGGAAGAGAGACAGGAAGGAAGAGAGACAGAGGGAATGAGACAGGGAAGGGAAGAGAGAGAGCAGAAGAGAGAGGGGGAGGAAGAGAAAGCAGAAGAGAGAGGGAGGAAGAGAGAGAGCGGAAGAGAGGGAGAGAGGGAGGAGGGGAGACGGGGACGAAGAGAAAGAGGAAGGAAGCGAGAGAGGGAGAAAGAGAGACGGAGAAAGAGGGATGTAGGAAGAGAGAGGAGGGAGGAAGGGAAAAACAGAACAAGGGAGCGTTAATTAGAGTTAGACAATACAATGTGTGTGTGTGTGTGTGTGTGTGTGTGTGTGTGTGTGGTGTGTGTGTGTGTGTGTGTGTGTGTGTGTGTGTGTGTGTGTGTGTGTGTGTGTGTGTGTGTGTGTGTGTGTGTGTGTGTGTGTGTGTGTGTGTGTGTGTGTGTGTGTGTGTGTGTGTGTGTGTGTGCTAAACTAAGCCAATTAAGTACCTTGTAACAAACAAACCAACATTGAATTGAACTTCAGTGACATTTGTGCGACTGAAGCCATGGGGTAATGTCAATGATAGGAAACCAAATGTGTAAGCACAGTGTACCATGGATATTCACACAGAGAAATCAAATAGAGGAAGGTATAAGGCAACTAAGACACACACAAACACACACACACACACACACACACACACACACACACACACACACACACACAATCGAGAATGTGGTAAAAATGGCGTGACTCATCTTCAAATGAATATGAACTAAAAGTAGTAGTCAGTGTGTCCGATCATAATAGCAACTGGTGTGAGACAGTTACCCTTTAAAAGTAAAACCTTAAAAGGTCGAATATGTCATGCAAAGGGCCCACATTTGTGATTTGATCTGACAGAATCAGAATCCGAATGCCTTTATTGTCATTGTACAACAACATTGTATAGCAATCCTCATCACACTCTCACCCTTTAGGGGCTCCGTCAACTCTAAACACAAGTTTTTAAACATCGATTATTAAAAAAAAACAAAGCTAAACAAAATATGTCTCTTTTATTACTGTATAAATATACACACATTGCGTTGGCCCTTTATACAATGTAGTGCACATTTTTTAGGTATTTTTTAGGGGAGGGAGGAGAATCCAAGTCTTAAAAGGACAAGGCATGTGAATTTTGGGCATCTCATCCAGGCCCTTGTCATCTCCTGCCTGAGCTGCTGCAACTCCCTCCTTGCTAGGGCCCCGGAGTCCGCCGTCACACCTCTGGAGCTTTGTTCAGAAAGCTGCAGCTCGTCTGGGGTTCTCCCACACATCTACCCCCATCCAGTTGAAGACCCTGGTGCTAGCCTACAGGGCAGTGAAAGGAAAAGCTTCTTCCTACCTCCAGGTTATGGTCAAGCCTTACATCCCTGCCTGTCCACTTCGCTCTGCTGCCTCGGGGCATCAGCTCGCCTCGTGGCTCAGAGGCTCCTGAGGGCCCGATGAACACGGTCACGGATCTTCCCTGTCCTGGCCCCACAGTGGTGGAATGAACTATGATAGTATTGTATTATGGTAATAGGATGATATTATGATTGTATTGTATGATAGGTCACGGCTCTTCTCTGTCCTGGCCCCACAGTGGTGGAATGAACTCCCCACTGATGTTAGGATAGCAGAGTTGCTGGCCATCTAAAAACCCACCTCTTCATGAAGGTACCCTGACCTTTCCTCTTAGCACTTGCTTCTTGTTAGCACTATTTAGCAGCGCAGTGTTTATTAGCTCTTGTGTACTAGCTTGTGTCTATTGGCTTCACTATTTCTGTCATACCCCCTGTTTGATGTACCTATTGTGTACAATATAGGGAGCAAACTTATTGTACTTTTACATGAGCACAGGTTCTGCTCTTGGAGGCTTGTTAGGAAGGAAATGCACTTATGATGTCTTGTAACTCGGAGTTCTTTTATCTACCTTGAAGGTTGAATGCACTTATTGTTAGTCGCTTTGGACAAAAGCTTCTGCTTGATGAATAATGTAATGTAATGATGGACTAGCTCAAGGCTACCAGGGACAATGAAGGACTGTGTGTATTTGTCTAAAATGGCCTCTTAAACAAGGCCCAGAACAAACTCTTCCCTGTCACTTCAATGGTAGCTCTGGCACTCGCAACTGACAGCTGACAGTCAAATGGAGACGATCACTTAGTCAATCTCTGTATAACTACCTTAATGGACACCCACAACCTTATTAAAGATATCTGTTGTTACTGATCGGCCAATGCCCAAAAATGTTTTTCTTTCCGTGGACCCATTGTGTGTCTATATGCTACAGCCGCTTACTGAAACCATAGAATGATTTAAATGCCGATATGTATTTGAATCACTTAATCTTTGTGTTAGTGATTTAGTGACAGCGAGGCAAAGGAAGTAAACAAACCTGGTGACATTTACAGTAGGCCTACCTCACAGCCTTGACCTTCAGCCAGGCCTGCTGTTTTCATGTCTCCTCAAACTTAACATTCAAGATTGAAGATTGTTTTTGCTACGGTGCAACAAGAACACCGTAATGCAATCCCGCATTCACAATTTCTACAGCATCACTATACTATACTACACTATACTATACTATAAACAACACCATATACTATATCCTTTATACTATACTATATACTATATACCATAAGCTATATGCTATTAACAACACTGTACTACAACGATACTTTACACTATAAAAAAGAACCATATGAACAATAAAGCATCTCATGAATGATATACTATATGCTATACTATGTACTATACTTATACCATACTGCAATATTTTAATACTACTGTACACAAACAACAATAATATCCATGAACTTGGTAGTCCTTTTACGGATGCTGCGGAACCAGCGACCAGACCGTAGGAGGGGGGGGGGGAGAGGAGATGGTGGTGCCCAGGGTGGTTCCGGTCCTTTGTGATGGATATATGCATACGGTGGATGGTGATAGCAGTTTGCCATTGAAGTTCACGCACACAGCAAAAAACGTATCAAAGTTGATTGTCAAAGAGAGAGCAGAAGAGAGAGCAAGATTTAGGAACTAAGCCAAGCTGATGTTTCTCCTCCGTTGAGAAGTGTTGCATTCACGCACCTGTGATTGACAGGTTAGACGGATTCTCCTGAAACTATTCGGGGTGGAGATGCCGTGATTTGTGAGAAATTAAAATCGTCGTAATGGTCCCATACAGAGGTTGACGCAGATCAACAGAACATATGCGCTCATCGGGCATTTCACTCACTAATAGCTGACGATGGCTATGGATTTTTAACAAAGTCCACTAAAATTATAGCTATTAAATCATATCCAAGGCACATTTTAACGTTTTGAGACCAATCGACGAAAGCCCTCTTAGCCCGATCCAAATGAGGGATTCCTGCCTAAGACTCGTCTCTGTTTTTAAACCAACTGTGAAACTTGGGTGGGTATTGCTTCATGATTCTGAAGCAAGTCTGATAGTTTCGACAGCCTCTCGTCCTCATGCATATGGATGAGAACAGATGAGGGTGTTTGGTAGAAATGATTAGGCTTGCAGTTTGTCTGTATTCAGTTGAGGTGCTAAGTTGAGTGTCGAAGGGGGCACCGAGGGTTCGTTTCACTTTAAATGCCGCGACTTGTAGGTCCCCATCAATAATGCCTGTCAAAATAACACACACCATGGTTTAACTTACCTGTCGACCTTAAGATTACGTTTTTATGACCCTACGGTGAGTGCATTAGAAGTAACAATGACCATCCCTGATAAGCCCGGTGTGAAGGAAGCGTGAATAGCGTGCAATTCAAATTGATTTGCAAATCGGTTTGTGTTTATTTATCAATATTTCTGTATAATAATAATAATATTCTGCCCTAGACGAGGGTTGTCTGAGGTTAAGATGTTTCAGCGACTTCATTATAATGAAAGAAACCCTCCATCATCTTGTGTTCAACTCACTACCAAGCCCTGGAAATTGCTGATTGTTGTGCCGTCGCTATTCTCACCGAATAGCATTGCAAACTGTGTAAATAAAGATGCTAAACACTCAGTTTTTTGTGAAAGAATAGCGTCTGGTGAGCCTAATAAGTGAACCATTCCTGCCCGTTTGAGGGGAAAATAGCCTTGCCTGCAGTTAATCATTATCATTATCTTCTGATGAAAAGTACCATTGTTTAGTTGAATTGGAGTTGTGGTTTCAACGTTTCAGTTGATGATGGTGTTTGGTGTGTGTGTGTGTGTGTGTGTGTGTGTGTGTGTGTGTGTGTGTGTGTGTGTGTGTGTGTGTGTGTGTGTGTGTGTGTGTGTGTGTGTGTGTGTGTGTGTGTGTGTGTGTGTGTGCGTGTGTGTGTGTGTGTGTGTGTGTGTGTGGTGTGTGTGTGTGTGTGTGTGTGTGTGTGTGTGTGTGTGTGCGTGCACGTTTAACTGTCCTATGGGGGAGGGGATGGAGGTTACTCAATCCGGCCTACATAATACGGTTTGAAATGTAAAAATGGGAAACGAGAGGTCAGAAATAAAAAATATGAGAATAAAGTGAGGAAACTTTAGCATTCTTTATAAAAACAAATCTTTAATTATCATTTTAGAATGCATTATTCATTTTTTAGTTGGGAAAAAAAATGACACACGATAAAATAAATCAATGTACCATAACCTAAAAATATTTGAACAGGTATTTACAACTTTACTACTGTATTTTGATTCACTACTTCACTTCACTATTATATTTTTATTTTACAGGATTCTATATATTCACTACTTCAATTCACTAATATATTTGTATTCACTACTTTACTACACTTATATATTTGTATTCACTCCTTCACTTCACTACTATATTTGTATTCACTACTTAACTTCACTGCAATATTTGTATGAACTACTTCACTTCACTACTATATTTGTATTCACTACTTAACTTCACTGCAATATTTGTATTCACTACTTCACTTCACTACTATATTTGTATTCACTAATTCACTTTACTACTACATTTGTATTCACTACTTAACTTAGCTACTCTATTTGTTTTCACTACTTCACTTCACTACTTTAGTTTTATTTAAAAGGTGTCTGCATTCACTACTTCATTCGCTACTATATTTGTATTCACTACTTCACTTCACTACTATATTTGTATTCACTACTTTACTTCACTGCTATATGTGTATGAACTACTTCACTTCACTACTAAATTTGTATTCACTACTTCACAATTCTATATTTTTTATGTAGCTAATACAGGTTCCCGTATTAGCTACTTCACTTCACTAAATGGAGGTTCAATCATATAGACTTCAACTGCAGCCTTAAAGTTTTGCCGCGTCTCATTAAAAGACAAGCAAGTGCCCTACTGCTTTTCATTGTAGTCCAACATTCAGCGGCCGCCATCGACTTTAATCACACTTACTGTTTTGTTAAAGGTAGCAAAATTAGTTCCAACTTAGAGAACCAACTGACAAAAAAAAAGTAAACCAACCCTGGCGGTGACAGAACCTGATAAAGGAGCAGTTGATTAAAAATTAATGGAGAACAACAGGCAGTAATAAACATCCAAATTGCTCCTCATTAAAAAACGGCAAGGTATGTTTCATTATTTCTTATCGAGACGACGGGTCCGCCCGTCGCGGCGCTTCCCGCCGCGCCGGAGAACCGCCCTATCTTCCACCCAGATGAATTAATATGCATGACTGCGCTCTTCAAAATGGCCCCCGTTTTTAATTTGTCATCGAATAATTAGAATGAGCGAGTGCCTCTCCAATGTCGGAGGATTCCGCCTACACTGATTTTTCCAGGGTTAGCTTTTGTGTAAGTAATGGACCTTCGACTGACTGCACACACGAGTTGATTTTGATGTCACTCTGGGTCTTTCTCCTCCCCCCCCCCCCCCCCCCTCCCCCCCCCCCCCCCCCCCCCCCCGCCCGGTCTCCCCAAGGGCCCGCCTGTTATCTGGTGTTCTCTGGCGTTGACTTGTTGTCAGGCAAAGAATAAATTGACCAGGGGGGGAGGGAGGGAGGGGGGGCGGGACGGGGCATGGGGGGCGGTGAGGGGGGGGGAAAGAAAATGTCCGACTGTTATTCCTTCCTTCAGACTGTCGTAGTCTG
>CM051001.1:15384148-15386648 GCA_027704905.1 Muraenolepis orangiensis
AGCATCCTAGCACAGTATGGCTACAGCCTACCGACAAAAGCCCTAAGGGTCCACCAATGGGCCTACGATCCCACGGCTCCAGCTCGGCCCCAGGTCAAAGCACTACACCGTCTGGTCAGGACATGGCTCACAGAGGGAGACGGACCACTACCAGTGGAACGGGTAGTACTAGACAGATGCGTGAGGTCGCTGCCCAGTGATGCGAAGAAATACGTATCCCAGCAAGGAGCTCCGGATCTGGATCAACTGATTGCGCTGCTGGAAAACCACCGGGTCACCCAGGAGCTAATGAAACCGACGGGACGAAACAGCCCGGTGAAACCCGAGAGAACAGGCCATCCTAGGCTGGGTGGAAACTTCAACCGGAGAATGACGGAGCCCTCAGGGAGCAGATGGGGGCGGCCCCTACCAAGAAGTTCCCTGGAAGAGAGACGCTGTTACGGGTGTGGTAAGGAGGGGCATTTTGTGAGAGAGTGCCTGGAAAGAGACGAGTCCATGCCAACAGCCGAGTGTTCCATGGCGTTCTTCCCATGTGGATATCTCAGCAGCGGTTGGATGGAGGCCTGTGAGTCGGCCCCCCGTTTCCCAGTGAGGATCATGGGCAAGGATACGGAGGCCCTGCTGGACTCGGGGAGTGTCATCACACTGGTCCGCCCTGACTTCGTGAGCGAGCAACAAGGCGAGCCAGTGGCAGTAGCATGCATACATGGGGACACGAAAACTTATCCCACAAGCATGGTAAGAATCCAGTCCCCAAAAGGAACGGTAACAATAAGAGTGGGAGTGGTCCCAGGGTTACCGGTACCAGTGCTAATAGGCAGAGATTGCCCCCTGTTCGCGAGATATTGGGAAGACCCCCAACCGGACAGAGGAAAGGGGCCAAAGAAGAGTTCTAAGTGGCGGAAGCCACAGAAAGTGTACCAAGCCTGGGCGGCCCCCTCCGATAACGAATCACCGGTCAGTCCAGAAGAGGAAGAGCCAGATCCCCCGGTAGGCCGACCTAGAACGAGGCAAACCCCTGCACCCCAACCACAGGAACCAGGGCAACCGTCCGGAAGCGGAGAGAGGGGCACCGGGGAGCATTTCTCAGAGTTCCTCCAGTTCCAACCGGAGACTCCAGGGGGCGCCACAGAATTCAGCCGTGAGCAGCAGCAGGATCCAAATTTGGCCCAGGCCTGGAGGAGGGCGGTGCTCGACAATGGGGAACAAGACGAGGTGAGTCAGCACAGGTTTCCATATTTTGCTGTAAAAAAATGGACTTGTGTACAGAAGGTTTAAAAAAGGGGAAGAAGTGATTAATCAGCTACTGGTGCCAAGATCCTATGTCCCTAGGGTACTTTATCTAGCACACTCCCATGTCCTGGGAGCCCACCTAGGGGCTGAGAAAACCTGTGACAGAGTGACTTCCCGATTCTACTGGCCAGGGGTTAAGAGGGCGATTGAGGACTACTGTCGACACTGCTCAGAGTGCCAACTCCATAGTCCCAAGGTGACTTTCCACAATCCATTGGTGCCTCTTCCCATAATCGACGTTCCCTTTACACGGATTGGGATGGATATTGTGGGGCCACTTCCAAAGTCAAGTAGAGGGCACCGTTACATTCTGGTTATCCTGGATTACGCCACCAGATACCCAGAGGCGGTCCCCTTAAGAGCCGCTACGGGTAAGACCATTGCCAGAGAGCTCCTTCTCCTATGTAGTAGGGTGGGCATACCAGAAGAGATATTGACAGATCAGGGGTCCTGCTTCATGTCAAATGTAATGAAGGCCCTATGCCGTCTTCTGAAAGTGACTCAAGTTCGGACATCCGTCTATCACCCTCAGACCGATGGTTTGGTTGAGCGGTTCAACAAAACACTAAAGCAAATGCTAAGGAAGATGATAGACACAGACGGAAAAGACTGGGACCTACTATTACCATACCTCCTGTTTGCCATCCGGGAGGTACCCCAGGCATCCACAGGTTTTTCACCGTTTGAGTTGCTCTATGGCAGAAGACCAAGGGGCCTGCTGGACCTAGCTAAGGAGGCTTGGGAACAACAGCCCACCCGCCACACCACGGTGATAGAACATGTGGAGAAAATGCACCGCAGGATGAGTGAGGTTTGGCCCATGGTGAGAGAAAATATGCAACAAGCCCAGGAGACACAGGCAAGGCTTTATAACAGGGGGGCCCAAGTGAGGGAGTTCAGTCCAGGGGACAAAGTATTGGTCCTCGTCCCCACGCAAGAATGCAAATTTCTGGCCAGATGGCATGGTCCATATGAGGTGGTGGAAAAGGTTGGTCAAGTCAATTATAAAGTCAGACAGCTTGGGAGAAGACAGTCCAGCCAAATATACCATGTTAACCTGTTAAAAAGATGGCATGAACCCATGCAGATACAGGTACATGCACTGTCTACTTACCAGCCCTCACAGGAACCTCCTAAAGTCCCCATGGGAGAGCAACTGTCGCCACACCAGGTTCAAGACCTGACCGAGCTGCTGAGCCGGAACCGT
>CM051001.1:15391648-15404148 GCA_027704905.1 Muraenolepis orangiensis
CCCCTCCAGAAGTTCCACACACGTCGGGATGTAAGGAGGAGAAAGTGGAGTATAGGAAGGCATTCGATACGGCGCCACGGAAATGACGTCACGCCGACTGGCTGTCGTCTACGGCCACTAGATGGCCGCTTCAATCACAAATCAAGTCAAGAGTCAAGACTAGCCATACATTTGTTTCTGCCAGATGTTAATTTGCAAGGCGGTTAGACTCTTGAGTGTGTGTGTGTGTGTGTGTGTGTGTGTGTGTGTGTGTGTGTGTGTGTGTGTGTGTGTGTGTGTGTGTGTGTGTGTGTGTGTTGGGTGTAATAGTTGGTGTCTCCCCGGGTAGCGAGGCACATCTCCACCAGCCCCTGGAGAACTACTTACTGTATGCAGACACAGAGCGGTACGTTAGAACTGCGTGGACACGTGTGAGGAGCGGTACATTGGTCCCACTTCTAAGTTCTGTCTGGGAATAGTTCTTTCTATCTTTCCTTTTTGTGTTTTCCTTGTCTTCACCTCCTCTGTTCTCCCTTCTCCTCTTTTTATTCTCTTTCATTCCTCCCCCCTCCCCTTTGCACCTCACCCTCTCCTCTCCCCATATATATCCTGTATATATATATATATATATATATATATATATATATATATATATATATATATACGTGTGTGTGTGTGTGTGTGTGTGTGTGTGTGTGTGTGTGTGTGTGTACACCAGTGGTGAAGCATCAGGGCCTTCAAGGTATTCAGAGAAGACCCTGAAACTCTCAGATGAAACAAAAGAAAATCGAATTAATTGTATTAATACAATTTTAAAAAATTTAAATAAAGTGAATAAATGAGAATCGTATCTGTGTTGTTGATCTGTTATATTACAGTATTACGTTGATTTGTTTGTCTTTCTCGGTCCATGCACGACGCATTTGAGTGGTTTTGCGTTGGAAAAACAATGCAACCAATCAGATATTTTTCTAGGTTGCTGGGAAGAATATCCATCAACCAAAGTATTCCCACATGCTTTGGCCCTTAGACTGAATGAGAGCGTTTGTTTGGATTGACAATTTGATCAACCAATCATATAGTGGTTTGTAGCTAATGGACATATTCTTTCAGATTTTCCCACAGTTCCATAGAACGCTAGAAGGTCCATTTAGTTTACTGGCTCCAGACAGAGGATCTAGCTTAGTGCTACGTTGGGTTTTTTTCTACGTAGGTTTTTTACGCCGAAATGGCAACAGGTGAAGATGATGTTGTTGCGGAATTGTTGTTAGTACCCTTTTCAAGACGACCATTCAGGGAAAAGATGGACATTATAAAAATGTTTTAAAGATCGCCGTCACCACTGCATCTGTGGAAAGGACATTTTTATATTATTAAAACATATGGAGGAACAGAACAGGACTATCCCGACTCACTGCATTAGCTTCAAAAGCTATTGAAAGGGAACTTCTTTTGGATCTAAAAGCAGTGATCAGCTTTATGACCGGGTCATCAAAACATTCATCCACAAGGACAGGAGAATGGATTTGGTCTTTAAGTGGACATCATTGGTGGGTGACACTCATTTGTCTTTGCTGGTTTTGTTAAGCATTGTTATGCATTTAAATTGAGAGTTTTGACTTGATCTTTCTTTGCATTGCTTAACGTGAAAAGGCTTAATGTAACTAAGAGTTACAAAACCGCAATCAATAATCACCAAATGTCTCTGGCATATGTCTTGTCATAAGTACTCACCAAAAAAAAAATCTCAACTTAAATCCTCCCATTATAAACGTTATGTGACATTAAGTGTTTTCCTCTCTATTGAGCCAGTAAGGAAAAGTCTTAACGCTGATTTATGAGAGGAAAATACTTGGTTATGTAGTTATGTCACATAACTTCCGTAATAGTAGGATTTTGGCTTTAATATTTTGACAGGTGAAAGTGCTAATGACAAGAAATATGCCAGAGACATTTGGTGATTATTGATCGCTGTTTTGGAACTTAAAGTTACGTTAATCCTTTTCACGTTAAGCGTTTTAGACCGTCCCTTTCATCGATAGCCTGTGTGGTGGTCTGTGTTGGGCTGTTACTTCACTACATGGACACTGCTTTGACTGCTATGGTCAACTTGGAAATTGGCTGCGACAATCTGATCTGCCTAAATGAGATAACGCATAAAGTGACTTCCGTGACGTCCGTCTGACTAGAACAACCACCTTTTTGAATGGGGGGGGGGGGGGGGGGGGGGGTGGTGGTCTACAGAAGGTCCAGTTGTGATAGACACGGTTCTGGTGGACACGCATATGTAACTCAATTTGCAATCTTTTACATGAGCTATGCCTTGTAATTGGCACAACTGGCAGATTGCTTAGCACAATTTAAACGTATTTCCTGTGTATCCTTCATTTGGTACGGTACGGACCACAACAACAACAACCACACCACCACCACCGTCACCACCATCACCGCCTCCACCACCACCACCACCACCACCACCACCACCCACATCGTGCACATGGCACAGTATTACGTCACTCCGTCGCTTTTAAATCAGTTAAGCCTGTCGCAGAAACACAATGACAAAGCCCATTCCCGCTCCGATGGCTGTGGGGCGTGTCACCCATTGGATGACATCATCAGTGATTAGCCCCAATAAGCACTCTCCCTCTGTAATATAGACACACATTATTAGCTATACATTCGCTGTGTGTGTGTGTGTGTGTGTGTGTGTGTGTGTGTGTGTGTGTGTGTGTGTGTGTGTGTGTGTGTGTGTGTGTGTGTGTGTGTGTGTGTGTGTGTGTGTGTGTGTGTGTGTGTGTGTGTGTGTGTGTGTGTGTGTGTGGTTGTCACAACACTTGGTGGGCTTTCGCCGGAGTGATATGATGTGTGCATGCAGCTACTCTTGTTGCATAAGCGCTGTTCTTCACTCCTGTTCAGCGTGAGGTGGGTGGGTGGGTGGGTGAGGTAGAGGTGGGGAGTGTAATTGATGGAAACCCATCAACGGTAAGTAACATGTTCG
Organism: Muraenolepis orangiensis; assembly: GCA_027704905.1. NCBI lineage: Eukaryota > Metazoa > Chordata > Actinopteri > Gadiformes > Muraenolepididae > Muraenolepis > Muraenolepis orangiensis. The sequence continues at coordinate 15,394,629 of CM051001.1, forward strand.
GAAACTATTATTAGTGCGGCTCTTAAAACACTCGACGCATTGCTATTTTCCAGATGGAGTGGAGGCAGAGTTCACTGTGGGTGTGTGTGTGTGTGTGTGTGTGTGTGTGTGTGTGTGTGTGTGTGTGTGTGTGTGTGTGTGTGTGTGTGTGTGTGTGTGTGTGTGTGTGTGTGTGTGTGTGTGTGTGTGTGTGTGTGTGTGTGTGTGTGTGTGTGTGTGTGTGTTTGCGTGTGTGTGTGTGTGTGTGTGTGTGTGTGTGTGCGTGTGTGTGTGTGTGTGTGTGTGTTATTTGACAAGTAGACTGATGGAGTGAAGTTGCATCATGATCTTTTATTGGCAAATACCTATTATGCACTTGACTACCACTAAAACCAAATATGTAAATATATGTATATATGTATATATATATATATATATGAAAATAGAAAATGCATTTCCTGAAGAAAATGGGGTGAGTGCTGTGGTGTAAAATGAGATTAAATATGTTAAATAAAGCCTTATTGTAGACACATAGCTGTTGAACGGCTGAACTCAAGTGAAAATAGCTGAATGGAGTTCAAATGTTTAAATGGACTGAACCTGTTTACAAACTGTCTTAATAACGTCAGGTTTAAAAATGAAGTGATACAGTTTGAACCTGGGCCTAATAGTTTGAACTATATGTATAGTAAGAAGTGGTATGGTAGTATTGTGATGAAGCACTGGTAGTAGAAGGATCATAAGTAGTAGTGGTATGAGTAGTGTATGATTAGTGTGATAAGTAATACTATTCGTATGATGCAGTATTGGTATGATACAAAGTAGTATTCATATGATACAAAGTAGTATTCATATGATACAAAGTAGTATTCATATGATACAAAGTAGTATTCATATGATACAAAGTAGTATTGGTATGATAAGTTGTATTCATATGAAACGTAGTATTGGTATAATACGTAGTAGTATTGGTATTAGATTAGATTAGATAAGATTCAAATATATTGTCATAGCACAGCAGCACAAGTACAGTACAGCGAAAATATTTTGGCTTCTAACCAGAGTGCAAATGTTGCAGTAAAGTGCATAGTAATATATAATGTACAGTGGTTAATTAAGATGTAAAAACAGTCCACTAAAAAACTACTACTAAAAACAGGTATAAAATAACTTTTAGAGTGGGAATGAGATATGTGAATAATTATAGGAATATATATATAGTATACGCATATATATATACAGTATATGGTACGGGAACTGCACCGCACTCGAGCGCAGAGCGCTTCAAAGGGTGGCGCGGACGGCCCAGTATATCGTTGGAGGTGAGCTCCCCTCCCTCCTGGATATATACAACCAGCGGTGCGTGGCCAAGGCCAAACGCATCATAAAAGACGTTGCCCACCCCAGCCACCAACTGTACTCACTGTTACCGTCAGGCAGGCGATACCGCAGTATCAAGTGCTGCACAAATAGACTTAGAGATAGCTTCCACAGTCAGGCCATCAGGCTGCTGAACAAGGGCGTAAAGCATATAACAATGTATATTTTATTACATTGATTTATATATAGATATTGCTCTTTTCTGTGCCGATATTTTGCATTTTATAAATTGCATTTTTATTTTTTAACTTTATTCAATTTTTATTCAATTTTTATCTTATTTTTATAACTGCTGTCTGTCGTCGGGTTTTGCACATAAGATTTTCACATCACTGCTTTATACTTGTGTAAACTGTGAAGTGACAATAAACTTGACTTGACTTGATATATATATACATACACAGGTATGTATACAAGTATAAATAGGTAGTGAGCAGGGGTATGCAGATATATCAACAGTTGAAAAGTAATATATAAATAAAGGGTAAGTTCAGTCAAAATGTGCATGGCGATCATACAGGTATGTAAACAATAAATCTGTAAACTATAGGTAGAGGTAGGGAGTTATGATTAGTAGTATTGGTATAAGTAGTCATATTTAGGAAGTAGGAAGTAGTATTCGTATGATAGTGATATGCTAGTAGTAGTAGTAGTAGTAGTAGTCATAGTAGTACTAGTAGTACTAGTAGTAGCACAGAACTATGGAGTTTAGTTTGGACAAGTTAGGGTAGACGGGGAGGACGATCCGAGCAGTACCGGCAGGTAGTAGACCGACGAGTGGTCCGGGACGGGGGAGGAGTCTGCGTACCGGGAGGTCGGGTGGGTAGTACCGCACGGGTAGTAGGCAGGCGACGGGTATCAGAACAGACGGAAGAACAACGTGCAGTATACGTAACGACCTCACGCTGGGGTAAAGGATAGACACATAGGTTGTGTTCCATTTCAGGGGCTGCAGCCTTTTAGGCCGCATTTGAAGGCCGCATACGACAGCAAGGCTGTCCCATTCCGTAGGCTCCTTCAAATGCAGCCTTCAAATGCAGCCTTATTTTTCCCGAAATTGAAGCGTGCATCGATGCAGACTTCTGGCCCAGCATATCCCAGAATGCATTTCGCACCAACCAATACAGAATTTGAGCCCGGCTAAAAGCTGTTTTAGATTTCGCTGTAGGACTGTAATTAAGTCACTTTATTAAGTTTTATTATTTTATTAGGCGAAAATGTACCTATGTACATTATACATATGTTTTACCGGACAAATTCTAAACTTACCGGTCATGTTTCAAAAACAGTCTATATTACAAACGCAACTATAATGTACACCTAGATTGATGAAAGAATGACAAAGACATCAAATAAATGTGACTATTTAATGAACAACAAAACGAACAAGAACGATTGAGCAAAACCTCGTTAGCCGCAAAAATCACAAGGCTATTTCAAAACACCTGTAACATCTGTAGTGTCACAAATGGGATAGTTCGGGGGGACCCAGAACGCAGACCAAGACAGTGGAGCTATAACATAAAGCTTTATTTAAAACACAACACAACTCAAACACAACACAAGAGAGAGTGATCAGGTAATTATAATGACCGGGGAGCTCGTATCGAGAGTAACGCGAAACAGGCGGGTACAGGATCTGGATCTCCGGGACATCAGCGTGGCGATTCCGTCCAGAATGTACGACGTAACATGAACAAAGTATGACGTACGACCTAACCCCGGGGTAACGGGAAGCCAGGGTCTATATACCCCAGGTGAGGGGATTAGCAATCAGCCACGCAATTGCCGACAGGTGTGTGTGTGCGCCGTCAGCGCACGTGGCTTGGCCACGCCCCCTGTTCAGTGACGTCGCTTGACGTCATGAGAGGTGCGGCAGCTGATTGGTCACTTCATTCGGTCACCCTTTCGGGGGGGAGGGGCAGTAGTAAAGCTGATCTAAGTTTAGTATGAGCATTATTACCGGACATTTTGACCGGCGGGTTTTTAAATTACCGTTTTTTAATCATTTTTACCCGCTAAAAACCGGTAAATACCGCCTAACGGAAACCCTGGTGTATATATATATATATATGTGTGTGTGCATATATATGTATATGTATATATATGTGTGTGTATATATATGTATATATGTATAGATATATATCTATATATCTATACATATATATATGTATATATATATATATATATATATATATGTATGTATATATATATATATATATGTATACACATATATGTATATCGATGTGTGTATATATATATGTGTATGTATATATATATGTATGTGTATATATGTATATATATATATATGTATATGTATATATGTATATACAGTGAAGGAAATAATTATTTGATCCCTTTTGTAAGTTTGCCCACTTACAAAGAAATGAACAGTCTATCATTTTAATGGTAGGTTTATTTTAACAGTGAGAAACTAAATATCAAAAAGAAAATCAAGAAATTTACATCATATAAACGTTATAAATTGATTTGCATTGAAATAAGTATTTGATCCCCTTGCAACCAACAAGAATTCTCGCTCCGACAGACCAGTTAGATAAGTCCTAATATCAACTTGTTACCTGTATAAAAGACACCTGTCCACAGAATCAATCAATCAGATTCGAGGAGCTGTCTAAGGACATCAGGGACAAGATTGTAGACCTGCACAAGGCTGGAATGGGCTACAAGACCATCAGCAAGCAGCTTGGTGAGAAGGAGACAACTGTTGGTGCGATTATTCGAAAATGGAGGAAACACAAAATGACCATCAATCGCATGTTTCTCTGCTAAGGGGACAGGACGACTTCACCGCATCGAGGGGAGGATGAACGGGGCCATGTACCATAAAATCTTGGCCGATAACCTCCTTCCCTCAGCCAGGACACTGAAAATGGGTCGTGGATTGGTCTTCCAGCACGACAATGACACGACAAAACATACGGCCAAGGTAACAAAGGAGTGGCTAAAGAAGAAGCACATTAAGGTGATGGAGTGGCCTAAGGATCTGCAAAGAGGAGTGGACCAAAATCCCTCCTGAGATGTGTGCAAACCTGGTGACCAACTACAAGAAACGTCTGACCTCTGTGATGGCCAACAAGGGTTTCTCCACCAAGTTATGCAAGGGGATCAAATACTTATTTCACTCAATCAAACGCAAATCAATTTATAACTATTATATGATGTCAATTTCTGGATTTTTTCTCTCACTGTTAAAATAAACTACCATTAACATTATAGACCGTTCATTTCTTTTTAAGTGGACAAACTTACAAAATCGACAAGGGATTAAATAATTATTTCCTTCACTGTATATATATGTATATGTATATACCAGTGGTGAAGCGTCAGGGCCTTCAAGGTATTCAGAGAAGACCCTGGAACTCTCAGATGAAACAAAAAAAATCGAATTAATTGTATTAATAAAATGTAATACAATTTAATCAAATTTAAATAAAATGAATAAATGAGAATCGTATCTGTGTTGTTATCTGTTATATTACAGTTACGTTGATTTGTTTGTCTTTCTCGGTCCATGCACGACGCATTTGAGTGGTTTTGTGTTGGAAAAACAATTCAACCAATCAGATCTTTTTCTGGATTGCTGGGAAGAATATCCTTCAACCAAAGTATTCCCGATGACTTTGGCCCTCAGACTGAATGAGAGCGTACGTTTGGATTGACAATTTGATCAACCAATCATATCGTGATTTGTAGCCAATGGGCGTATTCTTTCAGATTTCCCCACAGCTCAATAGGGAGCTAGAAGGTATACTGGCTGGAGCGAGAGTGGATCTAGCGTAGAAAATCGTCAAAATGGCAACAGGCGAAGATGATGTCGTTGCGGATTTATTTTCAAGACGACCATTCAATGTAAAGATGGACATTATTAAAAAAGGCCGTCCAACGCCTGACAATCTTGAGCTGAATCAAGTTGTTAAAGCAGGCTATGTTCGCCATTTCCAGGCTAGCAACTGGGAAAGATACCCGTGGCTAACGGGCTCTACTAGCCACGAGAGGCTCTACTGCTGCGATCCCGCGATCAATAATCACCTAATTTGCATATGTCTTGTCATTAGCACTTTCACCTTTTCACTTTCATTTTGACAGGTGAAAGTGCTAATGACAAGACATATGCCAGAGACATTTGGTGATTATTGATCGCTATTTTGGAACTTAAAGTTACGTTAAGCCTTTTCACGCGAAGCGTGTTAGACCGTCCCTTTAACCGATAGCCTGTGTGTGGTGGTCTGTGTTGGGCTGTTACTTCACTACATGGACACTGCTTTACAACTAGGGTACAATTGTAAATTGGCTGCGACAATCTGATCTGCCTAAATGAGATAAGGCATAAAGTGACTCCTCCGTGACGTCAGTCTGACTAGAACCCCCGGGGGGGGAGGGGGGGGGGTGGTCTACAGCAGGGGTTCACAAAGTGGGGGTATTATGTAAGTCCGTTTAATATGTATGGGTGACGAATAAAGGAATTCTGATTCCGACAGATTCACGACTATCATTTGCAGCTGGAAAAAAAAACCCACACACAATTTTCGCGATCACGATTCCCCCCCCCCCCTTGGACTCAGTAGCGTGGCGTGGTGAAAATTTTAGGGGAAGCCAGTTTTGTTTGGGTCAATAACGTAACCAGTTGAGTGATTACAGCGCCCGGTATCATTTTACACAGTTGTATCATACAGATGCAGGACTTGCACACGCCTGTTATCTAACCGACAGGTCCGCACGCACTCTCCAGCCAAAACTCTCTCGTCTTATTAATTTAAGCATTCCCCCCCCCCCCCCCCCAAATGCATAACCAGCCGCTCAATGCGCAGTGCAGATTCGGTAATGAATAAAAAAGCTTCAATTTCACAGCACAATCTATGTGATTTTTTGATTTACCGTGCCTCTCAATTGCCCGTGACAGGTTGGCAAGGTCGATGAATCCTGAAGTTGCCCAAGGATTGTTCAGGGAGCACGAATCCTTGTCAAAAAGAAGACATGGCCAGCAAAATAGACGCTGAAGTTCAGCGCTTCCAGTTAGCCACTCCGTGCGGACATAATTGTCCTCATTGAACGTCCGATTCGCTCCCTTTTTCCTCTGTGCACACAGCTCGAGTGTGGGCATGGGCCTGTCATCTGATTTAATTTTTAGTTGCTGCTGTAGCGGAAGTTTAGTAAAGTTGTTTTTTATTAAGTACGCCAAATCTCCACCCTCCATAATGCTTAATACTATCAAACGGCGAGGATGACAGTTACAGTACTACGTACTGATGTTGATGTGATTTGATTGGATTTGTGAGTCAAGGGATTCCCTTCAAATCGATCCAATGGGATCAAGGGATCCCATTCCCTTGAAGGGAGGCCAGCCGTCTCTGGCCTCCCTTGGCATGGCCCTGACCAATCACAGGTTGGCAGGGGGACATGACGTGCCTCATCTGATTGGTCAATCCGGGACAATCCCCCATTTTTTTTTTCACCAAGGGAAGCTCATTCGGCTGGCCTCCTCTATTTCACCATAATATCTAGGGGGCGCTGTTGTTTCACTCTTTGTAAAATACTCAATGAGAATGGGGGAGAGACGGTCCGGCAGCAACACACAGGCTGTGTGTTGCTGCCGGACCGTCTCTCCTACATTTTTTAAATTAAAATAAAAAAAATTCGGTAATTCTCCTTTGCTGTGTGACACAGCAAAGGAGAATTACCGAATTTTTAAAAAAAATTATAATTTTAAAATGTATTAAAATTATAACTACAATCCGAAAAAACAGGGGAAGCCTGGCTTCCCTTGGCCTCCGGGAGAAAACGCCACTGCTTGGACTTCACGTTGGACCTCCCCCCCCCCCCCCCCTAGTACTTCACGATGTTCTCGATGGTGAAGCTCTGTGCACACGTTGTTTTTAATGTTCCAGTCCCTCCGGTGACAGTGGGGGGGGGGGGTCTGTTATGTTGGGGGTCGCGGGCTGAAAAGTTGGGGAACCCCTGGTCTACAGAAGGTCCAGTTGTGATAGACACGCTTCGCCACATATATATATGTATATATGTATATACATATATATACGTATATATGTATATATATATACGTATATAAATAACATAACACGTAATAACATTACACGTTGACGCCGGCGGTGAAGCTCCAGTTCCTTAAGTTCATCAATTATAATGACTAATAAACTAAACTAAATACGCCTGTCTGGGGGAATTTTTAATAATCAATCGATTTCCCTCGTATCAACCTCTCATACGCTTCTAGGACTATCACCGCGGCTCTGGTCAGAGCGCGGCAGAACACATAGTATATATACCCCAGGTGAGGTGATTAGCAATTAGACAGGGTGATGGCTGACAGGTGCGTGTGTGCGCCGCCAGCGCACATGGCTTGGCCACGCCCCCTACCAACCACCGTAACCGTGACAGCCACTCTGTTATCGAAAAGGTTTGACGTGAAGGAAGACAGGGGTAGTGGGCTGGATGTGTAAAAGGGACGTGGAATTTAATTAAACATCACTTTAACAAAGGGGAAGGAATCCGTGGGATTACTGTTCATTGGAATAAATCCGGCCACATTAAGCGCACTCTCACTCACACACCAAGCAAAGCAGCTACGAGTGTGTACCCAACGTTTTATCAAATGTAATAGTTGTTCCTGTGATCCGCTCTGCATATACAGAGGAAAGGACAGCTGCACTGTTCCCGGGTCCTCTACCGGGAAGCTGTGGTAACTACGCTTTGTATAACAAATAAGGAGAAAATGAGTTAGACAGTTCCGTGGTCATTGTTGTATTGTGTTGTGTGTGTAAAATAGAATAAATGGGTTCATCTGTTTTAGATTTAGCCTGGATTGTCTATGATGCGATCACCAACGTATGGGTGTGCATCCTCAAGCCAGTTGTAGTAGTAGTAGTAGTAGTCGTAGCTAATCACAATATACAAAAATTCTAAACAAATTAATAAACAAAGCTGAATCTCATCAAGTATAAAATATACCAAAATGCAGTTAAGATCAGTTTAAGTAGAAATATGAAAATGTGATGATTTCTTAAATGTTTGAACAAGGTTTAACTGTTAACAATTGAGTCCGAATTAGTTGAAGTAGCATTCCATTATAAAATATGTTTTAAAAGTTGAACAGTAAGAAAGATATCCAATATATAATATAAAAGCGAGCAATTCCAAGCCAAGACTATCATCTTAAAAGTTGAATGGTTTAAACAAGTGTGGTAAAATATAGGTGAATAAGGAGAATAATGAGGAAAGAAGGAACTCCTAAGAGGCACATAATGTGAGCGCTGCCTAGCAACACTCAATACAAAACATTCACAATTAAATCAACTTGCTGCCATTTCATTTGGATGCTTTTATTGTTGTCAGCCCCAACATGTTAGTTGCGTTTGGATTAAAAAAAAAAAAGTATTCTGAATTAAATTAAATTTAAATATTTACAACAAATACTGAGCGTAGCACAATGTCATTCTGACTCAAGACAAGCAAACTTACACGAAGACAGACAGACAGACAAACAAACAAACAAACACACAAACAAACAAAGCGTTAGAATAAACGGCAGGCAAGTCATTAAAACGAATGAAAGGCTTCAGGTGCGCACTATGGACACGTCGGTCGAACCCACCTGTAACCCAGAGAGCTATAATTAGAAGCGCTTTGTCTGCCGCTGTGCAGTCAACAAGACCGACAAGAAAATGTGTTGAATTTTAATTGATAGCGAGTCGCGTACTTACTGCAGAACATACCGCTGTGAACCTATTTTTTTTAAATTGTACTTATCCAACTTTTATATGTGATATCCAGTATCTATATACATTAGCCGTGGATATCCGTGCAAATAAAGGTGTCACGTAAACATGTGGATATGTTTCAACTACCCCTGTTCTCTCTCTCATAGAAGGAGGTGTTTGTCGTTTATTTATAGTCACCCTCCCTCTCATCACTGAATCACCTTCAGGCAGTCGAGTTGGACTCCCTACCGACCTGTGTCCCTCCCACCAGGCTGCTTCACACAGAGGGAAGGGCACCCCCACCCTACCCCCTGCTGAGAAGATCTGCTGGAACAAGATAACCCGACCGACTCCTCGGAAATTGTGGGGATGCTGAGATTGGCTGAGTGCACGCGGTGGCAGGGATCGCCTGCCAGGGGTCCACA
>CM051001.1:15409148-15414148 GCA_027704905.1 Muraenolepis orangiensis
TGCCTTCGAGCGCCCTGCCTGCTTACAACACATTGCGTTATTCTACAACAAAGAAATATTCATAGTTTTACCCTGTGGTCTTCTTTTTTTTTCATCTGAATATTGCAAATTTTCTCGTATTGGCCAACTTGTCAGTCTTCAAAAGACTGAGATATGAGTCCTGAGGTCCCATGTTCCACATATTGAGAGTTTGCCCAGTTAGAGAATGTTGAATGGGAAAATTGGAAGATTTCGTCAAAAATGTGCAGTCCTGGACATGGCATAGGTATATATTATTATTACATAATATTTTTACATTTTGACATGTTCAGCCAGCTCATTGGCAGAAGCCCCGGTGTTGTATATATAAATGACGTGCCATTGGCTGTTGACTGGCATCAGTCCACCAATGACAAGTTGGGGATTGGCTATGGTCCATTGGCATTTCCTCAAATCAAGCAGGTCCAATCATGAGGACAGAAGAGAGGCTCTGGAAATTATGTGTATGTACTGCATGGCACGCACACAATGCTAATTTGATAGACTTCATCTGTTTCACGCTACAGGGATATTTCAAGGTTTAAATTGTCTGGGCAAAATTAATTTCTTAATGCCTTTTCAATAATTGAGTAAACAACAAATACTTAGAACATTAGAGTACATTATACCGCATTGCTAATTGTGTCGCAAAACAAACTGATGCAGGGAAACATTTAATAAGAACTACTATTGAGAAAAACCTGCCTCATTGGGAAACATTTGGCCAAATACTTACTAAAATATGATGAAACATCGAGGTAACATACAGTGTCACATTACTTGGCGGTTGGTAGTCAATTGATCAAGTCAATCAACATATATTTTGGCCCTCTTGAATTGTATCTTTGAATTATCTCTTGAGTCTCAGAATCACAAGCGATTGATAGATGATTGATTGGTTGATTGGTTGATTGACATAACTCTCGTGGCTTCAGGCTCTCCGACAGTGTTTGTTCACCCGTTAAATCCTTGATGTGTCCACTGCAAAACAAGCCTCCCGTATGTGTGTCAATTCACGCGTCTCTCGGCGTGCACACACAAAAACAGTTAAAAGGCGCGTTCAGCGAGGTCCAAATGAAGTCCTTAAAGTATCAGACTTCTATGTTTTGATAGCCTCGTTAAATGCGGTTAAAAAAAAGTCTTATTTGCATACAAATAGAGTTGCTGCGCTGTTTAACATCTCCCATATCGTTAGGGCACCGATTAGCGTCACGTTCCCAGCCTCTCGAAAGTGTTCGAGCAGCGGGCAAAACAAAGTCCTCGTTAACATACACACATACTCATTAACCAAACCTTTATGTGCTCCAATGGTAAACGGACTGCCTTTTATATAGCGCGTTATCCAAAGCGCTTTACAAGTCATGCCTCACATTCACCCATACATACACACATTCAACCAACCGACGGCGGCGGTGTCGGCCACGCAAGGAGACGACAGCCAGCGCTTCGGGAGCAGTTAGGGGTTAGTTAGGGTGTCTTGCTCATGGAACTCGACAGGTTTTTTGCTAGGAGGAGGAGCCAGGGGGGGATCGAACCAGCAACCTTCCGGTTGTGAGGCGACCGCTCCGTTCTGATTTCCGGGGTAAGCTAAAATTCCGGTTCTGTTTTAGTACGAGAACCTGTTCACGTCCCACGGTACCGCCTTTTATTTGAGAGCCATCATTAAAAAAAGAACCTTGGTGCAAGTTCTTAGGTTCTTAAAGAACTCCAATTGAACCTGAAGCTGTCGTTTACTATCGACTGTGTGTTTATTACTACGGCTCGGAGAGTCTGTCGACAGATCATTTGCGAGGAGGGAGAGAAAGAGAGAGAGAGAGAGAGAGAGAGAGAGAGAGAGAGAGAGAGAGAGAGAGAGAGAGAGAGAGAGAGAGAGAGAGAGAGAGAGAGAGAGAGAGAGAGAGAGAGAGAGAGAGAGAGAGAGAGAGAGGGAGAGAAAAGAGAGAGAGAGAGAGAGAGAGAGAGAGAGAGAGAGAGAGAGAGAGAGAGAGGGGGAGGGGGAGAGAGATGTGAGGTATGTGCGTGTCTCTCCTCGCTGATCAGGGACCTCTAATGGCGCGACGGCTGTATTTATTACCATGGCAACAGTGCCCGGGAAGTAATCCAGCTCATTTTATGCTGTGACCCAAGTGGGATGGAGACGCTGGAAGATGTTGGAAGGGACATTAATGGTCGGTCAGGGCGTGTACTGTTCGTTTGATTGGTCAGGAGGTGGGGCACTTTTCAAACTGAACAAAGGAAGACAGAAATGAACAAATGGTAATAATTAGCATGGAAAAAAGGACTCGGCTGGCTGGCATCAGCACACTCATGCACTTAACCGTAAAGGCGATAGGTCTGTGATAGGTCTGTGATAGGTCTGTGATGGGTCTGTGATGGGTCTGGCAGAGGTCAGGCTCTCATGTCGTTCCCTCTCTTCCTCCTTCCTCATCCCAGGTCTGTCTCTCTTCACTCTCCTTTCCATGAGGAAACCAAAGCCTGAACAATAAACTTAAAGAAAGGACGGTGAAGCACTCAGGCTGATCCTGATCCTGATTATCTGGGAGCTGAGCATCCTACTCTGGACCGTGAACGACACCAGACCACGGCAGAGAGCCAGACAGAGAGACAGGTAGACAGACGGGCAGACAGACAGGGGTGGGGGCGTCAGACTACTCTGCCAAGCTCCCAGCTCCGGTTGTTGAGTTTGCCCACAGGGCAGTTGAATCTCACGTGAGAACGGCGTTGGATGGTGAAAAAGCAGGCCCTCGGCTGACCTAAATCTTTGATGCCACCCACGGCCCCCCAGCTGGTGTTGCCAAACAGAAAGATAAAAAAGGGAGAGAGAGAGAGATGGGGGGAGAGAGAGATAGATTGGGGAGAGGGAAAGAGAGAGAGCGTTGCTTTTATTCTGCTGACCAGGGAGATGCAGCAGAATGGTTGTGGGCGATTATTGTGCATTATATATATGTATTTTTTTTTTTAACCATGGCGAAATATATCTTGTGTTGTATCTGTAATGTGAGACGGGTGGGTTGCTGGATCCGTTTCCATCGCAGCCCCATGGTTACGAGATGTGATCTGAGAACACATCTGTAGACACATGTGTGGACTACCGCCCCCTGCAGGACCCAGAGCCGGTGGACAGGCAGAGATGGCAACCGCATGGCAACGCCAGACGTGCCGTATGACCAGGACCTCATCTGCTCTGGCCGCTTGTTTGTATCTGTGCCGGGGAAAGGGGGGGGTTGAGGTGTGTCTCGGTAAACACACTGCAGCCGCGCCCCCGACCATAGCCACCGCTGGGTACGCCGAGGTGGCCCAGAGTTCAGGCTGCCCAGAGTTCAGGCTGCCCAGAGTTCAGGCTGCCCAGAGTTTGGGATGCGATGCCAGTGCTGAGCTGGCACACATGCCCCTGCCTCTGCTGGAGCCACGGATGTGGAGCCGTCACAGCCTGGCACCCAGGAACACACCGTCCAGGAATGTTCCTCTGGTCCCCCCCGCCTTCCCCAGCCAAGACTGCTTTGCCTATGTGTGTGTATGTGTGTGTGTGTCTCTCTCTCTCTCTCATTCTCTCTCTCTCTCTGTCTCTACTGGAAGCACGCCTGCCGTGGCACAGTTCATAGCCCAGGAGGGGATTGCACAACTAGCGGGCCGCATGTGGTCCCCTTGCTTGCCACTTTTGCAGCCTCTGGAATTTAATATCTGGAAATGTGTTAAATGATCGATTTCACCCCGTGTTTGGTCCGCAGCCGTGCCTGGCTACACACACACACACACACACACACACACACACACACACACACACACACACACACACACACACACACACACACACACACACACACACACACACACACACACACACACACACACACACACACACAGTGCAGGCACTGGGCTGCTTGTATTTTAATGTGGCACACAGTGCAAGGGTCCAGTGAGAAGCTCTTAAGAGTTATGTGTCTATAACATACAGTATATACAGCCCTTTGCTCTGGGCCTTTCTCTCTGTATTCCGATACAGTACCTCCCCACACTCTCTCTGTCTGTCTTGTGTCTCAGTCTCTGTGTCTCAGTCTCTGTGTCTCTCTCTCTCTCTCTCTCTCTCTCTCTCTCTCTCTCTCTCTCTCTCTCTCTCTCTCTCTCTCTCTCTCTCCTCTCTCTCTCTCTCTTTCTCTCTCTCTCGCTGTGTGCTCATTTGCTCTTCCTGCCCTGCATTCTCTCTCTCCTTTATTGTGTACATACTGTACAATCAGTGTATGTGTGTGAATATTTACCTTGTCTGCTCTTTCTCTCACACCTCTAATATTGTTTTCCTCGCCATCTTTCTTATATTCTCTCTCTCTTTCTCTCTCTCTCTCTCTCTCTCTCTCCCACTCTCTCTCTCTCTGTCTCATGCTCCACATCTATCACCCTATGTTCTCTCACCCTCAAGGCGCCTACAACAAGAAGCGCACACACAGGACTCCCGGTTGACCAAAGACGAAGCCCCCCCCCCCCCCCCTCCTCACCCCTCCTTCGGTTTCACCTTGTGAGTCGAGTCGCACTCTCCATCATCTCCTCCGCATAGATCTCTGGCCTCCTCTTCCTCCTCCTCTTCCTCTTCCTCTTCCTCTTCCTCTTCCTTCCTCTTCCTCCTCCTCCTCCACTCCCACCTACGGTTGGGACCCGCTCAGTCAAAACTCTGCCCCTCGACGAGATGAAAAACTAAAACGTATGACCTGATACTCCCATAGCATGGTGTTTTCCAAGGACACGGACTGGTCTTCAGACATAGTGTTCAGTGCCCCCCTACCTACCCTGTCCCCCTGCCTACCAACCCTGTAGTTGGTGGACCCTCATAGAATGTGTAAACTCCGGGGTGATTTTCTCCTCCTGGATGTATTATTTATTTATAAATAGCTGCACATTTAGCCTGCTACGCTACGCTAACCTATCCTGGCTCTGTCGCCGTACCTCTTGTCCCCAGGGGGTAAGGGAGGGGAGGGGGGGGGGATGCGAGA
>CM051001.1:15419148-15421648 GCA_027704905.1 Muraenolepis orangiensis
CAAATGGATAAAGGCACGTTTGATGTTGCTCCTGACTGTCAAGTCGGGGAAAAAACCGGAGCTCCTGAATTTTGCGACCTGTAATTAATTAATAATAAAAGGGCTGTTCCAAATTCTAACCGTTCAATTTGTCAACACACAATAACACGCAGACAGTGCGAGTCAGCCAGTGTGAGGCATCAACGTAGACGTCAGACATCAGGTGCGGGGGCCAAACAAAGTATTCATATACATAAAAATATATAAACATGCATCCTTAATCAACTGTCTCAAAGCAGTGTTTGAAACCAACCTCAGTCATGGTTTGTTTGTTTTTTATTCATACATTTTAATATCCCTTTAAAAGTGTCGCTAAACTAGTCGTCGTTCCAGGCAGATCTTTTTTAAATAATTTGCAAAACTCCCCTTACACACACACACACACACACACACACACACACACACACACACACACACACACACACACACACACACACACACACACACACACACACTGACATTGGCATTGATATGTATACATGCACACAAACACCCACAGAGATATATGAGAGACACACCGCTCATACACACTTCCACACACATTGATACGCAGACAGCCTGCAGGAGAGAAAGACACACTGTCTCCCTGGCATAGAAACACACTGGGGGCAAACCAGGATCTGTATTCAACTACATAAGGATACATATACACACATTAATATATACACACACACACACACACACACACACACACACACACACACACACAAACAAATACTTAAACACCATAATGACACACCTAGACACACTCATGCACATGCACACACAGACACATACATAAACACTCACACACACACACACACTCACACTCACACATGACTATATATACCTGGATAAAGACACACAGACACACAAACACAACATAAGGCTATGTATACACACATACACACACACACACACAGACACCATAAAGCTGCCTATACCTACACACAAACCACATGCAGGTTTTGGAGTTAATGGGCAGTAAATGGGAGCTGAGTGTTAGAGTGGTTGGTTGGATGGCATCAAGGCCAGTGGGCTCCGGCTCTGGCTCGCCAATTATCTGTCTTATTATTATGAGAGAGAGAGAGAGAGAGGAGAGAGAGAGAGAGAGAGAGGAGAGAGAGAGAGAGAGAGAGAGAGAGAGAGAGAGAGGAGAGAGAGAGAGGAGAGAGAGAGAGAGAGAGAGAGTAGAGAGGGGGGGAGAGAGAGGAGAGAGAGAGAGAGAGAGAGGAGAGAGAGAGAGAGAGAGAGAGAGAGAGGAGAGAGGGAGAGAGGAAGAGAGAGAGGAGAGAGGGGAGGGGGGGGAGGGGAAGTGAGAGAGAAAGAGGGGGAAAATGGAGAGAGAGAGGGGGAAGAGAGAGGGAGAAGGGGAAAGAGAGAGAGCGGGGGGGGGAAGGGAGAAAGCGAGAGAGAGAGAGAGAGGATGGGTTATTCCCGGGGCTTGTTGGGGGGTAATAAGACCGCAGGGTTGCCCACTGTAACCGATCGATAAAATCCAATCGGTGAGCAGGTGAGCTCTTCAGATCCCACGCCTCCCTCCGGTTAAGATGGTTTAAATCTGGTCTAGTTGTGTTGCTAAAAACGGAATGAACTCCTCACCTCGAAGCGTTCGAAAGCTAACAAAGAAATGTCTTTTTGTTTCTCGTTGCCGGCAGTTTACTTTGAAGCCACGCGCGCTCCGTTTGGTTTCATCCGACCGCTCAAACCAGCACCTCCAGGGTTTGTTTGTTTGTTCAACACACGAGTTTTGGATTTCGCCGTGAGAAGAAAAACAACTCACCTCACATGATGATGTTAATAGACGAAAAGAAACAAAAATCTTGACGCCAATCAATATTGTAACAAACGAACGAAAACAACAATCCCCGACAATCCAAGAAAGGTGTATGTATGAGAAACTTCTGAATGTTCGATTTGTACAAGGGGTGTAAAATGGCGAACCCATGCCGACTTGTGTAAATCCAAGGGGGGGGGGGGTCTCATGAGTCTTATTATTTGCAGGTAAATCTCTTATTAAATCTCTTATTAACACACGCCTTCATATAAATGCGGAACATTGCATTTATATGAAAAGCAAGTGTTTTGCGTCGCATGAACGATATCACTTGATGGATATTCCTCCCCCCCCCCCCCCCCCCCCCTGTTCTTTCTCGTCTCTTGGTCTAGTATAAAATATAAAATAAACGTATACATGTAACCTCCGCCTGGGCCCGGGAAGTCCCGACTCGGGTATTAAGAAGAATGAAATAATGGAAGGTACAAATATTATTCCTCCTCCAGAGTACTAAAGTGGGAGCGGTTTTATGAGAGGATGTCATCGCTGCTAGGTTGTATAGTGTGCCACGGGCGGCGCTTTGGGTTAAGCCATGCCTTAAGTGATGTCGGTCTGAAATGAGGTTGGCGGGTTCCTTTTTTTAATAGAAATATCCGGCATGGGTTCAGACACAGGGAGGGAAAATCCATCTCATCCGTCCCGGTT
>CM051001.1:15426648-15431648 GCA_027704905.1 Muraenolepis orangiensis
GGGAGTATTTGTACTGTATATCCGAAGATAATATTTGTATTATTCTGGAAATAATGAAATTTCATCGGGGAATTTCTTGAGTCAGTGCGCACCTCTCTCTGTGTGCTTTTCACTACAGGAGCCAGGTGACAGAGAAAACATTTTGACTGACAGAAAAAAATGTTTTGTCCCCAAACAGACTCCTTTCTATCTCCATCTCTTGACCCCCGCCACCACCACCGGGCAGGCACTGCTTCTATTCTTTTGATTAGATATAATGGCGAAGGGACGGGACGGGAGCCTACTCAAGTTGTAGTTTGCTCTGCTTGCAGATGACCACTCGCTGAGTGGCTGCTGCATCAAAGACACTTTACTTCCATCACGCAGCAACACAAGCCCACATCCCCACATGTCACTTTGTGCAGCCCAGCATATGTTCAGTAAACATACCCAACAAAATTGCCATTGCACATGACCGTGTTGGATTTCATATCACGTAGCCCCCGAAAAATAATAAAAAACCAGAGAGCGGTCCAAGCCAGCCAGGAGAACCAGACGAACGGCAAGGCTGAACTTCACAAAAAACTGACAGAACCGAATTTGACTGGAGGATAATATATAGTCCTGGATAGCCATTGAGCCTGAGGGATGCCACGGATGTTGCCACGATTCTGTCACGATTTTCCCTATGGCAGGCAAAATTCACCACCTCGTGGCAAACTCGTATAGCTCGTAGCCAACCGCCGGTTGTCTTGGGTCGCTCGGTGTGACAGATTCTATCACAGGCCTTACGACGTGTGATCGGAGGCTCGGACGAATTTCCCGGGCAGAGTCCATAAATTGGAGCCACTATCGTGGAGAGTGGGCTGGTGGAGCCCAGTGACTGACCAATATGGGAACACGGCCGATCGCACAGTGTGACATGAAATAATTGTTCAAGACTGAATCTGTCGCACAGTATGGAGCTGCCTTAAGGGGGTGCAGAGGTGGAGTTCAAAATATAGTTCCATAGTAAGTACAGTACAGAACTAAAACTTTAACAAAAAAATATATAGTAAATAAAAAGTCCAGGATATAGTTTTTGGGTAAGGCTTTGGAATGATAAAATGCAAGACGGACAAGGGAATGCAGAAATATTAATGTAGCACAACTTCCGGTTTAAACCCCGCCCACTTCTGTCTTTTGCTCAATACAGATAAAGATAATATTGATGGTCAAACATATGCAGATAGCAGCAAATGCACTGCAAGTCTCTTGGGACAGAAGTGATGGCATCAATAGCAAATTACACACTCTGAATTTAGGGTCTGTTCCAGATCAGGCCTTTAGAGGACAGCTTTGGTACCAGGGTGTGTACTGACACATTGAACTCCCATGTGTGTGTGTGTGTGTGTGTGTGTGTGTGTGTGTGTGTGTGTGTGTGTGTGTGTGTGTGTGTGTGTGTGTGTGTGTGTGTGTGTGTGTGTGTGTGTGTGTGTGTGTGTGTGTGTGTGTGTGTGCGTGCGTGTGTGTGTGTGTTTAAATTGTCATTAAAAGGCAGTAGAGAGCATCAGCAATGGGTGGTGTATGTATGTGTGATGAGGGGTGACTTGTTGAGGATGGAGGCATCAATCCACTGCCTTTATTTGAGGCAGGGGAATGTAATGCATAGCTTAACATTGTGTTGTGATTGTTGAAATAACTTCTAGATTTCTGAATCTGTTTTACTCAGACAGACAGGAGCATTAAAAATAAATGATGATCAAGCCACTTGTCTGTGTGGAGGGACTGTAGGCCTATACTGATATGTAGGTCTGTCTGTCAGGTTTAGGGCTTTCTGTCAGGTTTAGGCCTGTCTGTCAGGACTAAAGGTCTGTCTGTCAGGAGTGAAGGTCTGTCTGTCAGGAGTGCAGGTCTGGCTGTCAGCAGTAGGTCTGTCAGATGTAGGTCTGTCTGTCAGATGTAGGTCTGTCTGTCAGATGTAGGTCTGTCTATCAGGAAGGCATGTCTGTCTGTCAGGAGTGCAGGTCTGTCTGTCAGGAGTGCAGGTCTGTCTGTCAGCAGTAGGTCTGTCTGTCATATGTAGGTCTGTCTGTCAGGTTTAGGGCTTTCTGTCAGGTTTAGGCCTGTCTGTCAGGACTAAAGGTCTGTCTGTCAGGAGTGCAGGTCTGTCTGTCAGCAGTAGGTCTGTCGGTCAGATGTAGGTCTGTCTGTCAGGAAGGCATGTCTGTCTGTCAGGAGTGCAGGTCTGTCTGTCAGGAGTGCAGGTCTGTCTGTTAGCAGTAGGTCTGTCTGTCATATGTAGGTCTGTCTGTCAGGTTTAGGCCTGTCAGTCAGGAAGGCAGGTCTCTCTGTCAGGTGTAGGCCTGTCCATCAGGTGAAGATCTGTCTGTAAATGGTAAATGGTAAATGGACATTTATATAGCTCTTTTCTAACCAGTGGTTACTCAAAGCGCTTTACAAGTCATGCCTCACATTCACCCATTCATACACCCATTCAACCACCAACGGCGGAGTCAGTCATGCAAGGAGACAGCCAGCACGTCAGGAGCAGTTAAGGTTAGGGTTAGGGTTAGGATGTCTTGCTCAAGGACACCTCGACAGCTTTTGCTAGGTCTGTCAGGAGTGTAGGTCTGTCTGTCAGGAGTGTAGGTATGTCTGTCAGGAGTGCAGGTCTGTCTGTCAGGAGTAGGTCTGTCAGATGTTGGTCTGTCTGTCAGATGTAGGTCTGTCTGTCAGCTCTGAGTCTGTCTGTGAAGAGTGTAGGTCTATATTTCAGGTTTGCAGGTCTGTCTGTCGGGGTAGGCCTGTCTGTCAGCTGTAGGTCTGTCTCTCAGCTGTTGGTCTGTGTGTCAGGAGTGTAGGTCTGTCTCTCAGGTGTCGGTCTGTCGGTTAAAGAGGACGTGGGAAGAAACTGTTAAGAATGTATGCACTCGTGGTATTGTGAGACGCTGGTGGAAAAGCGTCCACCAAATTGCATATGTGAATATACTGTACATTTGTAACTCGTGTTTAGCAATGGCAGATCCCAACTCAGAGGATCCTATTCAGTTTTCGTCGTCCAAAGCCAATAGTAGAATACAAAACACCACATTCTCGATTACATACGTCTTTATCAGTCGGAAAGCATCACAATCCCAAACAAATCATCGGAGAACCAAACCCCGCCATTAAAGAAAGCCTTCAGGATTTGGTTTTCCATTCTCGGGCTACAGGGCTGCTGGCTCCCCTGTAAACACCCCTTAAATTCAGTTTAAATAAGACGAAGCACAGGTGTGTCTTAATCATCAACCCGTCATCAGCAAGGTGTCATCGGCGTCAACGCATCAGCCAATAAGAAGCGATGCATGCAATGGCATGTGTTACCCTATAGAGGGCTTCATCTAATGCACACCAATGCACACTGTTGTATGGTGTGGTTCTCCTCTTGAAACAGGGGCCCTTTAACAAGTGTTGACACCCATGGAGTACGCCTTCCTGTTGCAAGCTGAATTGTATCTACGTAGATCTTGATTTATTTATTGATTTACTTTCTCTCTCTCTCTCTCTCTCTCTCTCTCTCTCTCTCTCTCTCTCTCTCTCTCTCTCTCTCTCTCTCTCTCTCTCTCTTTCTCTCACTCTCTCCCTCTCCCTCTCCCTCTCCCTCTCCCTCTCCCTCTCCCTCTCCCTCTCCCTCTCCCTCTCCCTCTCCCTCTCCCTCTCCCTCTCCCTCTCCAGACGGTCACACTGTCTGTCATCGGTTGAACAGAAATAGCTGAGCATGGAACGCCAGCAAGAGGTGTGACAGCACAGTGGCAATGCTCACATCCATTCACATGGAACCTTCTGGCGTTTCACGCACGCACGCACGCACGCACACACACATGCAAGTACACACGCACGCACGCACCCACGCACACGCCACGGATCACTTATTATTGTAGAGGTGAATGTGTTGGGTTTTTTTGGGGTTGATGAGTAATTAAAGCAACTTCATGGCTGCCACAGTTAATAGTCTGCTTTTCCTATCCTGTTTCATTGTTTAAAAAAGAAGAGAAACCCACGCACACACATGCACACACACACGCACACGCACACACACACACACACACACACACACACACACACACACACAGATGCTCATACACACATATATATAAACACACACATGTATACATATATACAAACATACAGAGTGAGAGAGAAACAGATACACATACATGCACAGACAGACACACACAGATGCACACACACACACACACACACACACACACACACACAAAAACACACACAGATGCACATTCACATATATATATATACCACTATATATACACACATATATTCACATATACACATGTACAGAGTGAGAGAGAAACAGATACACATACATGCACACACACACACACACACACACATACCACACAATACACAATATATAATATAATAGTGTGTGTGTGTGTGTGTGTGTGTTTGCACATTTCTTCCTTTGTCGGTCCATCATATGATGACCACATCTCATTGTGTTGGGTTTTGGTGAGGCGGTCGCAGATGGCTGAACAATGACCAATCATCAGGCTGCAGCCTCGCTCAGGGAGGCTGCAGCCTCGCTCAGGGAGGCTGCAGCCTCGCTCAGTGAGGCTGCAGCCTCGCTCAGTGAGGCTGCAGCCTCGCTCAGTGAGGCTGGAGCCTCGCTCAGTGAGGCTGGAGCCTCGCTCAGTGAGGCTGGAGCCTCGCTCAGTGAGGCTGGAGCCTCGCTCAGGGAGGCTGGAGCCTCGCTCAGGGAGGCTCCAGCTCTGAGGTGCAGCCTCAAGTCCTTTCTTGGCAGATTTGTGCTGCTGGTTCTTCACATGCACATAAACACACACACACACACACACACACACACACACACGCATATACACACACGCTCTCATGCATACATACGCACACACACACACTCATGTATACACACACATACACACACACACTATACACACACTCATGCATACACACACACACACACACACACTATACACACACTCATGCATATGCACATGCACACACACACACTTCCATACATGCAC
>CM051001.1:15436648-15449148 GCA_027704905.1 Muraenolepis orangiensis
AAATGCAGGTGTGTGTGTGTGTGTGTGTGTGTGTGTGTGTGTGTGTGTGTGTGTGTGTGTGTGTGTGTGTGTGTGTGTGTGTGTGTGTGTGTGTGTGTGTGTGTGTGTGTGTGTGTGTGTGCGTGTGTTCATGCGTGTGGATTCGCGTATTGACGAGTTGTTTTTCCATGAAAGACATGTGAGTGTGTTTGATGATGTGAGAATGGGCCCCCTGTGTGCTCCCCACCCCCCTCCGCACCCCCCTCTGCACCCCCCCCCCCCCCCCTCCGACCGACACACACACATTCAAACAGCTTGGATGTGTCAGGTCGCTCCTCCCTTCCACCAGGAGGCGATCCGGCCCTGTTGGAGCTGTCGGTCAACCCCCAGTGAAATCTGAAAACACACCTGGAACCAGAACAGAAACAAACAACTGTCCATCTGATGCCATTTGAAAAAACCAAGCCCTATTTATGTTTATTACACCTTTTATATGTAAATTGCTTTGTCGGCCATTCCGGAACATATTTGGCGGAATACTAGAGCTTGGGCCATGGTGGTTCACATGTGGTTAGATATGTTGTATGTGATGGGATACATGTGAGATCATATGATGATCTTCCGCATTAACCAAACTCTAAATACAGCTGTGATGAATGGCGCCAACGAGAGCAGACGTCACTTGCAGTAACCCACGTTTTACCAGAGGGGGTGGCCTGGTTCCTGGTTTTTATTTTACTCAACATTGACTCGCCCTTTCACACGCCATGAAGCGGAAAGCCTTTTTATCCAAAAGCATCTTACTTACTTAAGTCGACGAGTCCGACTCAAACCCCCCTAACTCCCCCCCCCCCCCCCCCCCCCCCACGCTGTATTGACTCAACTAGACCGGACCGAATCCTCGTAGATGGGCGCATGGGTGTACGCTAAGTTAGCAGTTAGCAAAACAAGCTGTCTGAGGCAGACAGCTGCAGCGCAATAACAGGGGCCCATGCTAACGCAGTGGACAGGTGGACGGGTGGGGAGGAAGCGCGCGAGGCTAAAGCGAGTCAAACGGAACCCCTTAAGGAAGAGCCAGGATCGATTTTCATCTCCGCTGTGTCCGTCGTTTGCACAGAGCGAGCGACTCCTGGCCTTGTTGGTTTCACACTCCAGGGGAAACTAACGGCTGACCCCAGACCAGCTCTCAGAACACTAGAATATTCCACAGAGTGTCATTAAGTCAGGAATATACCACCGCACAATGGTTCCTATTTAAATGGGGAATCGAGCGAATTACAGGATGAGTTTATTGCTAAATATTTACACATATGATGGCCATATGTACAAATTGCGAAATATACATAATGCATACATATGCATCATCATATATTAAACGACTGCCTGCAGACGGTTGCGGCTGATTAAAATGATCACAATGAATATCAAATTGTTCTTGCTGTATCTATTACATTACATAACATTAATTTACAATTGTTTTGCAATTTAGTAGTAGACTTACATACAATAAGGTAATTAGGTAGGCATGAGAACTACTAGTCACCAGAAGTCATAAGTACCTTTTCTTCCCCACAAGCCATAATAATATAATTAGAAAATACATATACACATATATAATAACATAATTTATAATACATTACATTTCCTTCCTCACAAGCCTCCCACAAGAGCAGAACCAGTGCTCAGGTGGAAGTACAATAAAATTGGCTGCCTAGATTCTGACACAATAAGTACATCAAACAGGGGCTACAATGACAGATAGCCAAGCTATCGACGTTAATCGCGGCGATGAAAACCCGCCACGTCGACAGGATACGTCTGTTAATTGTTAATTGCAGCCGTCCAGTCACGGCGGTTACGCAATGTCTGTCAGAGAAGAAAATGAACTTCATTCTTAAATTACAGCCCTCTGTGTGGTGGATGTGGCCCGTCCAATTACACGCTAATTAGCAGACACTGGGGACACGCCGGCTAACGAGCTTAAGATGAATTTAACCCTCCTCCCTCG
Source organism: Muraenolepis orangiensis (assembly GCA_027704905.1). NCBI lineage: Eukaryota > Metazoa > Chordata > Actinopteri > Gadiformes > Muraenolepididae > Muraenolepis > Muraenolepis orangiensis. Next base: position 15,438,636 of record CM051001.1, read on the forward strand.
GCGAGACACGGAGACGTTGGAGGAGTGTGATGCACAGCCACACACACACACACACACACACACACACACACACACACACACACATCAGAAACATACAGAAGATACTCACACACAGACAGAATCAGACAACACAAAATCGTTTTGCTATCCTCTTTGTACACATAACAACTATGAGTCTAATTGTATATATATATATATATATATGTACACATATTGCAGTGGTAGTGCAAATTACAAAATGATGAAAGGTGAGGTGTATTGTAAACAAAGTAACGAAGTATTGTAGTATTGATGCAATACAGTATTGTTTGTCAGTGTTTGATGTTGGTGTTCAATTCTCAGTTCAATTCTGAGTGTCTATATGTCAATGTCTGACATATAATATGCCACATATAATAATACAAAATATGCCCCATAGAAACAATACAAACGCCTTCCCGTGCGGAAATAAACGCGCACGTGCGCACAAAGGACAGCGCACCATCTCCCCAGCATGCATCCCGCTTAGCTTCTGCCGGGCTAATTGGCTTGATGTTCTTCTGGAAATAGAACGGAGGACAATCCCCTGTCTGCCTTCAGAAAAGATCATGCCCTTTCAATGCAGCATCCGGCCGGCTGTCGTCACCCGGGGTGACGTGGCGCCAACACACAAGTTGAAACAGATTGTGCAATAAAGAAGATCATCTGGAACTAACCAGTGAGAAATACATGGCGTTTGTAATTAAACAATAATAATAACAACAACAACAACAACAACAAGACAAAGGATCCACACAAACACAATAGGTGTCACGGGTTAGGTTAGGACCCAAATGCAACACACGGACACCAAGGACGGATAGTGATATTTATTGTTAATATCACACAGACAGGGGCAGACAGAGACGTAGTGTGGGACAAGCAGGTGATCAGGAATCAGGCAGGGTAGACGAACCAGGCAGGGACAGGCAGAGACGTAGTCAGGGACAGGCGGTAGATGGGGAACCAGGCAGGGACAGGCAGAGACGTAGTCAGGGACAGGCGGTAGATGGGGAACCAGGCAGGGACAGGCAGAGGCGTAGGTCAGGGAGGCGGAAGGCGAGTAGGGACAGGCGGTAGATGGGGAACCAGGCAGGGACAGGCAGAGGCGTAGTCCAGGGAGCAGGCGGCGGTAGATGGGGAACCAGGCAGGGACAGGCAGAGGCGTAGTCAGGGAGCAGGCGGGTAGATGGGGGGAACCAGGCGAGGCGGGCCGGTCCGCGGTGGGCAGGGTCGGCAACGGGAATCAGTCCGGGTAAATGCTGGAGAGTCTGAATCATCAGGAACAACCTGGCCCCGTGTGAGTGTGCGGGGGTAGGCTTAAATAGTAACGTTAATAATGATGCGCTGCAGCTGCGGGTGAGACTTAACAAGGGGGGGCGTGGCTATCCGGTAGTGCGTAGTGGGAGCGAGGAGACTGGAATGTGGAATGATATAAGGGGGCGTGGCTCTCCGGCCGGGTGCAGTGGAAGCGGAGGAGGCAGGAGTGCAAACTGTGACAGTGGGTTTACTCTGCGGATAATTAATCTCTATTCACAGCACAACACGCCGCCTACCTTAACAACCGCCAGCCCGGCAAACCTCAATAATTATAGACAGTCGTGTTATTATAACGTTCATGGTTACAACATGCATCATTTGGAGTGAACTGATGGTTTGCTTGGTCTGTGGTGCTGTGTGCCCCTTGACTGAACTTGTGATGTGATGTGTCGAGCAACGTACACCAAATGTTTGTTAAGTCTATGTGCCGACCAACTTTCAAGGCCCTGGGACTTTGTGAAGCGGAGTTATGATTGATGGAATAATGTTCACTCATGTCAATAATTAAATTTCCCCATAACTCTGCCATTTCAATTATTTTTGTAATCCAAATAAGACGTCCCGAGCCAATATTTTGTATTGAGCCAGTGGTTATTTACAAGAACTTCTCTTGAAGTTTTCTTGAGACCTTCGCTGTATGGGAAAATCTATCGAGACGGACCAAGATTCAGCATGTCAAATAAATATCATAAAACAAACTATAATAAATAACTAAGCTTCTGAATGTTTTGACCATCGAGGCGGCAGTGTTTAACTTTGACAAAATGAAATAAAATAAAAAGAATTCACACATAAACAATAGGTATCCGCAGATACTCTGTGAATACCTAATAAGAAAGGAAAATTGCAATCTAATGCAATCACAGCATTACGTTACATTACAAGAAAATGGAGTCTGTTCGGTGGAATTACCAATCGAGGTAAAGATAAGTTGACAGAAAATGTTTAAGCCAATGAGAAAGGCGATACTCGTTATGAGTTGGCCGAGTTAGCCAATCAGACGACAGGACCGCCTTCATATTCCTTCTTCATGCGGATTATTATTATTACAGATTATAACCGATTGCTGCGTTCGTTTACCGGTACGTGCTCCGAAGACAGCAATGTGAACTTTAAAACAAACGCGCTAACTGTAGCTAATTTGACCACCCCCATGCGAGCAACCTGTGACGTGAAAGAGAAGGAAAGAGTTCACTTGTGCCCTTTTTCAGTGCTTTTCCATTTTCATTCCTGCACACTGGAAAACCCAAAAAAAACAGCAGTGAGTGGTTCAACGACCACACGGACCTGATAACTCGTTAACTTCTCAATAGAACTATGGCCGGAGTCAACGTGGACTCATATTCTCACCTTTACCTTTTCATGTGTTCTCGTTGAGCGGACACTTGAGTCAAGATTTAGAATGTGGTGTTTTAGACAGAGGCTTTTTAAACTAATCTGTTTTATTGTGATACGTTTAATAAAAGGTACATAGTCTTAAATAAGAGTCTCTGCGGCAAAATAAAAGCCTACTTCCAGAGTGGGAGTCCTATAACCCTACAACTAATACTATAGACGACTGACAGGTTTCTGGGCAACGTAAAGCACAATAAAGCATAGACAACACGTAGACAACCCGTCAAGATGGCAAGGGTGTGTTGTGCCGTTAGCTGAGCGAATCGCAAAAGCCAGGGGAATGGAAAATGTTCAACACACCATGGGATTCACATCCCTTTTGATAAAAGCAGAGGACAGTTAAGGATCCAGTCTTAAAGGACGTCGGCGAATTTCTCATCGAAACCTACTGTACTGTATATAGTGTTAATAGTGTCGGATTTATATATTCTGAAATGATGTTAATATGTACATTTGTGTATTCCTTTTGTATTTTGTAAAATTAGTATTTTTTATCATTTGAAAGTCTGTAACTTTTGCCCGTCTTGGGAGCCGGTGAGAACATCGACCCCCTGGCTATGGGTCAGACTCCAGTGTGAGAGATATTGTTGTGGACGTTTAACCATTTGCATGTGCGTGGGATGTGCTTCAGTTTTATACACAAGGCTTGTCTACGCGTCTAATATCCTGTACCGGGCCATACGATAGTTTGCCGTTTGGACATCCAATATCCATTCATTTTCAGGGATAGCGTAGTAATCCGGTAATATTTTCCCCATTAGTGAGAACACATTTCACCTCCCATATTGTTATTATAGTGCATTTATAGATGTTCCGCTTTATATTACTGGAGGATTTTTGATGCCCATATCTTATTTTTCAATAAGATAATTATAAAGATTATCCACAGTACAGTCCCCATTCCAAACGTTATGCATAATGTGTACACATGCACGCACACACACACACACACACACACACACACACACACACACACACACACACACACACACACACACACACACACACATACCTGTACGTATACGCATGCATGCACGCATATATACACACCAGAGGAGGACCATCTTCCCTACAATTTCAACGAAAAATTTACTTACAAAAAAATAAAAATAAAAATAAATAAATACACATCCATTTTACAGCTTCATCTGTGAAAATACTGATAATAATACTATTTTAACACTTCGAAGGCACAACAATCCCGTCTACATGTCAAGATACCAACAGCACCCCCTACCGCAACTAAAAAGAACTGAACGGAGGACCGTCCTCCCTAAGCTCCCCATTGAAGTCCATTATAAAACTGCCGTACACCAGCGGCCGGTGAGTCCTTCCAGAACAACCACATACCACCTCAAAGCGTTCCAGGTGCATGACGCCAAACCTAAATGAAAAGCATGGCTGAGCGCTACAAAGTGGTGCTTCTTAATCAAGGCCCACAGGCTAAAGCAGCCACCACTACACACACTCGAGGAGAAGAGCTCTAGCATGTTCCATCTGCTCCGTTCACAATGATTCAAACTCATGCAATAAACCGGATTCCCCATCATCACCACCCTGTGTGTTTGTCTTCGGTGGTAGCCAGTTGAATGGCTTGTGGCAGTGTCGTCACATGTTTCATCAAAAACAATGCTTTCTGCCCCTCAGATTACAACTGATTAAAATTCTGTTTGGCTTGTGGCAGCTAAAATACTTACTAATACTTTCAAAATTGAGAGCAAGGCCGGATGAGTTGCCGCGTCATTGACGGTATCTTTATAGTCGGCCTATATTGTCATGGGAAGAACAGAAAACAACGGTCATTCACACGGTCAAACCATCACTTGAACATGAAGACAGCTTTTCACAGCATGAATTGCCAACTATATCATAAAAGACACATTTGAATTTGAGCAAGCTGTAATCAGTGCTCACTCCCAGAGAAAAGGAACATTCACCATCATATCTTTTTATCTTAGACTGAGCTCAATTTAAGATCAGCATGAGATTTTGAATTTTCTTAAATTCGGCTTCTCAGAAATAGACTTCTTCTTGTCTCACCACAATCCCAATTCAAGATCAATGATTTCTCTCACTGCACTGATATTTATATTGTCTGAATTAATCAGCTCTTGAGATAGCAGACAGATCGACAAGAAAACTTGATTGGCTTAAACGTTTCTCAAACTGGTCAGCTGAATAACAGCTGATTTATTTTATTTATTTTTTAAGGACAAAGAAGAGACGGTTGTAAGCAGCACAATAGTCCTCTGGTTAAGTTCACTAGTTACACAAAATCTCCTTCAATTGTCTGAATTGTACACGCCAACGCCAACGCCAACATCCCCATCCACCACCAAGCTTCACCAAGCTTCACCAAGCTTCACCAAGCTTCACCAAGCTTCACCAAGCTTCACCAAGCTTCACCAAGCGCACCTTCCTCTCCTACTTTAACAACAACCAGCTGCCACTGCGCACACATGTGCATACACACACACACACACACACACACACAAACAAACACGTGCATACATACATACATACACATATATACACACATATGTACACACACATATATACACACATATATACACACATTCACACACACACATACACACACACACACACGGCCCCCCCACGCCAACAATTATTGAATTATGAGGCGCTTTGGATAAACACGTCCCCTGAATGGCGTATATGTATTATTTATGATTATGTATTCACATATCAAGGTCAGGAATGACCCAGGGCTCAGGGTAGAGCCTCCTCTGATGTGTCAGATGCTCAGCCTTGGATTCCCCCAGAGTCAATCATCGTGTATTCTTTTTCGATTCTGTTTTTTCACACTTCAACTTAATAATAATAATATTAAAATTCTCTTTTGGATTTGACAGAAAATGGCATCATTTTGTTGTTGCATGAAAACGTGTGAAAACATGCCATCCACAACAGGCAATCCAATATAAACAAGCAACACTACTGCTGCTGCATGTGGTGGTAGGCAATAAGCTCTTTAAATTCTCCCCATTTAGCAGAGAATGATGCATGAAGCGTATTGGAGAACAACGTGTGCTTTAGCTCTTCCTCCCACCAGCTCCGTGTCCTATGTCCAGCTGCAGAGTAACATGCGTGGTGTCCTGCTGATCTCTGTCACCGTCGCCATGGTCGCCACGCTCGCAATCACGTCCTTCGCCGTTGTGATTGCCGGCGATTTTCTAAGAAAGCCTGCCTCCTGTGAATCAGGGTGATTGGAGATTATGAGGGATTAGGAATCTCTGTGTTTTTTTTTTAAATTTAAGGTCACTTAATGTAACTCAAGATCCCCTAGATCTTTTCTTTAGCCATCTCTTTATTAACGCGAGTGTTCCGGGTTTAACTCAAGATTGAAGGTATGAGTTAAAATTATGACCTGCCCGAGAATAACTCTGTTTGTGTGTGTGTGTGTGTGTGTGTGTGTGTGTGTGTGTGTGTGTGTGTGTGTGTGTGTGTGTGTGTGTGTGTGTGTGTGTGTGTGTGTGTGTGTGTGTGTGTGTGTGTGTGTGTGTGTGTGTGTGTGTGTGTGTGTGTGTGTGTGTGTGTGTGCGTGTGTGTGTGTGTGTAAGGGAGTGTGTGTGCTAAAGTGTGTGTGTGTGTGTGTGTGTGTGTGTGTGTTTCAGTGTGCTTGTCTTAAAGTATATTTGTGTGTGTGTGTGTGTGTGTGTGTTCAAGTGTATAGACCCTGAGCACTAACCCTCTCGAGGGTCCTAGGCCTTGTCTGGTTAAAATAAACTTAATATTTCCTGCAGCTGCTTATTATAAAAAAAAAGTTTTTGAAAAATGGCCATTATCCTTCTCTTCATTACTCTACCGCCCACTCAACGGAGGATGAACCTGCTAGCTAAACGGTTTCCCTCCTCCCCTATCACCCCATCCATAGCCAACCTCACCAATATCTTTCTCTCTCTCCCTCTCTCTCTCTCTCTCTCTCTCTCTCTCTCTCTCTCTCCTCTCTCTCTCTCTCTCTCTCTCTCTCTCTCTCTCTCTCTCTCTCTCTCTCTCTCTATCCCTCTCTCTCTCTCTCTCTCTCTCTCTCTCCCTTTTTCTGTGTGAAACACCCCCCCCTTCACACACAATCTTCTTGAAGATCCACAAGCAGATTCCTCGAAAAAGGCTGTGATCTGCGGCTCCACCTCAGGCATCCGTCTGTATATATCCATCTCTCTCTCTCTCTCTCTCTCTCTCTCTCTCTCTCTCTCTCTCTCTCTCTCTCTCTCTCTCCTCTCTCTCTCTCTCTCTCTCTCTCTCTCTCTCTCTCTCTCTCTCTCTCTCTCTCTCTCTCTCCTTCGCCGGTAAACAAACTTTCTGGCGCACGTAATTAAAATGAGGGATCAGGATTGTTACCAAGCGAAACAATTGCCTTGGTGCCTTTTATTGGCGAGCCCCCTCGTCACTTTCTGTTAGCCGGTCTGTCAGCCAGACCCCTGCTCGCCCACCCAATCTACGCCGCCTCTCCTGACAACTTTTGCTCATCCGAAGCAAATTCCATTACAGGCTGTTAGGACATGACTAATGGCGGCTCGCCTGGGTGTCATGAGGGGGGGGGGGGGGGGGGGGGGGGTGTTGCAGTTTGCTTTTCACGGGAGACGGATAGTTGGGCAGAGATTGCAAGCTTGCTAGTCTGGAGAAGGCTGTCCGAGACCGAGAGTCTATGTGCTTCCCCACCTCCTCCTCCTTCTTCTTCTTCTTGTCCAGGAAGAGAAGAAGAAGAAGAAGAAAGAGCCAAATTGCCAAAATACTACCAACACATCTCATGTCTCAAGACACACCATTCAACATTCAACATTTTGATTTGGCATATGCAACAAGCACATTGGAACGCTAACTCCCCGTCCCTCTCGCTATATGGATTTTCTAAAACACTTAAAAAAATACTGTATACAATAAAAAGAACAATACAAATAACAATAAAGTGATGGAAAGTGATGGATAATATATACATAAAAAGCTATTTAAAGTGGCAGTAGTGCAGCAGCATCATGAATACAGTGCAGTACAGTGCAGTAACTGTGATGAGTCAGTACAGAGAGTACAGAGATGAGGTAGTCCGGCTTATTAAGGACTACCGGGTTCAAGGACAGCTTTTATTGATTGATTTATACGCCACATACGAACAAAGAACCCAGAATAGAACGTAGAACCTGGATACATGCATACCAGATGTTTGTTTGTTTGTTGAGATGTGTGTCTGAATCTGAATCTGATTGCTGGTCAAAATGGAGGGTAATTGAGTGTTGTTCATTTGCACATACCTCCCACATTGTAATGTAGGTAGGTGCAAGTTAGCCTCCTGGGAACTGCCGATGTGCCCTTGAGCAAAGCACTAGACTAGACCCCTACACTGCTCCACCGGGCAGCTGTATATACTGTATATACTGCTCCTAATACTAGAATGGGTTTAATGCAGAGAAAACAATTTCACTGTGTGTGTACATTGGTATGTGCCTAATAAAGTATTTCGATTTAGATGTATTCCTTTAGTATAGAAACTGAAGCTCAAGCGAGGTTTTCATATTAAAAGTAAATCTTGCTTTTTCAAGATTCAAGATTCTTTATTTGTCACATACACATGCAGGGTGAGCAGTGCAATTGAAAGCGGCAGTGGCCTCGAAGACATGGTGCACGCTACAATCGAAAGTAGAACTTTGATTGCTAGTATGTATACACTATGTATGTACAAATATATCAAATATATCAAATATAATATATATATAAAGTCAAGGCAAAACTGTTTCTAGTGATGGGGCTAGAGCCCGTGTGTTTTAGCTCTCACGTTAGAACGTCCCCTCCCATGCCGGGAGGTCGTCGGTTCGAGCCCCCGTGCGGGACGCTGACGGTTACACATGCACATCTCTGGCCCAACACTCGCTTTGGGATGGATATCACACACCACAGGCCACACTCGCCATTGCACTCCACTATGCGAGAGTTGAGTGTCCTTCATTGGACTTGGCGCAGGCAGACATACTTCCCCCGGTACATATGTATAAATCATCGTCATATAAGTCCTTATTGTTCACATTACATCCTCTTACTGTCCCAGAGGTTTCGGCAACCCGAATATGGGCAGAGACGCCTTCATGTTCGCCGCCCCCTGCAGCCGGCAAAGGCACTTGCAGACAGATTTGCAGTTAGATGAGCTTATCCCGATTAGGGCATTTAAAAAATGAAGTGAAGGATTTGGAGGCTAATTGAAATGGGAGCTGGTAACTGCTTTCTTAGCTTGATCTGTTTGCCATGCGTCTGTCTTCTTTCAGGCGTGTAATTCTGTGTGTTGATGCTGAATGTTTTGCTTGCATGTTCTCTCTGAAATACATGGTATCGCTGCTGTCCTGGCCAGGGCTCCATCCAACAAGATATAATGTGAAATCAATGGGGCACACCTGGTTAAACAAAGGTTAAACCATCCTAACAAAATATAGAACATAGAACCCAGACATATAACTTAGAACATACTGTAGACACCAGAATACAAACTGTGTGGCTCTAACCGAAGCATGTGGACGGACCAATTGAAAGGGTTGCGTGGTTCCGTGCACTGTTAGGGTAATTATAGAAGATGGATGCATGCATGCATACACTCCCCATAACCACATCCACAACCAACCTCCCCAATATCTCTCTCGCGCCCTCTCTCGCACTCTCTCTCTCTCTCTCTCTCTCTCTCTCTCTCTCTCTCTCTCTCTCTCTCTCTCTCTCTCTCTCTCTCTCTCTCTCTCTCTCTCTCTCTCTCTCTCTCTCTCTCTCTGTCCAAACACGTATAATGTCTTTTTTTTCTTCGGACCAAGTTTGATTAAAGGGACCAGGCTGGGGTTCCATTAGCTTTGTATTCTCTTTGAAGGCTTCTTTCTTCCCCCCTCCCCTCCACACACACACACACACACACACACACACACACACACACACACGCACGCACGCACACACACACACACACACACGCACGCACGCACACACACACACACACACACACACACACACACACACACCAACACAGGGCTCCTGGACGTTTTTTCATCATCGTTTCATGATGTGAAAAGGAGCAAGGAGGAGGAGAGAGAGAGAGAGAGAGAGAGAGAGAGAGAGAGAGAGAGAGAGAGAGAGAGAGAGAGAGAGAGAGAGAGAGAGAGAGAGAGAGACGCTGCCTCATGACTTTGACGATTATTTTAGTGTCTGTCGGAGACTAAGGCCTAATCACTGTGAAAAGGGAGAGGAAAATGTTATTGTTTGATGTGATTTTGGTCAGGCGCTGGCTCAGCGCTCAGGCTGAAAGCCGCATTTCTTTTGGCTGTTTTTTTCCGTTCTTTTTCTTTTCCTTTCAAAGGACTCCTTTTATCTACAGGGGTTCCTTTTTGACAGAACTCAAAAGTCAATCTGACTGTAGCGCCGGGGAACGAACGGCAAAGCGCATTAGAGGCGGCTGAGAACAGAAAAATTGACATTTCACTAGAGAGAAAGGAAACACACGAGTCATCTTATGGTCGTCTCCGTCTTGTACTCAACTCTTCTTTTTTTCGATGTTTTTTCTTAGAAGAAGAAAGCCGTATCCTACCCGTGTCGTTTTCATCACATGTGATCCATATCAATGCAGACATTTGGTTTGATATTCACATGGAGACTGACACAGCAGAGGGCACGCCTTTTAAAAAAAAAAATACAACAACTTAAAGGCCTGTCACATCGTTACCAGAGTCTCGGACTGCGGCGGAAGTTTCCGTTTGACTTTGGCTCGGCGGCAGTATAGCTCAGGAGGTATAGAGCGGTCGCC
>CM051001.1:15454148-15459148 GCA_027704905.1 Muraenolepis orangiensis
TCCAAGGTTAAACCACAGAATGTTGCTATTACTATTTAGTCATTTTAGTATAGATGTTTTAGTTTCGTAGGGGGGGGGGGGGGGGGTGAGGCATCTTGTCCGCATCTGTATTCACCAACAAGTCCATTTCTTCATGGGATTCTTGGACGTGACATGCAGTGGGTTGAAAGAGACTTAGCCCAGTGCCACAGGGTCAGAGACCAACCTGCTCTACGCGGGGCAGCGGAACACGCTGTCTTGCCGGTGACTGGCGGCTGTGTTTTCTTCCCTTTTACACGGCTAAGAGAAAGAAAGACAGACACGGTCTCTTATCGGACTGGACATCTGCCTCCTGGATCTGTGTGTTTGCCCGTGTGTGTGTGGTGTGGTGTGGTGTGGTGTGGTGTGGTGTGGTGTGGTGTGGTGTGGTGTGGTGTGGTGTGGTGTGGTGTGGTGTGTGTTTGGTATGTGTGTGTGTGTGTGTGTGTGTGTGTGTGTGTGTGTGTGTGTGTGTGTGTGTGTGTGTGTGTGTGTGTGTGTGTGTGTGTGTGTGTGTGTGTGTGTGTGTGTGTGTGTGTGTGTGTGTATGTGTATGTGTATGTGTGTGTATGTGTATGTGTATGTGTGTGTGTGTGTGTGTGTGTGTGTGTGTGTGTGTGTGTGTGTGTGTGTGTGTGTGTGTGTGTGTGTGTGTGTGCGTGCGTGCGTGCGTGCGTGCGTGCGTGCGTGCGTGCGTGCGTGCATGTATGTCGGAAGTAGAGTGGAATGTCTTGGATCTCTGTGTTGTGTTCCACACTACTTAGTAACTACCAGTTTGGGTAGATAAGATGAGATGTACTTGATTCATACCAGAGAGAAGAGGGATCTGTCTGGTGTCTGTCTGTCTGTACAAGAAAATGCTAATGGGTGACTTGGGAAACATTCACAGCCGTATCTAACTGATAATGATTACTCTACACACATTTCTAGATTCTAATAATGCTTATTTTTACACTTTACACAGTTTCTATTCAGGCTAACACATTCAGGTACATTTTTTGTTGTTGTATTCATTTCATTCAAATGTCTGTTTGATTGAACAAAAAATTCAAGATTCAAGATTCAAGATAACTTTATTTATCCTTAATTTCCCTCAGGATAAATAAAGTTATCTTGAATGTTGAATTTTTTGTTAAATCAAACAGACAACATTTGGTCGACCTTCTCTACCTGTTCTCTACCTCGGCTTCAGCTCACGGGGCAACAGATCTCCTTTACCTCTGCTTCCAGTGTTGGTTTAGTCACCCAGGCAACGAGGCGGTCTCTGTGGGTTCCCCTCAAACCATTGCCCTGGAAGGAACCAGGAGGAGGGGGAGAGGGTGGTGGAGGTTAGGTTGAGGATGAGAGAGAGGGAGGGAGGGAGGAAGGAGAGGGAGGGAGGGAGGGAGGAGAGGGTTGTTGAGGGAAGGGGGGAGGGGTGTTGAAGGAGGAGAGAGATAGAGGGAGGGAGGAGGAGGAGGAGGAGGAGGAGGAGGACAGAAGGGGAGATGGTCTTTGGTGGTCATAGCCCGAGGAAGTGTTTGGACAGGGCTTGGAATAAGGAGCGAGGGATAGTGTGTGAGATATAGAGAGAGAGAGAGAGAGAGAGGAGAGAGAGAGAGGAGAGAGAGAGAGGAGAGAGAGAGAGAGCGAGAGAGAGAGCGAGAGCGAGAGAGGCTGTGTGTATGTGTGTGTGTCTGTGTGTGTGTGTGTTCTGTACTGCGGGTCCCCAGGGCCCCTGGCCTTGGTCTTATTCAACACCCGAGTCCACGCCTCGCCTCGCCTCAGGCGGCGAGGAGAGGAAAGGAGAGGAGAGGAGAGGTCCACTGAGGACGGTGCTGGAAGTCGTCAAGGAGACAGACTATCTTATCACGGCAGAGTCTTGATGGTCGTAACCCCACCACTACCCCCCCCCCCAAACACACACACACTCATCTCATCCCATGGTTGGTCAACTCCCAGTGCTACGTGCAGCCTGCAGCCACACACACACACACACACACACACACACACACAATGTGTTGTGATGCTGTGTTGTGAAACACAGCTCTTTTGAGCAGGGTGATGCACTCGACTCGAAGTTGTGTATTTATACCCGTCTCCCATGTTGGACGGGGTTCAAAATATAAGCAGGCAAGCAAGGACGGATGCCAACACTTTATTTGTGGCAAAGTCACATTATTTTTCCCCGACGATAACATTTTTCTTGTTATATCCCGATTGAAGATTATTTATGAGATGGTGGGATGTATTTTAAACTATTTTAGAGGAATTGTGTTTTCTGCCTTTCTTCACGGGATAGTCGCAATAGTCTCTCTATGGTTAATGACAGAGCGATGTACTGGCGTAGCTTCATTATGTGTAAAAACACTATGAAATACACATACTAAAATGCCACTATTTGGTTTTTTCAAAGTCGGAGCCAGATTTTTCGGTTTCCCCCCAGCCTTCCGAGAATAGACTCACAATTCAATTGTAGCCTGAATTCCTTCAGGCAGGCCTTGTTTGGTTGACATCCATATACCAGAGCTGGTGGGCGTCAAACTCTAAATATGAGAGAATTTAAATCCAAAATGAGATGAATGTAATGAGGAGACATAATAGGAAATGTGGCTTGCGATCATATTGACTGTAGTATTTTTACTTTTTTTTTCTCCCCCCGTTTGTTTCGTTCAACACCCGGGACATTGCGATGGATTTCACATGTCGGTTATGCTTCATTCCCTCCCTTTCCCCACTCTTTGTACCTCTATCCCCCTTTTCCCTGAAAAAACAATCAGACCTGGCAACGCAGCCGCCAACCCCTCCTTCCATTCATTTATTAATGTCCCCGGAGCTAATCAACATTTGGAAATGAGCGGGAGCAATGAGAGGAAACCAGGCAACAAACCCCCAGCAATATAAATCCAATATATGGAAAGGGAAATTAGATATTTCCATTTATATTTAATTAGAGTTTGGCGTTTTGTTGATTTCATGTGTCACGGCCTTTTCGAGTTTTTCGAGAGCAAAAAAAAAAGGTTGTATTTCCTCAGGAGGTAGAGCGGTCGCCTCACAGCTACCTGGAAGGTTGCTGGTTCGATCCCCCGGCACCAATGTCGATTGAGTGTCCTTGAGCAAGTCGACCCCCCCTGACTGCTCGCGACGTGCTGGCCTCTTTGTCCTTGCGTGGCTGACTCCGCCGCCGGTGGATGAATGGGTGTATGAATGGGTGAATGTGAGGCATGACTTTGGATAACAGCGCAGTATAAAAGGCAGTCCATTTAGCATGACGCGCTCCCCTCTCCGTGGCCGTGCTGTCAGTGTATCCCTTGGCAGATCTTATGGAGAAACCGTCACCGATCTGAATGTTTGGATGTTTGGTGTCCATTTGAGAGGCCCCGTGAAAACATGTTTTGAAAATTAGATTCGAGCTCGATGATGAGTGCCATTCACATAGCCACAATGAAAGTCATTTACACATACACACACACACACACATACACACGTATTCCATCCAATTCAACGCACACACACGCTCACACTGGTGTGTGAGGCGAGGAGCAGCCGTGATAGTGGCTCTTCGCTACAATCCCCTTTCATCTGCTCCTCTTAATCTTTTCACGTCTGAATGGGTGACTCCAAAATGGTTCCAAAAGCCCTAATTTAATCCCTCGCCTAATTTCAAAGTGAATGTCGCACTAAGACACACACACACACACACACACACGCACACACACACGCACACACGCACACGCACACGCACATGCACATGCACATGCACATGCACACACACACACTGGCTGAATGGCAGGCATATATTTCTGGGGAAAAATGGAGTAGCCAAAGGAAGGAGAATGAAAGGTCACTCACTCGCTGACTGACAGGCTGGTTTGATTTACTGGCTTTCTGACTGACTTTATAGCTAGCTTACTGGCTAATATTCCGACGGGCCAACCCTATTTTCATGTCTAATTCAGCGGACTGGATGACTGTCTAATCCAGAGGCCGTTTGACATACTTGACAAACATCCTGACTGACTGACTAGCTGGCTATCTGGCTATGTCTCTGTATGAGCAGGCTAACAACAGAGTGTGTGTTTGACTGCCAACAGCCGGGTCACCGGTCCGACCAGACTGGAATGGAGGATATTAACAACCAGGGATATGGCATTTAGACCCATTAGTTCTATCCATCTGCAGAACTGGATTCAACATTGTTCTATTTGCCATATGCAGTACAAATGAACGCTCACTCCCCATTCTCTCCTGCAGTATGCATTCACTACAATTTAACACTATATGCTATACTATGTACTAAACTTACACTGTACTATAACAATACTGTACTCAATTAAAAAGATAACAAAAACAATAAAGTGACTGATGGATGATATATACGTATGTTGAATTGTCTAATATGTGTATATGTTAAGTCAAGTCAAGTCAAGTCAATAGTATTTGTATAGCCCTTAATCACAGTTCTCAAAGGGCTTCACAGGAGTGACATGGGTGCCATAAGTGACTTATAGTAATGTACATAAAGTACAAAGAAATAAAAAAGATGTACTATATGAAACACTGTTTATATATATATATATATATATATATATATATATATATATATATAGTATATAGTATTTATACAATTATTTTGAAACCTGGGAGTGAGGCGGTCGGTATCGACCATCGCACGCCGGAAAACATTGATTTATTCCGTTTTCTACATAAAGTTAAAAAAACGTGACTGTTTATAGCCATTTCCCCACTTTCACGATCCATCTTATCCTCACCCCGACCGTTAAAACACTCTGGAGACGTTTTTTCGTAGAGCTATTTGGATTTAGATTTGAACTACTGTTTGTAATGTTTGTAGCCTAACCTCAGTCCCACTGTAGGACACACAGCCTGGACCTTCTGGCAGGACGAACTCACCAATGGAAGTCAGCCTTGTGGCTGCAATTTGGTGCATTTACATTTTAATTTGTTTAAAAAATGTCATGAATGTGCATATTTCCCTCTTG
>CM051001.1:15466648-15484148 GCA_027704905.1 Muraenolepis orangiensis
TGTGTGTGTGAGTATGTTTGCCGGAAGGTGTGAGCTCGAATGCATAATTGGCTTTAATGCATAATAATAACAACAACGTCATCTCTGGGAGGAAACATGAAAGTATGGCTGAAACAATTCAAAAAGGACGGCTCACATCTGCTGTGTATCACTGGGATATTGTGTCTGTGTATTGAAGTGAGACGTACGTACGTTGTTTATTGCATTGCAATATGAAGAGACAATGCAAACTTTGTATTCAGCGAATACGTTCACAGTTCAGATAGTCTGTCCGCTGATAGCTTAAGCGAGTGCTGAGGGAGTTTGTGTTGTGCAGCGACGGTTGACAAAGATAAACGCAAAAAATGGGCACATTCGCCTACAGGCCGAGAATGAACGCAATATATAATATAATAGAATAGAATATAACACACATTTTGAAGACTTTGTCGTTTCGTGACACATTGGACCTGAGAGGGGGGGGTGGGGTCAGCAGTGAACAAACGGTTCCAAATGGTTGGAAAACATATGAAAAGCTTTCCCCATGTCTACGTTAGCTGTGGGATTATTTGTACCACAGACAAACTCCTGGAAACATTTCAATCTTCTGAACCGGTCCATCCTTTTGGATGCTCCGGCAGCACCAGGTCTCCATCCTCCTCCTTCCTGAGAAGGTTCAGAGTTTAAACCGCTTATCCTTCAGGATTTCTCTTCTTTTTCTTTTTAGCATTTGTCTTTTAAATCTTTTTCGCTGAATTTCCCTACGGGCATTTATAAAGTGTTATCTTGGGAGCGTTACCGTGGTAATGAACAGCCTTCTGTGTTGTTTTAGATGAGAGATTAACATGGGCGGTATTATCCTGACAGAAAGTTTGAAGCTTAAGAAGAGAGCGTGATAAAGAGGGAGATCGACAGAGATGGAGAGTGAGAGAGAGAGATAGAGAAAAAGGGCTTAGTAGGCTGTTGACAGACAAACAGCCTTGCTCGGTAAAGGGTCTCTTAAGAAGTTGATGGATAACAGTATTGATGTATTTATATGTTGTGTTGTGCTGCCGCCAGGAAGCCGAAGAGAAAGAGAAAAGAAATGCCGTGGGTGTGTGAATCTGTTATGACTCTCGGGCCGTCTTACCAGGAGGACAACATCATAAAGAGTCATTTGGCAAGAAATTGTGAAGAGTTTGTCGCCTCTACTTTAGGACAGCTAACGCTTTTGTAGTCTTTGACTGTGGAAAAAAAGGCACATTGTGAATGAAGTGAATGGAGCACAGACATTGTTCACACCACTCGCACACGCAAACTCACATACCCCGAAGTAAAAGGTGTTCGAGGTGTTCTATCGAGTTGTCATCCAGCGTATCTCCCCCCCCCCCCCCCCCCCCCCCCCCACGTGCCGTACGCGTGAAGCCAGGTTAGACTCTCTCTGTGGCTTCTAAAATGAAAAAGGCAAAGGACGTCGGCAATGAAGTCGAAATGGACAGAACAGAGAGGAGGGAAACGGGGTGCTATCAAACAATGGACAGACTCCGCTAAACGGGCAGCTGGGAGAGCAGATGGGCCCTCGGCAGTAAGGTATATATATCCTCCACCGCTGGCTCAAACACCTGCTGCACAATCACCGTCGCCATTTACTCCGCCAGAACAGCTTAGCGTCTCTACGGTTGCTGAGAACCCACCCCCCCCCCCCACCCACCCCCTAAACCCCAGCCGCCATCACTATACAACCACCACACCAAACGACCGTTCGCAAACAATGGGGCGGCAGTATAGCTCAGGAGGTAGAGCGGTCGCCTCTCAACTGGAAGTTTGCTGGTTCGATGCCGGCTCCTCCTAGCAAAAACTGCTAGGAGGAGGTACTCTTACTGCTGGCTGTCTCCTTGCATGGCTGACTCCGGCGTCGGTGGATGAATGTGTGTATGAATGGGTGAATGTAGTAGGGTTTCCATCACCATATTTTGATACAAATTTTGAAGTATCGCATTCGAAAATGTTGATGAAAACGGCCAAATCCGATTAAACTTTCTCTGATTCGCATAAAGTTGATATGCTAGCTTGAGGTGGTTTTGGACTGATTCGAATCCATTCATTCGCAAAAGCTGAGATGGAAACAACTTTGCCGAATCAATTCTGACGTAGCGAACTCACGTGACTTATGCCGTCGGCTTCTTCTCAAGCGATCCTATGACCCCGAAAACATGGCTTATGTCTCCGCCCGATATCCGTCATCGCTGACGTAGTTTGTTCGCTCCAACTAGTTGATGGAAACAACAACTAATTCGCATTTCCTTTTTGTTTTTGTTTAAACTTCCAAAAGTTCACTTAAAATGTGCTTCGACTGTTGAAGATGGAAACCCATCTTGTGAGGCATGACTTGTAAAGCGCTTTGGATAAAAGCACTATATAAAAGGCAGTCACACAACATAAGCAGACTTAAATATGGGCAATCGTTAGAACCTTTGAAATGTCACGGTAAACGGGGAAGTGGTAGGTGTTTCAGCGGGGGGGGGGGGGGGGGGGTTCTCCTGGAAGGACTCCAGGAACCCAGGAAAGAGCGGCTGAATTGATCTTATGGCTTTTTATGAACAAGGGCGGGCTCACCACAGGCGCATCACAAAAGACATTAGACAGACTTATTAGAAAAATGATCGTTTGGAAAAAGGTGTGAGTGCGAGTGGGAAACGATTGACCGACACTATTAACCTTCCCCCCCGAAGTGTATTCATATGGCATCTAGAGTTTCCCCAGGCGTTTTCACGACCAATATATATATATGCAGTAGTTCTGATGAGCTGAAATATTGCAGGATCAGCAGACACACACTCCCGACTCAGTGCACTTGAATATCACAAAGATGTTTCATTTATTTGATCTGAGTGCATTGTGCCGTGCGGTTTAAGCATTTTCCGCACCGCGGTTAAAGAGCTGGTGGTGAGTGTCGAGCAGCGTTACAATGCAAGGACGATGGATGGATGGAAGGCGGGGGGTGGGGAGGGGGGGCGGGGGGCCCCGTGGGAGCTTCTTCCTGGGGCCCCTTTTGGAGTCCTCTGTGGCCCCTACAGCAGTGCTCATCTTGAGTTGTGTATATTTTAGGTAAACATACTCCATTCAATTTGAACGTATTTCCCCTATAAGGTCAGTCTTTCTTACCCCCAGGGTCAAAACCTCCTGAGTCTCCTGTGTCATTTTCCTCACATGCACGCATGCAACCACACACACACACACACACACACACACACACACACACACATTTATATAAACATACACACACACAGACACACACACAGACATACACATATACACACATACAAACAGATATTTACATAGATGCACACAAACACACAAATATACACACACCCACACACAATCACACACACACACACACACACATTTGAATTCATGCACACAAACACTCACAAACACACACACAAACCATGTTCAGTAGTGCATCTCTGATAATCCAAGCAGGGATTATAAACCCATAACGCAGCGTTGTGGGGGTGGGCGGCGAGCGGGGGATGGGGACGGGGATGGGGATGGGAGGGCGAAGGACGTGACAGTAATTTAGCTGCGTTCTTAGCCGCCGTGACAGGCCGTTCCTCCACATGAGTAATGGAGGCCGGCTCTGCCGTGGCGCTCTCCAGATATCCAGGCAGACGGGGAAGCCCGAGACGCATCAATCTTAGCCCCGCCCCTAACCCCTGTCCCCCCTCCCCTCCGCCCCCCACCCCCCCCCCCCCCCCCCCCCCCCCCCATCCTCACTTCTGGTTCCTTCCTGGATTTTCTCCTCTCCTATCCCTACCATGACGATGCAGATGGTTGTACCGGCAGCTCCCCCGTCATCAACGCACCTACCGTCCCCGCTCTGTGGATGTCAGGGAAGGCCCTCCTGTTTGCTGGAGTTAAGGGAAAGAGCAGGGGGTCAACTGACCACAAAGCTAAGGGTTACCCTGGTTTCTTGTTGATAACAAAGTCGTTTGATGAATTTGTGTGTGCGCATCTGTGTGTGTGTGTGTGTGTGTGTGTGTGCGTGCGTGCGTGCGTGCGTGCGTGCGTGCGTGCGTGCGTGCGTGTGTGCGTGTGTGTGTGTGTCTGTGTGTGTGTGTGTGTGTGTGTGTGTGCGCATGTGTGAGAGTGTGACTGGATCCAACGGTATAACTTTTAAATAAAGGGAACGTCTTGTGATTGGTTGAATGAATCCAACATTGTTAGAATGTATTAGCGGTGTGATAAGAAAAAGTATTCAAATAATACGCTATTTCTTCACCGTTGGGCCAACAACATGCAACGTTTTAAAAAGTGTTTTTTTTGTGCTGCCTCAGGCCCATGAATTTGCATTTTGCATGTAACATTCGGTCGTTTACATTCGATTTATCCTGAGAGAACTTACAAGTGAGACTGAATGGGAGCGGTTGGTTGCAACAAAAATTCATAAAGTGCTGCACGTTGTTTTTGATAAAAAAAAATAAAATAAAAAAAATAATAAACTGGACAGAGTGCAGAGCAGCTAAACGAATCAGAACACAAAGGTTAGGAGGAGAGTGGTCGTCTTAGCGCGTTTTAATAGTTAACATCGGAGATGGAGCATTTCCACAAAGTGTGCGCTGGATTCAAGACCAGTCGAGTTAGAAGACAAACAAAGACAAAATAGACAAAAATGCACAAGTCCGATGGGGAGAGGATGGAAGAGATGGAAATAAATAGCAGCTTTCAGTTCTTCCGCTGGAACACAAATGAAGCACACAGGCCTATTATATATTCCGCAGTGGATTATAATTCACATCGGCTTTGTTTAACAAAGAATACGTTCTGGGTGATGGACACACCGTCAAACATCTGAAACTTCTTGTGCTTGTACTTTGTGTGTTTTCCAATGTGTTTTTCTGTGTCACAAACTTTTTTCACCACAGACTCGGGCACGCCGTCTTTTGATATCCGAAAGACAAAAGCGCTATCCTCGCTGCCGTTTAATTACCCAGACGCCATCGGCCTCGAAGGCGCTTCCGCCAAACTCCACCAAAAAGTGTTTTGTCAACATCCTTATTTTTTGGACAAAAACATCTGCTTGGTGACATTCTTCAAACCTCATTGAGTCATCGAGTGCGGAGCCTTGGTCTTACTTACCCGTGCCGCTAAAGTGCAGCCAGCCGACGTGAGAAGTTGCAAAACGGCACACAAAACCCTGCCAACTTTCACACATTTCAATGGGACGCACGCATTTGGCCATGAAACTTTGACGAGGCACGTCCTCATCCAACGACTGAGGCGATCACCGTGTTTGAGGCATCACGGCGACTGTATAGCGCAATGGTCCTGTTTGATGTATCATGGCAATCGTATAGCGCAATTAAAACGAATAGGTCTCTTGACTAAAATCCCGCCTTTTCTCTTTGTCTTCTCTTCACCACTTTCTATCTCTCTCTCTTCCCTCTCTCTCTCTC
Source organism: Muraenolepis orangiensis (assembly GCA_027704905.1). Taxonomy (NCBI): domain Eukaryota; kingdom Metazoa; phylum Chordata; class Actinopteri; order Gadiformes; family Muraenolepididae; genus Muraenolepis; species Muraenolepis orangiensis. The sequence goes on from CM051001.1 coordinate 15,472,063, forward strand.
TTCCCTCTCTCTCTCTCTCTCTCTCTCTCTCTCTCTCTCTCTCTCTTCATCTCTCTCTCTCTCTCTCTCTCTCTCTCTCTCTCTCTCTCTCTCTCTCTCTCTCTCTCTCTCTCTCTCTCTCTCTCTCTCTCTCTCTCTCGCTCTCTCTCGCGCTCTCTCCATCTCTCTGTCTCTCTCCCCCACTCCTTTACTCCCTGGCCCTGCCGTGAGATGGTTCTCATTGTTCCCTGCGATCTGAAGACTACATCACAGCCTCTACACAAGCCGCGGGTATGCAGGTCTGTGTGTGTGTGTGTGTGTGTGTGTGTGTGTGTGTGTGTGTGTGTGTGTGTTTCTGCAATAACACACTCTGCACTGCACTTGTGTGTAGCTGTACTGAAGTCAGTCAGACAGTACAGGTTTTCATGTTGAGGGCGCTTTCATTTTGACAGGCGTGCGGCTCATGTTTGTATCCATTATGTACGGCGTGCTAACGGCTGACAGGTAAGCAGGGGTCCTCCGGGTAAGGCTACCCCGGCAGTACGCACCCTGCACGACCGACCCGTCTTGGTCCACGCGAGTGTAACAGTCAGTGTCCCGCACTGGGCATCAAACTCCCGACCTTCCGGCATGAGAGGGCGACGTTCTAACGCGAGAAGCTAAAACCCACAGGCTCTAGTTTCATCGCTAGAAGGTCTATTTAGGCGTCAGGGAGACGCGAGAGAGGTTTTCTCACTGCACAGCACCACCTGCTGGCATCTGTTACACTCACCCCCCCCCCCCTAAACATCGCTCTCATCTGGGTCCCGGCGCCAATGTCACAGTCAGTACTGGGCTCGAACTTACGACCTCCGGCATGACAGGCGGCGTTCTAACATGACAGCTAAAACCCATGGGCTCTAGCTTCATCACTAGAACGTCTATTTAGGCGTCGGAGAGTGAGGTGTACCACTGCACAGCACCACCTGCTGGAGTCCGTTAAATGAGGAAACTGGGAACACTGCGAAGACACACACACACGCGACAGACTGTGCTGTCTGATTATCCTCGCCTTGTTGGAAAACTCACCCAAATCTCAGGGGAGATGCGGCCGACTTTCACAGCCCGTCACACTGCCAGCGTTCCTCTGAACACGAGGATCTCTCAATCATTTCGTTAAGATTTTTTTTTAAAGTCTCCTTTTTCCCTAACCTATCATTGTAGAAATTGTAGAAACTGTAGTTGTTGTCGTCAAAGGTGCTCCCAGTTGGTCGTTCTTGATCGCAAATGTCCTTAATTGCTGATCCTAGTTTCAGTTTCTGTTACTGACCGACCTCTCGGGCCCTAGTCGGTGCCTGTTACTTACTGTTACTGACCGACCTCTCGGGCCCTAGTCGGTGCCTGTTACTTACTGTTACTGACCGACCTCTCGGGCCCTAGTCGGTGCCTGTTACTGACTGTTACTGACCGACCTCTCGGGCCCTAGTCGGTGCCTGTTACTTACTGTTACTGACCGACCTCTCGGGCCCTAGTCGGTGCCTGTTACTGACTGTTACTGACCGACCTCTCGGGCCCTAGTCGGTGCCTGTTACTGACTGTTACTGACCGACCTCTCGGGCTCTAGTCGGTGCCTGTTACTTACTGTTACTGACCGACCTCTCGGGCCCTAGTTAGTTGGTGCCTGTTACTGACTGTTACTGACCGACCTCTCGGGCTCTAGGCGGTGCCTGTTACTGACTGTTACTGACCGACCTCTCGGGCCCTAGTCGGTGCCTGTTACTGACTGTTACTGACCGACCTCTCAGGCCCTAGTCGGTGCCTGTTACTGACTGTTACTGACCGACCTCTCAGGCCCTAGTCGGTGCCTGTTACTGACTGTTACTGACCGACCTCTCGGGCCCTAGGCGGTGCCTGTTACTGACTGTTACTGACTGACCTCTCGGTCCGAGTCTGGAGCCGGTAGGGTAGGTATATAGGGCCCAGTGGGTAGGTATCCCTTACCCGCCTCCCTTCTCAGTGCAACATCATGGACCGCCACTCCACATGCACTGTTCATGGAGGCGTTACCCTCATCTCTCTCTCTCTCTCTCTCTCTCTCTCTCTCTCTCTCTCTCTCTCTCTCTCTCTCTCTCTCTCTCTCTCTCTCTCTCTCTCTCTCTCTCTCTCGTGCACACACGCACATACACACATATGATCACATTCACAAGCATCTTCGCAAACGAACACTCACACACGCACACACCCACACAATCGCAAATGCACTGATGACACACACACACACACACACACACGCACATACACACACACACACACATACACACACAAACACACACACACGTACACAAACACACACCGTTCTAAGTGATTATAAAACAGTAAACAAGTTAGTGCGTTGAGTTTTAAGCCAAACAGTTTGACACGTTGCCTTTTAAATATTTATAGTGGCTGAATAATGCAGCGTATTTAATTAAAGTAGTGTAATATCGCCATTTCTTCGGCGTGGCATCTTAATGACTGGTCCGCTTCCCCTTAATCCTGTTTGTCACCAACGCAATCCCGTCAATTTATGAGGTTCATATTTTCATTTTCTTTTTTTCTTTTACGTCGATGTCATTTCTTGGCCTCGTAAAAAAAAAAAAATAATCCTATTTCAACACTTCCTTCCCCGACGAGAAAAGTTTCCATCGGCGGGTTGCCGCTACGGAGCGCGCCCCCCTCCCCCTCCCCCTCCCCCTCCCCCTCCCCCTCCCCCTCCCCCCTCCCCCTCCCCCATTCCGCGTCCCAGAGGAGAAGTGTTGCTTGGTTCAGTTGGTGTCAGCCACAGCGACAGCCAAAAAAAGGGGCTAACTACACTACAGCATCACTTATGCGGGCGCCACTTTGTGCCACTTGCTTGTTTCCTTTGGCCGCCAAAGTCGTCGTCAGCAGCGTTATGTAGAAATGAGTTGAGTCTCCAAACGGCGCTTTATGGAGGATGGACGGACTGGAGGGGGAGCATGACAGATCGCGTCCTCTTTGGGGTTAATTTATGATCAGTAGTAGTGGACTGGATTACAAAGATCCCCGTATGTTACCGAATAATTATTTTGACGGACTAGCCACAGCAACACAGCTAATTATCGTCCACTATTGTCTTCATTGACCTCACTTCACCGGTGCAGATGGTTGACTTCACGTGGATCCTGTGTGGAATGGCGGCGGTTTAGAGGATCAGACAGTAGATGGAGACGAAAATGGCGACGCAACGTTCAGACATCAGATGCTGTGCTGGGTGATGAGTGAGAGAAGCATTTCCAGATCAACCAGGTGCATGTCTAGGGTCAGACCACACATTAAATGAAAGGAACTAGTGTTATTCACCACTCAGACCACTCAGACCAATAGACGAGCAATAGCAACTGAATATATTACATTCCAAAAGCTTAGAATGCAACAGTATAGATCAGCACTGGTATTTTATTGCCAGATGGTTTATTTGCAGATATTGGATGACGGCATTACAATTATATAATACATTCCTACGTATATTTATATAATACATTTAAAATGTAGATCTGTCTCGGAAACCTCTAGGTGTTCTTCACTTAGGTTCGACGGTTGGAGGCAATACGGAGAAACCATATTAAAAGATAACTCAGTTTATTCAGATAATACAATTTATTAGCAGAGAATCAGTGAAGCTGAGGTCAGTCTCGAGAGTGAACACTCAGGCAAAACTTGTGTGTGTGCATAGTATTGTGTTTCTCTGTTGTTTGAGCTCCGCCTTAAAGGGACATTTCACAGATTTCCGATATTTTAATGGTCTACAAGTTGCGTAACCTTGTAGACGAAAGCCGAGTGAAAAAAAAATGCATATAAATGCTTTCTGTGGATCACAATTCGGGGGATTTCCGATGGTTAAAAAAAAAAACCGATCAGCTCTCTCTCTCAGTGTTCCCCCCCTCCCGGCAAAATCACCCTGGCCAATCAGCTTGGAGTTTGGCTCTGTGAGAATCAGTAGCCTTGTTTTTGTGGTTAGCCTTTAGAGCTACACAAGGTTTTACAATTGCTGCCAGCTATGAATACCAATCTAGAGATCAAATGAGCACTATAACTTCAGCCAAGTCTTACTGAGGAATGAGGATATTTATTTGAGCCAGAATACACAAGCAGGAAATCGTACAGTTTGTTTCTTATTTCTTTATTTTATTATTGCATGCATATACTTTTGTGTCATATGGCCTCGACTTTTGTTTTAAATATAGTACAGTACATATACAGTAGTTGCACATGGAATGTGACGGCAGCCACTTTAGCCTTTCTCGATATCCTGCACAACCAGGCACAGAACAATGAGACGTTCCATTACAAATATAAAATATTATCAGAAAATATGACACAGAACAAAGCTGAACTTAAAGTGCGCAGTCTACTCATGTTGTATTAGCCAAATCCAAACCACAGCAGACTCACAGTTCAGTTCACGGTCTGGAATTGATACCGTGAAGACGAGGATTGCAAACAAAGAGGGTTCAGAACAGTCCATGATCCAATACCAAACCCACTAGCCTGATGTGGAAGAAGATGGAACATGGCACAATCTCCTGGATGGGTATATTATAATAACGCATACTGGTTTGGATGATCAGCAAATGTGTTTCAAAGCGCACACAAGTTTCAGCGCCATGTTGTGACTATCTCTGTCTTCATGGTGCGTGCTGTGATACGGCAGGCACCTTTCCCAGAGCTCGCGGGCTGTGACGGACGCTATGAGTTGCTAAAAATGTGTCTGTGCCGTTGTGTTGTTCCTTCAAAAGGGGAAGCTTCTCTCGGTTGACTCTTGTGAGTCAACACTTTCTGGGCTTTTTGGTTTTCTTTGTATACCATCTACTCGTACTAGGCACTCTGTGCCTAATACCATGTGGATAAGGTCTGTTCTATGCCCACTTGTCGAATAACCTCCACGTTCACAAAAACAGTATATAGCCTTGCTGAGTTCTTAGACTCACTGATTTGTATTCTAGCGATGGCATGAAAGCCAATACCTCCCACGGATCCGTCAAATGCTTACAATGATTGTGGGCTCTTGATATTGAAAGTAGAACTTTAGTTTAGCACTGTCTATAAGGTTATCTTATGGTTGTTTTGTGTTTTATGTTTTATGCTGGCTGAAGAAAGCATTCTTGCTATCCATCTCCATATAAAGGCAACGATCACAGCACAAAAACGCTGAGCCAGGAGTCTCCTTTTAATATAGGTATCTTCCTATCATCTATCTTTTTACGAGGCCAATATTAAGAAGCCTAATATTTAGGACTTGGATTAATGCTTGCCTGTCTTCCATAATATGCTATGGTCTGAGAGGATCATTTTGGTGCAGCATGGCTGTGAAAGAGGGCCAATTATCTCAAAAAAAAGAAGAAGAAATCCCTTATACAAGAAGCAGACGTGATAGATAGTACTAAGAATGATTAATCCAAAACGGCCATTTCCTTTTTCTTCCCCGTGAAGCGATTTTGTTCTCTGGACAAACTCAGAATGCTTAGTCCAAAACATAATTGGTGTGGACACGAATCGCAATGTTAGGAATAATAAAGAGAAAAATCCCTGCCTCTATTCTTACGGCCGCCGGCTGGCACATATAAAGGCCAGCCTCCGTGTTGGGTGGAGGTGTGGTGATGGGTGCCCGGGCCCCCCAAAGCAGTCTGATGGGGTCACTGATTGCTTGGGGTATTTTGGGTTTGGTTCAGGCGTAGAAGGTTTTCATCAGATGGACTACAGAGGAGGAAAAAGGAAAACAAAGCCATTTGTGGCTAGTTACACTTTGCTTCACTGTCATTTCCATCTCTTTAGCACCACCTGTTTTACCCTTTCACAAAAGCTCTGGAACCGGCTGGAACCAGCTGGAACCAGATTGTTTTATGAATATATATTTAGCTGTTATTATCAAAATGATCTATTGCCTGCAAAAATGTTTTTGTTTTAAGCCATCATGTTAATGTCTATTCATTTTCCCCCACATAGTGGAAAACATGTTTTGCTTTAAGCATTCGGTGTGCCGGGTCATGACCTATTGATTGGGCCCCGGTGTGAGTTTTCTGTTGGCAGTCGACCTTTGACCTGTTCCATGGCAATCACACACCTCTGTGGTGAAAATGCGCAGTCTCTGTGGGTTCTTCTTCAGGAGGCTTGGCTTTGTGCATATGAAGTCACCGCCATTTTTATGAGATGAAAAAGGCGAGCTGAGACACTGGGATGGGATGGGGGAAGGGGAGGGGGGGGAGAGGAGATAAATGTCATGGTCTGGGTAATTATTGTTCCATTTGGCTGTTAGCATTAGCCGATATCGCTACTGTTCATCATGTCCTGGCCCGGGAGGGAGAGCTTTCATGTAGACCCCACACCACCCAATGCCTGGAGGTAAAGTATAAAGGTTTGATTGAAGTAAACAATAACTTCCCCGAGCAGAGGGGGGGGGGGGGGGGGTGGGGGAATAAAACAATGTCCAGGTCCCTTTAAGTCCATGTTTTTGATCTTGTTTCCTTCTTGTTTTGTCTTTTTAGTCTCCGCAGTGGCGGAAGGAAACCTGTAACATCCAGCAGCGGTAGACCAATTTTACACAGGGGCGGCCATTTGTTGTCGTTAGCCTCAGATGCTAATCACATTAGCCTAAATTATAGAAACGAAGGCTTCCGGCTTCCTGCTCGCCTTCCCTTCCCGTCGGCCGGGTCGCTAGCGTTCACTTGTTGTGCTAAATGTGATTAAGGAAATACATATTTATCAGGAAAGACGCCTAGTGTTGGGGTAATTGCTTCTGACATCCTGTCATAATTACTTAATGGAGAGTTTTGTGATCGTTGCGCAGAGATTTAGCAGGAATTTTTCAGACGTCGCCGCTAACCTTCTTAGGGGAAAAACAATTTGGGGTTTTATGGTTCACGGAAGCCCATCAACGGCATGATGTGTCATTTATGTAAATCACCCGCAACAGGATAGTTAATCAAGTGTGCACTTGCTGTTTTACCCCCAACTGGAACTAACAGAATAGATTGACTTTTACTGTCTGTCATTTCCATGGTGTTCATCCGTTTGTGTAATTTTTTTCCTAACAATGCCCTGATATTGTATAGAGAGAGAGAGAGAGAGAGAGGAGAGGAGAGAGAGAGAGAGAGAGAGAGAGAGAGAGAGAGAGAGAGAGAGGGGGCGGGGGGCGGGGTAGAGAGAGGTAGAGAGAGAAAGGGGGGGAGAGAGGGGTGAAGAGGTATACATAGAGAGAGAGAGGCGTAGAGTGAGAGAGAGAGAGAGAGAGTGTACAGAGGTTCTTCAAGATGCCCGCCGGTCCAAATGCTGTTCTCCCCCCAGAGGGGTGGTGGCTGGTCCAAGCTGGCGGTCCACTCTGTTATCCCAGAACCAGCAGCAGTCCTCCCACAATCTGACCCCCCCATCTGCGGCTCATCCCTGCCTCCTCCCACACCCCGTTTGGCTCCACCCCTCCCCGCCGCGGCCAATCAGTTACACCGTGCCCTCTCCGGGCTATTGGATTTGTCCCGGTCGGGGCCGGGTCCAAACCTTGCATTGTTTCGTAGCTCCGGGTGCGTTGTTTAACCTCACGGCCCCCCGCCGACATTCATTCCCTCTAATTTTCGCCGGCTGGACTGAATCAATGTTAATGTGTTTTATGAAATGTTAACTGTGCCAACGCGCCTCTCCCTGATTAAATATCGACAGAAGAGCATCACTCCCGGCTGCTGCTTTGAATATATCGAGCGCACCTTACGGGGGTCACGTACCTGCACCACATCAAATCCCCCCTAATGGGGAGGAAGGAGGGGGGAGAATGAGGAGGAGGGTGTGGTGGGCGGGTGTGCGGGTGTCAGGTCAAGAGACACGTGGAATGGCGGATCGCTTTTGAGTCCTGTTTTTATCGCAGCTCCAACGAGTTGGCGAGCTTCAAGCCCTTCATCCCGGATGCGTGTGGTTTAAAAGAAAAAGCGTGGGGAGGGTGGGGGGACGACAGATTTGTTTACTTTAGTAAGCAGCAGGAAGGTGAGGCGGAGTTGCATTTAAAGGTTTTTTGGTTGAAGGTGACTGATCGCAAACAGCAGCAAAACACCACCATTAAAGTTGCACATCTCTAAAAATGACAAACTCTGCTTTTTACATTTAAACTTGGAACCCAAACTGCTTGCCGTACTTTGCTGCTGTGCGTCCGGTAATGCTTAGTGCTGCATATCGATGAGTGGTGTGCCCCGTGTTCAGAGTGCTCGAATCCCACAGCGAGCGGAAGCTCTTGTGGGCCGTGGTTGGATCCGTGTCAAAAAAAAACCGAGGGAAGGAGCTAAGATGCGGTCTATGGCTCCATTCCGTCCGTCCGGCTGTGATGAGGGACAGCCCGCCGGCGTCAGCAAAACCCAACCCACCGATTCAGCATCAGACGTCTTGTCGAGGCAGAGCGTACGCTCGGCCCCCGAACGTTGACAGCTGACGGCGAGGTGACATCACGGGGGGAGGGGTGTAATTTAGCGGCGATGTTAAAGTGTGGCGGAGACGTCGAGAGGGGAGTTCGGCGTTTTTGACGTATCTGTTGACGTGAAAAATCCTGAGACCCCCCCCCCCCCCTCACACTGCCAAAACACTTGAATAGGAACAAAATGTTCCATTAGGTTGTTTTGAAAACGAGAACTTGGTGGTAATTAGGAGATGGTAGTTTTTAGTTTGCAGCAAAAGCAGAGAAACAAAGTCCTCAGTGTGATATACTCAGGAGTGAATACAGAGCCTGAGTGGGTGTGTTTAGGCTGAAGTATCGCAGGATGACCATTCTTCTAACCTTGAGTGAGACATGCAGTGGAGAACTTCATACATTATCGTTATTCCACTATTCAGAAACCAGCCAGAATCTCCTGGTTATCTGACCGTGGATACAAAAAAAGCTTGGATAAGATAGAGATATCTAAGCTCTATCTCCTCTCTCTCTCCTCTCTCTCTCTCTCTCTCTCTCTCTCTCTCTCTCTCTCTCTCTCCTCTCTCTCTCTCTCTCTCTCTCTCTCTCTCTCTCTCTCTCACCATGGGCAATGTGGCAAGATTAATGGCAAATAAGATAGATGAGCTAACAGCACTAGCCGGGAGTCAGAGGGAGTTCCGGGACCGAAGTATCAGTCCTGGAAGTATATGTACTGAATGCGCATGGGGGCCGCATGGAGGGCCGCATGGAGGGTGTACCCGACCACAACGCTTCCGTTGATGGCTTTCAGACTGCCGGGACCGACAGGAATCACACACTTAGAGCAGAGGCGATGGGGGGGGGCTTGCTGTTCTAGTTAACAACAGATGGCGCAATCCTGATCAAGGAACACATTTGTTACCAGGACATTTTTGCCATGGGACTCAAATTATGGCTATGGGGCCATGGGGGGAAATGTTCCCACGGCCATTGTGGTGGCTGTTTGCATCCCCCCCCCCCCCTATCCCCCTTTGTCAAGTCGGTGCTGGCGTGTAAAAGTATTCACACCACCATAGCTCTCCTCCACACTCAACACCCGAGTGCCCTCATCACAAACTTGAGTGACTTCAACCACTGTGTGGGCTGTCCAACCAAAGAGAGGAGAGGACAATAAGGGTAGATCAGACCGGCCCCAACCTGGTGCACCGCTACCCCTGTTGGGCCTCTGGTGAAAAGGCAGCCCGCCAGCTCCTAGGACAGTGAGGTGGAGATGGACGGAGGAGGCCTCCTCTGGTTCCCAGGCTAACTGCCCTCACCGACCTGATGTCTACACTCCCATATAGATATTTATATTCTAGAATGGAGCAACGATTTCCCCCTCTGCTGGTTAATCTGTGCAGGGTATCCCAAAGCCCCCATTAACCTGACTAATGTTACCCTGCCAGGGCTGGGAGCCCTAGAGCTCAGAACCGGCCTCCTATCGTCCCGCCACCAACACCGCCAAGCCTCATTACGGAGACACGCCGGAGAGGCCGAATGCCAAACAACGGGGGGGAAAAAAACATGACATTTATTTTTTTCCTTGCCAGGGGGGCAAAGGTCAACAGGGGAAGGCTGACCCCTCCCACGCGGTAGCCGCCCCGGTGTTTAACTTCCAAAAGGTTATTTTCTGCTATGTAATCAGAGAAACTCACGGAGCCATTGGAGCCACGAACAGCCTTTCCAGTGTGATTGTTTGAAGTCTGTCTTAAGGGAGGGTTCTGTAGGTTGTTCTTGTAGGAGTACCGTATGTCCACAGGAACAACAGGACCGCTTGAGTAGGGCCAGGCCACAACATTTGAACAATAACCGGAGGGCACTCAGTAGAGCGCACACTTCCGAATCCCCTGGATCCGGATACGGATCCTGATCTGCGGCAAAATGTAATCAACTGTTCCCTGTGCCCATAAGTAATCTAACCACAGTGTTGTCCAATTCCATACATAACTTGTTGAATTATCTTGCAGACAAACAGTTTGTATGTTTGCAACAGACAAACAGACAGACAGACAAACCAGGGTGAAAACAACCTCGGGGCCAATCTTCGATGGCGATAATTATAATTATCGTAATCAAATTTGCCTCAATATAACTATATGGGCAATTCGATAACGTTCAATGTCATGCATTTTTTGTGCACAGAAATCGCAGTTGAGATGAGACATCATGTTGACTGTTGCGAAAGAAAGAAAAAGAGTAAAAGGAAATGATTGTCGCAATCAATCATTGAAACGCTTCTGCGCTCTCTCCGTCTGTGTCGGTGGGGGTTTTGTCGCGATCGGATGTGAGTGCCGCGCGTAATCAGCCTCCACAGAGACCGGGCACTGTTGGCTTCATGGATGTATTGATAATAATTATGGTATATTATATTAGCCTATATTGTAGTATGTCAGGCTAATGCAGTGGTTCCCAAACTTTTTGTAGACAGCAAAAGGTCAGCCCCCCCACCTACATGCACCCACATGAAGACACTCCCAGACACATCCTTTGCTGGCGCACTCCTATAGAACTTATTTAAAACGTGGTCTGTAATTAATACAAAACTGCAACGGTAAATTAGAACAAGTGACCTTTACAATATGGCATCAATTAGCCTCGTCACAAATCCCCCCACCCCCGCCCTCCTGTCATAACTCCGGGGCCCCCCTATGGTGCACCCCCCCCCCCCCCAGGTCAGTTTGGGAACCACTGGGCTAATGGTAGCCTATATTTTCAGCCGAACTGTAGGATGGGTGGGTTTATTCGATTACCTACATATCTTAGTAGCATGATACAAAGTACATAGCTTCTAAACAGTTCTATACTAACTAGTTATGGACCTCTTAACATCACATCATATCACACACCTGTACAGTAAACAAGCACACATGTGTGGCTATATCTATATATATATACATATCTATCTATCTATATATAGATAGATAGATAGATAGATACCGTATGTATGCTGCAGTGAAGTGCAGTGCAACAAGAAGCGCATATTTTCGTAAACCGCATTTGAAGCGCGTCACCAAAAATCGAAATGTGGATATTTCTGGGTCCAAGTAATGCACCTGTAACAGAAATACACCGGCAACTCGCAAAAAAAAAAAAAAAAACCTTTTTCCCTCCAAAAAAAAAGGAAAATGGGCATCGGTCCAGCGCTCGTCGAGTGACCTGATCTGAGAATAATGTAATTTAGAAGCCGGGCATTATCCCGGTTCCCCCCCCCTCCCCCCCCCCCCCCCCCCCTCCCCCCCGATGCAGCCTGTGGAAATCAGTTGAAATGGATCACCAGCCCCTGCTCCTAATGGAGCGCTCAGCCTTATCACCATCTCAATGGGTTCCCCCCCCCCCACACACACACACACACACACACACACTCCCAGCAGCAGCAGCAGCAGCAGCAGCAGCCGCCACCACAACAGAAAACCACAGGAAAACAAGGCCCTAGTTAGTCTCCGTAAGCCGTCTGTAATGATCACATATATACGTAGAATGTATATATATGTGTATGTACGTTTTGTTTTTTTAAAGGCACATTTTTGGTTTCACGGGCACATACGCGCGCGGCGGTATACAGCCAGTATACGCGCACGGCGGTATACGGCCAGTATACGCGCACGGCGGTATACAGCCAGTATACGCGCGCGGCGGTATACAGCCAGTATATGCGCGCGGCGGTATACGG
>CM051001.1:15491648-15494148 GCA_027704905.1 Muraenolepis orangiensis
CCCTTCTTGCAGTAACTGAGTCGCTCCATGTTGCTAGAGCAAATTCGCTCTCCTCGGTCCTGATACTCCTGGACCTGTCTGCAGCATTGGACACTGTGAACCACCATATTCTCCTCTCCACCCTTGAGGGGATGGATGTCTTGGGCTCTGCTCTCGCCTTGTTTGCATCCTACCTGACGGGTCGCTCCTACCAGGTGGCAATGGGAGGGTCTGTGTCGGAACCACGCCGACTGACTACTGGGGTTCCACAAGGATCGGTCCTGGGTCCTCTTCTATTCTCCCTCTACACAACGTCCCTTGGTGCTGTTATCCACTCCCATGACTTATCCTACTACTGCTATGCTGACGACACCCAACTGGTCTTGTCGTTTCCCCCCTCGGACACGCAAGTGGAAACACGCATTGCCGTGTGCTTAGCAGACATCTCAAAGTGGATGTCGATGCACCACCTAAAGCTCAACCTGGACAAGACTGAGCTAGTGTTCTTCCCGGCAAAGGGCTGTCCGCACCGAGACATGGCTGTAACCATTGATGATGCTGTGGTGACACCTACTCGGACCGCAAGGAATCTGGGTGTGACCCTGGACGACCAACTGTCGTTCTCGGCAAACATTGCACCGGTGACACGCTCCTGCAGATTCCTCCTCTACAACATCAGGAGGATTCAGCCTTTTCTCACTGGAAAGGATGCGCAGGTGCTCATCCAGGCTCTTGTCATCTCCTGGCTGGACTACTGCAACTCCCTCCTTGCTGGCGCTCCGGCATTTGCCATCAGGCCTCTGGAGCTCATTCAGAAAGCTGCAGCTCGCCTGGTGTTCAACCGCCCCAAGTACTCCCACATATCTACCCTCCTTCAGACTCTACACTGGCTACCTGTAGCTGCTCGCATCCAGTTCAAGACCTTGGTGCTAGCCTACAAGGCAGTAAAAGGTACTGCTCCATCCTACCTCCAGGCAATGGTCAAGGCCTACATCCCAACCCGTCCACTCAGTCAGAGTCACTCCCCATCTTCCGCCGCAGGCTGAAAACCCATCTCTTCAGGACACACTTCCCGGATCTTTCCTCGTAGCGCTAAGTCAATTAAGTCAGTCAAAAGTAGACTACATATTATAGATAGGTAGATATTGTTCTAGATATTGTTGCATATTGTTTGCCAACTTATTGTACTTTTTCCCTTACACTTTTGCCTTAATTATTGTCCTTCTACCTGAGCACTGGTTCAGTTATTGGAGACGTGTTAGAAATGAAATGCAGTTTTGACTTCTGGTGACGAGATGTTCTCTTACCTTCCTGTGTTGAAACACACGCTCGTAAGTACACGTAAGTCGCTTTGGATAAAAGCGTCTGCTAAATGACTGGAATGTAATGTGATGTTATATATACCTATTATTCTCCACATATCTCATACCTACTCTATAAATAATTGTATACCTCTTTTTATACCTAGTAGACTGGTTTAACATCTTATTTAACCACTGTACATTATATATTGCCATACACTTTGCTGTAACATTTTATTTCATTTGTGGTTAGATGCCAAATGATTGTCATTGTACAGTACTACCTATAGTGCTGTGCAATGACAACACATTTGAATCTAATCTAATCTAATCTAATACCAATGTGACCTGGCTGAACAAAACCAAAAAAACCTAAAAAGCACATTAACTCAGCTGTATAAACTAAAAAGATAGAAACATGACCTTGCATTTTAAATATTGATAACATGCTTTTTCTCTGTAATGTTCGGCGTCCGCTTTTGGTTCAAAAAAAACAAGCAGGAAGTGCCAAGCCGTGACTGGGTTCATGGTGACCTCACACACAATTCCGTTCCAATTAAATTAAAACATTACAAAATAAGACAATACAATTATTAAACAGAATACACAACGTGAGAGCTGAGAAACACACACCATTATATATAAATTGTTGCCCTGCATACTACAAGATAATGACTGTTTGTTGTTTGAGAGAGAGAGAGAGAGAGAGAGAGAGAGAGAGAGAGAGAGAGAGAGAGAGAGAGAGAGAGGGAGAGAGAGAGAGAGAGAGAGAGAGAGAGAGAGAGAGAGAGGGAGAGAGAGAGGTCACATGACAACATTTCAAGCAGTTCAAGACAATATTTACCTGTGTTCAGCCCACCCCGGCCAATCAGCCGCCTCGCCCTCTTGCACTCTGTTGACTCGACTCGGCGAGTCACATGACCGGCTGGCCTGACACTCTGACACTCATCTTGTTTATTTTCCCTTTATATTCCTCCGCTCTGGCGCATGCAAAAACAAACATGCCGTTGCTATGGTTACCGGACCAGTAGATTGCAGGTCATTATGCCGGTTGGTGAAGATTTAATGAGTACATTGTTCATCGACCAAAAACCCAAAACACACGTCTCAGATATGTGAGCTGCTCTGCCCTGTTCCTCCCCGGGTTAGTTAGTTAGTTACCACTGCTGTCCTCTCTAATTAAGTGGTGACGTAAAAATATTTGCAGGAATCGTGAGGTC
>CM051001.1:15499148-15506648 GCA_027704905.1 Muraenolepis orangiensis
GGGTGATGGAGGGATGATAGAGGAGTGACAGGATGATGGAGGGGTGAGAGAGGAGTGACAGGATGATGGAGGGGTGAGAGAGGAGTGACAGGATGAGGGAGGGGTGAGAGAGGAGTGACGGGATGAGGGAGGAGTAATGGAGCGATTATTAGTTTGAGGGATCTGATGAAACAAATATGTAATAAAATGATAATATCAGGCTTAGCATCCAAAATAAACAAATTCGAAATCAGATCCATTGCCGTAACTACTCCTAGCCTATTTATTTGGCATAAAAATATCCCAAGTGCATTTTCACGTTATTAATAACTGACACACTCGTCTGTATAATCACATTCAATTTCAAATATTAATTTTTTTCTTCTCATGGTTTTATCCATATCGCACACACACACACACACACACACACACACACACACACGCACACACAAACAGTTGACCGACATAATTCCTCATCAAAGAGTAATGTGGAGAAAATATGCGGCGAATATTAATTCATTATTAATGAAACGACATGAAACCGGCGGTATTTAAGCTATGGTTTTCTCCGGCGTCACGTGGTTTATCCATTAATTGACGAGCAGGGAGTAGACGGCTCTCGCAATTCAAAATAAGAGTCGTCATATCCCCCTAACCCCACACACCTCCCCCTCTCCTCCCTCCCCCTCTCCTCCCTCTCTCCTCCTTCCCCCCACCCCCAACCCCACCCCCCCCCCCCCCCCAGCTCTCTCTCCTCTCGGGCAGTGAGGTTAATGAGCCTCCTCCTCCTCCTCCTGCCTATACCTGGAAGTCGCCTCTGTGGACACGGGAGCCATTAAAACGTCTTCACGTGAGATGAAGCAGGAGAGTCATGCCTCACTTTGAGACGTAAAACGACTCATCTTTTTATATACAAACACATATATATATGTGTTTGTATATATATATATATATACATACATACATACATACTGTATATATGTACATATACATATATACAAACACATATATATATATATATATATATATATATGTGTTTGTATATATGTATATATGTCCTGTATATATATATATACAGGACATATATACATATATACAAACACATATATATATATATTTGTATATGTATATGTATATATATATATATATATATATGTATATATATATGCCTCACTTTGAGACGACCAATCGAAAAAAAAAAAGACAAATCTTTAAATATATATATATATATATATATATATATATATACATATATCATATATATATATATTTTTTTTTCATATAGCATTTTCATATATATATATAGGCCTATATTAATAGGCTGTAGTATAACACATGCATGCAGTCCCCATCACAGTGAACTGTAACATAATGACACATGACACGTGAGATGTGTTCATCACACATGCAGCAGAAAGAATAGCTCCGGGATGGGACGTGGCAACATTACATACCTACATATTCATACAAAAAACACCCAGAATGTTGTTGCTCCCACTATGTTGAACGTCCCCCCCCCCTCTCTCTCTCTCTCTCTCTCTCTCTCTCTCTCTCTCTCTCCTCTCTCTCTCTCTCTCTCTCTCTCTCTCTCTCTCTCTCTCTCTCTCTCTCTCCTCTCTCTCTCTCTCTCTCTCTCTCTCTCTCTCTCTCTCTCTCTCTCTCTCTCTCTCTCTCTCTCTCTCTCTCTCTCTCTCTCTCTCTCTCTCTCTCTCTCTCTCTCGCACCTTGCAGAACGTTGTGTGTGCCTTGTAGTACCGCGGGTGGCCTGCGGGAGGCGCTCAAAGCACGGGAGAGAGACAGCCTCGTCCCCAACACACACACACACAGTGCAACGCCCGCGGAGCTGAGCTCTGGTCCTCTCTCTCTCTCTCTCTTCAGCCCTCCTCCGGAGTTTAAAAAAGCTAGGGGAGTTGGATCACCGGAGAGATAAACATAAAATCTATCATTGTATTTCAGACGAGAGAGAGAGAGAGTATGAGAGTTTGAATTCACGACTGCTGTTGGTGGTATTATGGTGGAGATGCGTATGATAGCCCCGCTCATAAAACAACGGGGGGTGGCGTGTGACGAACGGTGATGGATGGTCGATGTAGTAGGCCCCCAGGTGTGTGTGTGTGTGTGTGTGTGTGTGTGTGTGTGTGTGTGTGTGTGTGTGTGTGTGTTATCTGTTACATCTCACAACAGGAGAAGGCATACCTGCGCTTTTTTTTTCTTTATGTTGTGTGTGTATGTGTGTGTGTGTGTGTGTGTGTGTGTGTGTGTGTGTGTGTGTGTGTGTGTGTGTGTGTGTGTGTGTGTGTGTGTGTGTGTGTGTGTGTGTGTGTGTGTGTGTGTGTGTGTGTGTGTGTCTCTCTCTCTCTTTCGGTCGTTTATGTTGAACGGACCGACCTGCTCAAGAACTGCTCTTCTTTCGACTTCCTCCAACCCCTCCTTGGTGTGACCCAGAACAAGGGACCGTCCGCTTTTTTAAATGTTAAAGTTAAAGGCTCTCAAATCACAATTATTATTTTAACCAGCTATAAAGCCATTGGTCCGACCTAAGGCGCACGTAGGGCCCCCCCCAAAAAAAGTACCACACCCCCCCCCCCTCCGAACCAAAACATAAAACAAGAAGTAATATTATCTACACCACGCTGTGAGGAGATTTCTGGCCCCGCCCCCCTGCTACAATCTATAGGGTGAGAGAGAGAGCGAGAGCGAGAGAGAGAGAGAGAGAGAGAGAGAGCGAGAGCGAGAGAGAGACTATAGTGTGTGTGTGTGTGTGTGTGTGTGTGTGTGTGTGTGTGTGTGTGTGTGTGTGTGTGTGTGTGTGTGTGTGTGTGTGTGTGTGTGTGTGTGTGTGTGTGTGTGTGTGTGTGTGTGTGTGTGTGTGTGTGTGTGTGTGTGTGTGTGTGTGTGTGTGTGTGTGTGTGTGTGTGTGTGTGTGTGGAGGGGGGGGGGAGGGAGGGAGGGATCGCTGGGAGGAGAGAGTGAGTGTGAGAGAGAGAGAGAGAGGCGGGGAGGGAGAGAGAGAGGCAGGGAGGGAGAAAGAGAGAGAGAGGCGGGGGGAGAGAGAGAGGCGGGGAGAGAGAGAGGGAGGCGGGGAGGGAGAGAGAGAGAGAGGCGGGGAGAGCGAGCGAGAGAGGGAGGGAGCGAGAGAGGGAGGGAGGGAGCGAGAGAGGGAGGGAGCGCGCAATCGTTTGGGAACCACTCCATTCTCTCTCGGCACACGCACAAGCACCGCGCCAAGTGAGTGAGCCGGAGAGCGCAAGGCGAGAGAGAGAGAGATAGAAAGAGAGAGAGAGAGAGAGAGAGTTTGTGGCACCCAAAAGCAGCCCCGCTGGCACACCGGAGAGGGACCCCTGCTGACTGGTCTTGAGGACCGAGAGAAGAGTGAGCGGTCGGCAACTAAGACCGGCACCACTATCCGTACTATATTCCAAATTCTCTAGTTTAGTTTTTTTTGGTTACGCGTGTTTGTGCCTCGATCGGCGCTTCTTCTTCTTCACTTTAACCCCAGCCTGCACGCCGGAGGAAGAGGAGGAGGAGGAGAAGGATGGTGGTGGTGATGATGATGCTGTCAGTGTGGAAGGAAGGCGCCCGGTCGGTGAAGTAGCAGCCTGATCTCCATCGAGCCCCCACCCACCCCCCCGGAATGCCGCACAACCCCCGCCGTCGGCCAGCCGTTCTCTGTGCGCATTAAAAGGAGGAGAATCCTTCCCGACTGGACTTGACTAAAAAAAAAGGTGGATTTTTTGAAACTTGGTGGAAACCGGGAGGAATTATCATCATCGTCACCGGGGCGTTCGTTCTGGTCCGCACCTAGAGCTATAGCTGATGATACTGGATCTTTGATTTGCCCTATCCTATCCTATCTATACCCGAGGAGGACTTTCTCTTTTTGCGACGTGTATAGTGGATCCATATATATATATATATATATTTGTGCGTCGTGGGATTTTCATTTTTTTTTGGCACGGCTGAAGTGGCGGTGGTGTTGGTGGTGCAGGACGAGAGGATCGGACGCACTGAGGGACGGACGGAATACTGAGCAGCTCTGAGCAGCTGAGGTTTCAAGGTACACAAACTTCTTCGTCACGACTCGCCGCGTATACAGTTGATACCCCCGAATACCCCCCCCCCCACACACACACCACCACCCCGTATCGACCCGCGCGTTGCGGGCGCAAACACAACACGTACCTCCCGGTCACCCCATGCATGCATGCTCCGTGAAATTTGTCTTATGTTATGTCTTTAAACACATCCTCATGCCACTAACCGTGTGTGTGTGTGGGGGGGGGCTATGTATGTAGTTATATTCTGCAACAAACCCCCAAAAAAAACAATTTACGCGACCGTGCAACATTGCATGCATTCGCTATTCTACAGGGCCAATCAATGCATGCATGCTGAATAATTCTCACTGGTAATAATAACAATAATAGGACACACCGTTTCGTTGCAAATGGGGCATATATATAAGCCTGATACCGATCGACATGACCTCGGCGTTTTTGGTGAGCATCGAGTTAAAACAAAACCAAAAAACACTTGTTGGTATTACGCCGAAACCTGGTTGGTATTACGCCGGCTGTTGCCGCCTGCAAGCCCGGTAGATAAGGTTGGCTGCCCCCCCCCCCCCCCGGTAGCGCATCCACGTTACGTGACGGACTGACTGGTGATCAGTGATGTCTATATACTGTCATGGGGCTCGGGTATTATCTCCACTATACTACACTACGACTACTGGGGGGGGGGGGGTGGTGGTGGCATCGATTTTCTCATCGCAGCGAGAACCGTCTCTTATTTATACCATTTAAGACATTATACCGTCCTCCGTCCGCCCCCCCCCCCCCCCCCCCCCCCCATAGCTGTCAAAAATGGACAGAGAGGATTTCCTTCATTTTAAGTCACTCCTCATCATCTCGCCTTCATTTACCCCTCCACGTTTACGCCAACCGTCTTTATGGTCCGGTGGTGTGTGTGTGGGGGGGGGGACACATAACACTTGAGTGGTTGTTGTTGTAGTAGTAGTAGTAATGGTGGTGGGTGCGTTTAGCTTTTTTGGGGTGGTGGTGGGGGGGGGGTTTGTTGGGCAACTGAAAGGGCTTTTATTTGCCTACAGGGACATCATCATCAGACAGACGCCACCAGTTTCGACGCACATACAGGCAACACACACACACACACACATACTAAAAAACACAGCCCCAAAAACAAAGGTTCGTTTATGCGCCTCGGGGCGACGGCGGCGGCACCTGTAGCCGCGCTGCTGCTGCTGGCTCTGGGTCCGATTCTGGGTCCCCGCTAACGGACGGACGGTCGTCCCAGCGCTGGTCCTGCAGGATCCTGGAACCTAGGAGGAGTGGTAGTAGTAATAATAATAATAATAATAATAATAATAATAATAGGTGTTGGCAGACATACGCCGTTTAAAAAAAGGCAGACTTCGGCAGTAAAAGTCTGAAATGACATACTACTTCGTTTGTCGTTGTGGACTGGCTGTGTGTGTGTGTGTGTGTGTGTGTGTGTGTGTGTGTGTGTGTGTGTGTGTGTGTGTGTGTGTGTGTGTGTGTGTGTGTGTGTGTGTGTGTGTGTGTGTGTGTGTGTGTGTGTGTGTGTGTGTGTGTGTGTGTGTGTGTGTGTCATTACCGGGGAATCCGGTCTTTCCTGCCTCGCCCGTTTCCAAGCCTCTGGGACGGCAGCGAGTATACAGGGACAGGGAGAACCTGCTCTCTACGTCACACTCCGGTGTGTGTATGGGGGGGGGGTACGGGGATTTATGCATCTAGTATGTATATACCCTGCTAGAGAGAGAGAGAGCAACTGTACATGCCGACCCACGGTCCGTGTTAAAGCGGGGGCCCATACCGTGTCCTGTACGTGTTACAACATAGGGGGCGGCAGCTCTTCTTATAGGACCGTCCGGTCCCCCCGCCGATACACACTTCACACACTGTGTGTGTGTGTGTGTGTGTGTGTGTGTGTGTGTGTGTGTGTGTGTGTGTGTGTGTGTGTGTGTGTGTGTGTGTGTGTGTGTGTGTGTGTGTGTGTGTGTGTGTGTGTGTGTGTGTGTGTGTGTGTGTGTGTGTGTGTGTGTGTGTGTGTGAAAATGTGACGATAAACGACAATATACAAAAAGACGTTAAAGCATCTAACGTCTAAAACATCACGTCATGTGCTTCTATCTAAAAGGGGATAGGGGGGGCGGGGCATCATAATATTGACTTTTCCCCGTGTACATTAATTGTTTTGTAATAATTGTAATAAAAAGATGCGTTGCGCGCAGCACGTCCAATCCCGTCCGCTACCGGTCGTTTAATTAATTTATTGATTGATTGGATGATTGGTTGTTGTGGCCAATCATGACCTGCGTGACCTGCGCCACACCTGGGGGAGGGGTGGAGAAAGGGAGGAGGGAGATTCCGGACGTCAACTTGTGCGTTTGGGTTTCTCCCTCTAGTAGAGAGTCTCACCCGAGGCTCCCCTCCCCCCCGCCGCCCCCCCCCCCCCCCCACCGCCATCTGTGACTAAACGTAGGCGTAAAACTAATTTGAAAAACGTTAAACTCGGTTTTTTTTTGTTTGGGTTTGAAAGAAAGAAAGAAAGAAAGGGTTGGCTGCACGGCGTTGTAAAGTGACCGCTAGACCGTGTGTGTGTGTGTGTGTGTGTGTGTGTGTGTGTGTGTGTGTGTGTGTGTGTGTGCGTGTATGTATGTGTGTGCGCTCGGTGGGGTTTAAAACGGACGGTGGTTGCGCGGTCCTCCTCCTTCTCTCAGCCCCACATCACCATGTTAATGTCCCACGCTGCAGGTTCATTCCCGAGCGGGCGTTTTCTCTCTCTCTCTTTCTCACCCACCCCACCCCGCTTGCTTCCATTAGGCGGCATATCCGTTCAATTTGGCCCGAATAAAACAAGCCGTCACGGCGATGTGTGGCCACCGCCGTGTGAATTAACCAGGCGGACACGGATAACACGGGCGAAACGAGCGCCTCTCGCCGCTCGCAGCAGCCCCCTCTCTCTCTCTCTTTCTCTCTCTCTCTTTCTCTCTTCCCCTCCCTCTCTCCCCCTCTCTCTCTCTTTTCCCCTCTCTCTCTCTCTCTCTCCCTGGCTGCTTTGCACACTCTGCTGCTGCGTTGAAAATGACTAGATCTGAGCGAACAGCGCCGTTTATGCAGTCATTAAAATAGAAGGGGTGTTATGATGGTGATAGTGGTTGGTGTGTGTGTGTGTGTAGGGGGGGGGGGGGGGTGGGAGGGTGCATGAAGCTAGTCCTTGCCCCCTGTGTGATCAAAAGTCCTCCCTCTCCCTCTCTCTCTCCCGGTGTGTCAGCCCTCTTCCATGCTTCCAGTGATTAGGTTTCACGGCCCGCGCTGACTTTGGTGTGTAACCACGCTGGATGGGCATGATGTGTTCCTCCAAAGTCTGTCCTCCGCTTTGTCTGCGGCCCGAATGCTAGAGGAAGAGAGAGAGAGCGAGGAGAGAGAAACACTGTGTGTGTGTGTGTGTGTGTGTGTGTGTGTGTGTGTGTGTGTGTGT
>CM051001.1:15514148-15524148 GCA_027704905.1 Muraenolepis orangiensis
AAGTCAAGGTGGGAGAGATCGCAAGTGACGACCCTGAACTTAAGAAGGCCCAGGTTCTCAACACCCAGGCGCAGTCGGAAGTGACCTTTCCTGTGGAGGCCAAGGACCGAAGTTATTGTATTTAGTTTTGTTTACTTTCTATGTAGTATGTTGGTTCTAAGTCATTGTAAAATCATATACAATTGATATGTTTGGTGGGAGTGTAACTGCCTCTGTGTTCAGTTTGAGTTTTGGTTCCTACCAGTTTTTGGTTCCTACCTAAATGCTGTAGAGTAAGAGCGGAACTAATGGTTGAAGCGCACAGTGTTCCGGGGACGTTTTATGCCGACGCACACGCGTGTAGAAATCTCTATATAAGAGAAAGTTCCGTCACAGTCAGTCAGTTCGGTCGATCAGTTCAGTCAGTGAAGTTCCATAATTTCCTCTCTTATTGCATGCAGCCAATAAGGTACGTTTGGTGTTGTGGTTGTTAGCTGTGTGTAAGCTCAAGCCAGGTAGCTAAAGTGCTAACGAAATGTTTGCTAAGTGAGTTTATTGTTATTATTATTGCAGAAGGATTTAATGTGTTTTGTAGGTTAAGTTCATTTTGGTTAACAATATTGTAAAGACATGTGACACTAAGAGACGAAGTAGAAATAATATGGATGTATGTTGTTATTGTTTGATCTGTGATTTATTGTATTTCATGTGTGTGTTTCACAGTTCTCACGGTCTGGATTTGAATAAATCCTACCAGTATCATAAAGAACGCATAGCTGTCATCATTGCATGAGAGGGAGTTACACCCTGCGTTGGGAGATTTGTATCCTGATGTTTCAAAAAACAAAATATAATTTGTATTATTTTTTTTGTATGTATTTTTCAGCTATTTGTTAGTTCTATTTTTGTCGTAGCAGACATCAAATGTAAATGTTCCAACCCGTGGCCTTGAAGGAAAAGTCTGAATATCACTTTTTTCAAATTTAATTTTGGCCGAGGCTTTTATCCAAAGGCACTGTCAGTGAACTCGAGAGAAGAGTCAGTGATGGGCGGGTCAGGGTGAGGGCCGGTCAGTCTCCGGTGCCCCCGCGGTGGAAAACGGCAATCGCAATCAAGAACCTTTCCAGTCAAACACCCCAAGCACTAGACGGTGCCCTGCTATATTAATGCAAGACAATGTGTGCGGGGTACATTATGATTTGACAGAGCTTGACTGATGAATGATTTGAAAGTGACTTCCAGCTAACTGTCCTCCTCCTCCTCCTCCTCCTCCTCCTCCTCCTCCTCCTCCTCCTCCTCCTCCTCCTCCTCCTCCTCCTCCTCCTCCTCCTCCTCCTTTTTCTCCAGGTTCTCCAAGCGCCTTCCGTCGGTCGGAGACATGGCTCCGAGGTCGGCGGTTCTGCCACCGTTCCTCCTGCTGCCGCTCCTCCTGCTGCCACTCCTCCTGGCGAGTGGCGCGGCGTCCTCCGACATCCTCTACCGGCTCCACGAGGAGCAGCCGCCCAACAGCCTGATCACCAGCCTGGCCGCCGACCGGGGTCTCCCCGACACCGGTCACCTCTACAAGCTGGAGGTGGGCTCGCCGTACCTGCGGGTGGACAGCAAGTCGGGCGATATCTACACCACGGAGGTGCCCATCGACCGCGAGACGCTGCACGACTGCCGCAACCTGTTAGAGGGCGACAAGTGCTACCTGGAGTTCGAGGTGTCCATCACGGACATGAACAAGGGCTTCGGGGCCGGGCCGCGGCTAATCGAGGGCCGCATCGAGGTGCTGGACGTCAATGACAACACGCCGCAGTTCCCCTCGCCCATTCTGGCGCTGTCCATCCCGGAGAACACCCACATCGGAGCGCTGTTCTCCATCACCATGGCCACGGACCGGGACTCGGGTGTGAACGGCGTGGCCGAGTACTCGCTGAACACGGGGCTCGACGCCGACCAGCTCTTCAGCTTGCAGGTGGCCACGGATGGCGACGAGAAGCAGCCACAGCTGGTCGTCATGGGCAACCTGGACCGCGAGGTCAAAGACTCGTACGACCTGAACATCCGCGTGGTGGACGGTGGCATGCCGCCCAGGGCCAGCAGCGCCCTGCTGCGCGTCACCGTCACCGACCAGAACGACAACCTGCCCAAGTTCGAGAGGGACCACTACGACGCCGAGATGTCCGAGACAAGCCCCGTGGGCCACTCTGTCCTGCAGGTCGGTAGAACACTCGCACACACTTGTACGTACGCGTACTCCGCACACTCACACACACTCCACAATCACACGCCTTAATACTAATTTGGATTATTCCGCTTAATCCATACACAAGTAGACTTGGATCTACGCAAATCAGTCAATCAATCAATTTGTCGGTCAATCAATCTATTCCCATCTTGTACCGAGGGCACGTCCAGGAAAATAGGTGAAAAAGATTGTTTTTCCCTGATCCAGCACCGTCCTCGTTTCTTAGGCGAGGTGGGGGAGGGGGTGGGGCGGGGGGGGGATGTCATCAGAGAAGGGTTCAGGTGGAAGGAACCATCCGGTTATCCGGTCTGGGAAATTGATCGCCGCCTGGCGCTGGCGTCACTTTAAACACTAGTTGTAATAAAACACAAGTGGATTATCGACAGGTGGGGGGAATTGCGTATTGAATTTTAAAGCGGCTGTGTGGCCGAGCGTGGAGTTTGGCGAGGCTTCAGGAAGTGTCTCGGAAAGGGAGGTAGGGAGCGAGAAAGGGAGTGAGGGAGGGAAGGAAGGTGAGTGAGCGTCTGTGTGGACAAGGGGGTTTAAGCGCCGCTAACATCCGGGTCAGCGGTGTGCGGAGTGGAATGTCCGTCATGGTGGGGAGCCCGCGGAGAGCGTAGCGACAGCACCTGACCCGACCGAACAGATCACCCTCTCTCGCTGGCCAAGTCACACATTTTTTTTTAAATGGCTGCTTTAAATAAAAAGAAAGATCCCTTTTCAGATGCACATCACACAGGATGAAATCCACAAACGTGAAGTTTCTATATAGTTTATTTTTTCTAGCGTTTTTATTATTTTTTTTAAAGATATAATCGCATAGGAGGCAGTACTTCTCTTTAAAGCTTAGCCAAACATCCATCCAGACTAAGCCGGCCGGGTCTTTTCCTGTTCAGTCCGGCTGTGGTGAGGGCAGTGAGGGAATGAGACGCCTCCCCGTGATTGGTCCGATCGTGAGGCGGCGTGACTCGAAAGCGCCATCGAGGCTAGAGGCTGAACATTCGGTTAATGTGTAACTGCGCTAATGGCTCACGCACTGAGTCTGGCTGGCTGGCTGGCTGGCTGGCTGGTGCGCAGGAATGTAGGTAAGGTTAAGCTTAAATATTAGCTTTGCCCAGGGTAGCAACAGCAAACAAAGACATTGAACCACCTGAAAGGGGTGACAGAGAGGGGTGGAGAAGGGTTGAGGGGGAGTTTTGCCGGTTGGATGACGTGACATTTTTCTAAAGCCAAAAGTGATATGCCGCTGATACAGACGGGTGGTTTTTCAAAACGAACACTACGCGTGTTATCATCCCTATGGCAACAAGACCTCGCCGGCGCCACTGCTACCAGCTGGACCGCGTGAACTCAAGAGAACAAACTCATTGTTTCAGCACACGTACTGCAAACACACCTCGTCTGTTTAGCAATAGGGTTTTTATCAGCGCACACAATATTTCATACAATTCAGGGATCCCATGAAATACTGTAATAGATATATTTGTGTGATATAAAATATGAAGAATTGGAAACTGCCATATGTGGAAACAAATCACACTCTTGCTACTGTGTAGGAGTGTGGGAGTGCTTGCGTGTCGATAATGTAAATCCAAATCCAAAAATAAGCTGCTTATTTTAAATAAAAGATCAAATCTGAACGTGTCCTGCATAATATACTTTCAACCAATGTTGAAATGGTGAGTAAATGGTCCTTTTGAGCCTCATGTGATAACATTGAGAATAATCGATATTGTTTATAACCTGTATGCCGTCAATGTGAACCACTATTAGTCATTCAAACAACTATCAGTAAATACAAATTTGATTTGCGGTGGTAAGATAGGATTCGGAAGAATTCAATATTATTTTTTACACTATGTGTACTTTAACATTGAAGAGTAGTTCTGACGTCTAGTACTAGACAGGACTGAGAGTCTCATGATGATGATTCAAATTACCGCCATCATAATTGTCATTTCCCAGTGCTTTGAATACATTTGAATGGTTAATGGAACAGATCCCGCTTTGATTCATTGGCCTGTCCACCCACCTGCCTCCGGAGCGCTGCAGCTGTTGTACACATGCAAGGCATGTTCCAACAAAACTCCATGCGCCAATAACCTTCTCTGTCCTTTGCCTTCAGGTGCGAGCCAACGACGCCGACACGGGACCCAACGGCGAGATCGACTACAGCCTCCACCAGGCCTCCGAGACAGTGCAGAGGCTGCTCCGCATCGACCGCTCCACGGGTGTCATCTACGTCAAGGCCCAGGTCGACCGCGAGGAGGATAACTTCCTCAAGTTCTCCGTCGTGGCCAAGGACCGCGGCCCTAACACCAAGAGCTCCAAGGTCGTGGTGATCATCCGAGTCCGGGACCACAACGACAACGCGCCGGCCATCGAGATCCGCGGCATCGGCCTGGTGACCCACCATGATGGCGTGGCCAACATATCCGAGGAAATGCCCATCGGCACGCCGGTGGCCCTGGTGCAAGTGTCCGACCGCGACGAGGGGGAGAACGCCGTGGTCACGTGCGTGGTGGCCCGCGACGTCCCGTTCCAGCTCCGGCCGGCGAGCGAATCGGCCAACGACCGAAAGAGGAAGTACTTTTTGCAGACCACCACGCTGCTTGACTTCGAGCGCACGAGGGAGTACCAGGTCGTCATTGTCGCCGTGGATTCCGGCAATCCGGCGTTGTCCAGTAGCAATTCTCTGAGGGTCCAGGTCACAGACATGAACGACAACATGCCAAGCTTTTCCCCGGCAATGCTGGAGGTGTTCTTTGCAGAGGGTAACCAGCCCGGAGATAAGGTACTGGACGTGGTGGCAAGTGATGTCGATAGTGGCATGAATGCAGAGCTGAGCTATAGCATCGTTGAGTCCTCCTCATCCAAGCTCTTTGAGATCGATGTCAACACTGGCGAGGTGCGCGTGAAGAATCAGCTGGATCGTGAGGAAGTGCAGCGCTACGAGTTCCACGTGGCCGCAGCAGACAAGGGTGTACCCAGCAAAACGGGCACGGCCACCGTGGTGGTCAATGTTCTGGACCGCAATGACAATGACCCAAAGTTCATGCTGAGTGGATACAGCTTCTCGGTCATAGAGAATATGGCCCCGCTCAACCCGGTAGGCGTGGTTACTGTCACTGATGCAGATGAAGGGGAGAACGCCAGAGTCAGGCTGTATGTAGAGCCGGACAACGGCAAGTTTGTAATCCAGAACGGCACAGGAACGATCCTCTCCAGCATCTCCTTCGACCGGGAGAAGGAGAGCACCTACACCTTCCGGCTCAGGGCGGTCGATGCCGGAGATCCACCTCGCTCCTCCTACGTGGGGGTAACCATCAACGTTCTGGATGAAAACGACAACGCCCCGTACGTCACGAAACCCTCAAACTCCACGTACAAGTACCTTGCGCCAGGAACGGACCCAGAAGCCCTGGTGGAGGTGGTGGAAGCGGAGGACATGGACTCTGGTCAAAATGCGGAGCTGATTTACAGCATCACCGGTGGCAACCCATACAACCTTTTCCACATCTCCCCCGATAGCGGTGAAGTCACCCTGGCACAGGAATTTGCCCGCAAACACAACGGGTTGCATCGCCTGGTGGTGCGGGTCAGCGATAAAGGCAAGCCTCCCCGCCACACCACGGCCCTGGTCCACATATTTGTCAATGACACCCTTGGAAATGTGACCCATATCGAGGCTCTGGTGGGATACAGTCTCTACACCCCTCTGGACAAGGACATTGCAGGAGACCCCGAGTACGCTCACGCCCAACGCACCAACACCCTGTACGCCGTCCTGGCAGGGATCGCCGGGGTGATCCTGGTCATCGTGGTCGTCGTGGTCATTCGACACCGACTGCAGAAGGATGCCAAGAGCGGCTACCAGCCTGGCAAGAAGGAGAACAAAGACCTGTACGCACCCAAACAGGGTCCAAAAAACGGCAAGGGGAAGAGGAGCAAAAAGGGAAAGGCTCCTAAGCCTGCCAAGCCCCTGGAGGAGGAGGAGGAGGCAAGCCTCCAAAAGGGCCTCAAGTTCAACCTCATCAACGAAAACGTCAACGACAGCCCAAGGATCCACCTGCCCTTGAACTACCCGCCAGGAAGCCCCGATCTGGGCCGGCACTACCGCTCCAACTCCCCCCTGCCCTCCATTCAGCTCCAACCCCAGTCCCCCTCGGCCTCCAAGAAGCACCAGGCCGTCCAGGACCTCCCCGCCACCAACACCTTCGTGGGGACGGGGGACAACAACTCCACAGGGTCCGACCAATACTCGGATTACAGCTTCAAGGCGCCCCAATACAGCAGCAAACAGGTAGGAGATTACTACAACGCAGAGTACAACAGGAACATCATGTGGGACAATCGGGTGTGGTAGTCCCACGGGAACGGTCGGTGCTCACACCCACCGCTGCACTAATTAGCTTGTCTAGCCCCTTGTCCTGCACCATAGCCCACAGTCACCACAACTTCAGCTGTTTTCATCCACCCTTTTTATTTTGGTTCTGTGCACCGTTTTTGAGTTCATGACTCATTTTTATTTTCTCGTTGTTACCTTCACTGAATTCACAATTCATCCTCAACTGTATGTTTCATTGTTGTTTTGTTTTGTTTTGGTCATTTTTTTCTTTTTAACTTTTCTCACAATGGGTGACAATGAAGGAGGTTAAATATTTTTATTTTTCCAATGTTTCGACTCAAAACTTTTGTTTTTTTTCCGCCATGAAGTTCCATTAATTCTCATTCTCAGTCGGGATGGTTTTGATCACATTCCCTCCACGTCGAGGGGCTGCTTTATCCGAGATAAGAAAGCTACTGTGAATTTAAAAAGGCATTTTATTATGTGGGGCTTACCCGCATGCCAGGGACCAACTCTGCTGGACTCATAGATAGATAGTTAGATAGTTGGTTTTCTGCACCAGGGCAAAAACAAAGACAAAACGAAGGGAGGGACCCAAGGTTTATAGTCGATGAACCAAACGGAACAGGACGTTTGTTTCACGGTCCAACACTCGAATGAAGGAAAGGTACACTTAACGCCGTTTCCCTAGCAACCGTCGCCACCGCCGGCCCGTCAGCTCTCCTGAAATATAGCTTTTAATTATGCCGTCTCCATTCGCCGGGGCTAAAGTCAATTGTTTGCACAAATTAATGGCAGGCAATTCCCCGCGATGACTTCGCCTCTACCCATAGTGCCTTGCGTCTATTTAATGTACACGCTGAGGGTCGTTAACTCCCGGCTCCTAATGAGGTTCCGCGCGCGAGTCCTGTGGTTCTCGCGGCGGACGTACGCCGCCCCGGATGTTTGTGTGTGGCGGGGGAACGAGGGCGGTGTGTACTGTGAAAGCCGAGCGTGTGATTGGCCGGGGAAGACGAGACGTCCCGCCCCCTCCCCCCCCCCCCCCCTCCCCGCGAGCGGGTGTGACAATCAAAAGTGAAGTCATATGCAAATTGTATATTATGTGAATAACAGACTATTTTTGTTGTTGTTGTTATTATTGTTTGATTGCTGTTTTTTTTATTTCTTTTGGTTGTTTAATTGAGCTGTTTTGGTTTGTGTGTGTGTATGTGTGTGTGTGTGTGTGTGCGCGCGTGTGCGTGTGTGTGTGTGTGTTGGCTTTGGCACACAACAACGGAAAGCCTTGTTTGTTCATATCTCCGTGCGCACTCACTCACTCATTGGTGTTTTTAATGACATGTGTTAATGCGTTAAAATACGCTGTACCAAAGACAAATGCGCGCACGTTGCACACATTCGCTCACACCGTGTACAACAAGCAGAGCACGCGCACACACGACACGCTCAGTGCTGGCAGTATTGTAACTTGTTACTAGTTGTCATGTGTAGTGCATTACTCTGAGATGGCTGGGAGACCACAGAGAGCCAGAGATGTCTACTGCTACTGGCGTACCTGGCAGACAGGTGTGGGTCAGGCTTTGTCCTCTGGGGGGAGGGGGGGGGGGTTGGCTAAGGTTAATGGAAATGTTTAATTCAGGATTGTCTGAAAGAGTTTGAGTCTGTGTGTGTGTGTGTGTGTGTGTGTGTGTACGCACGAGTGAGTGAATGTTTCACCTGCCGCTTCCCCTCGTTCAGTCAGTTCATTCAATCTTTTGTATTTTTTGGACGATTGTATCAGTTTTTTGTTCATGCTACTGTGATTTCCCGGCTGTGTTTGCAAAAAAAGCTGTGTACTTGAGAGGAAGAAATGTACAGTGTGTGTGTGTGTGTGTGTGTGTGTGTGTGCGTGTGTGTGTCTGTTCCACCGTTTTCAAAGCCAACTTCAATAAAAACAAGTTATCCAAACATATGCCTTACATTTCTCTGTTCATTCGTCACCATGTGCCGATGGGACATGGGGAGGGGTCCATTCAGGAAGTCAAAGCGACGTCATTACCATCCGCTGACGGGTCATTACCGACACACATCCCACACATCCTGCCGTTGGTTCATCTGCAACTCCATGTTGTTGTACCACCATGTTGTTGTACCACCATGCTGTACTTCCTATTGGGTGCCACATGGCAATCGACCCCATCTGTCAACAGTCAACAAATATCCACACACACACAGGGGCAGGTAGAGACGTAGTCAGGGACAGGCAGCAGATCGGGAACCAGGCAGGGCAGAAGAACCAGGCAGAGATGTAGTCAGTGACAGGCAGCAGATCGGGAACCAGGCAGGGCAGACGAACCAGGCGGAAGCGTAATCGGGGACAGGCGGAGGATCAGGAACATGAATCAATGGATGTCAGGAATGTCTGCATAGTCCGGAACGATCTGGCCCCCGAGTGTGCGGGGATAGGCTTAAATAGGAACGCTAACTGTGATGCGCTGCAGCTGCGGGTGAACAAGGGGGGCGTGGCTATCCGGTAGTGAGTAGTGGGAGCGAGGAGTGAGGGATGTGGAATGATATAAGGGGGCGTGGCTATACGGGAGAGTGATGTGAAGACAGGAATGCAAAACTGTGACAGTACCCCCCCCCTTAAAGGACGTCTTCTGACGTCCCCAAAATCCGCCGCTTCCTTGAGAGTCCCGCCCTCCTCCGAGGACGACCCCTCCCTGTCCCCATAAGAGGACTCCCACGGCGACGGGAACGAGGCAGGCGACGAACCATGGAAACCGGACCGCCACCGATGAACCGGGGCAGCGCGGCGGCGTCAGACCGGGGCAGGGCGACGCTGTCAAACCGGGGCAGAACATACGGGGACAGAGCGACACTGCACGGGGACAGAGCGACGCCGCCAGACGGGGGGCAGAGCGTACGGGGCCACCCTGGCGATCATACCCTGTACCAGGGTGTTCAGAGTGTCAAGGATCTCATCAATGGCGTCGAGCCGCTGGATCTCCTTCTTGGCCAGATTGTTCCGTCACGGCCGGGTGTAGGTGGGACCCAAATGCAGGAAGAACAGACGTCAGATGGACAGTTTGTGATATTTATTTAAATATCCACACACAGACAGGGGCAGGCAGAAGCGTAGTCGAGACAGGCGGTAGATCGGGAACCGGACAGGGCAGACGAACCAGGCAGGAACAGGCAGAGGCGTAGTCAGGGACAGGCGGAAGGAACATGACAGGAATCAGAATCAGAACGCTGGAATATCTGCATAGTCCGGAACAATCTGGCCCCGTGTGAGTGTGCGGGGTAGGCTTAAATAGGAACGTTAACTGTGATGCGCTGCAGCTGCGGGTGAGACTTAACAAGGGGGGCGTGGCTATCCGGGAGAGTGATGACATTAGATCTGTAACCGTATACCTGGTGACTATTCCTTTTAGATCTGTAATCGTATACCTGGTGACTAT
>CM051001.1:15536207-15541207 GCA_027704905.1 Muraenolepis orangiensis
TTTCCTCCCATTTCGTTTATGATGCAGTGTGATGTATTACGATCGTTCATATTACCATCACTCTCGGATTCAGAGTGCAGAAGCCCTCATCCATGCCTTCATCACCTCCCGCCTGGACTACTGCAGTGGAGTCCTGTCCGGGGGGTTCCCATGCAGCAAAGCCCCGAATAGGCTCCGGAAGGTCCAGAACTCCCGGCCGCCAGGGTACTCACCTGCACCAAGCCCTGCATCACATATAAAACGCTCCCCCTCCTCCTCACCTTCAAGTCTCTCCATGCCCTCGCCCCCCCCCCCCCCCCCAGTACTTAACAGACCTTCTCCACCCCTATACCCCTTCAGTACCTAACAGACCTCCTCCACCCCTATACCCCTTCAGTACCTAACAGACCTCCTCCACCCCTATACCCCCCAGTACCTAACATACCTCCTCCACCCCTATACCCCTTCAGTACCTAACAGACCTCCTCCACCCCCCTATACCCCTTCAGTACCTAACAGACCTCCTCCACCCCCCTATACCCCTTCAGTACTTAACAGACCTCCTCCACCCCCCTATACCCCTTCAGTACTTAACAGACCTCCTCCACCCCCCTATACCCCTTCAGTACCTAACAGACCTCCTCCACCCCTATACCCCTTCAGTACTTAACAGACCTCCTCCACCCCCTATACCCCTTCAGTACCTAACAGACCTCCTCCACCCCTATACCCCTTCAGTACCTAACAGACCTCCTCCACCCCTATACCCCTTCAGTACCTAACAGACCTCCTCCACCCCTATACCCCTTCAGTACCTAACAGACCACCTCCACCCCCCTATACCCCTTCAGTACCTAACAGACCTCCTCCACCCCCCTATACCCCCAGTACCTAACAGACCTCCTCCACCCCCCTATACCCCTTCAGTACTTAACAGACCTCCTCCACCCCCCTATACC
Source organism: Muraenolepis orangiensis (assembly GCA_027704905.1). Taxonomy (NCBI): domain Eukaryota; kingdom Metazoa; phylum Chordata; class Actinopteri; order Gadiformes; family Muraenolepididae; genus Muraenolepis; species Muraenolepis orangiensis. The sequence continues at coordinate 15,537,146 of CM051001.1, forward strand.
CCTTCAGTACCTAACAGACCTCCTCCACCCCTATACCCCTTCAGTACCTCTGGAATCCTCTGGAACCCTCTGGAACCCTCTGGAACCCTCTGGAACCCTCTGGAACCCTCTGGAACCCTCTGGAACCCTCTCTTCCTGTAAGAGAGATCCACAACACAGCCTCCCTGGGCATTTTCAAAGAACGCTCAAAACCTCTGTTCACCGTGGCCTTTGACCTCTAACCCATCCCTTATCCCCCTCCTTTCACCGCTAATTTAATTTGCCGTATCTGTTTGCTTTTTGAAATTGCTTTTGTAAAGCGGCCTTGGGTCCATTGAAAGGCGCACTCTAATTTTAAGTTATTATTAGTGTTATTATTATGCTTGTCAGTAGTTGGAAGTTGGTACAGTCCACTGGGTAGGCTGCTATAGTACTGCTATGTGTCCATGGTAATGATCTGGGTGGACACTAACCCACTTGTGAGGTCGCCATACGGTGGATGTTTATAAGGAGCTTGTGATGGCTGATCAACAGCACCCCCGTGGTGGAATAGGGGTAATGGTTTGTAGAGAGGACCTCCATGAGGTTTGATTATGAATGTTTGCATTAAAAATGTTGACTCTTTCACCTTGTTGTCGCATCTCATGTGATGTACTTAGTCAACAAATTAGGCAAAAAAGTAAATTAATCAAAATCGAAGTCAATTAATCCTAATCTATTCAACAGATTTCCCGGTGGAAAAGGTTGGTCAGAAATGATGATTGATACGATGTGATATGATGTAATATCATTAAAGCAAATTAACTTTTTTTCCAAGCTCACTTTGAAATCATAAGCTGCTTTTATTCAAGATTCAAGATTCAAGAGACTTTATTTATCCCGAGGGAAATGAAGGTGCAACAGTTGAAACAGGGGGAATAAATGCACACAAAAATATACAATACCTAAAACTAATAACAACAAACTAAACTAAACTAGTATAAACACAATATAACTAAATGAAGTCTAAATTAAATCTAAATGTATAGACAGATGAATTGCACAATTTACAGTATTATTACAGTAATTCGTAGGTATATACAATATACAACAATACGTATAGTGCAAATTGGCTAATATACTAATAAATAATTCAGATGAGTACTGAAAAAGTGACATTGAGTGCATCATATACCAACTGGGACTGATATATCTTGCAACTTGTCCAGGTCCTTCCCCCCGCACCTCGGCACAACTTTCATTCAGTCTCCATCTTCAGGGTCGGAATATTCTTCCGGAGTATTCTGAAAGGAAAAATAAATTTGCGCCGACTGGCGGTGTCCCACCTCCGACCTCTGAACAGCGGGTGTCCATCTTGTCCGCACCGGCTCGCCGGGTGAAGAAGAGACATCTCCCCCCCGGTGAGGAGAGGTTAATCATCCTGCACCTGCCTGGCCGGCCGGGGCTCTCGGCACAATCGGGTCGGATTTAATCAAACGGAGAAGGAGGAGGACGCCTCCACTCACACTCTCCTCCCTCACCCTCTCTCCCAGACCTCCCTCACCCTCTGCCCCAGCCTTCCATCACCCCCGGCCCTCTCCTCTCTCTCTCCCGGCCCTTCCATCACCCCCGGCCCTCTCCTCTCTCTCCCGGCCCCTCCTCTCTCCCTCACTCCCTCACCCCCGGCCCTCTCTTTCTCCCCGGCCCTCTCCTCTCTCCCTCCCTCTGCCCCGGCCCTCTCCTCTCTCCTCTCTCCCGGCCCTTCCATCACCCCCGGCCCTCTCCTCTCTCCCCCGGCCCTCTCCTCTCTCCCTCCCTCCTCCCCGGCCCTCTCTTCTCCCCGGCCCTCTCCTCTCCCCCTCCCTCACCCTCGACCCTCTCCTCTCCCCATCCCTCACCCCAGGTCCTCTCCTCTCACCCTCCCTCACACCCAGCCCTCTCCTCTCCCCCTCCCTCACCCCAGGCCCCTCTCCTATCTCCCTCCCTCACCCCTGGCCCTCTCCTCTCCCCCTCCCTCACCTTAGGTCCTCTCCTCTCTCCCTCCCTCACCCCAGGCCCTCTCCTATCTCCCTCCCTCACCCCCGGCCCTCTCCTCTCTCTCTCAATCTCCCCCGCCCTCTCCTCTCCCCCTCCCTCACCCCCGGCCCTCTCCTCTCCCCCTCCCTCACCCCCGGCCCTCTCCTCTCTCCCTCCCTCACCCCAAGCCTCTCCTCTGTCCCTCCCTCACCCCCAGCCTCTCCTCTGTCCCTCCCTCACCACAGGCCCTCTCCTATCTCCCTCCCTCACCCCCAGCCTCTCCTCTGTCCCTCCCTCACCCCGGCCCTCTCCTCTCTCCCTCCCTCACCCCCGGTCCTCTCCTCTGTCCCTCCCTCACCCCGACCCTCTCCTCTCTCCCTCCCTCACCCCCGGCCCTCTCCTCTCCCCCTCCCTCACCCCCGGCCCTCTCCTCTCTCCCTCCCTCACCCCCGGTCCTCTCCTCTCTCCCTCCCTCACCCCAGGCCCTCTCCTCTCTCCCTCCCCTCACCCCATGTCCTCTCCTCTCTCCCTCCCTCACCCCAGGCCGTCTCCTCTCTCCTGGCTGACTGCCCCACTGCCCAAAGCCACCAGTAAGAAGGAAAAATAGAACCCCATGATGCACTTCACCCCCCCCCCCCCCCCAATCTCCCCTTCTCCCCCTCCTCACCCCTTACCTCCAGCGTCTGACAGACAGGCAGGCAGGAGGAGAATATTGACAATTGACAGAAACAAGGGATGGGGGTCAGTCACTATATGAGAAGGAATGAGGTGTGGAGCGGGCGAGGGTAGTCCGGCCAGAGAGAGAGAGAGAGAGAGAGAGAGAGAGAGAGAGAGAGAGAGAGAGAGAGAGAGAGAGAGAGAGAGAGAGAGAGAGAGAGAGAGAGAGGGAGAGAGAGAGAGAGAGAGAGGGAGGGCGGGCTTTGAAGGGGGGAGGCGAGGACAGCTGATTGGCCGGGGAGAACGCTATCAGCCTGGGTTGAACTCAAACTTGAAAAAGCGAAAAAAGGAGCTCAAGGTGCAACGGAAAGCCGGACAAATTTGGGGCGGTTCTGCTTGGTTCTGCTCGGTTCTGCTCGGCCACAGACCGCCGGGCGCTCCTGACAGCCGCACGGACATTTTGCAGGGGTTTATTTATTTATTTGTTTGTTTGTTTGTTTTTTTAACAAAGTCCTCCTGTGCCGTCACTCACCGCTCCGTGGTGCCGAACTTTGAAAAATAAACCTTTTTCAAAGTTTACCGCTGTGGATGAATCCATGATAATAATATTAATAATAATAATAATAATAATAATAATAATAATAATAATAATAATAAAAATAATAATAATAATAATATTATCAATGATACTACTACTACTACTAATAATAATAATAATAATAATACTATTAATAATAATAGTAATATAAATAATATTAATAATAATAACACCAACAAAAACTAAAAGTTTGTGCGGCGTTATGTATTTATGCCGGCGAGTGTTGGGGAAAAGATTTCCTTCACGTCTGAATGTCAAAAGTGAATCAGAAAGAACAGGCCCTCGGCCCGACACAATGAATAATTATGTAAAATAGAAAAAAAAATTCCAAACAATCCGTCTTCCGGGCGCAGCGGACGCCTTTATCTCTTCCTCTCCCCCTAGACAATATGAGTAATGACGGGAGGGTGTTTATACTGGAGCCAGGCCTGTGATCAGGCCCTATTAGACGCTCTCCTGTTGTTCCCTGGGAGAGATCGGATAACACCCACTAAATAACACAGGGAAATATATATTATATGTATATATATTTATATATATGTATATATGTCCCAGGGAGGCGGCGTCGCTCTGCCACGTGTCTGCAGTGCTATACCCAAGCAGCTTGTATTGATTATTGATTATTGATTATTGAATATGGCTCCTGCTGCTCTGGAAGGTCGTCAGATTGGGATTCATTGACTGCAATTTGAGTCATTTATAGCACAATTTATTTATAGACACTTTGATCCAGTGGCAGGTGGTGAAACACATTTTGGGAAATATAAATTTTATAATCTTGATTGACAACCGAATTTGGCATGACAATAGAGGAAAAACTCACCCTGGGATAA
>CM051001.1:15548707-15558707 GCA_027704905.1 Muraenolepis orangiensis
CACAGGACTCATACCGTCTCCGGGGCCGGTCTACACCACTAGACACACAGGACTCATACCGTCTCCTGGGCAGGTCTACACCGCTAGACACACAGGACTCATACCCTCTCCTGGGCAGGTCTACACCACTAGACACACAGGACTCATACCGTCTCCTGGGCAGGTCTACACCACTAGACACACTAGGACTCATACCGTCTCCTGGGCAGGTCTACACCACTAGACACACTAGGACTCATACCGTCTCCTGGGCAGGTCTACACCACGAGACACACGGGACTCATACCGTCTCCTGGGCAGGTCTACACCACTAGACACACAGGACTCATACCGTCTCCTGGGCAGGTCTACACCACTAGACACACGGGACTCATACCATCTCCTGGGCAGGTCTACACCACTAGACACACGGGACTCATACCGTCTCCTGGGCAGGTCTACACCACTAGACACACAGGACTCATACCGTCTCCTGGGCAGGTCTACACCGCTAGACACACAGGACTCATACCGTCTCCTGGGCAGGTCTACACCACTAGACACACAGGACTCATACCGTCTCCTGGGCAGGTCTACACCGCTAGACACACAGGACTCATACCGTCTCCTGGGCAGGTCTACACCACTAGACACACACAGGACTCATACCCTCTCCTGGGCAGGTCTACACCACTAGACACACAGGACTCATACCCTCTCCTGGGCAGGTCTACACCACTAGACACACAGGACTCATACCCTCTCCTGGGCAGGTCTACACCACTAGACACACAGGACTCATACCGTCTCCTGGGCAGGTCTACACCACGAGACACACAGGACTCATACCGTCTCCTGGGCAGGTCTACACCACGAGACACACAGGACTCATACCGTCTCCGGGGCGGTCTACACCACTAGACACACAGGACTCATACCGTCTCCTGGGCAGGTCTACACCGCTAGACACACAGGACTCATACCCTCTCCTGGGCAGGTCTACACCACTAGACACACAGGACTCATACCGTCTCCTGGGCAGGTCTACACCACTAGACACACTAGGACTCATACCGTCTCCTGGGCAGGTCTACACCACTAGACACACTAGGACTCATACCGTCTCCTGGGCAGGTCTACACCACGAGACACACGGGACTCATACCGTCTCCTGGGCAGGTCTACACCACTAGACACACAGGACTCATACCGTCTCCTGGGCAGGTCTACACCACTAGACACACGGGACTCATACCATCTCCTGGGCAGGTCTACACCACTAGACACACGGGACTCATACCGTCTCCTGGGCAGGTCTACACCACTAGACACACAGGACTCATACCGTCTCCTGGGCAGGTCTACACCGCTAGACACACAGGACTCATACCGTCTCCTGGGCAGGTCTACACCACTAGACACACAGGACTCATACCGTCTCCTGGGCAGGTCTACACCGCTAGACACACAGGACTCATACCGTCTCCTGGGCAGGTCTACACCACTAGACACACGGACTCATACCGTCTCCTGGGCAGGTCTACACCACTAGACACACGGGACTCATACCGTCTCCTGGGCAGGTCTACACCACTAGACACACAGGACTCATACCGTCTCCTGGGCAGGTATACACCACTAGACACACGGGACTCATACCGTCTCCTGGGCAGGTCTACACCACTAGACACACAGGACTCATACCGTCTCCTGGGCAGGTCTACACCACTAGACACACGGGACTCATCAGGTGGGGTTGCATTAGATCGCTGTAACTTGTGTATATCTGTTGAAATATCCAATATCTTTTCAAACTTAAAGAAAGTTATTTTCAAACCACATAAACTGCTATTGAGATGCGCAATTATTTTAATACGGCAGCGCTATGCCGCTATACATTTCACTTTTCAGTTTTGATGTCGCGACGTTCCTGGCGGGCGGTCATTACCATAAAACCTATTTTAGTCTCGACAACAATATGCAACTCTGATGCAAGTTTTGGACTATTGAATTCTAGATATCATGCTTCAAAACTTTGCCAACATACACTTATATAAAATGCATTAAGATAAGATGGCGGTTTTCAATTCCGATTATTATTTTGTAATGGTTTGGTTCGATTGGTCCTTAGTTTCCACTTGACATACTCGACATACACTTAATTTTCAATGACAATTGTTTTGCGAGAGCCCTGCAAAACATAAGCTGGGACGTGGCTTTCGCACGTCGGTGTGAAGTATAGCGAAAGTCTGTTTCATCTACTATGCGTTACATTACACACCGGAGCTGCACTGCCCACGCTGATATTTACCATATATTTTGACCTTCTTATACTTCTAAACAGAGATTTAAATGTTGTATCCATTGGGGACAATTTGAAACGTGAGACATATCAGTTTCAATTGTGTTTTTAGTTAGGCTATTTTTTTTATGGCATGGCACTTTGGCCAATTTGAAAATAAAAAGTTTTATACTTGGGAGGCCTTTAATATATCTAGGCGGCCTGCCCAAGTTAAGTCTAAGTGTGGGAAACCCTTCCTTACTACACCGCTAGACACACGGAGACTCATACCGTCTCCTGGGCAGGTCTACACCACTAGACACACGGGACTCATACCATCTCCTGGGCAGGTCTACACCACTAGACACACGGGACTCATACCGTCTCCTAGGGAGGTCTACACCACTAGACACACGGGACTCATACCGTCTCCTGGGGAGGTCTACACCACTAGACACACGGGACTCATACCGTCTCCTGGGCAGGTCTACACCACTAGACACACGGGACTCATACCGTCTCCTGGGCAGGTCTACACCACTAGACACACGGGACTCATACCGTCTCCTGGGCAGGTATACACCGCTAGACACACGGGACTCATACCGTCTCCTGGGCAGGTCTACACCGCTAGACACATGGGACTCATACCGTCTCCTGGGCAGGTCTACACCGCTAGACACACGGGACTCATACCGTCTCCTGGGCAGGTCTACACCACTAGACACACAGGACTCATACCGTCTCCTGGGCAGGTCTACACCACTAGACACACGGGACTCATACCGTCTCCTGGGCAGGTCTACACCGCTAGACACACAGGACTCATACCGTCTCCTGGGCAGGTCTACACCACTAGACACACAGGACTCATACCGTCTCCTGGGCAGGTCTACACCACTAGACACACAGGACTCATACCGTCTCCTGGGCAGGTATACACCACTAGACACACGGGACTCATACCGTCTCCTGGGCAGGTATACACCACTAGACACACAGGGAATCATACGGTGTGATTGCATCAGATCGCTGTAACGTGAATCAGTTGAAATATCCAATATCTTTCAAACTTAACATAAACTGCTATTGTTAGCTATTGTTATGTAGAACAAAATATACTGCTATAGAGATGAGCGATTATTTGAATACAGCAGCACTATGCCGCTATACATTTCAGTTTGCAGTTTTGATGTCGGGACGTTCCTGGCTGGCGGTCATCATTGTCTCCACAGACAATATGCAACTCTGATGCAACTTTTTGGACTATTGATTATGAGAAATCCTGCTTCAAAACATTTGCGAACATACACAATATCAAATGCATTAAGATAAGATGGCGGTTTTCAATTCCGATATTTTTTGCAGGGTGTTTGGTTCGCTTGGTCTCTAGTTTCCACTCGACATCATCTGAAAGTTAACGTCGTGTGACCCCCGTGGCCGTCTAGCAGGACGTTCAGTCCGGCGGCCCGAGGCACAGGCGCGACCCAGCGAGGCAGACAATCCAATATACATTTTTGTTCACAACCCCAATGTCTGTGTTTGTTCTTTACAATTCGATGACATAATCACATTTTGTAATATTTGCCGAGAGCCCCGCATAACATAAGCTGGGAGTTTTTCTTCTATGAATGGAGGAGCCCGTGCGCATTAGCGAGTACATTCAGCATACAACGATACAAACCGCTGCGATGTTCGTCTGAGTATATTCAGGCTTATTGTGTCTTCTTGCAATGAAACCGGGGGGTTTGGAGTGGCACTCTCAGAAATTGTCTCTTTTCTTCTCAGTGTCCTCACCCAATCACCTTTCTTTTCATTTTTTCTGGCAAGGAACCGGATTCACACTATCCTGCGATGGCAGAATCTCTGAGGATGTCCAGTCGACATTTGCACAGGGTGTTGATTTGAACAATTTTTTCCAATTTTGTCTTTTTGTAGACTCGTGAGATTTTAGCTCAGTCTCTCCCACACCGCTACACGCCAGGAGAGATTGTGTTCAGAAGTGATGGGGGGGGGGGGCAATTACGCGCTTACAGATAGATCCATGCCATCCAGCCGCATGATTGGTTGAAACAAAATACATGAATGCAGTGAGGAGGGGGGGGGGGGGGGACTAGATAGATCCGCCTCGTCAGACTCCGCGTTACGAATACAAAGTCTCGGAATACAAGTTGTTTTTTTTGCGAGACCATCCATTTTTTTTTTCCATCCACTTTTTAAGTTCCGTTTCATTCACAATTTAGTTGTAATTGCTGTGAAATAATCACGGTGCGAACCCAGCAGCTCACGGCACAGAGGGTGGGCAAAATAACTTTCATCTCCGCTGCCCACGGAACTCGATGACAACTCGAACTTCCACTGATACTCTCTGATGAACTTTAATGTCCGGTTTCGTCGGGGCCGAGGAAAGGACTCCCCGCTGAACTAGGAGGCCCTAAAGAACATGCTGATGGGGGGGCTTTCTTTTTTATCCGGGTATTTATTTTAATGAAATAATACATTATAAATGAGCTGCGGTCCGCACAGGACTTGGCACAGGACCGCCAGCAAGCTTGGAGGTAGTTCACGGCAAGCACTCCTAAACACCGCCGAGGGAGAGGAACTATTCAACCCCCCCACCCCCCTCTACCCCCCACCCCCTCCCCCCTGTACCCTGTTCAGTCCCCGTACAAAATGTCCAACTGCATGAAAATGGCATTAATATCGTAACGTATACATTCTTATAGTGTACAGTATGCCGATTATTTTTCATTTCGTCTTTTCAAGCGTTTTTGTCTTTTAACTTTGCATTGCTGACGCACACAAACCTTAACGGTATGTTTCAACCAAGTCTTTGTAATTCTGCATAACCAAATGGGAACTAGTTGAACTACTGGCGTCTTCTCACTAATCTAGATCTAAATCTGGACTCAACCCATCCTGGTATTGGGGGAAGTGGGCAGCTATTGTGTGTATATACAGCGCCCGGGGGAGTGGTGGGTGGTGAGTGGTGTAGGGGTCTGGTGCCTTGCTCAAGTCCACCTCGGCAGTGCCCCAGGTGTTTCGGTGGACTAGAACCGACAGAACCTTACGGTTCCCAAGCGGAGTCCTAACCGACTATCCTCTCTGCGGGTTTTTGGTGCCATATCCCCGGTTCCATCACTTGTTGACGTGGGCTCAGCCGTGGCGTGTGTCTGAGGACGAGCAGCTGCTGTCAACAAGAGCCTTTCGGGTTTTTGTTTTTTTGCACTTTCCTTTCACTGCACATATTTAATTTGTGTAGTCTTCTTTTAGTGTGAATGGGAATAAATCAACATCCCTGCTGGCGGCACACACACACACAGGCAGGCAGACAGACAGACAGACAGACAGACAGACAGACAGACAGACAGACAGACAGACAGACAGACCTGTATCTCTATAGCGTCCAGTGTCCAGTCTTGCTAATTTATTAACAATTTCATTTATATCCCGGAAACAGACTCTCTCTCTCTCCCTCACTTTTCTCTCTCTCTCGCCCTCACTTTTCTCTCTCGCCCTCACTTCTCTCTTGCCTTCACTTCTCTCTCTCTCACCTTCTCTCTCTCTCAATTCTCTCCCCCTCCCATCTCTCTCTCTCGCCCTCACTTCTCTCCCCCTCCCGTCTCTCTCTCTCTCTCTCTCTCTCTCTCTCTCTCTCTCTCTCTCTCTCCTCAAACTGTTCCCCAAAGTGTAATTCAAACAGAGGGCAGTTGTAAATTTAAAGAGCAATCCAATAATATTAACCAAATTAAACACTAAATTTGGACTGGTGACCATGTTTTTTTTGGGGGGGGGGATTTTTTTTGTTGTAGTAATTATTTTTCAAAGACTTGATAGCGGGTATTACTTTCTTCTGCTCTCGTTGTCCGGGAGGCAATTTAAAACGAAGTGAACTTTTGCTGTTGTACAGCCGTCTGGGGGAATTGGTACCTCGATTCTCGGGGCCGGCGGATGCTGGACCGGGTGGTGGTGGTGGTGGTGGGGCCGATAAGTGGAGTAAATAACTTGGTTTGGGGGGGCCGGGGACGGGGATGAGCGCTGGGATGGCTAATACTGTAAGATGTGAGTTTACCTGCTGCCGGGGGTAACTGGGAGGGGAGGGGTGAACCGATGTCAGGCTGAAGTAAAGACAGTAGCCAGGCAACGACTGGGGCTCCCTGGACCGAGACCAGGAGGTGTCACAACCAACGGCCATTAACACTACTCTAGTGTGTGTGTGTGTGTGTGTGTGTATGTGTGTGTCTCTGTGTGTGTGTGTGTGTGTGTGTGTGTGTGTGTGTGTGTGTGTGTGTGTGTGTGTGTGTGTGTGTGTGTGTGTGTGTGTGTGTGTGTGTGTGTGTGTGTGTGTGTGTGTGTGTGTGTGTGTGTGTGTGTGTGTGTGTGTGTGTGTGTGTGTGTGGTTCCGCTTCAGTAGGCAGAGAGGGAACAGAACAGAGAGACCTGAACTAAAACCTTACCTGATGTAGACCCAATATAAGGCTTCTGCTAGCATAGGACACGCTGGCCGTCGGTGAAACAGGGGAAACAGGGCCTGAGTTCCCATCTGGCACTAATAAGGTGGATCTCAAAATGTGCTCTAGCTGACTGACACAGTACTGACACAGTGCCACAGTACTGGCATAGTGCCACAGTACTGGCATAGTGCCTATCACCGTACTGACATAGTGCCTATCACCATACTGACACAGTACTGACGTGGTTCCACAGTACTGACATAGTTCCACAGTCCTGACATAGTACCACAGTCCTGACATAGTACCACAGTCCTGACATAGTACCACAGTACTGACATAGTTCCACAGTCCTGACATAGTACCACAGTCCTGACATAGTACCACAGTCCTGACATAGTACCACAGTCCTGACATAGTACCACAGTCCTGACACAGTAGTAGTAGTAGACCAAAGATGGCAGTGCGTACACATCGCGACGCCCAGCGTCTGCCCAGATTTCGCAAATTATCGGTAATATACCTACTAATTATATATAAGTCTGTTCACACAGAACAGTCTTGCTTTTATAACGTACACACGACAAGAACTTATTTTATACCTGTTTTTATACCTTGTAGACATGTTTTTACATCTTATAGTACCTCTGTACATTATATATTACCATGCACTTTACTGCAACATTTGCAACATTTGCAACATTTGGTTGGATGCCAAATTATTTTTCGCTATATTTTGCTTTTGCTTGAATGACAATACATTTGAATGTAGTCGTTAGTTCCACAGCACTGGCACAATCTCCGATGCCCAGGGACAACAGGAGGGGACTAAACAAAGCCCCGGAAGCAGGGCGCCATACTGACACACTGACTCACTGACACACTGACTCACTGACATGCAAACCGCTGCTCTAACACCACGCGCTCCGCGTTCCGTCTCCACAATCAAAGCGGTGTCGTCGACTCCCTGCTTAATATTCACTATGTATTCAAACGACCTACACTCTCCCTCCCTCCCTCCCTCCCTCCCTCCCTCCCTCTCTCTCTCTCTCTCTCTCTCTCTCTCTCTCTCTCTCTCTCTCTCTCGCTCTCTCGCTCTCTCGCTCTCTCTCGCTCTCTCGCTCTCTCTCGCTCACTCTATAGCCGCAGCCGTCCTTCCCTGGCAGTGATTATAACGCTAAGAGAGTAGGTGTTATTAAAATATCACACTTAAAGGATCGCCCCGGTGGTGATGGTGGCGGAGAGGCTAAACGTACCGTCTGAGTGGGAGAATCGCATAATGAGGGGCTGGAAAAAAGGAATGAGTCAGAGTCAGAGGACCCATCCATTATTAATCTTCAATAAAGCGGGCGGGATTATGATGAAAACGCACACACTCGGAGCAGCGGTGGGGGGGGTGGGAGGTGGGGGGGGTGGGAGGTGGGCTACAGGACCTGAAGGCTACAGAGGACAGCGACGCTCCCGGATGACTTGGGTCACATCCGTCCTAAATGATGCAATCAAATTTCTCTCTCGCGTGTCACCCCAACTAACTACATCCACCTCTCACTCTGATCCACCGCTGTCTCTCTATCTCTCTCTCTCTCTCTCTCTCTCTCTTTCTCTCTCTCGCTGTCTCGCTCTATCTCGGTCTCTGTCTCTCTCTCTCTTTCTCTCTCTCTCTCTCTCTCTTCTCTCTCTCTCTCTCTCTCTCTCTCTCTCTCTCTCTCTCTCTCTCTCTCTCTCTCTCTCTCTCTCTCTCTCTCTCTCTCTCTCTCTCTCTATCCTCTCTCTCTCTCTCTCTCTCTCTCTCTCTCTCTCTCTCTCTCTCTCTCTCTCTCTCTCTCTCTCTATCCTCTCTCTCTCCTCTCTGTCTCCTCCCTGTCTCTCTATGTCTCTCTCTCTTCTGAACCGGCGTATTCTCCCCTTTCCTCTCTCTCCCCACATGGGGTTTTTGTGTGCGAGTTCTCGGATTCAGTTAATTTTTTTCTTGTTGTTCATACGTTTGAGTTTGGGTGGGGGGGAGGGTGGGGTGGGGGGGTGGGGGGAGGAGGGTGATGGGGGGTGGAAGTACAGCTGGAACTTGTTTTAATAAAGACCCAGCCACTGTGTTATGAACTTATTGTATTGTGCTATATTGCTCCGGTACATTCCGGGCATTCACTCTTTCTTTCATTAACACACGCACAAACACACACACATACACACACCTTAAACTCTCTCACACACACACACACACACACACACACACACACACACACACACACACACACACACACACACACACACACACACACACACACACACACACACACACACACACACACACACACACACACACACACACACACACACACACACACACACACACACACACACACACACAGGGACCTTTTTTAATGAATGTTATCGTTTTGGGCGGATCTCTTTTGTTGATCTTCTATTTGTCACGCCGTTGTTCCTCATGTCACTTAGAGCGGATAATCAGCGGCCGCCATCTTCTCCGCCCCGTGGATGCTGTTTTTGTTTGTTGTGGACATATTATGACACCGTGTTTTGGGTTCTTATCTTGACATGATTAATTACCGCTCATCTAAAGTCTTTTCTTTTTTCTTTCTTTCGTTGAACGGGTTTACCGTAAAACTTCAGTTAATGCCCCCCCCCCCTCCCCCCGGCTTCTGTTAGCTTCAGTCACGATACTCAAACGTCAGAAGTTCGGACTTTGCGCTCGGACTCTCCCTCTCTCGGTTGCGTAGCCTGCCTCATATTTTGCACGCTCTGTTTAAGTCCCGCCTTTTTTTTTCCAACAAATGTAGATCCGGCTTAAAATGAAGACCCGCCTTTTATTCCCCAAAACGCACAGCCACGCCGCCCTGTCAAATAAATAATTGAAGTTTTGACGCAACTTGAGTCACTTTATTTTTTTTTATTTGATTCAAAATCATTACTTCATTTGTTTACTTATTCCAAAAAAATGAACTGGCCTGAATTTTGTTCATTTTAAGTCCGGGCATGAACCCTGGCACTTCCCTCATAATGATACTCATGAATACCGATTCATAATTTAGCGCTGAGCGCCGAGCGCCGAGCGCCGCCCGGCGTCACCCGTGATGTTCGGCCGGGGTCTCTGCGGCGAAGGTCCGGTTTAGAAATGAGGTTTAATAACCTGCTCGCGCTAATAGAGGCATGCTGGGTAAACGGATACCCATGGCACCGTTTTCAAATTGAAATACCGTGGTAATAAAAAACCAATCACAGCCAAGAAGAAGGTGGTTGGGTGAGGGTGGTGGGGTGGGGTGAGGGTGGTGGG
>CM051001.1:15563707-15573707 GCA_027704905.1 Muraenolepis orangiensis
CACAATAAAAACAATTATGAAAAAAAAACATTTAAGTTGCTACTGGTTTAATTTTTAATAAAATGTTTTTAAAAAAAATAGTTTTAATTCAAAGTGAATTCAAATATTTTGGTGATCACAATTGTTTTGCCAGTAAATTGTCTCTCCTACTGATATCATGATTGGATTAATTCAGAAAGAATACTATTTTTAATCAAACCGTAGCACAGCGGAGTTTTTTTTTAAATCTAATCACTTAATCGGTTTGGTGTAGTCGGCTATCCTCAAATTGCTAACTCAGCTTTTCTTTTTAAATCACATTTGACACGTTGCCTCTTTTGAAGTGCGTTTTTATTGATCCTAATCAAGAGAATTCATATCAAAAGGCTTTGTGGTCCTCATCACACAACCACACGCGTCGTCCCTCCCGTCGTTTCCAGGCCTTATCCATGTCTTTTGTGGAGGCAGACGGCCGAGTGAAACTCTTAGCTCATCCCGTGCCAAATCCCTTGTTTTTCTAAAAACCCATCGTCTCGTTCTCTGTTTGTTTGTGCCGGAAAAGCTCAGCGGGAAAAATGTTTTGTGCTTGTTTGCCTCGTCCCGCCGTCTCGCTGTTTCATCACTAACCGTTTCATTTTGTTGCGCATTTTTTTTTTTAATGGACAGGAATATGAAGCGAGATGGAGAGAGAGGGGAAGCGTGTAAGTGTCAAGGGCCACCAAGGAGCTGCTTTTACTGTGTGTCGAGATAGTAAATTAGACTTTGACTACGTAAAAGTAAAGGCTCAGAAGGGCAAAGGTCATTAGAGAGTCTACACCCTTGTTGTAGGTGACACAGGGTCTCCGTGGTGACATAGGGTCTCTATGACGACACGGAGTCTCTGTTGCATCACAGGGTCTCTGTGGCATCACAGGGTCTCCGTGGCGATGACACATGGTCTCCGTGGTGACACAGGGTCTCCGTGGTGACACAGGGTCTCTGTGACGACACAGGGTCTCCGTGGCAACACCGGGTCTCCATGGCGACACAGGGTCTCCGTGGCGACGACATAGGTCTCCGTGGTGACCAGGGTCTCGTGACGGCACAGGTCTCCGTGGTGACACAGGGTCTCCGTGGCGACACAGGGTCTCCGTGGCGACGAAACAGGGTCTCCGTGGTGACACAGGGTCTCCGTGACGACACAGGGTCTCCGTGACGACACAGGGTCTCCGTGGCGACATAATGGCATTCTGCTTCAATTCAGTCCAATCGGTCACAAAATGGCTTCCTCTCCAGTTAGCTTCCAAATGTGTTTTGTTTTTTTTGCCTCACGGCCTGCTTCAACGCGCCTGATATAGCGTGTGTGTGTGTGTGTGTGTGTGTGTGTGTGTGTGTGTGTGTGTGAGACGGAAGGAGAGGGGTCCATTGAAATAAAACGCCATGAAGTAATAAAAGTCCTAATAGGTTTATTCCTCCGTCAGGCCCCTAAGCTGCCCGACACAGTTCCGCATTTACCAAACCCTGGCAAGACAAGATGGCAGCCGCCACTTCATTCGGTGTGCCAGTTTGCAAGCACCCCTCCCACTCCCCCCTCCCCTCCCCCTCCATCCCACGGCACTCAAGGCTCCCCTGGCGCCGCCTGTCTTAAAATGCAGATGGGAGGGAGGAGGGAGGAGGGAGGAGGGAGGAGGGGGGGGGGGGGGGAGCTCCAGGCTTTGCTTCTGTGAGTTGAGGGACATTTGGGGATTGGTTTGAATTTAATGCCGCCACGTAGAAGAATCAATTTGAAGAGTTTGCCGGGTCCCCTCGCACTCACCTGGGAGTTGGAGCGAGCGACAGGGAGGGGGGGAGGGAGGGAGAGAGAGAGAGAGAGAGAGAGAGAGAGAGAGAGAGAGAGAGAGAGAGAGAGAGAGAGAGAGAGAGAGAGAGAGAGAGAGAGAGAGAAGGGGGTTGGGTGGGTGGGGGCGGAGAGGGAGAGTGGGTGGGAGAGAGTGAAGGAGAGTCGGGGGGGGGGGGGGGGGGGGGGGAGCAGCAGCAGTGAGTGGAGGAGACACTGATGGGATGGAGATGGAGAGAGAGAGAGAGCAGGGGGGGGGAGGAGAGAGAGGCAGGGAGGGTTGGGAAGCGACAGAGGGGGAGAGCGAGGAGAGGGGGGAGGGAGGGAGTGGAGGAGACACTGATGGGATGGAGAGGGAGAGAGAGGAAGAGAGAGGGAGAGATATAGAGAGGGAGAGATAGGGGAGGAGGAGGGAGAGGGAGAGATGAGGGGGGGAGAGAGAAAGAGAGAGAGAGAGAGAGAGAGAGCACACATACACATGGCAAAAGAGAGAGTGAGGGAGGCGGTGGATGGAGAGATGCAGGGTGTAGACACGGTGCTACTGAGTGATTAGAGTGTGTGTGCTGCATGGCAGGATGGCTTGAATAAAGACCAGAGAGAGATTAAGGAAAGCTAGTCAGGAGGTCTATTCAGATGGAGAGTGATACGGTGGAAGAGAGGCTGTTATTTTCTATTAGTTGGCTCAAGAAACCAAAACATTGGAATTCAACAATCAAACCCTGAACAATCGTAAGCCAGATTGGCAATACAGAAGCCATGCTGGCTATAAGAGGCAATGTAACCTCTACCTTCCTGGGGTTTACAGACAGGTTTACAGACTCAGAAAGAGAATACCTGTCTGTACGTATATATGTACCTACCGATGTGCGTGTGAATGTGTGTGCGTGTCATACGTCAGAGAGCTCTGCCGGAAAACCCAATGCATGCTGTAATTGATTGGCGGAGAATCTGTGAGCCAATCAGCTCCCTTTGTGTCCCAGCGGTGGGCTTCGCCTGCAGCATCAATACGGCGAGATTAGGCTAGGGGAGAGATTGCCCCCCCCCCCCCCCCCCCCACCCCCCCAAACACACACACACACACAGTCTCCCACCCTCACCCCCACCCTCACCCTCACCCTCACCCACACCCACTCATTAACCCTCATCACCGCCATGTCTGACACCTCACCAGGGGGCGGACTGACAGACAGACAGACACAGACTGGGAGGGAGCCAGACAGAAAGACTGATAGACAGACAGACAGGGAGGGAGGGAGACAGACAGACGACATACAGACAGACGGGGAGGCAGGGAGACAGACTGAGAGACAGACGGGGAGGCAGGGAGACAGACTGAGAGACAGACGGGGAGGCAGGGAGACAGACTGAGAGACAGACGGGGAGGCAGGGAGACAGACTGAGAGACAGACGGGGAGGCAGGGAGACAGACTGAGACAGACAGACAGGGAGGCAGGGAGACAGACTGAGAGACAGACGGGGAGGCAGGGAGACAGACTGAGAGACAGACGGGGAGGGAAGGAGACAGACTGAGAGACAGACGGGGAGGGAGGGAGACAGACTGAGAGACAGACGGGGAGGCAGGGAGACAGACTGAGAGACAGACGGGGAGGCAGGGAGACAGACTGAGAGACAGACGGGGAGGAAGGGAGACAGACTGAGAGACAGACGGGGAGGGAGGGAGACAGACTGAGAGACAGACGGGGAGGCAGGGAGACAGACTGAGAGACAGACGGGGAGGGAGGGAGACAGACTGAGAGACAGACGGGGAGGCAGGGAGACAGACTGAGAGACAGACGGGGAGGCAGGGAGACAGACTGAGAGACAGACGGGGAGGGAGGGAGACAGACTGAGAGACAGACGGGGAGGCAGGGAGACAGACTGAGAGACAGACGGGGAGGGGGGGAGACAGACTGAGAGACAGACGGGGAGGGGGGGAGACACGGCAGGCAGACACGCTGCCGTACATTTGTACACACACACAATCATGCACGCGCACACACACTGATACACACACACACTGATACACACACACACTGATACACACACACACTGATACACACTGATACACACACACACTGATACACACTGATACACACACACACTGATACACACACACACACAGATACACACACACACTGATACACACACACACTGATACACACACACACTCACGTCTCGGTGTGGCGGAAGTAAGCGCTCTACTGAGGGTCCTCTAGCGCCCTGCTGAGAACTCCTCTGACTTCTGGGACAGCAGGTGTTTATAAAGTGGCTCAAAGGATCACATGAACCGAGTGCTCCCGGGGACCCCACCCACAAGCCCCCACCCACAAACACCCACCCACAAGCCCCCACCCACAAGCCCCACCCACAAGCCCCACCCACAAGCCCCCACCCACAAGCCCCCACCCACAAACACCCACCCACAAGCCCCACCCAAACACCCACCCACAACACCCACCCACAAGCCCCCACCCACAAACACCCACCCACAAGCCCCCACCCACAAACACCCACCCACAAGCCCCCACCCACAAACACCCACCCACAAGCCCCCACCCACAAACACCCACCCACAAGCCCCACCCACAACACCACCACAAGCCCCACCCACAACACCCACCCACAAGCCCCCACCCACAAACACCCACCCACAAGCCCCCACCCACAACCCCACAAGCCCCCACCCACAACACCCACCACAAGCCCCCACCCACAACACCCACCCACAAGCCCCCACCCACAACACCCACCCACAAGCCCCCACCCACAAACACCCACCCACAAGCCCCCACCCACAAACACCCACCCACAAGCCCCCACCCACAACACCCACCCACAAGCCCCCACCCACAAGCCCCCACCCACAGCCCCCACCCACAAGCCCCCACCCACAGCCCCCACCCACAAACACCCACCACATCACCCACCACAGCCCCCACCCACAAGCACCCACCCACAGCACCCACCACAGCCCCCACCCACAATCCCCCACCCACAAGCCCCCACCCACAAGCACCCACCCACAAGCACCCACCCACAAGCACCCACCACAGCCCCCACCCACAAGCCCCCACCACAGCCCCCACCCACAAGCCCCCACCCACAAGCCCCCACCCACAAGCACCCACCCACAAGCACCCACCCCTAGTATTTGAATACGCAGGCTGTCCTTTAAAGCTTGCCTGTGTTTTTTCTTTCCTTTCATCCAACTGGTGGCCTCTCGGTTCCTCGGGCCACGTCTTCCTCCCCCGCCGTGTTCGGTTCAGGTTGGGGGGGGGGGGGGGGTGGGGGGGGGGTTCAGGGCTTCTTCTGGAAGCTTCTCACATCGGTCAAAGCGGCCCGGAGCGGAGTTAATAAAGCAGACTAGACCTCTCCCCTCCTCCTCATCCTCCCCCCTCCTGCCCCAGATGTCGCGGATCAGGCCGCAGCCGCTCTCCCTGGCCGGGGCTTTATTTCCTCACTGTGTACACAGATCAGGCAGGTTGCCTCTCGCATCCCTCCCCCACCTCCTCCCTCTCTTCTCCCTCCCCCTCCTCCACCTCCTCCCTCTCTTCTCCCTCCCTCCTCCCTTCCTCCCATCTCCCCCTGCTGCCACCTCGCTCACCTCCTTTTGAAAACCGCACACAAAGCCACACAGAGATGGTGTAGTGCGCCAGGCTTTTCTTTCCTCGGCGAGACGAGGGCGAGCGGTGGTGGTGGAGGAGGTGGAGGAGGGTGGGGGGGGGGGGCGGAGGGTGAGAGGGTGTGGGTGGAGGAGGGTGGGGGAGATCTTTTGAACATCCATCGCGATGTCACCCGTGTGACCGCCTCACTGCGGGTGGTTTACAAGGACCTGCTTGCTTTTGGTTCCCCCGCGCTGGAAACCTGAGGAATAAATAGCCTGATGTTTTATCCTCCGGGCTGACCCTTGCCTTTTTGTCTATCGCCTCTCTCTCTCTCTCTCTCTCTCTCTCTCTCTCTCTCTCTCTCTCTCTCTCTCTCCTCTCTCTCTCTCTCTCTCTCTCTCTCTCTCTCTCTCTCTCTCTCTCTCTCTCTCTCTCTCTCGCACGCCCTCCCTCATTCTGTCTCTCTCTCTCTCTCGTTGTTTCTGTCGCTCTCTGTTTCTGTCTCTCTCTCTCTCTGTTTCTGTCTGTCTCTCTCTCTCTCTCTCGCGCTCTCTCTATCTCTCTCTCTCTCGCTCGTTCTGTCTCTCTCTCCATCTGTCCCTCGGTCTGTCTGTCTGTCTGTCTGTCTGTATCTCTTGTCTCTCGCTCTCTCCTTCTGGGGTGTAGCTCTCTTCTCTTCATCCTCTGGTGTGTAGCTCTCTCTCTCTCTCCTCCTCCTCTGGTGTATAGCTCTCTCTCTCTCCTCCTCCTCTAGCTGTCTCTCTCTCCTCCTCCTCCTCCTCTGGTGTGTAGCTCTCTCTCTCTCTCTCCTCCTCCTCTAGCTGTCTCTCTCTCCTCCTCCTCCTCCTCCTCTGGTGTGTAGCTCTCTCTCTCTCTCTCCTCCTCCTCCTCTGGTGTGTAGCTCTCTCTCTCTCTCTCCTCCTCCTCCTCTGGTGTGCTCTCTCTCTCTCTCCTCCTCCTCTGGTGTGCCTCATGCTCTCTCTCTCTTCTCTCTCCTCCTCCTGGTGTGTAGCTCTCTCTCTCTCTCTCTCTCTCTCTTCTCCTCCTCTGGTGTGTAGCTCTCTCTCTCTCTCTCTCTCTCTCTCTCTCTCTCTCTCCTCTCTCTCTCTCCTCTCTCTCTCTCTCTCTCTCTCTCTCTCTCTCTCTCTCTCTCTCTCTCTCTCTCTCTCTCTCTCTCTCTCTCTCTCTCTCTCTCTCTCTCTCTCCCCCTCTGGTGTTTAGCTCTCTCTCTCTTCTCCCCCTCTGGTGTGTAGCTATCTCTCCTCTCTCTCTCTCTCTCTCTCTCTCTCGTCTCTCTCTCTCTCTCTCTCTCTCTCTCTCTCTCTCTCTCTCTCTCTCTCTCTCTCTCTCTCTCTCTCTCTCTCTCTCTCTCTCTCTCTCTCCTCTCTCTCTCTCTCTCTCTCTATTCTCCTCCTCTGGTGTGTAGCTCTCTCTCTCTCTCCTCCTCCTCTGGTGTGTAGCTCTCTCCCTTCTCCTCCTCCTCTGGTGTATAGCTCTCTCTATTCCCCGCCTCTGGTGTATAGCTCTCTCTCACTCCCTTATTCTCCTCCTCTGGTGTATAGCTCTCTCTCCTCCTCCTCTGGTGTGTAGCTCTCTCCCTCTCTTCTCCTCCTCTGGTGTGTAGCTCTCTCTCTCCTCCTCCTCTGGTGTGTAGCCTCTCTCCCTTCTTCTCCTCCTCTGGTGTGTAGCTCTCTCTCTCTCCTCCTCTGGTGTGTAGCTCTCTCTCTCTCTCTCTCCTCCTCCTCTGGTGTGTAGCTCTCTCTCTCTCTCTCCTCCTCCTCTGGTGTGTAGCTCTCTCTCTCTCTCTCTCTCTCTCTCTCTCTCTCTCTCTCTCTCTCTCTCTCTCTCCTCTCTCTCTCTCTCTCTCTCTCTCTCTCTCTCTCTTCCCGTTACCTCTAAACTCTCCTCTTGGTTCTTTTTTTTTTCGTGCTCTCTTGTCTAAAATTGAGAGCCCAACATTCGGTAATTGAAGATCATTGTCTCTCCTTAGACCCACAGGATTTGCGATGTCTCCGGCGCCGCCTGGCGCCCGGGCTTCCCTCCCATCCTCCTCCTCCTCCTCCTCCTCCTCCTCCTCCTCCTCCTCCTCCTCCTCCTCCTCCTCCTCCTCCTCCTCCTCCTCTCCTCCTCCTCCTCCTCCTCTGATATCTCGCCAATTTGACTCTCTTTCTGTTTCGGTTTGTTTTGTTTAGTCTTTTTGGTTTGGCTTTGCTCCCCCCTCCCTCCCCCCTCCCCCCCCCCCCCCTCCCTTCCCCCCCTCCCTCCCCCCTCCCCCCCCCTCTCCCTCCCCCCTCTCCATCCCCTCTCCCTCCCCCCTCCCTTCCCCCCCTCCCCCCCCCTCCCTCCCCCCTCTCCTCCCCCCCCTCCCTCCCCCCTCCCCCCTCTCCATCCCCTCTCCCTCCCCCCTCTCCCCCCTCCCTTCCCCCCCCTCTCTCCCCCCTCTCCCCCCCTCCCCCCCCCCTCCCTCCTTTCCTACCTGCACATAAACTCCACAAGCCTGTTCCCGGAATTGGATTTTCATTTGAGATGAACGAGAGAGAGTGCCTTTTTCTACCGTCCATTTTCTTTTCTCTTTTCTCTCTCTCTCTCCCCCCCCCCCCCCCCCTCCTCTCTCTCTCCCCCCCCCCTCTCTCTCTCTCTCCCCCCCGCCCTCTCTCTCTCTCTCTCTCTCCCGCCCTCTCTCTCTCTCTCCCCCCCTCAACTCTCCCTTCACTTCATTCAAGTCCGTCTCTCTCTATCGGCTCCTGTGAATTATCGCTCATCCCTGGGCCTGCGGAAGAGAAGCTTATTTTCTTGTTAGAGCCATGAGGGTCGGCTTGGTGGTACAGGGTACTCTCTCTCTCTCTCTCTCTCTCTCGCTCTCTCTCTCTCTCTCTCTCTCTCTCTCTCTCTCTCTCTCTCTCTCTCTCTCTCTCTCTCTCTCTCTCTCTCTCTCTCTCTCTCTCTCTCTCTCTCTCCTCTCTCCTCTCTCCTCTTTCTCTCTCCTCTTTCTCCTTTCTATCCTCTCCTCTCTCTCTCTCTCTCTCTCTCTCTCTCTCTCTCTCTCTCTCTCTCTCTCTCTCTCTCTCTCTCTCTCTCTCTCTCTCTCTCTCCTTTCTCTCCTCTCTCCTCTCTCTCCTCTTTCTCTCTCCTCTTTCTCCTTTCTACCCTCTCTCTCTCTCTCTCTCTCTCTCTCTCTCTCTCTCTCTCTCTCTCTCTCTCTCTCTCTCTCTCTCTCTCTCTCTCTCTCTCAAAATCCCCCAAAGAAGTTGTTTTTCATGAAATGTGTTGTTAGAGTTGGGAAGTGAATTATTACTATTACAATATTGATTATTAAGAGCTATTGTGTGTGTGATTTAAGAAAAAAAATTTACCAACTCGGTGTGTGTGCGTGTGTGTGTGTGTGTGTGCGTGTGTGTGTGCGTGTGTGTGTGTGTGTGTGTGTGTGTGTGTGTGTGTGTGTTCGTTCATAACCCACAGAGCCGATGGACACACCAATGTGTTCCTGTCATTGGCTGAATGCTGTGTGGGTGAAACAAACATCTCATTCATCCATTCATTATTTCAGAATATAAAATTTCTACACAAAAGGCATTATTTCCCAGCCATAAACGATAGACGTAACTAAGTAATCCTATTAACCTGGGTATGTAACGTCTCAAAATTATTTCCAATGGATATGACATTAAAAGTGCTGTTAAAATAAGTATGTATCCTGACAGAATTCAGTGCATAATATTATACAATTAGTTAGATTACCCTTTTAAATTTTTTTAATATTCCTCAAATTCAGCTAGACAGCCACTGGACTACTATTTTTTATGTTTGTGGCGCCTTATAAGAATATTAATTAAAACGAGGCCCATTTGCTGCCAGTGGGTTGACATGCATCCGATAAGCTCATAGAAACCCTTCGCGAATCATGGAACTACTAATTACTTTAAAACATACTTTAAGACATTAATGTGGATCGTCATCACATTTCCCTGTGTTTTTATTTGATTTAATTTTTTATGGAAAAGGAGGCGTAACCGCATGTCTCTGCGAGTAAAAACAGACTCTCCTCGCCAAATGCCAGCGCTTTGTCGGCTATTTCGGTAAATAAATAGGGCTACATTAAAATATATCCATCTTAAAGGAGGTGTTCCGAGGCCGCTTTATGCCCGCACATAAACCTTCCCCCGTAAAATCTTAACGCCCGGCCGTTAATCATGACACGCTGTCCAATCCACCTGAGTGATGTGAAGCAAGCAGATCGGCCGCCGGCGAGCGCCAGTGATGATATGCAGAATATAACGTTATGACGTCATTTTTTATTAATTTTTTTTAATTTTTTTAAACCTTTACATTCTCACCGTTTTCAGGAACGTCATCTCGGGCAGAATGCAAGAACGGTTAACAATTATACTATATCGCTCCCATTCGGGAACAGTTGGAAAACATTACGTTTTTCAAGCCCTTCATAATTATAACTTAAACTTAAAACTTTAAAACATTTGGGGTGGCCATAAATTACAATAAAAATAAAAATGTCAAAATAATAATAAAAATATAAATTAACAGGCTGAGTGCAGTGGCGCTAGTAGTGCAGTGGCGCTAGTATTGCAGTGAAGCTAGCAGT
>CM051001.1:15576207-15581207 GCA_027704905.1 Muraenolepis orangiensis
ACACACACACACACACACACACACACACACACACACACACACACACACACACACACACACACACACACACTGTAGCACACACACACACACACACACACACACACACACACACACACACACACACACACACACACACACACACACACACACACACACACACACACACACACACACACACACACACACACAGTAGCACACACACACACACACACAGACACACACTGTAGCACACACACACACAGACACACACTGTAGCACACACACACACATACACTGTAGCACACTGCAAATGCACTTTTTCTGGGAACTGGCCCGATGCCCGGCAGAGCATAAAGCTATTGATAGCGGCGCTTGTGTTGTGTCACTCCCGACACGCTCGTCCATAATTAAACAAGTGGAGGAGGAGTCTAACGGTAGTGTATGTTCCCCTGTAACGAGAGGCTGACTGCGGAGTGGACCGACGAAGGTGATCGTCCGTTGGATGTTGACAGAAGGAGAGAATCGTTTGTGATTCACCTGTAGAGAAGGTTTCCTGTACGGTTGTCGGCGGCTAATATGCAGCCGCTGATTGGGTTCATCGTCTGTATTGGTCACATACATGGAAACACAGAGGGAGATTAGTTTCTCTGCATTTAACCCCATCCTAGTGTTAGGAGACAGTTGCAGCTATGTTTATATATATTTTCTCACCAGCGGCCACTCAAAGCACTTCACCATTATGCCTCACATTCACCCATTCAGGGTTCTTTGCTCAGAGACACCTTGACACTTGGCTTTCGAACCAGCAACCTTTCGGTTGCCGGACAACCCGCTCTACCTCCTGAGATACTGCCCCCCCCGTGAACTTTCTGGTAATTCAAATGATAGCTAGGCCAAACATTTCGAAAGGTGAATAATGACTTTACTAATAATGTGTATTTCCTGTACGATATTCCATTACGGAAAAAGGTGAACGTAAGCAAAGCTTCCCGACAAGGCCAGAAGACGACAGCCCGTTCGTAACATCAGCCGTCACCCATTTTGACACCGTTAAGACTTTCTTTCTTCCACCGTCAGGAGATTTTCCTAAAACTCCTCAAGCCTCCGCTTTGGGGTTGCGGACGACTTGTCTCTGGTTGTCTGTGACCCGTCAAGATCCTCCTCCTCCTACTCCACCTCCTCCTCCTCCCTCCCTCCCCCCCCCAACCCTCAAGCAAGACGGGGAGGAAGACACGCTTTAAACTGACTCCAAAAAAAAACCTTTTAATGATTATGAAGTCCTCCTCCTCCTCCTCCTCCTCCTCCTCCTCCTCTTCCTCCTCCTCCTCCTCCTCCTCCTCCTCTCGCAGCCTCTCCTGCCTCCCGCCCCCGCCCCCCCCCCCCCCCCCCCAGAAGATCTCTCTTCTGAAGCTGCCACCGGCCCGCGGGGACCAGGGATTTCAAACTCATGGCCGTTGCAGTTTTGCCTGCGCTTGACAGGGTGTCTGACAGGCTCTCTGTTTGGCCCGGGCCGAGGCAACACGGAGCTTTCTGCCCAACGCCGCTCACCTGTCACTCCTGCTGCCAGGGTAAAGGGGGGGAGGATGTGTTTGTGTGTGTGTGTGTGTGTGTGGGGGTGGGGGGGTGGGGGGTGGGTGGTGGGTTTAGCCCTACCTACCTGGGCAGACTTTTGGATGGAGAAGGTGGTGAAGAAGGAAAGACAGAGGGTTCTGTAGTTCAAGTCCAAGTGTGTTCTTATCAGATGGAATTTTCATGACGGTCGTATTAGGTAAGATTTCATAAAATTTCATCAAGTTGCAACTTGCTATGATTATTTTAAATTTCCATTTATATATATTTTTTAAAGAAAGTAATGCTTCATTAAAACATACAAATAACCTCTCCAAACCCTGGGTTGTTTGTGGCGGTAAGTGTAGAGCGGTAATGACAAGAGTTTGACTTTGACAGTGATACGCCAGCCTTACACAAGACTACTGCAAACCGCTGCCGGCTAAAGCTCATTGCCATGGGCCAGCTTGTGCTCTCTAAAACACACCAACACCAAAACGCACTCGCACGCACACACACCACACACACCACACACACACACACACACACCACACACACCACACACACACACACACACACACACACACCACACACACAGAATCACACTCCTCTCCAAATATAGAAAAATCGCTTGAGCCGTGTCCAGAAGCATGTTTCTCCCTCATCCGTCGTGCGGTGTGTGTGTGTGTGTGTGTGACAGAATGCGATCTTCATTTCATCCATCATCTCTACTTTCACAGTGATCCCCTGGCCCCCCCCCCTTCCTTCCTTCCTTCCTCCCTTCTTCCCTTCCTTCCTCCCTCCACAGGAAGCACCGACCCTGTCGGGCTTGGTGGCACCAAGCGGGGGGGGGTCTTTCCTGGGTCGCTCTCGCTCAAGGAAACCCAACCCCCGTATGCCAGGCACACCGCCTCCCACCCTCCCCCCTTTTCCCCCTTCATGTCCATTAGCCGCCACCCGCCTACCCCCCCCACCCCCCCACCCCCACTCCCCCTCTCCTCTGAGACCACAGCCTTTAGAAGAGCAGGAAGAAAGAGAGAGGTTGGGTCTGAGGGGGAGGGAGGGAGGGAGGGAGGGAGGGAGGGAGGAGGGAGGAAGGTGGTAGCGGTTGGTTGTGGCGGGGTCGAGCGGGGGGTCAAGGGGGCAGGTTCAGTTCACCTGCTGTCAGGTGGACGCCGCGAGCCGAGAGGACACCCTAGACCTCTATCTAATCTCTTATCTCCTAATGAGTCATGGAGACGTCAGGGGGCTTTCAAAGCCGCAGTGTGGGGCCTTTTGTATCCCGCAGACTAATTACATCGCACCAGCTTAGCGCCGGACAAAACCGGGGATTGAGAGAGGGAAAGTGATCCGATAGAGAGTGTCTGGACGGGGGGCCTACCTGGCCCTGGGCTCTGGTTACCCAGGCTGGGGGATTGGGATAGAGCCTCCACACAGGCCTCCGTTGTTACCCAGGGCCACGTTTGATCCGCCTTGGGTTTCACGGAAGGCCTCCGCATACCGAGGGCTCTCGCTTCTTTTCTCTTGGAGAAAGTCTTTCTCAGGACAACCGGGAAAGAGGATTAACCTCCGAGTGGGTAAGATTTTTGCGGGTTTAAAATGTAGCTGCATTACAGAAAGTGCACAACAGATTAGATGACCGGACAGACAATGGGCTTCTTATTCCGTTTGTCGGGAGCGTTGGAGGTAGCTGAAACCTTTATTATTATTATTTTTTTTTGTTTCACTTTGGAACCCACACACACAGCACATGTGTCTGTTTTGGGGGTGCTATTGTAGTTGACAGTTAAAATAGACAGGAATTTATGTTCAACAAAGGTTCACAGGTTTTCCGTCAAACCTGGTTTGCCGTAAGCTTAAGCTGCTTATGTTTGGTTTCTTCGATTTAAGGCCGTTTCGGAACTTAAGACTTCTAGAACTGTATCCACCGCTGAAGCTTAATCACAACCGAGGCTTCCCCGCCATGTCAGTTGACTTGTGCGATGGCAGACAAAATGGACGACATCCTCAGGTGACATCTCGGTCCCTTTAAGGGTTGACGACTTCCTCCCGGATTATCTTACTCCCTGTCTACCTCAAAATCTCCCTATATGAAAATAAAATATGTAAAAAATTAATTTGTTTGGGACTTTTCTGGAACTTTAGACCTAGGTTCTTGGACTGTATCCACCTGCATGTGCCTTTTAGTAGCAGTCCAGCTCCCCCAGTCTCTCCGCTCCACCCCACCCAATCCCTCACCGCCCTGCGCCTGGTTTCCTCTAGAGTCCATCTCCTCCATCTCCTGTGGGAAGGTGGATGAATAATTAATCAGTGAAACAAGGGGGAAATTATCAAACAATATGCTGTAGAGCGTTCACTCTAATGGCGTGTGGCCCATGGCTAATGGCTGGAGCAGCCCACCAGAGGACCCCTAACTCTCAACTTACTTATCCCCACGGGTGAGGGGAGTATGGGTTGTAAACCAGCTAACCCCCCCCCCCCATCCCTCACCCCCGCCACTTCCAGACGGCCCTTCGCCAGATTTATGGTTCCCATTTGTTTCTGCAGTCCACAGCAGAAAGCTTTAGGAGGGCTTGTTTTGTATAGGGTGCGTCTTCCGGAACAAGCCGCCGCCGCCGCCGCCGCCCGCCCGCTCACCGCCCGCACCGCTACCGCCGCTGGGACCGCAGCGGCCCGGAAAGCAGTAAATATGGCGGTCTCCGTCTCCCAGGGTCCCGTAGTGCGCCTATCCATGCAATCGCTAAGGGGAAACCCCTTGGCGATTTGAGCGGAATACCCCCACCCCCCCCCCCCCCTTCCCTGGTTTATGGCGTGTGCTGTGTACTCATTAGCTTGCTATGCTAGCCACTGTGTTTTTATTCATCCATTTTGTTGGTGCCCTCGGCGGAGGTTATTTTATATTTCCCACAATTTGTTAGGCTTTATGGTGGCTGTCAGCCCGGGCCGGGGGAAGAGAGCAGGTTTCTGGGTCCCACTGTTTTTTCCGCCCTACTGTTCCTTGTCAACGGACTATTATTAAGACGCATCTGCCTCCCGTCTCCAGAACTGAGACGGCCTCGGCCCCATGGTGGAGTTTCGGTTTTTTAAAGAACCATCCTGATCGACTGATCCTGAGATCAGTCGCCACGGGGGCCAGTTTGAGGATCAACTTATTTTCTTGTCCTTTGGAATACTTCTTGAAAACCCCAACCCCCCACACCCCCACCCACACCCCCACCCCCACCCCCACCCCCACCCCACCCACACCCACCACCCCCACCCACACCCCCACCCCCCACCCCCACCCACACCCACACCCACCCCACCCACACCCACCCCCACCCACACCCACACCCCCACCCCCACCCCACCCACCACCCACCCACACCCACCACCCCCACCCACACCCACACCCACCCCCCCCCACCCATCCCCCCCCACCTAAATAAAAAAGTCCCAGCCTTCGTATTTTTTTGGTTTTTCTAGATCTTCTT
>CM051001.1:15588707-15601207 GCA_027704905.1 Muraenolepis orangiensis
AGATAGATAGATAGATAGATAGATAGATAGATAGATAGATAGATAGATAGATAGACAGATAGACAGATAGACAGATAGATAGATAGATAGATAGATAGATAGATAGATAGATAGATAGATAGATAGATAGACAGATAGAAGATAGATAGATAGATAGATAGATAGATAGATAGATAGATAGATAGATAGATAGATAGATAGATAGATGAATAGGCTGGGGTTTGCTATATAGGCTGTCCATGTATACGCCCCGACTGGACACTTGACTCCTACTTGTGATGTCACAAAGGGATAGGGTGTTTTTTAAAGCTGCTGGTTCATCAACGGCTCATCACCTCACACCTTGCTGGTGAAATATGGGCCCTCTATGCAAACCAGGATGAATGTGTGAAACCTCCTGACTCCCGCTAATCCAAACAGGCGGTCGAACGGGGTGCTTTTTTTGGAACAGGCCAAGGTGTCGAAATGACGCAACCTGAGTTCCAAATCAGCTCACAAAAAAACAACAAGCCGGTAATCCGATTGGCTGAGACCCTGGAAGTCTAAAATGGAGGATAACCATCACACACACACACACCCACACACACCACACACACACCACACACACACACACACACACCACACACACACACACACATGTCACACGTGTCCGGACCTCAGCAGGCCTTCCGCCAGAGTTTTTAGGTTGGTGCATGACATGATATACGGTAGATAGCCTAATGGCGCGTAATGACTTCACCGCTAAGAGCTCTTGCCCGGGAGATCTTGGGCCCGCGACAGCGGCCCGTTAAATGGGGATCCATTTCCTGTGATGTCATCACAAGCTGATGCCATCAGGAGACACTCTCTGGGTAACACAAATCTGCCCGGGGGTCCCTAATGACTTGGTTTGCGATTTGTTTGTCAGGGGCCCCTCCGTCTGCCTGTATAAAAAGCGATGTTTGCCATCGTAAATTGTGGTCACGTGATTGTGACAGGAACTATTTTTAAAATGAGAAATGTTAGGCAACTAAGTACAATAAAAGTGAGTGCATACCTGGGTCAGGTGACACCACCCCTAGGTGGGACCCCCTGACCCCGCCACACAGACAGGACCGCAACACTCAAAACTTGAGTACATGAAACGCCTTAAATATTAATTAATATACCTGCACGTGTACAGCATGTGGTCCACTCTTGGCCCTCCTCATGTCCACAAAATCAATTCCACCCAAAAAATGTTTCTTTCTTTCTTTCTTTCTTTCTTCCCTCCCTCTCCCCCGGCCCCTCATGTCCAAACATCCGTGGACATATAGATTCTGTCTATCCCCCGGAACCCCTCTGTGTGTGTGTGTGTGTGTGTGTGTGTATGGTGGTTATATTTCATGTAACCCTCCCTCGCCCCCTCCCCCTCCCCCTCCCCCTCCCCCTCCCCCCTCCCCCCTCCACCCGTTCAGACGTCAACACCTCCGGTACACCACCAACAGCTCGGCCGTGTTGGCGTGTGGCCCGGGCACGTGGGGTGCGGCCCTAATCCTCGCCGTCCCGCCGCTAGAATGAAAGGGAGAAGCTTCACTACTGAGGAGGAGGGGGGAGAGGGGGAGGGGGGGTTGAGGGGGGGAGAGAGAGAGAGAGAGACGAGGTGAAGGACGAGACGGAGGACCGAGGCAGGTCCTACTTTCGCCAAATAAGAACGGAGAGGCGATTTGGAGAGAGGGAGGGAGGGCGGGAGGGAGGGAGGGAGGGAGGGAGGTTGAGAGAGGTAGAGGGAATTGGAGAGAGAGAGAGAGGAGAGAGAGAGAGAGAGAGAGAGAGAGAGAGAGAGAGAGAGAGAGAGAGAGAGAGGGAGAGGAACATCTTTGAAGATACCAAGAGCTGTCAAAATAGACAGAAGTCTTAACAGACAAGCACTTGTGTCAACAGTGGTGGCGGTGTGTGGATCCCAGGGTGTGCCGAGTGTGACCTACTTTTCCTGGAGGTTCGGTTTGAGGTTTGAGACGCAGATGAACCGGGACCCGGGCCCACGGGCTGCGGACAACATTTATTAAGATTAGAACGTTGCGTTTATTTTTGCCCTTGGCCAAGTGGGAAAAATGCATAAGTGTGGTTGAATGGTTTAGAAGTTGGACTAAATTGCTGCCTCTTGTCAGTTACTATTCAGTGCTTACGAAAACATGCACCCCACACGTGTGTGTGTGTGTGTGTGTGTGTGTGTGTGTGTGTGTGTGTGTGTGTGTGTGTGTGTGTGTGTGTGTGTGTGTGTGTGTGTGTGTGTGTGTGCCAAAATCGAATCAACTGTGCCTTGGCCCATAAGTAATCCAAGCACCAAGTTGTTGGTGCATAACTAAAAAGTTATCTTGCTAACAGACCAAAAAAAACCCAGACAAACCTCCTCTCATCTAATGATGCATGTGTGTCGCACAATGTGTGCCCCTCTCAACACCTCCTGATGACTTGTGTGTCGTGTTGTTAAAAGGAACCTTTATTTCCCCTTGATGTGTCATTGCGATTGCCATTTTGAATTTAATTCCAATCTGTGACATCACAATGTGAAAGGGTCCACCGACCCTCCGGACAAAAACTACTCCTACGAGAGAACGACTGGTCACCAGAAGTACATTTATAAGTGCATTTCATTTCCAAGCTTCCAAGAAGCAAAAAAACAGTGCTCAAAGTAAAAGTACAATAGATCAAACATCAACATGACGCCTAAAACTTTTGCTGAGCAAATGTGTTGAAATGGCAACACATTCCAAATCTGTTAGTGCAAAAAACCCTCTCTTAATCTGATTGGCCGAGAGCAGCCCGCTCGCCACCCGCCATCTCAGACGCGCTGCTCATTCATGACCACGCAGACGAGAGGGGGGGAAAGAGACCCGTCCCGTCCCCCACCATCCCCCCCTCGCTCTGCGTTCTCCTGACAGGCTTAGCCTCCGATTCGAGGGGGATGTGTTATCTCCCGACTTCAAAATTCATAAATCTTTAAGATCAGACGAAATTGAAGCGGTTTGAGCGCCGGGAGGAGAGAGATTGACACGACACTTCGTAGGCACACGGCATGCTAATGCTCCCTCAATGCATACCTGGCTGTCTGTCTGTCTGCCTGTCTGTTTGTCTGTCTGTCTGTCTGTCTGTCTGTCTGTCTGCCTGTCTGTCTGCCTGTCTGTCTGTCTGTCTGTCTGTCTGTCTGTCTGTCTGTCTGTCTGTCTGTCTGTCTGTCTGTCTGTCTGTCTGTCTATCTGTCTGCCTGACTGCCTGTCTGTCTGTCTGTCTGTCTGTCTCTCTGTCTGTCTGTCTGTCTGTCTCTCAGCCTCAATGCATACCTGTCTGTCTGTCTGTCTGTCTCTCAGCCTGTCTGTCTGTCTGTCTCTCAGCCTGTCTGTCTGTCTGTCTCTCAGCCTGTCTGTCTGTCTGTCTGTGTGAATGAGTATTTCCTGTCAAAAACATATGAATGTGTTTCCTGTATTGTAGTCACTATATCAATGTGTGAGCCTTGTAGGAATGGCCTCTGTAATGTTCCAAATGGCGGCATTAGGTGTTAGGAGTATGGCCGTCTGATGGTGTACTTTACGGCGCATGGCTCCCTGGGCCCGCTGAACAGGCCTCACCACGGACTCCAAATAAGGATGCATTGCCACCTTCCCTCCCTCTGTTGTTTTTCCTCTCTGTCTCTCTCTCTCTCTCTCTCTCTCTCTCTCTCTCTCTCTCTCTCTCTCTCTCCTCCTCTCTCTCTCTCTCCTCTCCTCTCTCTCTCTCTCTCTCTCTCTCCCCTCTTTCTCCCCCTCTCGCTCTCTCTCTCTCTCTCTCTCTCTCTCTCTCTCTCTCTCTCTCTCTCTCTCTCTCTCTCTCTCTCTCTCTCTCTCTCTCTCTCCTCTCTCTCTCTCTCTCTCTCTCTCTCTCCCCTCTCTTCATCCCCTCTCTCTCTCTCTCTCTCTCTCTCTCTCTCTCTCTCTCTCTCTCTCTCTCTCTCTCTCTCTCTCTCTCTCTCTCTCTCCCCCCCTCTTTCATCCCCCCCTCTCGCTCGCTCTCTCTCTCTCTCTCTCTCTCTCTCTCTCTCTCTCTCTCTCTCTCTCTCTCTCTCTCTCTCTCTCTCTCCAGCTCATTCTCATTCTCAAGGCTTCTGTTGTCTTGCTCTGTTGTGCCAAGATAAATTCTAAATTGCATCACCTCTTTGTAACTGTGTGTGTGTGTGTGTGTGTGTGTGTGGTCACCGCGGTATAGATGGAATATAATGGGCTTGGTATCTCTTAAGATATGAGTTGGAACACCAGACTGTAAGGCCTAGATGTAGGCACAATCCCATTTGCGTTCCAACTTACCCCCTTCGCAAGAAGAGTTCTTCAAAGGGTAGTGGTTGAAATCTCCCCCCCCCCCCCCCTTATAAAATGGTACGACCCTTCTGGACCTTTCTGGTACGTCATCAGTAAGTCACACGACCACATTCTATTTTTATAAATACATTTTTTGACTATTTAAGTAGTCAGAGGCCATGCGTCACGCGTCCTTGTCGAGGCGGTATTAAAACAGGTCCGTTGGCCAAAAGGTTTAGTAGCTTTTAGCTATACACAATAATGGCCGCCCACCAGGAACCCTGCCGCCATAACTTACTGAACAAGTGAAAGGCATTTGCAGCTTGGCGCAGTTATGGCTCTGTAGTAAACCTCCCGATGACACCTCCTGCTGTTTGAAAGCATTTTTTGGTTTTAAGTTAGAATGATTTTGGATATTCAACTGAAAACAAACTAACTACAAAAAGTAGCGATTGCGGTAAATTGGCTAGCAGGGCAAAAACTATAATTCTTTTTTTAAGGACGTGCGGTAGACTTTTTCGGCAACGTTAATACTTATTTATTTAGTTTAATGACTGTTTTAATGCAGTTGTATTATTGTCAGCGTTAGTATTATGTCTTATTATGTATGTATAGTATTATGTTTATTATACTGACTCTCTTTTAAACCGCGTTGCCGTCCAATGTGCCGATCCGTGAAGCGTTATCGCTGGTTATATTTATTTGCAACGCTATCTGTAATTGCGGCAAGAACACACACACACACACACACACACACACACACACACACACACACACACACACACACACAGCGTCACGATGCTCTACTAGCGTAATGCTAGCTCCCGGTTTCCCGGCGACCGCGTGCTAGTGGCAGCAGGGCCTTTGAAACACGTTTTGTCTCCTTTTTTAATGTCATGTTTATTAAACGACTTGTTCTTTGATCTCTGTTGCGTGGGGGGGGGGGGATCTTCCCATGCACATAATTTTTTCCATCTCCATGATTTTAATGGAGCGATGTGTGTGTGCGTGTACGTGTGTGTGTGTGTGTGTGTGTGTGTGTGTGTGTGTGTGTGCATGTACGTGTGTGTGTGTATGTGTGCGTGTGTATGTGTGTGTGTGTGTGTGTGTGTGTGTGTGTGTGTGTGTGTGTGTGTGTGTGTGTGTGTATGTGTGTGTGTGTGTGTGTGCGTGTGTGTGTGTGTGTGTGCCTCATCTTGCTCTTGATTGACGCGTCTAAGTGAACGTGAGCGTCTTCAGAGAGAAGCTTCTCCCTTTCACGTCATTACGGGAGAACATCAGTCATTTCCACCATGAAGGAAAGGGAAGCATGTGTGTGTGTGTGTGTGTGCGAGGGCCCCCCTCCTCCCTCCTCCCTCCTCCTCCTCCCCCCCGCATCCAGGGGGGGGACAGATAGACGGACGTGGTGGTGGGGGAGGGGAATGATGGCAGAAGACAAGGGGGGGGGGGGGGGGGTTTGGGAGAGGGGAGAGGAGAGGGAGAGGAGGGGGGAGAGGGGGGGGGGAGGGAGGGAGGGAGGGAGGGAAACAACGACGAATTAAGCTTCTATTACTGAGGAGCGGAAGCCGTGTCCCCGTGAGGCCTAGCCCCCCCCCCCGTGAGGCCTAGCCCCCCCCCCCGTGAGGCCTAGCCCCCCCCCCCCCGGCAGCCCCCCAGGAATGGAAAGACGAGGAGCCTTGAGAAGTCTCCTTTGCGTGCGGACGAGCACTGATGGCGTTTAGAATAAAAAACAACACAACTAAAAAAAGGTCTGTGAAGCTCCACATGACAAAGACCAAAATGAGCCTTCACCCCCCACCATGGGAACAGTGAGCTTCGCCAACATGACCCCCCCCCCCCCGCCGCCTGCCAGCCCTCTCCGGCGGAGGCTCTCATCGATGGCACTTTGAGTCACGGTGGCTCTGTGATGTTTTGTCTTGTAAAAGCCCTGAACTATCGTCCTTCTGTTTACCGAAACCAGGACCAAATAAAACCGAGAGAGAGAGAGAGAGAGAGAGAGAGAGAGAGAGAGAGAGAGAGAGAGAGAGAGAGAGAGAGAGAGAGAGAGAGAGAGAGAGAGAGAGAGGGAGAGAGAGAGAGAGAGAGAGAGAGAGGGAGAGGGAGAGGGGGGGGGAGGGAGGGAGAGAGAGAGAAGGAGAGGGAGAGGGAGAGGGAGAGGGAGAGGAGAGAGAGAGAGAGAGAGAGAGAGAGAGAGAGAGAGAGGAGAGAGAGAGAGAGATCTCTCTCTCTCTCCGAGCGGCAGGATTGCCGACGCCAGATATGTGTGTGTTTTGAGATGCGAACGGGACTTCTGGGACCCCGTCGAGTTCTCCCGTTACCCAAAAAAAAGCTGGTGTGCGTTCTGTCTGGAGGACCCACCCCCACCCCTGTGCCCCCCCCCACCCCTGTGCCTCCCCCCTCACCCCCACCCCTGTGCCTCCCCCCTCACCCCCACCCCCACCCCCTGTGCCTCCCCCCTCACCCCCACCCCCACCCCTGTGCCTCCCCCCTCACCCCCACCCCCACCCCTGTGCCTCCCTCCTCACCCCCACCCCCACCCCTGTGCCTCCCCCCTCACCCCCACCCCCACCCCTGTGCCTCCCCCCTCACCCCCACCACCCCCACCCCTGTGCCTCCCCCCTCACCCCCACCCCCACCCCTGTGCCTCCCTCCTCACCCCCCACCCCCACCCCTGTGCCTCCCTCCTCTCGGGAGCCGTTGACAATTCATGGGGTAGAACTAAATTGGCAATCAACGGCAGACCCAAAAGCTCTCTGCACACAACACAACAGACACAACACAACACAACAGACACAACACACACACAGACACAACACAACAACACAACACAACACAACAGACACAACACAACACACACACAACACAACACAACACAACACAACAGACACAACACAACACAACAGACACAACACAACACACACAACACAACACAACACACAACACAACACAACAGACACAACACAACAACACAACACAACACAACAGACACAGCACAACAGACACAACACAACACAACAGACACAACACAACACAACAGACACACACAACAGACACAACACACACAACACAACAACACAACACAACAACACAGCACAACAGACACAACACAACACAACAGACACAACACAACACAACAGACACAGCACAACAGACACAACACACAACAGACACACACAACAACACAACACACAACACAACACAACACACAACACAACACAACAGACACAACACAACACAACAGACACAACACAACACAACAGACACAACACAACACAACAGACACAACACAACACAACAGACACAACACAACACACAACACAACAACACAACACACACAACAACACAACACAACAGACACAACACAACATCACAACACAACACAACAGACACAACACAACAGACACAACACAACACAACAGACACAACACAACACAACAACACAACACAACACAACACAACACAACAGACACAACACAACACAACAGACACAACACAACACAACAGACACAACACAACAACACAACACAACAACACAACACAACAAACAACACCAACACAACAGACACAACACAACAACACAACACAACACAACAACACAACACAACACAACAACACAACACAACACAACAACACAACACAAACACAACAACAACACAACACAACAACACAACACAACACAACAACACAACACAACAGACACAACACAACACACACAGACACAACACAACAACACAACACAACAACACAACACAACACAACAACACAACACAACAGACACAACACAACACACACAACACAACACAACACAACAGACACAACACAACACAACAGACACAACACAACAGACACAACACAACATACACAACACAACACAACACAACACACAACACAACAACACAACAACAACACAACACAACCAACAAACAACAAAACAACACAACACACACAACAACACAACACAACACAACAGACACAACACAACACAACAACACAACACAACACAACAGACACAACACAACAACAAACAACAACACAACAGACACAACACAACACAACAGACACAACACAACACAACAACACAACACAACACAACAGACACAACACAACAGACACAACACAACACAACAACACAAACACAACACAACAACACAACACAACACAACATACACAACACAACACAACAACACAACACAACACAACACAACACAACACAACAGACACAACACAACACAACAGACCACAACACAACACAACAGACACAACACAACACAAACACACAAACACAACACAACAGACACAACAACACAACACAACACAACACAACAACACAACACAACAAACAACACACACACAACACAACAGACACAACACAACACAACAGACACAACACAACAGACACAACACACACAACACAACAACACAACACAACACAACAAACACAACACACACAACAACACAACACAACAAACACAACACAACACAACACAACAACACAAACAACAACAACACAACACAACAAACACAACACAACACAACAGACACAACACAACACAACACACACAACACAACACAACAACACAAACACAACACAACACAACACAACACAACAACACAACACAACACAAACAACACAACACAACACACAACACAACACAACAACACAACACAACACAACATACACAACACAACACAACAGACACAACACAACACAACAGACACAACACAACACAACAGACACAACACAACACAACACAACAACAACACAACAACACAACACAACACAACACAACAACACAACACAACACAACAACACAACACAACAACACAACACAACACAACAGACACAACACAACACAACAGACACAACACAACACAACAACACAACACAACACAACAACACAACCAACACAACAGACACCAACACAACACAACAACACAACACAACAACACAACACAACACAACAACACAACACAACACAACAACACAACACAACAACACAACACAACACAACAACACAACACAACAACACAACACAACACAACACAACAACACAACACAACACAACAACACAACACAACACAAACAACACAACACAACACAACACACACAACACAACACAACAACACAACACAACACAACAACACAACACAACACAACGACACAACACAACACAACAACACAACACAACAAACAACACAACACAACAACACAACACAACACAACAGACACAACAACACAACAACACAACACACAAAACAACACACACACAACACAACACACACAACAACACAACACAACACAACAACACAACACACACAACAACACAACACAACACAACACAACACAACACAACACAACAACACAACACAACACAACAACCAACACAACACAACAACACAACACACACAAACACACACAACACAACAACACAACACAACACAACAAACACAACACAACAACACAACACAACACAACAAACACAACAACAACACAACACAACAACAACACAACACAACAACAAACACAACACAACAGACACAACACAACAACACAACACAACACAACAGACACAACACAACACAACAACACAACACACACACAACAACACAAAACAACAACACAACACAACAACACAACACAACACAACAACACACACAACACAACACAACACACACAACACAACACACAACACAACACAAAACAACACAACACACAACACAACACAACACAACAACACAACACAACAACACACAACACAAACACAACACAACACAACACAACACAACCACAAAACACAACACAACACAACAACACAACACAACACAACACAACACAACAGACACAACACAACACAACAACACAACACAACACACACAACAACACAACACAACAGACACAACACAACACAACACACACACACAACACAACACAACACAACACAACACAACACAACACAACACAACACACAACACAACACAACACAACAGACACAACACAACACAACATACACAACACAACAGACACAACACAACACAACAGACACAACACAACACAACACAACATACACAACACAACAGACACAACACAACACAACAGACACAACACAACACAACAGACACAACACAACAGACACAACACAACAGACACAACACAACAGACACAACACAACAGACACAACACAACAGACAGCACGGGACGACAGCAGCAGGGTCCGGCTGCAGAGTGGCACACACTTTGAGATCCTAATGAAGTGGTTTATTTAATACGTTAGTTTTAATGTTTTAATGCCTTAATTATCAGTGTGTACACAACATTTTTGCTGCTAACAAGGCTTGGGGTTTTTGTGTTTATTTGTGTTCTTTTGTTTATTTATTTATCTTATTTTTTATTATTTTAATATAGTACATTGTGCACCACGATGCACAATGGTGGTGCACTGTGAGAACAAGGCTCGGTTCTGGTTCTTCTGCTCATTATAACCAACAACCCAGAAGAGGGGGAGAGGGGGGGAGGAAGGGAGAGAGAGAGAGACAGAGAGAGAGAGAGAGAGAGAGAGAGAGAGAGAGAGGAGAGAGAGAGAGAGAGAGAGAGAGAGAGAGAGAGAGAGAGAGAGAGAGATGGGGGGTGGGTTTTGGGTTTTCTGTCACCACTCGCATTATAAGTTCATAAGCGCATATCTAATTCATAGAGGAAGGGAAATCACTGTCTACTAAGTTGAGGGAGGGAGGGAGGGAGGGGGAGGGGGGAGGGAGGGAGGGAGGAGGGGGGATGGGGGAGGGGAGGGGGGGAGTTGTGGATGATTTTGTTCTTTAGCGCTTCCAGATGCCTTAATGAGCCAGACTCCACCCAGAGAGGAGAGAGACGCTTGATGCGTGCTGGATGGCAACCCGGGCCGGTAGTGGGGGGCTAACCACGGTGCCAAAGCCTCCACAAGCATTCAGGAGCACACATCCTCTTATATATTTTATTACATATTTTATTTTATTGTATTTTATTTTATTTTTTCCTCCA
This sequence comes from Muraenolepis orangiensis, assembly GCA_027704905.1. Taxonomy (NCBI): domain Eukaryota; kingdom Metazoa; phylum Chordata; class Actinopteri; order Gadiformes; family Muraenolepididae; genus Muraenolepis; species Muraenolepis orangiensis. The sequence goes on from CM051001.1 coordinate 15,600,009, forward strand.
ATTTAAATAACGTCGTTCGCCATTCGCGCGCCCGTTCTCTCGGCTATTCGAGTCGTTTGGCAGAGAGATAACGTTTTTATCTAAAGTGACTTTTTTTCTCCCGCCTTTTTATTTTTTTAGAAACATTGTTAATAACCCATAACACCCCTCCCTCCCTCCCTCCCTCCCTCCCTCCCTCCCTCCCTCCTCCCTCCCTCCCTCCCCATCACCCCTACCCCTGTCCTCTAACTCTGTCTTTTATCCACTGCTTATAAGGATAACAATTCTAGCTTGAGACAGAAAGGAGACCTGGGTGGTGAGATCGGTGGAGGCCGGTCGGGGGGGCAGAGAGCCCCAGGTGGAGTGCCCTGAGGTGGGGGCTTCACATTCTCTCCATGCCCCTCAGGCAGCCTTGTGCCTCACGCCGGGGAAGCCTCGGGGGCCACCTGATCTCCCCCTCTCTCCCTCTCTCCCTCTCTCCCTCTCTCCCTCTCTCCCTCTCTCCCTCTCTCCCTCTCTCCCTCTCTCCCTCTCTCCCTCTCTCTCTCCCTCTTTCACTCTCCCTCTTTCACTCTCTCCACCTCTTTTTCACTCTCTTCCCCTTTCTCCCTCTCTCCTCCTATGCCTCTCTCCCTCTCTCTTTCCCCCCTCTCTCCCCCTCTTCTATGCCTCTCTCTCTCTCTCTCTCTCTCCTCCACTCTCCCCCTAACCACCTCTCGCTCTCCCTCTCTCTCCCTCTCTCTCTCCCCCTATTCACCTCTTCCCCTCTCTCCCCCTCTCTCTGTCTCCCTCTCTCTCTCTCTCTCCGCCCTCGCCCCCTCTCTCCCTATCCCTCATCTCTCCCCCAATTCACCTTTCCCCCTCTTCTCTCTCTCTCTCCCTCCCTCTACCCCACTCTCCCCCACTCTCCCCCACTCTCCCCTCACTCTCCTCTCTCCTCTCTCTCATAACCTCGCCCCCCTTTCTCCCTCTCTCTCTGTCTTCCTCTCTCTCCCCCCTTCTCTCCCCCTCTCTATCCTCCTCTATCCTCCTCTATCCTCCTCTCTCCTCCCCTCTCTCTCTCTCTCTCTCCTCTCTCTCTCTCTCTCTCTCTCTCTCTCTCTCTCTCTCTCTCTCTCTCTCTCTCTCTCTCTCTCTCTCTCTCTCTCTCTCTCTCTCTCCCTCCTCTCTCCCCCTCTCTCCCCCTCTCTCCCCTCTCTCCCCCATAAACAAATAGGATC
>CM051001.1:15603707-15608707 GCA_027704905.1 Muraenolepis orangiensis
TCTCTCCCTGTCTCTGTCTCTCTCGGTCTCTCTTTCTCTCTCGCTCTCTCTCTCTCTCTCTTCTCTCTTCTCTCTCTCTCTCTCTCTCTCTCTCTCTCTTCTCTCCTCTCTCTCTCTCTCTCTCTCTCTCCTCTCTCTCTCTCTCTCTCTGTCTGTCTGTCTGTCTGTCTTTCAAATTCTAGTCATCTTTTAGATTACAGTTGTCCTCAGTCGTCGACTCTGTCGTTAGTTTTTCTGAAAAAAAAAAAAAAAAAAGTCTGGTTTTCCTGTTGTAAGGTCAAAGCTCCCCTCCCCCCCCCCCCCCTCCTCCCCCCCCCCCCCCCCCCCTCTTGGCTTCCAGAGCTACAATTTTGGCGTGGAAGAGAGGCCACTTGTGATTCTGCGGCCCTTCCGTCTGCCGTCCTATCGGCCCGACCATCTCTACCTCTCCCTCCCCCACACTCCATTCACCGCTTATGTTTGTTTAATACTGAGTGCTGTTGTCCTGAATCGGGTTGGTTGGAGGCGTGATGCCAAGAGATTCCAAATTTATTGGGGAGTAGGTGGGGTTGGGGGGGGAGGGGGGTGGGGGTGGGGGTGGGTAATGGAATCGGTGGAGGAGGTGGAGGAGGAGGAGGTGGTGAGGTGGATGTTTTGGTGATTGTGGTGGTGGTGGTGGTGGTGGTGGTGGTGATGGTGGTGGTGGTGGTGGTGGGGGTGAAGCGTGTTTTGATGTAAAAGCTGGTCCGAGCCGAATGGACTTCAGTACTGAAGTACACCTGTTGGGTTCATGTGCTTCATGTGTGCCCAATTCTGCAGGCAGTGTCGGGCGAAACGGAGAAGATGCACACCGCGGCGGAGAACACGACAGTCCTTCCCAAAAGTATCGGCATTGACGATGCGCACAGGTCGTCCCGGTCTGTTATTGAAGTCCCTGATTCTGAAAAATGAGATGGGGAACAAAGTGTACCCCGATTATGTGTCATCGTAATGGGGCCGTACCGCCGGGATTAGCGGCTGTGGTTTGTTAACAAAGCCATTTGTTGCCACATTGGCAGGAAAGTGTGTGTGTGTGTGTGTGTGGTTGTGTGTGTGTGTGTGTGTGTGTGCGTGTGTGTGTGTGCGTGCGTGTGTGTGTGCGCGTGCGCGCGCTGTCTCTGAGTCCCCCTCACACACACACACAGACGTCTGCCAAACATTCCACAGAATGTCGGGCCGCTCGCCAAGACTCTCTTTGACCTTTAACCTTTTAGTTCGCACCAAAGCGGGTCTTCTGTGTGTTCCGGACGAGACGCACACAGAGAGCCCCGCGCGCTCGTGCCGTGGTCCAAAGGTGACGACCAGCGGTGGATGGTTTTGATCTTTAGTGTGTGTTGTTTGGCGTTTCATTTCATGGGAGTGGCGATGGACGGCACTGCGCTGCGCTCCGGGGGTTTTTGAGCAGTGCTGGAAGTTACTGTTGTACCGTTGTCACACTGAATACGGTATCGACTCCCGAATTAGTTAATACGGGTGGTGATACCGTATTAGTAAATTGCAATTTGCTGCGCACTCGATACCAGGTTTTCGTTCACACACACGGTAGAGTAGCGAATGCGCATTCAATTAAGAGACTGGTCAGTTTGTGCGAAGTGAAGTAATGCGCAAAAAAGATTCTGTTCACACACACACACACGGGAAGTGTGTAGTAGTAGGAAATGTGTAGTAGTTTTAATGCTTTGCACCCAAACTAGTTACTTCAGGATCAAAACCACGTACCCCAAGGTGGATTAGTTAATGCACACTAGTTAGCGCACTACTACTAGGGTAGCGAATGCGCATTACTTGCCAGTGTGAAAGCAAAAGCGAAGCAAAACTAGTTGTGCAGCGCCGCGAATACCGTATTTAAGCCCAGTGTGAAAACTGTATTGGTTTTAAATCTAAACTCCCCCTTTGCCATCTTTGCTAATGTCCAGCCACTACTGGCAGGACCTCAGTACAGCGCATTCCTCAGCCACACCCAAAAGTCCCCTGGATCAGGATTTGGATCATAAGTAATCAAAATCCCAAGTTCTCTTGACAACTGACAAACTGGGGCTAAAACATAAGCTTTTCCCCATCCTCGATGGCGTAGGTAAAAATCGGTATTTTGATCTGTATGATGCCCCATTGTTTAGAATATTATATATATTTTAGTTGGAATATTCATTGACCTTTGTGCAGCTCAATGCGACGTAGACTCATTCATATAGAATTGATTTCCGTGAATATCCTCGACCTTCCGCGCAGACACGTGAATGCTTGGCGTTCCCAAGCCGGCAAAAAAACACGAGCGTTCTGAAGGAATCCGACAACATGTTTGCACTTTTCTTCTTTGACTACCCGTCGTCCTCCACCATCATCTATCATCACCACCACCACCGCCGCCGCCAGCACCATCCTCTTCCTCCTCCTCTTCCTCCTCCTCTTCCTCCTCCTCTTCCTCCTCTACCTCCTTCTCCTCGGTCTTCTTTGTCCCCAGCTGTTCTGTGCAATACCGCTGAACTCAGTCATCAGCGGTGTTATGTTGAATATCCAATACGCCATTTGGGGATAAGAGGCGCGCTTCTTCTTTGTCGCGTCTCGTCGTCGTCATCCAACGTTGTGCAATTAACCTCCCGCCTCCCTCCATGGAGCAGTGGGGAAGGTGGTGGTGGGGGTGGTGGGGGTGGTGGGGGTGGTCTCGTTCCACAGACCTCAGTGTTGCCTCTTGGAGGTGGAGGCCCCCCCCCCCCCCCCCCCCCCCTGCGGTTTCACCCCCCCCTCACACATCTGGCCTTTCTCTGCTCTGTTGTCAGCGGGAGACGTGGTTGCAGCTTGGAGGGGTTTATACAAAGTAAAAGCACTGTGTGTGTGTGTGTGTCTCTGTGTGTCTCTGTGTGTCTCTGTGTGTGTATGTGATAGGGTGCGTGGGTGTGTGTCTGTAATACTAATCATGTATTGGATATTAAACATAATGCTCTTAATAAACTCCTTAACAAGACGGCTGGCGCTTGGCGCTACCGGGGAACCGGAGGTATGAAAGCGGGCATATGGTGGGGAGATGACACGCCACGCTGGCATATTTTTCTTCCCGGGGAATCTGCAGAAGTTATTACAGTTCAACACGACATGGGGTGGAGGGGGTGGATGGAGGGAGGGGGCGGTAGTGGGGTCTTGGGGGGGGTAGCAGATGTCCTCTCTAAGTAAGAGTCAATGAGGGTGACGGTGCAGATTTTCACCGTGACACAAGTCTGTGTTGTCTCTGTTGTTAGGCTTTTCATTCCATCACGTTACAGAAACGACTAGTCACCAGGAGTCATGTGTGCATTTCCTCCCCTTCCTCACAGTGGAGCCTAAAGTGGACGGTAAACCAGTAAGCCGGGCCTTTTAGCGCTCCGCCGCGGCGGTTAGCGGTTGCAGCGATGGCCGTGCTAACCGTGGCGTCAGCTAGGGAAGGACTCCCGGGGATTTGGGTTTTGTCTGCAAAACGTGCCTTATTCAGCCCTCTATTGTCCTATTGCTCTTTTGTTAAATCATTCAAATATTAGGAACTTGAGTATTATAATGATTATTTTTTTTTTTTGTTTAGTATAAACTATGATGACTTTTATAACTATGGTGTCATTTATTTTCATTTTAATTTTTTTTATATGTACTGTATAATATTACCAGTCCCACCACGGTACATGTAATTAATTTGGTTCATTCTTTGTGGATGACAGAGCGTCAGAGTACTGTGAAGCCTGAAAACACAACTTCAATATTAATTAAAACCCTTAAATTCTTTCATTTATGGTACTCAGAACATTTACTTTAAATAAATAGCAAATATATTGAATACATTATGTATTTCTCCATTGCACACCAACAAGTTTCAAAAACGGCGGTGCAGAAAATTGATCAGCCAACCAACCATCTGTAAATGTGACATTTGATCATAGAAAGGATCAATCGGCACGTCCTCATCAGAGATCCGTCTGATCAGAGTTCAGTGTCACGCCCTCTGGACACATTGCTCACGTTGAGAAATATTTGAATCAAACCGCCTTTATTGTCACAAAATAGTGCAATATAGCAATCCTCTAGGAGCACTCTTTACACACACAACAGACATTTAAAATATAAATGATTTTAAAACTAAACCAAATATATTACAAAATATGAGTTAAAAAACAAAGGATGTATATATATATATATATGTATGTATATATATATATATATATATATATGTACTGTATAATAATAATAATTTATTGTATTTATATAGCGCTTTTCAAGACACCCAAAGCGCTTTACATCGTGTGACTGTGTGTGTGCAATGGTATTAGTAATGGATGCTTTTTCATAAAGCGCTTTTATCCAAAGCGCTTTACGAAGTCATGCCTCACATTCACCCATTCATTCACACACACATTCATTCATCCACCGACGGCGGAGTCAGCCATGCAAGGAGACAGCCAGCACCTCAGGAGCAGTTAGGGGTTAGTTAGGGAGTCTTGCTCAGGGACACCTCGACAGGTTTTGCTAAGAGGAGGAGCCAGGGGGGGATCGAACCAGCAACCTTCCGGTTGTGAGGCGACCGCTCTATACCTCCTCTGTTATACTTTCGCCCCAATATGTATATATATATATATATATATATATATATATATATATACATATAGCAATCCCCAAGATGCACTCTTTACACACACAACATACATTGAAAATATAAATTATAATAATATAAATATGTATATATATATATATATACTATAATATATATTATATATTTGCTGTAACCTATGACACACATTGCAGTGGTTTAAAATAGTGCAAATGAGAAATGCAAACATATACAAAGGTTCCATGTGACCAAACATTGTAGTATTGATGCAACTCAGTATTCTAGTGGATAGTAAAGTACTGCTGGTCTTCTAGCCTGGTCTCAGAGACTGTGAGTTCTCCATCAGAACGCTGAGCTCTCCATAAGGATACCCAGGAATTCGGTATACGATATGCAACACACACACACACTCTCC
>CM051001.1:15613707-15626207 GCA_027704905.1 Muraenolepis orangiensis
ACCGACAGAAGTCCACCGGATGAATGCTGTAAAATGAAGGGGAACTGATCATTGTTCCATTACATACGCTACCCACAGACACATCTGGTCCAAAAATAGGTGTACTACACAGTATCTTTAAAGGGCCTTGCCATTGGTAGTATGTCATGCTGTATTTACTTAAATAAGGAATCTTATCGGAAAAAAAATGATTGTATCAGTGTATACCCTCTAGATTGAATAATATTTCTTAGTTTCTCTCGTCTAAAAAGTGTCAAGCAGGCAACACGGCTCGGAGAAGCGCATTAGTGAATATGGATACGGGCATACTGACGTAGACATGTGCGGTCCAAAAGGCGCCAAGCCTTGTGTCGGAACACCTCTTGCAGTGGGCCACCAAAACCCCGAAGTGTCCTGTTTCTAATGCTTTCCGACGGTCCAAAACGTAGTAGAACCATCGTGTTGACGTGGACCTTTTTTTTTTTTAATAGAAAAATATATCAATATTTCTTCTCCACGCATACTCCATGATACTGGTTGAGGACTGGCTCCGGGATAAACGGTTTGTTTTGAATCTCAATCTCGAATATGTTTCTTTCCCGACTGGCTGAGTGAAACCATAGCGGGTATGAACATGAATTATGAAACAGCCAGAATGGATGAGCGGGTCTGATCTCTGTCTGGCTTGAAGCCTTCATTTTAAGGTTGCCTTTGGCCAAGTATTTTATTACAGTCATATTTCATCAAAGAATCTCACCAACATGCGAGTAAAAAACATAATTAACCTTTTTTTTGCGGGGCAGAGTGTCCTCATTGTGATTTCCCATTGTCATGGGAACAGGGGAATGTAATTTATGATTTCAAAGCTGGCTGGTGAACCCGAGACGCAGCTCGGAACACACCATCGCTCCGCGTGAGCACGGGCCTACATGTAATAAAAGACCAGACACATTAATCACATTTTGCCTTTGGATTTGATTCGTATTCCGAAATTGAAAATAGCATTTCACATTACCCACAATTAGCTTGACTTACAAAAAGCCAATTGTCAATAATTTGACATTTTAATTTTTTAATCAAAACTCTACTGGCAAAACATCATGTGGAATGTTGGCTCCGAAACTTTTAGCCGAAAATGTAACACGGCACCTCGTCTTGGACTCGTGTGACAATTTCATATTAAGTTCATTCATTTAAGTTGATTGATTAGGAAAACATTGTTACCGCAAACAAACTTTGCACCTACATTGCTTTACAGCGCGAGCCGTCGGAGAAACACCTAAAGACGGAACAAGGCAGGAGATCAGGATCAGGAAACTAAATGCATGGAGAGAAGTCCACCACTTCAGATGGGTTGTGTGAATGCATCTCATAAACAATGACGAACACTCAGGTGATGGCGAGATGAAGCACTGCTAGACGACACCGAAGACGTAAGCTCCATGGTAACGTAAAGAAAGCGTAGATGGTGATAAAAACAGTTCACTTTAGGAGGTCGGGGTTTGGCGTTTCGTTGTAGCAAAAAGGCACCTGTATTATTTAGGACAATCACTGTTTCAGTCACACACACACACACACACACACACACACACAAACACCTGCCTACAAATTCATGTGAACGCACCTACACACACACACGCACACACGCACACACGCACACACGCACACACGCACACACGCACACACGCACACACGCACACGCACACACACACGCACACACTACATCTATATGACATCAGCACCCTCTGAGGTTGCTCACAGAAATCTTTTGAAGTCGCTATTATGCCATAAAACATTTACCATGCAGAGTGCAATTACAGACCACTACAGCCAGAAGGCCAATGTTCATTTATTATGCACACAATGCTTTGTGTGTACGTACACACACACACACACACACACACACACACACACACACACACACACACACACATGCAAACAAACACACACACACACACACACACACACACACACACACACACACACACACACACACATCCGGCTTTCAGACCATGGGGCTAGCTTAGCAGCTAACCGCTTTCGGCCTCGCCTCTCCTCTATTAAGAGAATTAAGTCCGGCTAAAAGGGCCTCTCTGAGAGGACATCAATTCTCCATTATCTCCCCCTCTTGGTCGTCTCTGTTATCCACCCCTCTTCATCTGGTGTGCAGCCGGCCCATCGAGTCTTTAGTCACTGCTGCTGTCCACCTGCCCTCGCTCCCAGGGCGGCAAAGCACAGGGGGTAGAGTGGGAAACCAGAAGGTTGTCGGTTGGATCCCCCCCCCTGGATCATCCTAGCTAAGTGTCGGGGTGTCCTTGAGCAAGACACCCTAACCCTCAAGGCTCCAGACCAACTGTCTCCCTGCATGGCCTTCTTGTAGGGCCTCCTTCCACTGGTGGCGCTGTGGCGAATATTGCCCAATCCAGATGTTGTGTAGTTTACAAAAACCTCCTAGAGTATACAGTCAGTGTCCGAGAAGCTAAACCAATTTTGGACGCGACCAGTTCAAATCCGACCAGAATCAACCACTGCCCGGACGGAGCTCCACACATCCACACACACATTGATTCGTTTTTTGCAGAAGATCTAATCAAATACAAATCCTCAACCTTGAGTTGTTCTGTCTTCTGTGGCTATTTGCTAGTACTTCTGTAACATGCGTTTACACTGTGTACGTGCCTGCATGGCTGAGGAGAGCTTGGAGCACAATAATTGCGTTGCCTGCAATGGCTGCTTCAACTACTGTTGTTGTCGTTGTTATGCGTTTGACAAATGAAGAACTTGAACTTGATGAAGTACAGAGCCACTCTGACAAACAAAATAATAACATAGGAGGTCTTGTAATATCGAGCCATTTTCAACAAAATGGAGTTAGAGTTTCGCAAAAAAAATGCATTGTGAAGTGCGTCTCTGAAGTGAAGATTGATTTAACGTCCTGGTGTTTAGCCCGTCCACTCAACAGTAGCACAGTGTTTATTTAAAACCCTTTACAGACTGTTGCTTTACTACCACTGGCCCAGTTTACGGTCGCCATTTACACACTTACAAATCCTGGGCAGATCCCAGCAACGTGATTGGTCCAAAGAAAAAGAAGAAGCGGATGGAAGCGGCCTCGTTCACCTGGATTTGAACTTGTCAGCGCACCCCCTGTCACCACTCCCACTGTTCCTGGTGAGAACCCCAGGCAACCCTTCACGTTAAATGGGTTACTAGCTCAACAAAGTCACAAATAAACGAACAATTCCTGTATGTCCCCCATTTGGAACATATTTACAGAACTACAGCAAATCCTCAGACAAATCATTTTACTCAAAGTATCGCACGTAAGCTATTGACAGACCGCCCTCCTTGCTATCGTTGACCTTCGTCAACCGGCAACCCGTCGACACATGAATGGTCCCTTCCATCCTATTCCATCCTATCCTAGGACCAGATGACGGAAGAAGACCATGTCCATCATAAAGGACTGCAACCACCCTGGGCTCCATCTCTTGGTGGACTACCAGGTTCAAGGATAGTTTTTTATCCACAGGCAGTGTGCCTACTAATAATAATAATAATAATACATTTTATTTGTTCGGCGCCTTTCAAGACACCCAAGGACACCTTACAGAGCATGTATGCTACAGTCAAGTTAAAATTATAAAAAAAATATATAAAAAAGTAAAAAACTGTGGACTTCACAAAGTGTCCGCAGGGTTTAAAACAAGAAAAACAACAGGAAGTAAAATGAAGAAAGGAAGAAAGATGGTACCGTTCATAAGGGATAAGCCAGTTTAAACAGATGGGTTTTTAGTTGGGTTTTGTAGGTTGTTATAGAATCAGACTGTCGGATGTGTAGTGGCAGGGAGTTCCAGAGTCTGGGAGCCGAGCAACTGAAAGCTCGAGCACCCATGGTGCTGAGGCGTGAGCGGGGGACGGTGAGAAGTCCAACGGAGGAAGAGCGGAGGGTGCGGGAGGGGGTGTACTCCTGAAGGAGGTCAGTGATGTAGATGGGGGTTAGATTGTGGAGAGCTTTGTAGGTGAGTAAGAGGTTTTTGTAGTCAATCCGGTAGCGCACAGGAAGCCAGTGTAGTTGAATGAGAACGGGGGTTTTACTGAACTGCTAGGAGTGCTGCCACTATCATAACTATCTTAACATTACACTTTTATACTTTGCTGGACTTTCTGGACTCATTACAGCTACTGCACTATATTCATGATGCTGCAGCACTACTGGCACTTTAAATGCGTTTAGCTATGTTTGCACAGTTCAACACCTGTTCATATCATCTATCTGTCACTTTACTGTCCTATTTTTGTTGTATATGTTATTTTTATGGTATTGTTTTGGAGATGTATACTGCGGGATGGAATGGGGAGTAAGCATTCCAATTTACTTGGTACAAATGGCCAATAAATACCTTGTATCTTGTATCTTGTATCCCCCTGCAGTAGCCCCGCCCCTCCCAAAGGGAGGCAAAAAGTATTTCCAACATTCGCTGCCTGGAACATTGGAGTTTGGTTTAAATATTTGGTTCATGGATCATTATAAAAGTTAAAAAAGTTTTTCTTGGCTGGTCGTCGGATAAAGCAACCGAATCACTTTGGACCCTGGTAACTTCAGTGATTGCATTTGCTTTTTATTCAGGACTTTTTAAGACTAAATGACTAATCGGAAAATAACCGTTAGTTGCAGCCCTAAACGTCTGATTTGTGAGACTACTGTCACCCTGGCCGATGTATTGCAATGATGGGGGGGACGGGGGGGGTGTAATAGTCTAGTGGTTAGTGATGTCACACTCCCAGCCGGAATGTGCTGCGGTCATACTGCCCTCGAGCAAGACGCCCTAACCCTACCTTGCTCCTTCATGACCCATTTAATTAAAACGCACCACTTGAATAAAAGGGTCTACTCTAGTAATATTAAGTAAGACTAAGTAGCCAACATGTTAGAGAAAGGCATGGACTCCCATGCAGGGGTTGAGCCTGAGGACTCTCAGCTGTTTGAAACCATTTTTTTCTTCATCGTCGTCTTCCTCCCGGCTCCTGTTCAGATAATGTTTCTGAACAAAACCTCGGAATATACCGCCCCCCCTCCCACCGGCTCTCTCTCTCTCTCTCTCTCCTCTCTCTCTCTCTCTCTCTCTCTCTCTCTCTCTCTCTCTCTCTCTCTCTCTCTCTCTCTCTCGCTCTCTCTCTCTCGCTCTCTCTCTCGCTCTCTCTCTCTCTCTCTCTCTCTGTCTCTCTAGCTCTCTCTCTCTCTCTCTCTCTCTCTCTCTCTCTCTCTCTCTCTCTCTCTCTCTCTCTCTCTCTCTCTCTCTCTCTCTCTCACCCTCTCTCTCCCCCTCTCTCTCTCTCTCTCTCTCTCTCTCTCCCCCTCTCTCTCCCCCTCTCTCTCTCTCTCTCTCTCTCTCTCTCTCTCTCTCTCTCTCTCTCTCTCTCTCTCTCTCTCTCTCTCTCTCTCTCTCTCTCTCTCTCTCTCTCTCTGTCTCATGGCCCATCTCTATGCCACTCTTTTCCTGTCAATCTTCCTCCCCCCGTCCCTCCCACTACTATCGGGCCTCTCAACACTGTGATTTCCGAGAACACCCACCCCCCTCCCTATCATCATTGGTGAGAGTCTAATTTGACTGGGAAGAGATCCCCGAGCCTTGCAGAACAGTTCCGAGCCAGAGTCCCAAATTGATTGACTCACATCAGGACTATTGACTTAACGGTGCCAAAACCTTCGCCTGGGGGGGGGGGGGGGCTCTCTTGCAGGGCTGACGCCGTCGGGCATTAAGCTATGTGGCTGCGGCGTCGAGCGGCGAGCGGAGAGTAGCTGAGGTCAGGCCAGTCACTCCTGTCTGCTCCGGGACGCCGGCGGTGTGGAGATGGATCGCCCCCCCGGGCTCGCCTGGGCATGGACTCGCTTTTCTGCGGCGGCTCTTTCGTTTGAATTGCATCAGCGGCGCAGATTGAAACTGTGCTGATAATCTGAAAAACGCCAGGCCGCGTGCTCGCCTAAATTGCCTTGCGTCGGCCGCCCCACCACACACACACACACACACACGTGCGCACACACACACACACACCCTCAAACAGATTTGGTGTTGTTGTGTCGACGTGCTTCACAGATAGCAGCGGGTCTTATCAAAGATGGAGTGTTTTTTTTTTTTTTAAGTGCAACGTTTTGAAATAAGACCAATCTTGATCAACTATTGTCTATTGAACGTCATTTGATTCTTAATTTCTGGTCTTGATCTAGTTATTCATGATTAGTTAATTACAAGATTTAGTTAAGCGTGGTTAATACTCAAGGCGATGGCGTGGATCAGTCAAGGCGTGGATCAATGGATGCCGGATCAATGGGTTTCCGGATCGATATGTGCTTCAACCAATCGGGATCGCCTGCCTTCACCGGGTTAGAAACTGCTGTGTTCCTTCAGAATAGGACGTCAATAGTCTTTAACGTCAGTGATGGTAAACAGAAAACTGTGTAGTAGAGTGCGTAAACAGTGGCCCGTTAGGTAGGCATATGTTAAATATGGGGCTCAAACCCCTAGTTCCCTAGCCACTTATATGCAATACTTCTCGTAGCGAACGCCTGTTCGATTCCCGCCCCTCCCTCCCCCCCCCCCCCCCCTGTGGTGCAATGCTTGCGTGTCATTCCATGTCAGTATGTCATCCTGCTCTCCTGTCTGTCTTAAATAAAACGGCCAATGAGACAATCTGGTGATGATTCTTAGAAGAGGAGGATGCCTCCCTAACCACACCAGCCATCCTTCAAATCCCCCCCCCCCCCCCCCACACCCCCCCAGGTGATGACGTCAAAAACAAAACCATCTCGTTGTCACCGGGATGTTTTATCAGCAGGACGAACAGCAGGGCTGCTGGGGTGATGTTGATCCAATTGCCGACATGGTATTATACATATATTCTAAATCACTGTGTCGCTGTGTCTTCGCCCCCCCCCTCTCTCTCTCTCTCTCTCTCTCTCTCTCTCTCTCTCTCTCTCTCCTCCGTGAGCGGTGGCGGTGAAGAAGGCAATCGAAGCGGGACCGCGGCGCTCAGTGCATCGCTCATCTTTATCCCCCGGCGGATGGGGCGGGATGTCACGGATGCCGGTAGCGCTGACACGCCGCGCTGTACATCACGCTAAATAATGCAAGTCCCGGCAGAAATCACCGCGCTCCGACGGTTTTGTCGTGTGCGGCTGGGAGCCGCCGCCGAAATCACCTCTCTCTCGCTATTGATTATTTGGTCGCTGGTGTACAGTGTGCGCTGTACCGTATTCGGTCGCTGTTTAAGTCATTTTGCAGACAGGCTTTGTATCCGAAGTGATCATTTATAAGTTTCATGCGTACACGTCATGCAGGCGTCTCGCTCCAGGAGGCCTACCGGGTATATTGTCTGCTAGGGCTGGGCCTGGATACGTTATTTCAGGTTTAGGGTAAAAGCCCTGACTGTCGGACTTGGTTTGCAGAGCTAAAGGTAGCTAAAGGTAGTATGAGAGTAGGCCTACTTCCATATGTGAGAGTAGGGCGACTTCCATAGTGTGAGAGTAGGCCTACTTCCATATGTGAGAGTAGGGCGACTTCCATAGCGCGAGAGTATGGCGACTTCCATAGTGTGAGAGTAGGGCGACTCCCATAGCGTGAGAGTAGGGCGACTTCCATAGCGCGAGAGTAGGGCGACTCCCATAGCGTGAGAGTAGGGCGACTTCCATAGTGTGAGAGTAGGGCGACTCCCATAGCGTGAGAGTAGGGCGACTCCCATAGCGTGAGAGTAGGGTGACTTCCATAGCGTGAGAGTAGGGCGACTCCCATAGCGTGAGAGTAGGGCGACTCCCATAGCGTGAGAGTAGGGCGACTCCCATAGCGTGAGAGTAGGGCGACTCCCATAGCGTGAGAGTAGGGCGACGACCATAGCGCGAGAGTAGGGCGACTTCCATAGCGTGAGAGTAGGGCGACTTCCATAGCGCGAGAGTAGGCCTACTTCCATAGAGTAGGCTGACTTCCATAGGTCGAGAGTAGGCCTACTTCCTTAGCGTGAGAGTAGGCCTGCTACCATAGAGTAGTGCGAGAGTAAGCCTACTAACAGAGTAGGCCTACTGCCATAGCGTGAGATTAGGCCTACTGCCATAGCGTGAGATTAGGCCTACTTCCATAGCATGATATTAGGCCTACTTCCATAGCATGAGATTAGGCCTACTTCCATCGCATGAGATTAGGCCTACTTCCATAGCATGAGATTAGGCCTACTTCCATAGCATGAGATTAGGCCTACATCCATAGCATGAGATTAGGCCTACTTCCATTGCATGACAATAAGCCTACTGCCATAGCGTGAGATTAGGCCTACTTCCATATCATGAGATTAGGCCTACTTCCATAGCATGAGATTAGGCCTACTTCCATAGCGTGAGATTAGGCCTACTTCCATAGCGTGAGATTAGGCCTACTTCCATAGCGTGAGATTAGGCCTACTTCCATAGCGTGAGATTAGGCCTACATCCATAGCATGAGATTAGGCCTACTTCCATAGCATGACAATAAACCTACTGCCATAGCGTGAGATTAGGCCTACTTCCATATCATGAGATTAGGCCTACTTCCATAGCATGAGATTAGGCCTACTTCCATAGCATGAGATTAGGCCTACTTCCATAGCGTGAGATTAGGCCTACTTCCATAGCATGAGATTAGGCCTACTTCCATAGCATGAGATTAGGCCTACTTCCATAGCGTGAGATTAGGCCTACTTCCATAGCGTGAGATTAGGCCTACTTCCATAGCGTGAGATTAGGCCTACTTCCATAGCGTGAGATTAGGCCTACTTCCATAGCGTGAGATTAGGCCTACTTCCATAGCGTGAGATTAGGCCTACTTCCATAGCGTGAGATTAGGCCTACTGCCATAGCGTAAGCGTTGGCCTACTTCCCATGATCACAAAGCAAAATAAGTCGTTTGAATGGTGAGAACATAAATCACACAGGCACTGTTGCGGGTGCTGCATCACCATCAAAGGAAAAAAGCATAGCTACCGGTTCTCCTCATGTTTATCAAATGACAAAACCCCTTATTATTGGGAAGTAGAGATTTTTTGGTATCCTTTGGTCTTGTTCCAAGCATTGAAATAGCTGCTAAATACGTGCATTATTTAAACCCTTCTAAAACCATTAACCTTGCCGCAGCCTCTTATTTCTACGACTAATGGAGAACAATCCTGGGGACAACCCTAGCACATGAAATATTACTATTATTCAATGTGTTTCCCAATTTTCTTAGTTGCCAGCCGGATGAAAAATGTAGCCAGCTGAAGGATTATGTCATCATAGGAATTTATTTTGTGTTTAACAAAATATCACTGTGTTTACACTGCAAACAACACTGCAATTTAACTGACTGAATATGACCTATATTTTTCCTCATTCTGCATCTGTAACTTGTAAAACCAATGCATATTGAATCACTAATTTCAAATAGGCATCAATAACGACACAATCAACTACCTGTTGTCTCTCTAGAGGATGTTACTATATGATTTAGAAGTGGCCTACGACAGGCCAGCGTAACAATTGTAATACCAATATTAACAGTCGTATTATTATTACTGTAACAACCCCATATATTCATTTGTTCAATACGAATGTGGACTGGGCTTCCGATTCCGATTCCTATTGATTTCAGGTCAAATGTTTGTTTAACGGCTGTGTACCCTGTTATCTGGTGGATTGGATGCTGCACACTATCCTACCCGACCCTAACCCATACATCCTTCCACCATCCGAACTTGTAACGAATCGCAGGCACACAATGGGATGTCCGCTATAGACAGGGGAACACTAACTCACTAACACCCAATTGGAAGGGAACTGTAACGGGAACAGGTTGTAAAAGCCTCGACAAGGAAACCAACAAACCGGCAGCAGCTTATCGAGTCGGATGGCCACATCGACGGTGGCACGTAACGACACGTGTGAACTTCTACGTTGTTCGATCTGTTTATCATTTATAATGTGCAACGTAACGTAAAGTTGACAACCTCATACTAAGCTAATATGCTGATCAACAAACAAACATATGGAATAATGTATATCCGATTCCCGGATCCGATTGCCGCAGTGTTGCTTCTTACCCCTACTTGTTCTTCAACACTATTTTATCCGCTCATTATTTGCATTATTCAACCACGTCTATCGAGAGATGGCTTTGACGCGACGGTATGGAAAGAAATTAAATGATGCAAGGCTACACTCATTTGTACTTCACGTCCAATAAAGACATCACGGCATGATGACTGACTCTAAATAGACCACAAATCAGCTGCCTTGTTATTTTAATAAGGCTCAGGAGAAGTGCTCATCCGACTCCGTCTGAAATGCAATCTATTAATGTCTGGCATCAGAGGTATGCTTATGAAACACCCTGATTAGTACGACCAGTTCGTTTAACGTCCGTCTCCGTCCGCCTCCGTCCGCCTCTTGCTCGATCATCATGCCAACAAGCGGCAGGTATCATGTCATGAAGTGCTACCGAATCATTAGAATAATGTTCTAATATCAGAAGTACAAAACGAACTCCCCGTGTCGTACGTCCTGCCTACGTTGTCGCCGAGGCCGTTTTGATGATGGCTGAAGCGATGAAGTGAAGCGTCCTCAGTCTGAGGAATCTTTCTTCTTTTTTTGGTATTTTTACCCCTGGGACATCACCGGGGTATTCTGAAGAAATGTGACCTAACATTGTACCTGCGTTAAGCAAATAATACCAAAAAAATAGGATATACATTTAGATTTTTCTATATATATATATATATATATATATATATATATAATAATTAGTATCCTGAATTGAGATCTGAATGCCGACCTAAACAAACGCAATATTTGAAAAAATTGGTTTAGCTGAGAAGCTTTCTGAAGTGCTTGAGGTTTAAATCCAGAAGCTTTGGACTCAGGAGAGTCCCACAGCCTGGCCACCGCCTGCTGTCTCCTTAGCCGTAGCGTAGGTGGGATGTGTGCTCTGTATCCATCTACCCGTGATGCATGTGATTATCATCAGACATACTGTATAGAAATACCCTCGGTGGCTCCCGCCACCGCCGCCGGATTGACAGCTGATGGAAATAGCCCTATGCATTATTTCACATTGAGCCCAGCCGGCTGAAGCACATTACACCAATTAGGCGCCATCATTGCCATTATTGAATTCTCATTGGCCCATTTAAATGTTATATAACAATTAGGGCCCCGCATTGGTTTGCTATGTTTAGCAAAACGCCGCCGCACCGGAGAGGCACCCGCCGCAGGCCGTTGTGTTGCAGTAAAATGTATTGCTCATTAGGACATTGGCACACACACACACACACACACACACGCACACGCACACACACACGCACACGCACACACACACGCACACGCACACGCACACGCACACGCACACGCACACGCCACACGCACACGCACACACACCCTCACCGGGGCTTGTGGGTAACGAAGGGGCCCCACGGACCTGCGGCTAATTGGGCAGCTGTGTAGCACAGGTTAGCGCCGGGCGGAACTTCTGGTTGGTCGATCGGGCTTACGCCTCTACCGACCTAGCGAGAGTGAGGGGCCTCCTGGGGATTAGCGCCGGGCGGAGAGTCGGCTACCTCCTACCGTCTACCTTCGTTTTACCGTCGGGTCGCTTCCTGACGAAGGAGAAGAAGAAGAAGAAGAAGGGGGGAAAAAAAACACAGGATGGCCCTTGTGCGCCACACGCCATAACAATGGGAGGTTTCCACTCGGGTGGTTCGTGAGAGAAGGAACAAGACTGACAGACTGTTCCTGCCCGTGCATCTGCTTTGGTCACACGCCAAGTTCTGATGTTGTGGAGGAGAGGGGAGAGGGGAGAGGGGGAGGAGAGAGGGGGAGGAGAGGGGAGGAGAGGGGAGAGGGGGAGGAGAGGGGAGAGGGGGAGGGAGGGGTAGGGGGGTAGGGGGTGGGGGCGTGGGGGGGCAGGCAGGGCTGGCTGGCTGGCTAGCATCTGAATATTGTTTATATACTATATTGTGACAAGTGTGTTTTCCAGGACTAGAATTCTCAATTAGATGAGGCCTTGTCCCCTCCGCTGTTCCAGCTGCCGACCCGAGTTCCTTCCACACCCCCCCCCCCACACCCTCCCCCAACCCCCCCCCCCACACCCTCCCCCAACCCCCCCCCCCCCGGGTGACAACTTAATCAAAGTTTCACGAAACGGTTTCACAAGAAAACGAACAAAAAAGGGGACACGAAACCGGGGTGTTAACATTTTCTAATTTTCTCCGGACAGTGGCTGGTAGTCCCTACCCCGGGTGGTGGTGGGGGCGACGGTGGTGGTGGTGGTGGTGGTGGTGGTGGTGGTGGTGGTAAGTGGTGATGGTTGATGTGAGTGTCCCTCCGGACCGGTCTGCGGCCCCCGCTCTAACGCTAACGACCGTGTGGTGCCTCTCTGACAGTGGGCCTCGGTTTGAGCCAGGCCCCGGGAACCCATCGCTCTTTGTTCGCCTCATCACCTCGTTCCCCCCCCCCCCCCATGCAG
>CM051001.1:15631207-15643707 GCA_027704905.1 Muraenolepis orangiensis
GCACCCTATTGGGAGGCAGAGAGAGAGAGAGAGAGAGAGAGAGAGAGAGAGAGAGAGAGAGACTCACTCTTTCTTGAGGACATTGTTTTGCATCCCCAATGACGGTCCTCCTCCATCCCTGCCGCGGTGTGCTCACAACATGGACGCCCCACTGCTGCATCCTGGGTGATTGATCATATCCTGCCCCCCCTACCCCCCCCCCCCCGTACGCGCCATCATACTCATCTGCTTTTTATGTTGTTATACGGCTTCATGTTCACAAGCCGTCATCTGATAATAATCCCCACCACAGATGCAGACACTAAAACAAACCCCCCACACCACACCTCACACACACACACACACACACACACACACACACACACACACACAAACCCACCTACCACTCACACACACACACACACACACACATGCACATACACACTTATGCACACACACACACAGACACACACGCATGCACATACACACTTATGCTGGCTCACACACATACACATAGGCACATGAGCATACGAATACAAACAAACACATGCACATACACACTTATGCTCACACACACATATATACACACACACACTGACACACACATACACACGCGCCAAAACCAAGTGTCGGACATCTGGCTGCACAGTGTCCTAGCGGTTTGATTTATTGTATGAAAACATATTCATTTCACAGCACATTAGCCATTCACACTCAGCCCTGCCAGTTAAACAGGCTACCGGGACGAGGGGCACTGTGGCCAAATTCTATATCATTTAACATAAGGTCATGTTTTAAAAGACATGTCCTCTCCCCCCACCACCCCCCCACCCCTAGCCAGCCGTTAGCACCGCCAGCCACCACCAGCCGCTGCGCCAATGAAAGTCAATCTAAAATAATGGCGCTCGCCGGCAGACGAGAGCACGGGAGTGGAACAATGATCAGACAATCAAGACTAGACGAGCCGGGGCTCTCGTTAAACCGCACAGCCCCAAAGGGTCAGAGATCAGAGGTCATCAGCCGGGAGTGACTGATATGATCTGTCACCCCCCCTTTGTTCGTTAGTTCGTCGTCGTCGGGGGGGGGGGGGGGGGGGGGGTTGGGGGGCGGAGGGGAAAGGTATGAACCCAGTCCTGTTGATCGCTAGTTTGATGCCATGTTGTAATTTTTTCTCTTTTTCTTCTTTTATTTCCCAATTGGTCTGCCCTGTTGTCGTTCCGTCGTTTCCGTTCTTGCGAGACGTTTCCCCAGACGCTCAGGGTCATATGATTATCTTTTAAAAGCCTTCTTCTTCTCCTCCGGTCTGGTCTGTTCTCCGCACGACTCGACTCCGATGTTCAGAAACACTGAATACACAACACCAGACCCCCCGCCATCACTGAAGTGTTGTTGAGGCGGACGGCCTCGGAGCACCGTTTTCAGAACCTGCCAATGAAGGGGTTTTTTTTATTTTCTTTATTCCTCTGAACCTTGAGTGGAGACCACGCCGTCTGCCGGGGGGTTCCCCAGCAGTGGTGTCAGTCACCAGCGGCTTCCACAGTCAAGAATATCCATTTTTTTTTATTGCCCCATTCCCCATCCGCTCTCTCGCAGTGTGGATTTCCGACAACGTAACGCTATATGCTATACTATGTACTATACTATACAACACTAAACTATAACAATACTGTACGCAATAAAAAAAAGAACAATGAAAAGACCAATAAGATATAAGCTTTAAGATGTGTATTAGCCATATGCAACAAGTACATTTGGAACGCTTACTCTTACCCATTCCCTCCCCTCACATACTAAAACAATACTATACATGATAAAAATGACAACTAACAAAAACAAACAACAAAGTGACTGATGAATGATATATATATATATATATATAATATATATATATATATATATATAATATATATATATATATATATATAAATATATATATATTCATGTGTTGAATTGTGCATAAAGCATTTTAAAGTTCCAGTAGTGTGGCAGTGTCGTCAAGCGCAGTGAAGTGCAGTAACTGTAATGAGGCCAGAAGGTCCAGGAAATGATGATAAATAAATAAATAAAGTGACTGATGGAAGATATATACATGAGTTGAAAAGTGCAAAAAGCGTTTATAAAGCTTTTTTTTAAAGTGCCAGTAATGCAGCAGCATCATGAATAGCAATTAAGTCAGTCCAAAGTAGACTACATATTATAGACAGGTAGATATTGTTCTAGATATTGTTGCATATTGTTTGCCAACTTTTTGTACTTTTCCCTTACACTTTAGTCTGAATTATTGTCCTTCTACCTGAGCACTTGTTAGAAATGAAATGCACTTTTGACTTCTGGTTGAAGAGTTGTTCTCTTACCTTCCTTTGTTGAAACACACTACTGTAAGTCTCTTTGGATAAAAGCGTCTGCTAAATGACTGTAATGTAATATAATGAATACAGTGCAGTACAGTGCAGAAGTAGCAGATACAAGATACAAGAGATGTATTTGACTTGTAACAGGTACATTGGAGTGCTTTAGTGTTGCAGCAGAGACAGTCAGCGGCTTCAAGTTCCTCGGTGTGCACATCTCGGAGGACCTCACATGGTCCACGCACACCACACACGTGGTGAAAAGGGCCCAACAACGCCTGTATTTCCTCAGGCGTCTGAGGAAATTCAGCATGGGCCATCCTGAGAACATTCTGCACCGGCACCATGGAGAGTGTTCTTACAGGGTGGTCACCGCCCGGTACGGGAACTGCACCGCACTCGAGCGCAGAGCGCTTCAAAGGGTGGTGCGGACGGCCCAGTATATCGTTGGAGGTGAGCTCCCCTCCCTCCTGGATATATACAACCAGCGGTGCGTGGCCAAGGCCAAACGCATCATAAAAGACAATGCCCACCCCAGCCACCAACTGTACTCACTTTTACCGTCAGGCAGGCAATACCGCAGTATCAAGTGCCGTACAAATAGACTCAGAGACAGCTTCCACAGTCAGGCCATCAGGCTGCTGAACAAGGGCGTATAGCATATAACAATGTATATTTTATTGCATTGATGTATATATATATATTGCTCTATTTCTGTGCTAATATATTGCATTTCATATATGCACTTTTATATTTTTATATATTTAACTTTATACAGTTTGTACTTTTTACTTCTTTTTTATTCTATTATTTTTATTTTTATAACTGCTGTCTGTCGTCGGGTATTGCACATAAGATTGTCACCCATTGCTTATACTTGTATAACTTTGATGTGACAATAAACTTGACTTGACTTTACTTGATGCTTGCTCCCCATTCCCTCCCGCAGTAAACATCTCAAGAAACAATACCATAAAAATAATATATACAATAAAAATAAAAATGAACGAAAAAAGAACAGCAAAGTGACTGACAGATGGTATGAACATCTGTTGAATGTGAAAAAAGATTTAAAAGCATTTAAAGTGCAGTAGTGCAGCAGCATCATGAATACAGTGCAGTAGCTGTGACCAGTCCAGAATGTCCAGTGCAGGCTTGTCTGTGATGCTGAGTAATGGCTTGGTCCTTGGTCCTTGGTCCTTGGTCCTTGGTCCTTGGTCCTTGGTCCATGGTCCTTGGTCCTTGGTCCTTGGTCCTTGGTCCTTGGTCCCCGTCCACACATAATCCACTTCCCCATCCACGCCAAAACCAATGTCCACCCGCTTGTCTCTAACACCCGTGACAGAGGTTGAATGAGAGCGTTCGCTGTCACAAAAGCAACTTCTAAGAACCGTGTGTGTGTGTGTGTGTGTGTGTGTGTGTGAGAGAGAGAACTCCCTTCTATGATATTGTGAGAAACGGTAGACCGCTACTTCAGTGACACAAAGTGTCTCTCATAGAAACACACACACACACGCAGACAGAAGTAAAAGAAGAAAATTGTCACCAAAAAAAACAACCCTTTTGAGATCCCCACCATTCAGCCAAAAAAAGCATTTCCGCCTGTTTCTAAGCCCCGTCTGAAATGCAAAGGTAGGACCTCTAGAATGGGTTGGCACGTCATCAAGTAATGTGAAAATATGAAATTGGTATTCCTTACTGCTTCCAAACCTGTTCCCCATTAATATAAAAAGGCTTTTAAAAAATGGCCTGTTTAATTATAGATGGACGAAATGCCTTGAAAATATGAAATGGTACCAAAAAAAAAAAAAAACGAAAAGTGTTTAATTTTAGAAAAATAGCGACTCAAGTTTGACATGTTGATTAATTCATTTTCGTAAAACTACGCTCGCACTTTTTATTACAATAATTATAAGAGTGCATGTGAGTGTCAGCCACTCTTGTCACGCTGTCAGTTGAGTGCGTGAACGCCGGTTTGTCGCCTGCCGCGGACAATAGACCCCACGTCACACGACGCGGACAATAGACCCCACGTCACACGACGCGGTCGATCTGAGCTCCCAGCGGCTCGCACTCACTACTTCTACCGTCGAGTCATTCCGTCGGTGCTTTCGCAACGTCGACGGCTTCTGTTTGCACACGTGTGTGTGCATGTTTGTGTGTGTTGGCCTGTTTGTTTGCGTGTGAGTGTGTGTTTGTTTGCGTGCGTGTGCATGTTTGAGTGTGTGTGTGTGTGTGTGTGTGTGTGTTTGCGTGTGTGTGTGCATGTGTGTTTGCGTGAGCGTGTGTGTTTGCGTGTATGTGTGTGTGTGTGTGCGTGTGTGTGGGTGTGTGTGTGTGTGTGTGTGTGCGCGTGTGTGTATGTGTGTGTGTGTGCGTGTATGCATGCGTGTGTGTATGCATGCGTGTGTGTGTATGCTTGTGTGTGTGTGTGTGTGTGTGCGTGTGTGCGTCCGACTGACAACAACACCCTCGCTTGGAGGCATTCTTAAAGTGAGTTGTGTTCGGTCTGATCCCCCGTAACAGATGGGAGGGGTTTAGGGGGGAACGAGGACATTTGCGGATAATGTTTCCTCAACTATCACACATCTCGCCGTCACTCCTGTCAAGAGCAGCCATCTGGAGGCCCCGGCAGACGAACCAAAACCAACCATCAAAATTAAAAATTTACAAAAAACACTCGAGGAAGAAGGAGGAGATGATGTTTTGGAGTGTGGCGTCGGGGGTCGCCAGGTTCAGAGATGCAGATGGAGATGGCGATGGAGACATCGTTTGGTTTGATTTTATTGCGAACTAATGTCCCTTAAACGTGAGATTGTCTCCGCTCTTTTTTGTCATTCAATGAGCACTTTTCCACCTTTTTCTTTTTTCGAAAGAAAGTTTCAGAATGCGAGTCAGGATGCCTTTTATTGACATGGTAGACACGCGCACACAACGTGTTTCAGCTACCCTCAGGACACTCTCACAAACAACAATTGAAAATGATCAATTATTTGAAAATAGACAAAAAATGCCCATATAAAAACTCTCTCTCTATATATATATATATATATATATATATATATATATATATGCAGGCCCGGCGCCTCCTATAGGTGGAGTAGGCAAATGCCTAGGGCCTCCGGCATGCGTAGGGCCTACGCTTTTATAACTCTCCAAAACGTGTTAACGTTTTGGAGGACACATTACGTGCCAGTGATCATATAACCAATCAAAATCACTGATTACGGGCCCCCCCCCCCCTCTCCAGCAATAGGAACAGGAATTTACTACTTCAGTTAGTAGACTCCCCCCCCCCCCCCCCCCGTTGGACTTCACGATCGCGACAGTGAGGAGGAGTGAGACTTTCGGGGGAAGATGCGTTCGGCCGGCGGCGATTTTTTTTTGGCCTTTTTTAACGTGGATTTAGAGGAATATCTCAATTGAAATGAACATTAAGACTGTTGTGATGTCTTCACCCCCATGCCATGCCCCATGCCATGCCCCATGCCCCATGCCATGCCCCATGCCCCATGCCCCATGCCATGCCCCATGCCATGCCCCATGCCATGCCCCATGCCATGCCCCATGCCCCATGCCATGCCCCATGCCATGCCCCATGCCCCATGCCATGCCCCATGCCATGCCCCATGCCATGCCCCATGCCATGCCCCATGCCATGCCCCATGCCATGCCCCATGCCATGCCCCATGCCCCATGCCATGCCCCATGCCATGCCCCATGCCATGCCCCATGCCATGCCCCATGCCATGCCCCATGCCATGCCCCATGCCCCATGCCATGCCCCATGCCCCATGCCATGCCCCATGCCATGCCCCATGCCATGCCCCATGCCATGCCCCATGCCATGCCCCATGCCATGCCCCATGCCATGCCCCATGCCATGCCCCATGCCATGCCCCATGCCATGCCCCATGCCCCATGCCATGCCCCATGCCATGCCCCATGCCATGCCCCATGCCCCATGCCATGCCCCATGCCATGCCCCATGCCATGCCCCATGCCATGCCCCATGCCATGCCCCATGCCATGCCCCATGCCCCATGCCATGCCCCATGCCATGCCCCATGCCAGCTGCTCTCCCTGCACTGTCCGCCTCCTCATGCTTATATAGTGTTAATAATTGACCAGCACAAGTAGAAATGAAAACAATTGTAACAAGAAAGTTTGACAAATAAAATACATTTATTTATAAAATGTCAATATAAAGAAAACATAGCAGCCTTTTAAGAAACAATAGCAGCCTTTTAAGAAACAATAGCAGCCTTTTCCTTTAGTGCATTTTTTTTTTAAGTGTAACAAAATTAGAACCAGAATAATATATATATAATATATATTATAAAAAAATAAAGTGCATGTCTTTGTGTGTTTTGGTTGACATGACATGTCTCATGTTGTAGGTGTTTGTGGCAGATTGTGATGCCTTGATGACAGAGGGAGGGGGCTCCCATTTGAAACACTGTGGCTCAAGGTTTGCCATCTCCACAGTCATGATGGGTGATAGAGTTCCATAAAGAGCCAAACTGTTTCGGGTTTGGTTTTGTTCAGTCCCACCACAGAGAACACCTTAGCCTCGAGGGCTGATGATTGGTTATCACATATCTCGGTCAGCCAATCGGGGGCAGAATAGGGCGGGCTCACCCTGTCCCTGACTCGAACTACGGCAAGCCTCAAGCAACAAGTAATGGAAATATATAATTAAATAAAAAAATAATTATAAAGTAGTGAAAGGGGGAAAAAGCGTGTGAAATGGTGAAAGTGTGGCGTGAGGCGTGTGAAGAGGTTAAATTGCGTGACTCTCACTCTCAAAGGGTGAGACTTGGCAGCTCTGTATATATATATACACACATATATATATATATATATATATATATATATATCTTGTATCTCCTAACACATTCACAGCTTTCCTTTAAGCAAGCAACTTCCTGCAGGTGTGTGTGTGTGTGTGTGCTAGCCCCTTAGCGGCGGTGTGCTAGCCCCTAACAAGCTTTGTGCTAGCCCCAAACCAGCTTTGTGCTAGCCCCTAACCGGCTTTGTGCTAGCCCCTAACCAGCTTTGTGCTAGCCCCTAACCAGCTTTGTGCTAGTCCCTTCCCGGTGGGGTGCTAGCCCCTCACCGGCGGTGTGCTAGCCCTTACGGCGTGTGCTAGCCCAACCGGCTTGTGCTAGCCCTTTCTGGCGGTGTGCTAGCCCCTAACCGGCTTTGTGCTAGCCCCTTACTGGCGGTGTGCTAGCCCCTAACCAGCTGCCCCTTACCGGCGGGGTGCTAGCCCCTTACCGGCGGTGTGCTAGCCCCTTACCGGCGGTGTGCTAGCCCCAAACCGGCTTTGTGCTAGCCCCTTACTGGCGGTGTGCTAGCCCCTAACCAGCTGCCCCTTACCGGCGGTGTGCTAGTCCCTTACCGGCGGTGTGCTAGCCCCTAACCGGCGGTGTGCTAGCCCCTAACAAGCTGCCCCTTACCGGCTGTTTAAAATGATCGGTCGACATGACATATTAACACAGTCAACATTTATTTGTGTGCTTTATAAGAAGTTGATTTCTAGATTCTATGTCAAATAGAAAACAAATTGGCACACGTCAAACCGATCAATACTATCACCTCGGAAATGAGTTACACAAGGTGAAAAAGTAATTTTAGATTTCACACGGTGGTGCCTTTTTAAATAAAATCACTCGCTAATACTTTTTTCGTCAAATAAACACCCCCTCCCTCTCTCCCTCCCCCCTCCCTCCCTCCCTCCCCCCTCTCCCTCTCTGTGCCTCGCACCTTGTGAGAATGGTCTCCAGAGTTCCTTCCCATGATGCAGCAGCAGCTCTTACATAATCTACAAAGACGACAGACGGCTACATGGGAATTCAACGTCTTCTTCTTCCCCGTGCTGTCCCCTTCTTCGTCTCCTTGTGAGGAGAGAGAGAGAGAGAGAGAGAGAGAGAGAGAGAGAGAGAGAGAGAGAGAGAGAGAGAGAGAGAGAGAGAGAGAGAGAGAGAGAGACGGCCTCGCAGGTGATTTCACCATCGCCCCCCGCCGGGGGTTAGGCCTTCAGGGTCGAGTGCTTTGTGAAAAAACCACCACCATCACCACCCCCACCACCACCACCACCCCCACCCCCAATCACCACCACCACCACCACCCCAACCAACCCACCACCACCCCCACCACCCCCACCACCACCCCCACCATCACCATCACCACCCCCACCACCACCCCCACCCCCACCAGCACCAGTGTGATTACGTCTTAGTTGTATTACTTTCGGGGGGGTCACCTTGAAATAACGGAACTCCGCTCAAGTCCTGTCGACGCCGGAGCCGCTTCCGGAGCCTTCCGACGGCGGGGATGAACAATCTGAGAGGAGAGGGAGGAAGACGATGATGGTGATGAAGGAGGGGGATGGCTGGGGGGGGAGGGGGGGAGGAGCGGGGGGAGGGGGGAGGCGGAACGGAAAGGGGGAGATAAAGAGGGGAAGAAAGACAGGAGAGTCGTGCGTCGAGGCGAGCGGCGGACGTGGTGGTGGTGGTGGTGGTGATGCAAGCCCCACGCAAGGCGGCGTGTAACCACCGCCAACGATACGGCAACCGGAATGCAAATCGGCGGCCCCTGATGGAGGGCCCCAGGGTGGGATTGTTGGGAAGGAGGGAGGAGACCAGTGATGGAGAGTGTGTGTGTGTGTGTGTGTGTGTGTGTGTGTGTGTGTGTGTGTGGGGGTGGGGGGTTGTGTGTCGTTTTATGAAGGGGCCGGCGTTCCTCTCCACATCGTTTCTCGTGAACCGTACCTGGGCCGGATCAGAGGAGGGGCCCTCTGTCATATCTTGTTTGTGAGAGAGCGGTAACCGTGGTGATCAAAGGATGCAGTAGGAGAAGTCCCCTTTGACACAGAAACAGACAGACACACACACACACACACATCCACACACACTGTCACACACACACACACGTCACACACACACACACACACACACACACACACACACACACACAACCCCTCCTCCAGATCCTCCCCTCTACTCCCTCACTGCCTTGTAAAATGAAATGTAATAACTTTAAATATATAATTACAGAACAACAACAACAAGAGCCAAAAACACGGCCAATAGGTTTTTTTTGCAGACATGTTATATGGATTGGATTGGCTTCAAATATTTGCCACATTGATCAGTGATATTGATCGACGATATCTGTGTGGAAATGAGAGAACAGGGTTAAAAAAGTAG
Source organism: Muraenolepis orangiensis (assembly GCA_027704905.1). Lineage (NCBI taxonomy): Eukaryota > Metazoa > Chordata > Actinopteri > Gadiformes > Muraenolepididae > Muraenolepis > Muraenolepis orangiensis. The sequence goes on from CM051001.1 coordinate 15,640,749, forward strand.
ATTCATACAATCTATGTTGGAAAAAATCACACCCGCCGAAATCACAAATTAGAAAATGTCAATTGAATGTCAAACGTTGGTCGTCCGTTTGACCGAATCAGAGACAACTTCAGAGACAATGGTGTATGCCAGCACCACCCACACGCTACACACACCTGGAGGGTGGTGGTGGTGGTGGTGGTGGTGGTGGTGGTTGTTGTTGTGGCTGAATCGTAACGAGAGCAATTATTTTCCAGCCGTGTTGTCTATTGTGTTGTTGTGATGTTGATCCCTCCCTACACGTATACTTTAATTCAAAAGGAGAGAAAGGAGCTTTTTAATTTCCTTATTATTATTTTTTTTTTTCTTTTCCCGTTTTTTTTGTATCATTTTTTATTATTTAGTTTTATTCTTTTTTATTGTTTCCTTCTTTTCTTTGTACTTTTTACTTCTATTTTTTTTTTCTTTCTCTCTCTCTCTCTCTCTCTCTCTCTCTCTCTCTCTCTCTCTCTCTCTCTCTCTCTCTCTCTCTCTCTCTCTCTCTCGGTCTGTCTCTCTCTCTAGGTCTGTCTGACTCTCTCTGTCTGTCTCTCTCTCTCTCTCTCTCTCTCTGTATGTCTTTCTGTATCTCTCTCTCAGCCTGTCTGTCTGTCTGTCTGTCTGTCTGTCTGTCTGTCTCTCTCGGTCTGTCTCTCTCTTGGTATGTGTGTCTCTCTCCATCTCTCTCTCTCCCCCCCCCCCCCCCCTCTCTCAGACAGAATCAACCTCACTCTACCGCCGGGGCTATTCCCCCTCCCCCCCCCTCCCCCCTCGTCTTATTGCGTGTATTCAACAGCTCTCTGAGCCATCACTTATCAGCGGTGCACATTGCATATTAATGAATCATTTGATTTGATTTCCCCTCCAACCTTCCCCCCCTCCCCCCCTCCCCTCACCCCCCCTACCGCCCCGCCCCCTTCTTTATGCACGCATGCACAAAATACAGATAGTCAAAACGAGTGTTTGAGAGGGGGAAGAAGAAGAAGAAGGAGAAGAGGAAGAAGAAGAAGAAGAAGGAGAAGAAGGAGAAGGAGAAGAAGAAGAAGAAGAAGCAGCTCTGTACGCCATAATTAACTCTTGCTTCACGCCTGGCAAAGGCAGCAATGACTATAACGATGACTACAGGGATTTCATTCTAATGATTTGATTCACTGATCCCATAAATTTAGCCCTGGAGGAGAAGACGGAGGAGGAGGAGGAGGAGGAGGAGGAGGAGACGCTTATACAATTCTCATGGTTAGGTTTTTTTTCGGTTTTGTTTCTTGTATTTGTGGCCTTTTAAAAAATGCGTATTGATTTAGCGCAATAAAACCCCTTTTGTGTCATTTGTGAAACACGACCTCCAACCCTCCAGGCTCCCGTCTGCCGTCCGTGTTGCTGCTGCTGCTGCTGCTGCTGCTGCTGCTGCTGTTGTTGTTGTTGTTGTCACACGCCACCACCACCACCGAAGAAGAAAAAAATCACACAACAAACTCATTCACACTGTATACTGTTTGGACACATATATATATTTATATATATACGTATATATATAGGTGTGTATATTGTCACGGTTACGGTGGTTGACAGGGGGCGTGGCCAAGCCGCGGGCTTTGGCGGCGCACACACACACACACCTGTCGGCAATTGCCAAGAGTGATTAGGTTAATCACGTCACCTGGGGGTGTATATATACCCTGGCGTCCCGTCACTTGGGGGCTAGGTCGTACTTACTACTTTGTACTTTGTACATTCTGGACGGGATCGCTACGCCGATGTCCCGGTATCCAGATTACTCGCCTGTCCCGCGTCACTCGTCTGTCTAATACCTGTCGTTACTCCGACCTCCCGGGACCCGGACTCCTCCCCCGTCCCGGACTCCTCCCCCGTCCCGGACTCCTCTCCCTGCCGGTCTACTCCCCGCCGGTCTACTCCCCGCCGGTCTACTCCCCGCCGGTCTACTCCCCGCCGGTCTACTCCGCGGATCGACCTCCCGGTTTCCAGACCCCAGGCCTGTCCCCGATCACTCTCTGTTGTCTTTTGCAATAAAGCTTCACGTTATCGCTTCCTTGTGTCCTGGTCTGCGTTCTGGGTCCCACAAAACTATCCCCTTGTGACATATATATATATATATATATATATATATATATATATATATATATTATATATTTTTTTATTTATTTTATTTTTAATGATTATAATATATTTATATGCTGATAACGTTGTCCTTATCAGAGTGATATTCCTGGAGGATGTCTCACGAGAGTTGATAGATAGTAGAATAGAGGCAATATTTCTAGAGGAATCCGTTCACACATGGGTCCTGATTTGCAGCATCACGAAGGAGCCTATACCGCCATCATCTGACATATTCTTAACATCGTTAAGGATCGTTCATATCCCTCTCATTCATGTTTTGCCGTTCAGCAGATTATGGTAATCTGAGAGAGACTTGGGGTAAGGACTTCTTGCTCCGATAACCTTCCGACTGAAAGTCAAACCCCTTGACCAAATGAGCACATCCAAGGTACAAGACATTTATCTGCCATACATTGGAATACATTGGTACATTGGAATGCTTACTCCCCATTCCCTCTATACATCTCCAAAAATAATACCTTAAAAATAATATATACAATATAAATAAAAATGAACAAAATAAGGACAGCAACGTGACCGATAGATGGTATGAACATCTGTTGAATGTGCAAAAAGCAATCCTGCTTACACTATTATATTCAAGATTCAAGACTTTTATCGAGTACAATGTAAAGCTTTCACCCCATTCCTGGCCTTTCTGGACTTACTGCAGTTACTGCACTGTTACTGTAGTCATGATGCTGCTGCACTACTGGCACTTTAAAATGCTTTTTAAATGCTTTTTGCACAATTCAACACATTGTTCTTTTTTCTATTACATTTGTATTGTGTACAGTCTTTTTATAGCATTGTGTTTTCTTGA
>CM051001.1:15656207-15658707 GCA_027704905.1 Muraenolepis orangiensis
TATTCAATCAAGGTAGTTAGCAGGGGTATGCAGATATAAACACAAGATAAATGATGTATAAATATCACGTAGGCCTAATATATAGCCTAACATAATCACATGTTACCCTTTCAAGTTTGAAATAATCCCAAACCTAAACCTAAAGCAATCCTAATGTTTTTCTAACGTCGATCGAATTTAGTCGAATCTAATCTACTCTCTAAAAATCCCTCCTAAAATGTGGTCTGGTAGAAGCCACACTGATGTAAAGGGCGGTGGAAGGGAGCCTTTTAGATGGAAGGGGGCTGCCACATGGACTTAGCCCAGGCAGGCTGGCTGGAGGACGAGGTGAACTCTGTCTCTCCGCGTGCGCCCGGGCCAAATCTCCGGGCTGAACACATAAACACATTCCTCATTAGGGGCAACCCGGACCTTAAGGCAGCCGGCCCTTCCTTATTAAGGCCCCTAGCGCCGCTCATTAAGGCCCCTAGCCTTATTCGTTAGGGCCACCGGCCGCGCTCGTTAAGGGGCCGCCGGCGTGTCACGGCCTCCCGACAGAGGCCGTGAGGTTTTATTACAGCCCACCATTGATCTCGGCCTCCCAGACTAATCCAGCTGGTAATGGGAGGTGACTTTCAGCATGTTGCCCTGTCCCTTCCTATGGCTCCACTCTCCCCCTGATGGAGGGGAGAGAGGTTAGGGGGGGGGGCTGAGGACGAGGCAGAGGACGAGGCGGTGGGGGGGGGCTAAGGACGAGGCAGAGGAGGCTAAGGACGAGGCAGGGGGGGCTGAGGAAGGGAAGGAAGAGGTGAGGAAGAGGGAGGAGGGGGTGAGGAAGAGGAAGGAAGGGGTGAGGGAGGGGGTGAGGAAGAGGAAGGAAGAGGAAGGAGGGGGTGAGGAAGAGGGAGGAGGGGGTGAGGAAGAGGGAGGAGGGTGAGGGAGGGGGTGAGGAAGAGGAAGGAAGGGGTGAGGAAGAGGGAGCAGGGGGTGAGGAAGAGGGAGCTGGTGGTGAGGGAGGGGTTGTGAGGAAGAGGAAGGAGAGGTGAGGAAGAGGGAGGAGGGGGTGAGGAAGAGGGAGGAGGGGGTTAGGAAGAGGGAGGAGGGTGAGGGAGGGGGTCAGGAAGAGGGAGGAGGGGGTGAGGAAGAGGGAGGAGGGGGTGAGGAAGAGGGAAGGAGGGGCTGAGGACAAGGGAGGGGGGTGAGGAAGAGGGAGGAGGGGGAGAGGAAGAGGAAGAGGGAGGAGGAAGAGGGAGGGGGTGAGGAAGAGGGAGGAGGGGGAGGGGAGAGGAAGAGGAAGAGGGATGAGGAAGAGGGAGGAGGGTGAGGGAGGGGGTGAGGAAGAGGGAGGAGGGAAGAGGAAGAGGGATGAGGAAGAGGTCAGTAATAGAAGGGGAGGAAGAAGAGGGCGCTAAGAACAGGAAGGACGAAGAGGAGGTTAAGGAAGGATGAACTGAGCCAAGGAAAGAGGAATATGAGGGTGTAAGGAGGTGAGAAAAAAAGAGGGAGCAGAATGAGGATCTGTGTGTGTGTGGTGTGTGTGTGTGTGTGTGTGTGTGTGTGTGTGTGTGTGTGTGTGTGTGTGTGTATGTGTGTGTGTAATAGAGCAAATAAAAAAATACAAGCCAGTGTATATTGAATTGTGTGCATGGATCTGTGTGTGTGTGTGTGTGTGTGTGTGTGTGTGTGTGTTTGTGTGTGTGTGTGTGCATATGATATTGAATCTTTTCCCCTTTTCCCAAGTGGGCTTGTGACGCATGCACAAGCCCACTTGTGTGTGTGTGTGTGTGATCCTGTGTCTATGTGTGTGTGTGTGTGTATGTGTGTGTGTGTGTGTGTGTGTGTGTGTGTGTGTGTGTGTGTGTGTGTGTGTCTGTCCGTGTTTGTGCTTGTGCGTGCATGTGTGTGTGTGTGTGGGAGGAGTAAAGGAGGAAAGAAAGAGAAAGAGGAGGAGGAGGAGGAGGAGGAGGAGGAGGAGGAGGAAGCCTTTTACTTCTGTTATTTCGATCGTCTGTAATCACGTGGGGGGGGGGGGGAAGTGTCATGTGACAGCAGACACGCTACGCTACGTTAGCGAGCTCCAGCCCCCCGATCCACCGAAGTGCCCTCCTGTCAGTCATATTACCGTGTGAGTGACGCAAACGATTGTTGTTTGGGCCGCGCTACGGGAAAAACGCAGGTGATGGGGAATTAGGAACTCTGCTCCCCGGGTTTTCAGATCCCCCTAAACAACATGGAGGACGACCCGTCTGGGTTACACCACGCAATTACAATCAACAAAAAGCCTCATCTGTCTGTGATTACTGTCTCTGTCTGTCTGTGATAACTTTTATTGCAGCAGCAGGGTTTATGGGTGCGCTCTCTCTCTCTCTCTCTCTCTCTCTCCCTCTCTCCTCTCTCTCCTCTCTCTCTCTCTCTCTCTCTCTCTCTCTCTCTCTCTCTCCCTGTCGTCAAACATCCTGACTGACTGACACGCACGCACGCACACACACACACACACACAGACGCCCTTGGTAAGACAACA
>CM051001.1:15666207-15668707 GCA_027704905.1 Muraenolepis orangiensis
TACTTCAATTCCATAGGGTTCCTTGTCTCTGGAAGGATTCAGTGATGTGCACCTGTGCCCAGCATCACAACACCACACTCACTCAATGACTACAAGGCCTGTGGCGCTCACTTCTCTTGTTATGAAAACCTTTCACAAGATTATACACGACTGAGACTCATTAGATCCACTCCGCTCAACTTGCTTTTAGGGCAGGTATGGGGTGTTGACGACGCCACTGGCACCCTGCTTCATATGGTCCGGGGTCACCTGGATTGTGCAAATCATTTAGTGGGCTTTTTTTTATTGACCTGACTCCTGCGTTTTGAACTGCTGCCTCACGTTTTTAAGCCGATGGAACCTACCGGCACCCGCACCGCTAAGCTTGGTCATGGTGGCTGCTTGACAGGTCTCAAAAGGTGGAGCTCAATGGTATTATCTGATGCCCTTCTTTCTATCCCCCCCTCCCCCCACCAGGGGTGTGTCCTCTCACCACCACCACTAGGATGTCTTTTGTATACAATTTAGATAGCGTCCGTGTTGTTTTGAGGGCAGACGTGTCGCTCACACACACACACACACACACACACACGCACGTACGCACGCACACACGCTCGCACACACACACACACACACACACGCACACACACACACACGCACGTACGCACGCACGCACGCTCGCACACACACACACACACACACACACACGCACACACACACACACACGCACGCACAAGTGTACGGATGGTTTCGTCACGCTCTGTCCCTGCTCAGTAATGACGACACGGTCACCACCATGGTCCAGAGGTGGATGAATGCAGTAACTGGTGCAAAACGCATCGCTTGGGCATGAATGTGTCTTAAAACAAAGGAAATGACGATTGGCTTCAGGGAGAACCCCCTCACCCCCCCCCCCAACATCCCCCCCAACATCCCCCCCAACCCCCCCCCAACACCCCCCCCAACATCCCCCCCCAAACCCCCCACCCCACCCCTCCCCACCCCCTATTCTCTCTGCCGTTACTTGCAGCCAGGCTGTCAAAAGTTGTTCAACGGTGCAAGTATCTGGGGGGACAGAAATTGATGATGAATTAACCATAGAACCAAATACTGACATTTGTGTGTGTGTGTGTGTGCAGAGGCCCGGGAGCACATGTACTTTTTATCGGGAGCTCAGAAGTTTTAATGTGTGGACGCCACTTTTATGAGAATGTTTTACTCTTACTTTCTATCTTTGTTTTAGCCTCTTTTATTCGCCAGTTTTGGCCAGGAACCTTGGAAAAAAACAGGAACAGGTTCTGAAGGAATGGTGTACATTGTGTGTGTACAAATGGCAGACACACATCTAAATGAGCCTTCTGCTGACCCAAAGTCAAAACCCCACAGACGGCCAAGTCCTCCATTATCTGCTGACCCCGAGTCCAGCCGTTGTTCAGTGTGTTGGGGGGGGTCGCGTCCGTCCGTCCTGTCTAAGGTTCTCCCAAGATGTCTCCCACGATGAGTTTTAAATGAGAAATTAATTAAATCGTTAGAGGTTGATTTTCACTGAACACGCCTTCGTTCTTCGTTTTTTTTTATTAAATCTAAATCTGGAGGATTGAATCCTCTTTATTGATCACATACATCAACAAACATACAGTGAAATGTGTTTTCTGCATTTAACCCATCCTAGTGTTAGGAGCAGTGGGTATCAGCTATTTATACACGCGCCCGGGGAGCAGTTAGGGTTAGGGTGTCTTGCTCAAGGACACCTCGACATTTTTTGCTAGGAGGAGGCGCCAGGGGATCGAAACCAGCAACCTTCTGGTTGTGAAACACCAGCAGATCAGCGCGTTGGGAAGATGAAAAGGGGGCGTGGCCAGCCAGGGCCAGCCGCTATTGCTGTGGTCTTCTGCAGCTGTATCACTGTTATCCTCTGACAGTCTAATGTTCACAGATGTCTCCCGCCACGATGAGTTCCTTCGCGGCGGGAGACATCTGCTGTGTAGGGGGTTACGCGCGTCATGGCGTCAATTGGGATGGTGATCGACCACGGTGTGTCTCTCAGGTTTACGGCCTGAGAGAGACGGTCAGTCGGTCACACGTCAGGCGGCGGGAAGATTACAAGTTCCTGGTTCCCCCGCCGCCGCTGTTGAAGCCTTTTGCAGAGCATGGTGTAATTCCGGTGGTTTTTTTCGGTGTCAATTGTTTGTGTGTTGATTGGTGCGTGTTGATGGTGATTGTGTTTCTGCTGGCTGTGCAACCCTCGGGAATAATAAAGATCACCTTACCTTTGAGAGGTGGGGTAGGGGGGGTGGGGGGGGGGGGGGTGGTTGGGGGGGGTGGGTAATGGGGGGGAGGGTTAAATGAAGTCAGCTTGACAGAATGAAATCAACAGTTTCTGCTGCTTGCCTTGGCAAACGCATGAAGCTTAAAGCAGGGAGGGTGATAAAGGAGACAATGGAATGGGAGAGGCCGCCAGAGAGGGGGTTTAATCATGTGTAAAATTGATACTTTTTGGGTCTTTTGCCGAGTAATTAGT
>CM051001.1:15676207-15678707 GCA_027704905.1 Muraenolepis orangiensis
CGGTGAAACCCATTAAACGTTAGGGATAGGAGATCCATATCCTCAACCACAGACATACTGTACACAGCTGATCAACTTAAAAGATGGAAAAATAACACTCACACAGACCCAAGGTTGGATTCTCCTCCTCCTACCTGCTACGCACTGACCTGCATTTCAATTACCTGGACGTTATTTGGATAAAAGCGTCTAACATACTGATATGTGTTCCTCGTATATATATCTTACGTCAATGTGTGTATGTGTGTGTGTGTGTGTGTGTCAGAGAGAGACAGTGTGTGTGTGTGTGTGTGTGTGTGTGTGTGTGTGTGTGTGTGTGTGTGTGTGTGTGTGGTGTGTGTGTGTGTGGTGGTGAGAGACAGTGTGTGAGAGAGAGAGAGAGAGAGAGACAGTGTGTGTGTGTGTGTGTGTGTGTGTGAGAGAGAGAGAGAGAGATACAGTGTGTGTGTGTGTATGTGTGAGTGAGTGTTGGTGTGTATGTGTGCTGTAAAGGTCCTATGAGCGTCTGGTGTGTTTTATTGTCGCTTCACTCACCCGGAGGCATGGGTAACTGGATTGAGGAGCGCTTGCCATGCTGGGGACGTACGTACGTACGTAGATGTATGTGTGTGTGCGTGGGTAGGTGTGTGTGTGTGTGTGTGTGTGTGTGCATGTGTTGGTTTATTATAGTTGTTGGTTATTTATTAGCTGTAGTACTCGCACTGCAAGAGAAGAGCTGCTTCAGATGTCTTGCTTTAGATTTCTGGCCCCCCCTTTCCCTCCCTCTCTCTCTCTCCCACTCTCTCCTCTCCTCTCCTCTCCTCTCCTCTCTCTCTCTCTCTCTCTCTCTCTCTCTCTCTCTCTCTCTCTCTCTCTCTCTCTCTCTCTCTCTCTCTCTCTCTCTCTCTCTCTCTCTCTCTCTCTCTCTCTCCTCTCTCTCCTCTCCTCTCCTCTCCTCTCCTCTCCTTCCCCTTCTCTCTCTCCTCCCCTTCTCTCTCTCTCCTCCCCTTCACTTCACTTCCCCTTCTCTCTCTCCTCCCCTTCTCTCTCTTACTCTCTCTCCCCCCCTCACTCCCTCTCCTCCCCCCCCCTCCTCCCCCCTCAACCCTATTATGCACAATGGGTTTTTAATGGCACTATTGGTGGGGTCGGAGGAGAGGAGAATTAACTACACACCTGAGGTGTATTGGATCCCTGTTTGTGTTATGCAGGTTTCGCTCCTTAACGAGGAACACATCCATCCGTCCGTACTCACGCTGGTCGGTCGGTCGGTGGGGGAAACACGCGAGAAAACATCGAGTCGCTCGCCTGGATTGCGAGTTAACTTTTCGGTTGTTCCGTTTTTTGTTATTGTTGTTGTGTTGTGTTTGTTCCTACGTTCAATTGTGAACTTTTCACATTCACCCACCGCCCCCGTCATACTCTCCTCCCACGACGGTGGGAGGAGAGTATGGACGGGGAGGGGTGGGGTGAGGGGAGGGGGTGTGATGAGAGAGAGAGAGAGAGAGAGAGAGAGACGCAGACCTGCCTTTATTACTGTGATCATCTCTCGAGTATCACACTTTCCACTCGGTTTGGCAAGTCCACCTGTCACTTTGACTTGAGGGACACACACACACACACACACACACACACACACACGCACACCCACCCACACACACACACACAGACGCACAGACGCACAGACGCACACACACACACACGCAGGCACAGTTAAAACCTGCCAAGGAGGGAAAGCTAATTATGCTAATTATGAAGCGTTGAGTATCTGCGTGGTGTGAAACACAAAAGAGATATGAATGAAGGCGCTTGCTTTTTCTCTTGCATAAATAATTGTATGTCTTCCGTCTCCCCGGAGAGGCCATTAGATGAAGAACTGTCTGGGTTCCCCCCTCCCCTCCTCATCGTATTGGGCAGAGTGGCCCCTGAGTGACAGAACCCTAAGTCATCTGCTTGAAACCCCCCCCCCCCCACCCCCCCTCCCACATCCAGAACCATTTGCCGCCACATGCCAATAGGACGGTTTTACATGCACATTCCGAGCGGCCATCTTGTCATCATTTTTCCCCCCACTATTTATAGTAAGACTAATAGGGCCACGCTAAAACAGTTGCTTGGTTATTGCATGTTAGGTTATGTTTTGTCTGTCTGTCTGTCTGTCTTTTAGCAACATAACTCAAAAAGTTCTGCACGGTATTGGACAGAACTTCGATTATTATTAGGGGTTAGATTATTTATGGGCCGTTTGGTTGAGAAGTAGCAATTTATACGTGTTACAATTTATAGCACGTTAAACTTCTCTTCTTCTTCTTCTTTCTCTACTTCTTCACCCTGGGCTAAAATACGGTATTCGCGGCGCTGCAAAACTAGTTTTGCTTCGCTTTTGCTTTCACACTGGTGCGCATTAACTCAACTACCTTGGGGTAGGTGGTTTCGATTCCAAAGTAACTAATTCAGGTGCAAAGCAATCAAAGTACTAAGGCTTTCGCTTCCCGTGTGTGTGTGTGAACAGAAAACCTGG
>CM051001.1:15691207-15696207 GCA_027704905.1 Muraenolepis orangiensis
GTTGACAAAGCAGCAAGCCTTTTTTGGGTCGGGTACAATGCCCTTCTCATCCTCATAGAACCTCGATGCGGTCCGTAACTCGACGGGAGTCCATCGATATCCTTCCTGGTGGACCAGGGATTCATGGTTTTTTCCGAGTAGTGCAGCATCATCATGAATACAGTGCAGAACAGGGCAGAACAGTGCCGTTACTGTAATGAATTCAGAAAGTCCATCAAAAGTATGATAGTGTAATGTGATATGGATGACCATGTAATTATAGTGGCAGCACTCCGAGCAGTTGAGTAGGCGCACTCCCTGTGGATAAAAACCTGTCCTTGAACCTGGTAACATTGGATAAAGCAAGTCATTTAGCGTTTTTAAAAAGCAACCAATATAGCTAAGACGGATTCTTTATTCTGTCAGCCGAGGCTGCCGACGCCATCCTTCTGGTAATGGCCGAGAAATGTCAGACGTAGTCGCAGTAGACCTAGTAATAAAGTCCACAATCACGCAGACTTAATGGAACATTCCTGACCGTACAATGGGTTTAATAAAGAACCATGCCATTCCGGTGTGTTCCACTAGTGCACACACACACACACACACACACACACACACACACACACACACACACACACACACGCATACACAGCAGTTGCATGTGTTTCAACTGACAATTCGTTGGACAGTCCTGGCGGGGGAGGGGCTGCCTCCTGACAACATACCTGTATGTTGGTACAAGCCTTATGTGTGTGTGTGTGTGTGTGTGTGTGTGTGTGTGTGGTGTGTGTGTGTGTGGTGTGTGTGTGTGTTGGTGTGTGTGTGTGTGTGTGGTGTGTGTGTGTGTGTGTGGTGTGTGTGTGTGTGTGTGGTGTGTGTGTGGCAAGTGGATGGAAGGTTGCTGGTTCATTCCTCCTTCTAGCAGTGCCCCTCAGCAAGACACCCTCACTGCTCCCGACCAGCCGGCTGTCTCCTTGCATGGCTGACTTGGTGAACGTGTGGGGCAGTGATTTCCAAAGCGTTCTGGGTGAAAGCGTTCGACAAATGCAGTCCATTTACCACTTGCCAACATTGGCCTACATCAGGTGCAGGGTCTCATTCTCTCTTGTGTTGTGCCAAGTCAAGTTCATACCGGGTGAAGTTTGTCCGAGTTTTGGAGACCTTAACGTGGATCCCCCTTCTCCATGGCGGACCACGATGACGGTTAAATGAGGCTCCGCGTGCCAGGAAGTGGATTCCTTCATAGAACTCATAGAAGCCTCATTTGAAGCCCCTCGGCGTTTATCTCCTCCTTGATCACAGCATGAATCTAACGAAAATACAGCGTTTGTGAGGAAGATACACCGGTAGCGTAACTCACTTTGCAGACATGGAGGACGGCTGGGTACAAAAGTCGGTACTTTGACGTTGTCCCCCTGCGTTTATCAAACGTCAAGGCGCATCAGACGGTTTGTTATACGGGAGAGCACATTTTTGAAGTTGCAGTGACCGATTCGAGTTGTGGTTGTACTGCAAAAATGGACTCGAGTAAAAAAAAAACAAGAAATGTGAGTTATATGTCGGAGTAGTAGCCGTCATTGAAGTCACAGAAATAATATTTACAAAAGTGTAGCTTGATATTTACACAAATACACATTCAGAACACGGGTGTGTGAATATTTTATTGAGTGAAAGTCTCAACATATAAGTTCAAATCATTTCTACAAGCAATGTGTGTTTTATTTAAACTTTTCTGAGACTTCGAATTTGCCTTACGTGTGTGTGTGTGTGTGTGTGTGTGTGTGTGCGTGCGTGCGTGCGTGCGTGCGTGCGTGCGTGCGTGCGTGCGTGCGTGCGTGCGCGTGTGTGTGTGTGTGTGTGTGTGTGTGTGTGTGTGCGTGTGTGTGTGCATTTTTATAAATGTAAAAAAATCGAAACATTTGAGTTCCTATTTTTTGTTCTACCATATCTCAGCTCACGTTGTATTCAACACATTCTCACATCCAAGTCTACAAGCTCCCTCATTTGATTGCGGGATATTTACCATCATATTTACAGATATATGTCCGGGGGTTTACACCATCTGGAGTTAACAAAGACCGCAAGCCCTCCGCATTGGCTTCTCATCGCTCTGTTTATCTCCGCCGGCTTGCACCACCCGGAAGCCATCTGGCTCCACTAATATATGGTATGTAGTACATGCATGGTGTTTAATGTGTTGTGGGGGCTACAGTAAAAGGGGTTTGATGGGAAATATGAGTAGCAGTAGTTCAACCGTAGTAGTACAGTATGTGCATAGATACACACACGCACACGCACACACACACACACACACGCACGCACGCACGCACACACGCACGCACGCACGCACGCACGCACGCACGCACGCACGCACGCACGCACGCACACACACACACACACACCACTTAACTGTTATTACTATTTCAAACTGGTTTTCAACCTTAGGGTCGGGAGCCCATTTGTGTGGCCTCCTGATATGCAGATAGGGCCCCAGGATATGTGTAACATATAAGCTTGCCGACATTTGTCTTTATGTTTGGCAATATGAGAAAGAAAATGTGATTTGAAAAGGTTTTAAAATTCAGCTTCATCCTCAGGCTGCCTTAAAGTGGGGTCATGGGCCAACATATGATTGTGGCCCATGACCATTAAGTGTGATTACATACATGTCCACGAGGGTGTAGTGACCGTCGTCCGGCTTTGAAGGACCTCCCCTCCTCCCACACATCTGAACATGGAAATGAAAGAAATCGGATGCATCGTAATAACTAGATGGCCCTCAGTAGAGCGCATAGCTCCGCCGTAACAAAAAGTCCACTGGATCTGGATTCGGGTCCGGGTCTGCAACCAAAATCGATTCAACTGTTCCTTGGCCTGTATGTATTTTTAACCAGCAGGTTTTGGTCCACTTCCATAGATAACTTTTTGAGTTATCCTGCTCTCACAAACTCCAAATAACCGTCGGTCCATCTGCGATGGCGGAGGTAAAATCAAAGGAAACTAGCTAACACACAACTTTACAAAGGGTGTTATTTATTTGTCACTCGTCTCCCACAGCGTCCCTTACTTCTAAGTGAAGCTCAGAGACGGAACAATGATGGGATTTAATCCTCGCTGTGTGTGTTTGTGCTGCGGTTGCGAGGCGTTTGTGACATATGGCAAAGCACAGAGCTAAATCTGTTCGTGAATTCCTCCCATCGTATAATCCGACTAATTAATGCCTCGATGAATACGCTATATATATGGTTTTTTTCTTCGCCTTTATCGGCAAGTTCTGTAATTCACATTTACTTTGAGTGTTTGTTTAATTGTCCAGTGGATGAATTAAGGCAGCGGATTAACCGCACCGTTAAGGTAAAGTGACGGTAAATTTAGGATCTGTACGGGAATGAGATTCCGCAGCCGGCCTCGTTTACTCAGTGATATAATGCACTTTATCCACTCCCAGAGTGCATTATGGGCAATCGGAGGGAAATGAATAAACAGCAATAATCATCAGCGGAGAATTACGGCCAATGAATGAACATTTACATTTAAAGTAAGATATGAAATAAAGGTTTGGCCAGAGCCTCCTGTATCGTTAAAAATATATAAATATATATATAAAAAAATATATATATAAAAAAGACTGTATTGAATTGTAATGTTACGATGAATATATGTTGTTATAAGTTTGTAATTTTTTTGTTATTTTCTCTTTGTGATGTCATAATGTCGTTCACGTCGTAAATTACACTGCAATCTGATTTGGCGAAAAGGTTCATGATAATACATGATCATACATGACTTGATACACCACAGAGTTTCCAAGAGTTTGGATGGCTAAGCCCGATAACACATCACATTACATCACATTACAGTACATTACATTACAGTCATTTAACACACGCTAAATTAGGTGAGAAAAAAGGTCCGCGGCGGCCTGAGCTATGTTTAGCTGTATCGGTGAGTTCTGCGGTTAGGTTGACGCAAACCGTCAAAAGGCGCACCGTCTCTCCGTCCGTTGGTTTTTTCCGAGGCTTCATCCCAAAAAGGCAGCGCAGTGCGCCTCGCGCTTCACGGGCCGCTTCCGTTTGTGATGTCATCAAAACCCGGCGAAGCGATTATGCCGAGGGTTCTAAAAATAACACATGGCGGCTTTGTGACTTCATAAAAACATGGAGAACCGATCAGGGCCGAAGGTCCAAAAAATATGTGCCAGAAAAAACTCTCTCTAGGTGACTAAAGCGACTTAGTATTGTCTGTTTTGTGATGTCATCATAACCTAGCGAATCCATTATGCCGAGGGTTCTAAAAATACACATGGCAGAGAAACCCTCGGACGACTGAAGCAACAATGGTATGTTCTGTTTGTGATGTCATCAAAACCTAGCAAACCGATTGGGCCGAAAGATCAAAATATATGTGGCAGACAAACATTTGAACGACTAAAACGACGTAGCATTTTCTGTTTGTGATGTCATCAAACAGTTTGTGATGTCATCAAAACCTAGCACACCGTTTGGGCCTGATTTGAAGTTCAAAAGATTACGTGGAGAGAGAAAGACGTTCGGATGTCTAAAGCCACATTGTGATTTCGAGTGTTTGTGAATTCATTGTCACAGATTGTGGTGTTATTGGTGTACCATTTAGTCTTATTTGTACGGAGGTCTATTGCGGATGTGTCAAACGGCACGACTAAAACAAATAAAACAACAGTATTTTCTATTTGTGCTGTCATCAAACCGTTTGTGATGTCATCAAAACCTATAGCCAACCGATTGGGTCGAAAGTTCCAAAAATATGCTGGCAGAGAACTAGCACACCGTTTGGAGGTTTTGATTTGAAGGGTTCTAAAAGTACGTGGTGGAGAAAGACGTTCGGACATCTGAGTGTTTGTGATGTCATCAAACAAGATTGTGGTGTTATCGGTGTACCATGTGATGTGTCTTATTTGTTCGGAGGTCTATTGCAACGGTACACTTCCACGCTCGCTTCAGGGAGGTGGAGGAGACAGAAGGAGGAGAGAACTCAAACGA
>CM051001.1:15711207-15726207 GCA_027704905.1 Muraenolepis orangiensis
ATCTCGTCTACCTCTTGTGTTCCCCCTTTAACCGCTCACCGAACAGATGTTGGAGGGGAGGGCGGGGGGGGGGGTCTATTCATGTACCTGTAAACCAGGATTCAAGATTTTTATATTTGCCATATGTAACAAGTACAATGGAACGCCTACTCCCCATTCCCTCCCGCAGTAGGACCTTTTCGAAAACGCTATACGATAAAAAATGACTGTACACAAACTGCATGCTGTGTGGTTGTCGCTGTTGTTACTGACGCTAGTGTACCATGGTGAGTCGTGAGTAGTGTTACAGCCGACTGCCGCGCGTGCATCCCAACTCAAAGATCCGTACAGCATTGTTCAATGTCTGCGCCGGCTGGCGTGCAACAAACGCCCGAAGCATCGCTGTGTGTGTATGTGTGTGTGTGTGCAGGGGCGTCGCAACAGGGTTGCCTGCGGGCCCCGAGTTGGAAGGGGGCCCCCCGAGGACCCCAGCGATCCCCCCCCCCCACACCCGTTGTGCTTCATGATGTACGATTGCCGCTCTGCAATTTTGAGGCTCTGTAATAAACGCTCTGTAATTTTGAAGGCCCCCCCCCCCTCCCAAAATACAACGATTTTGCCTAGGGCCCCCAGGAACCCTAGAAACGCTCCTTTGTGTGTGTGTGTGTGTGTGTGTGTGTGTATGTGTGTGTGTGTGTGTGTGTGTGTGTGTATCTTAGAATTCAGACAATTCTGACTTTTTTGCAAGGCACTCTATGTTCCTCTCTATGTTCCACGTGCCGTTCGCTTTCGTGTGGCCTTGGATCTTGGAAACCCGGGATAAAAAGCATGGTGATGGACTGGAGCCGCTAAGAGCTGCCCTGCCTCTCCACTCGCCTGGCAGCCTCCTTCCTCTCTGCTGGTCTCCTCTCCTCCCTCCTCCCTCCTCCTCTTTCATCCTCTCCTCTCCGAAGGCGCCATGTGGTAATAAACGACTCGCTGCCATCATCTCTCTCTCTCTCTCTCTCTCTCCCTCTCTCTCTCTCTCTCTCTCCCTCTCGCTCTCTCTCACTCTCTCTCTCTCTCTCTCTCTCTCTCTCTCTCTCTCTCTCTCTCTCTCTCTCTCTCTCTCTCTCTCTCTCTCTCTCTCTCTCTCTCTCTCCCTCTCTCTCTCTCTCTCTCTCTCTCTCTCTCTCTCTCTCTCTTCCGACTGTTTGGTGGATTTCCTCTGCCAATTTGACTGCAGACCAGCGTGATTCTCAACCCAAGAAACCCTCCTCATCCTCATCCTCCTCATCCTCCTCCTCCGCAGCCCCCCCCCCCCCCCCCCCCCTTCAGCGTCTTCAAAAAGGGAAAAGCCAACAAACAAGCGAGAAAATGAGAGAGGAGCCAATAGAAAAAAAACGCAAATGTGCTGGAGCAGAACTACGAAATCAACCCAAAATCGTGCAACGCAAATAAAAGTTGGCCCCTGTGAGACGTCGATTTTCCCTTTTCAATTTTTGCGATCCAAATCATCTGATGAGAGAGAGAGACGCCGTGCGTCTGTTTTGTAAAAAATGAAAAAAAAATGAAAGTGCCATATTGAATTAGCTAGCGGCCTATGCCAGTGTGAGCGGGGCCGTATGTTTTCTCCCAGAGGAACGAACGGAGAACGAGGAACCGATTCAATGACAGTGGCACACGGAACGCCACACTTTGTGGCAACAGGTAAACCCACCGGCAACAGGTCTGGCAGAATACTGGGATGTGGTAGTTTGACTGATCCGGGATGTGGTGGTTTGACTGATCCGGGATGTGGTAGTTTGACTGATCCGGGATGTGGTGGTTTGACTGATCCGGGATGTGGTAGTTTGACCGATCCGGGATGTGGTAGTTTGACTGATCCGGGATGTGGTAGTTTGACCGATCCGGAGTATGGTAGTTTGACCGATCCGGGATGTGGTAGTTTGACCGATCCGGGGTGTGGTAGTTTGACTGATCCGGGATGTGGTAGTTTGACCGATCCGGGATATGGTAGGTTGACTGATCCGGGATGTGGTAGTTTGACTGATCCAGGATGTGGTGGTTTGACTGATCCGGGATGTGGTAGTTTGACTGATCCAGGATGTGGTGGTTTGACTGATCCGGGATGTGGTAGTTTGACTGATCCAGGTTGTGGTGGTTTGACTGATCCGGGATGTGGTAGTTTGACTGATCCGGGTTGTGGTGGTTTGACTGATCCGGGATGTGGTAGTTTGACTGATCCGGGATGTGGTGGTTTGACTGATCCGGGATGTGGTAGTTTGACCGATCCGGGATGTGGTAGTTTGACTGATCCGGGATGTGGTAGTTTGACCGATCCGGGGTGTGGTAGTTTGACTGATCCGGGATGTGGTAGTTTGACTGATCCGGGATGTGGTAGTTCGAAGCCTATTGATGTTAAACCTCCAAACTGTAGGCCTTTATGGGGCCATGTGTCACACTACCATCCGAGACCCAGACACTCTGTCCTTCTAATCCAGGTCTGTGGTACTAATGATGGCCGCTCCTCATTGTCCTTTCATATCCACATTCAGCAGCGGCCTGCTTGGTCACCCATTTTTTTTTTGCTGTATAAAGGTCATATCAAAGTAATTTAACCTTTGGTTGTCGAGACATCGTCAGCTCCATCTGGGGTCCCAATCCTCCCTCTCTCTCTCTCTCCCCTCTCTCTCTCTCTCTTCTCTCTCTCTCTCTCTCTCTCTCTCTCTCTCTCTCTCTCTCTCTCTCTCTCTCTCTCTCTCTCTCTCTCTCTCTCTCTCTCTCTCTCTCTCTCTCTCTCCCCTCTCTCTCTCTCTCTCTCTCTCTCTCTCTCTTTCTCTCTCTCTCCAGTTTCAGCCTTTGCATTTTAAGTCATCGGACCTGCATTTTGGGTCCCTGGTTCTTGGAGACTAGCAAGTCAAGACCATCTCTGGGTGTCTGGTGACTTATTCTTTCTAATCCAGTGCTGGAGGGAGGAATACAGTCTGCGGCTCCCGTTAGCGTGTTGCGCTCAGCAAAAGGCCGGAGGAGTGGAATCAAGCCCCGGGTAATTAGGGCTAGGCTAATAGCCACGACCAGACTGGACATGCCAATTTGCTAATGGTTTTTCGGTGGTGCATCCGATAAGCAGCCACTAGTCTTTGACCACACAATGTTAAAAAGTCCAGATCGCCATCAGCGTGCTAATGGTTCTCTCCGACCGGAAGAAGAAGCAACACTTTTAATCCGATTTTTATTTTTTTTCCCCCCATATGAAAGATCCGGATCTAATGTCATGACAAATGGTTTTGGCTGATGTGATGTTTTCTTCCACTTTCCACTCTGAGGTCCTGTTATGTATGTATGTAGTATTCTGAAAATGATTCCAGATGCTATTGCAACCACAGATGGTCATTTTATTTATAATTGCATTTTGACTCAAATTTAAATAATTTGTACTTTTCAAGTAGTCGAACCTAAAAGCTTTCAGACCAGTTAAAAATCACACGATGAACAGTAAGAACAGTAAAAAGGACATAATCCTATGATTATGAACAGTAAAACATACGTGGCATAGTCCTAATTAACCCAGATTTAAATTGACCAGTCTGCGGCTGACTTTCAATAAGTGCTTCAAATTTCATATAATAAACGCACTGCTCTATATTCAAATCATTGGTAAAAAAAGCTCTTAACAAACATCATAGTAATCAAGCCCATGCCCGTGTTTTTTTGGCGGCTGTATTCCTCGCTCTTTAGACGGAAACGGTTCTTTCATTTTGTCCTCATATTAAATATAATAATATTCCGGGTGCTTTGTGATCAGATGTCACTTGAGCTTGGCTGGCTTCACGGCTTTGTTTGCACCTGAAGACACATGACGCACACAAAGCAGAACAAGCTCTATATAATTGTCGTTACATTTTCTAAATGTAGCTCATTTGTGTTGGGCTTCGTGTGACTTTAGCTGGAAAACGAGCAGGATGGCTAATGAGCAAAGCGACGCAGCTTGTAGGAAGCTTGTTGCGAGTGACTCATGATTGACGTGAGGTGTCACAATCACATCAGAGTTTTTCTATGGGCCCAAAGCTAACCTGGGTGGGAGTAATGAACACACTATGCTTGTATGATTGGCACACGTGGTCCCCGTCTGTAGATATGCATTTTGTTTCACGAAACAATTTCTAACAATTTCTACACCAATTTTTTATTTTTTTTATTTAATTTTAACAAATTATTCACAGACTCCCTGGCTATTGGTGGCGGACCCCTGGGGGCTAGGTGCGGGGGGGGGGGGGGGGGGGGGGGGGGCGGAGCTCTGCTGAAGAACGGATCAGTTTGACGTGGGCTCCGCTAAGCATGGCAGAGCCCAGGAAAACGCCTAATTAGATCTAAATTAGCGTCAATTTCTTGACTCAACATTATGAATTGAGGATGAGGGACTAATTAATGTGTGGGGAGGTTAATGGATTTGGGGTGTGTGTGTGTGTGTGTGTGTGTGTGTGTGTGAGTGTCTTCGCCATATACAATGATGGCTCTTTTTCTCTCTCTCTAACGGTTCACTTCAAACACCAAATGTCTGTCATAATTGCAGACGTTTTATATATTGTTGTTAATGAAATGTGAAAACGTGTCGGAAAACCAATGCAAAGTTATTACATGTAATCTGGTAAAAAAATAAAATAAAATAATAATAATAATACTCATAATAATAATAATAATAATAATAATAATAATAATAAAAATAGAGATTTGAAATTGCAACAGCGTTGTATTTACTGGCATGTCCAGTCCCCTAGTCTCCTCCTGTCCCCTGGTCTCCTCCTGTCCCCTGGTCTCCTCCTGTCCCCTGGTCTCCTCCTGTCCCCTGGTCTCCTCCTGTCCCCTAGTCTCCTCCTGTCCCCTGGTCTCCTCCTGTCCGCTGGTCTCCTCCTGTCCCCTGGTCTCCTCCTGTCCACTGGTCTCCTCCTGTCCCCTGGTCTCCTCCTGTCCCCTGGTCTCCTCTTGTCCCCTGGTCTCCTCCTGTCTCCTGGTCTCCTCCTGTCCGCTGGTCTCCTCCAGTCCCCTGGTCTCCTCCTGTCCCCTGGTCTCCTCCTGTCCCCTGGTCTCCTCCTGTCCCCTGGTCTCCTCCTGTCCGCTGGTCTCCTCCTGTCCGCTGGTCTCCTCCTGTCCCTGGTCTCCTCCTGTCCCCTGGTCTCCTCCTGTCCGCTGGTCTCCTCCTGTCCCCTGGTCTCCTCCTGTCCGCTGGTCTCCTCCTGTCCGCTGGTCTCCTCCTGTCCCCTGGTCTCCTCCTGTCCCCTGGTCTCCTCCTCCTGTCCTCCTGTCCCCTGGCAAAAATATACTATCTTGAATCTTGAGTGGAGAGTGACGACAGCTGGACATAACGTTTTACTCAAGGCTTATCCGTGTTATTCCCCCCCCCCCCCCCACCTAATGACTGTATGATTCCAGCCAGAAAGTTCGGAAGAATAAAGGTCTGAACAGACTTGGTTTCAAAGTCACATTCCGCAGCTCCTGGTGTGAGGACATGTTGTGTTAAGATACAAGACGCACTTCACTTGAACGCGTCAGCGACGGACACACATTTGTGTGAGTGTAGGGAGGCAATAAATAGTAGTATAAATGAATACACTCTCCACGAGAGTTTACGCTCATTTGCGCAAAATTGAAAGTATAGTTTTAATCTGAATGTTAATACGGTCCACGGCGCTCGGCGCTAGGCCACGCAGTTTTTCGCTAGCGGGATGCGCTTCTTAACAGCGGTTTTCTTTGTTTGTTGTTATATATATCCATTGGACAAGTGTTTAAATGTGACATCCAGTTGAATTGCCCATTAGCTTGGCTGTAATTTAGGACGAGGCAGGGTACTTTGTAATTTGCCGATTGTGTAGAAGTATTGACCAAACGACAGCTCTGTAGACGGGGAGTGCTGCTGCCCGGTGGTTTCGCTCGGAAGCCCCGTCTCCTGGGCAGGTTACTGGACACCGTTAGAATAATAAAAAGACAGAACCATCCCAATATGTTTGTCACTTCGGTTTTATGTACTCTTCTATTCGAGTCAATTCAACCGGCAGTTAACTGTCCTTAAATCATCCAAATTACCAAAATAATTGAAAGTTGTTGCAGCTGTTGCTTAGCCGTTGCTTAGCCGGCTAGTCAAGCGAATGTTTTGTCGTTATCACTGAGCAATCGGATAAGGTGGCCTCTGTATTACTGTGTGTTATTATTGCTGAAAGTCTAAACATAATGTTTGAGGGCAGAAGCGTTGCATTGCAAACCGGTGGCTATTGGCTGAAAATGCAACACTTGCCAAACAGACACAGGGGACTCATATCTGTTGAGTATCCAACATCTTGGATGCAATGCTCGTTCAAAGTGCACAAGCTGCTGTTGAGATGTGTGATTATTTTAATACCGCAGCAGCAGCAGCAGCAGCAGCAGCAGTGGCAGCGCTGTGCTGCCATACATTTCAAATTTCCGTTTTTTCCCCCTGGCGAGCGTCATGGTCAAACTTGTTGAAAGCGCGGTGAACCCCCGCCTACCCGGGTTCGGGTACTAAAGCGTAGGCGGGGGAACCTATTTCATAGAGCCCCTCGACAACAAGTCATGACTACTTAAATATAGTCGGAAAAAAAATAAGAATAATATTGTTGGCCGCCACGAATAAGTACCAATTGCTAAAAAGAAAATGTACAGTACATCTCCCGAAATGGCTATTTCTGGCCTTGTACAACAAAGTGGGAAAAGGACAGCAATCTGAAGGATCTATCAAACATGAGCTCCAACGGCTGAACTGCTGACTGGATTCTGAACACCTGGGGACTTACTCACCAAGCATCTCAAGGCTCAAAGTAGCTCACACCTATCTGATTTAGGATACACTCTTCTATATTATATATATGTGTGTATATATATACATATATATATATATATATATATATCGTACATCTTGGGTGTAAGAGTAATTCACAAAAAGTGTTTTAGTTACTAATATCCAGCTCCTAAATCGGTGAAAAGTTTCGAAAAGTGAGTAAGTCATAAGAGGATGCATTAAAACCAAATCACAAACAATCGTACAGAAGCGGCTGCAAACAGAAACCATTCCAATAGGTCACTTACGCTCCTTCGGTACCCCGCTATTAGAATCAGTTGAACGTACGGTTAACCGCCCTAAACCCTAAATCGTCGGAGAAAAAAAACACGAAAATAGCGGAAAAAATAAAAGTAAGTTCTGTTGCTGTGAGAGTTAGGCCACGCAAGTCACGGTGAAAAATAGTTTGTCATTTTCCCCGAGAAGTCTGCTAATGCGACTCGGGGGGATAAAAGTTGAAACATGATGTTTTTGAGGGCGGAAGTATGGCGAGCTGGGGGTAATTAGCTCCAAAAAAACACTTCCCAAACATCCGCCCGGGAGAAGCCTCCTTGAATCCATTACAGCCATTACATTACCCCCGTCAGCAGCGGCCTCACGGCCTCACTGCCTGCCACGAAGGCTCCCAGCTGATGGATGCGGTCGCGCCATCCCAAACCTCAATTAAAGGAGACCTAATGGGGAGACGGGACGGGGAACGCAAACACAAGCACCCGCGCGCGCACGCGCGCACACACACACACACACACACACACACACACACACACACACACACACACACACACACACACACACACACAGGCCCAAGCTCACACAGGCGCCGGGTCATTTGCCTTTTAGAGGAAAAATCTCGAAAGAGAGAGAGAGAGAGGAGAGAGAGAGAGAGAGAGAGAGAGAGAGAGAGAGAGAGAGAGAGAGAGAGAGAGAGAGAGAGAGAGAGAGAGAGAGAGAGTGAGTGACGAGACAACACCAATGGGGTGGCAGCAGGACAGTGTAGGGCGGAAAGGGGGAGGGGGGGGGGGATTGGGTTTTGACTCAAAGCCCGAAAGTGTCCGGGTTCGATCCCCACCACCCCCCCCCCACTCCACCGACAACTTCCTCCCTGCTCAATAGTCGCTTCGGATATAAATGCCTCCGCTAAACGACTGCGGCGCCGATGAAGCGTAGGCGTGTCTCTCATTTCCGCCGCCGCCACCGCCGCCGCCGCCGCCGCCGCCGCCGCCGCCGCCGCCGCCGCCGCCGCCGCCGCCACCGCCGCCGCCACCGCCGCGGGTTGACCTTGGGCGCCCACAAATAACAATTTCACCGCCCAATTAGCGAACAGGTTGGCCAGCGATGACGCCTCTCCCCCTCCCCCCTCCCCCTTCACACACAAATCAAACCACGCAAATCTAACCTTGAAATGAAACAGAAAATAATTAGGAATTTTAGTCCTCATGCTCCCCCTCCCCTCCCCTCCCTCCCTCCCTCCCTCCCTCCCTCCCTCCCTCCCCTCCTCCCTCCCTGTCACAGACACAGACACACACCCGCCTCTCCATCCACGTTTCCATAGTGACGGGGGTTGGCAGCCGTTGCGAGGGGGGGTGGGGGGGGGGGGTGACGGCGTTGATTTGCGGCGTGGTCGTGAGAACGTGTGTAAGGTGAGGAAGGAGACGTGGCGCCCGCGGGCCGGTGATAATTAGTCTCTGTGGCGGCGGAGGAGACGGGCCACACATGTTCCATCTGTCACAGGTGCATTCTGGGAGATGAGGCGCGGTGACAGGCGTGAAGGAGCCATCTGGGCCCCCGTCCGCCACGCAGGACCGCTGACTCCTTGGTGAGCGAGGTGCAGGGGAGTGTGTGTGAGTTTGTGTGTGTGTGTGTGTGTGTGTGTGTGTGTGTGTGTGTGTGTGGTGTGTGTGCCTCTGTTTGTTTGTGAGTGTGTGTGTGTGTGTGTGTTTGAGAGAGAGAAGAAGAGATTGGTGTTTTAACTCAGTGGATGTCATTAACTATTAGTGTTCATGTGTGTGTGTGTGTGTGTTTGTGTGCAGATATGCGTTTCTGTGTGTATTTGTGCATGCCTTTGGGTGTGTGTGTATGACCGAGAAGGAGAGATTGGTGTCTTAGCTCAGTGGGTGTCATTAAGTATTTGCGTGTGTGTGTGTGTGTGTGTGATGAAGAAGGGTAGTGTGTGTGTGGGTGTGTGTGTGTGTGTGGTACGCTTGTTGGTGTTTGTGCAAATATGCGTTTCTGTGCATGTGAGTGAATATGCCTATATTATGCCTATTGTGCATGCCTGTGTGTGTGTGTGTGTGTGTGTGTGTGTGTGTGTGTGTGTGTGTGTGTGTGTGTGTGTGTGTGGTGTGTGTGTGTGTGTGTGTGTGTGTGTGTGTGTGTGTGTGTGTGTGTGTGTGTGTGTGTGTGTGTGTGTGTGTGTGTGTGTGTGTGTGTGTGTGTGTGTGTGTGTGTGTGAAGGAAAGATTGGTGTCTTAGCTCGGTGGGTGTGATTAAGCATTGCTGTGAGTGCGTGTGCACAAGTAATTCCTATCGTGTGTGTGTGTGCCTGTCCTCATGTGTCCTTGTAATGTGTGTGTGAGTGTGTGTGTGTGTGTGTGTGTGTGTGTGTGTGTGTGTTTACATGTGTGTGTGCATGTGAGATGAAACAAAAAGATAGCTAGATGAGAGAGCAAGCAGGCGAGTGAGAGATAAAGAGAAAGAGAGAGAGAGTGTGGATGTGGTGGGGGGGCGGGGGGGGGGCTTCTGTTGACCTCTCCAACATGGCTCCTGGTGGACTGGTGTTGTTGGACACTCCCTTTCTCTCATCATCTTTAGTGAGCTGATCCCTGGAGTTAGTCCCAGATCAAACATGTCATTGATCTCCTGGCCATCATTACCATAACCCCCTCCCCCCCCCCCCACCTCCCCTCCCCAACCCTAACCTCACCCCTCTCCTCCCCCTTTTTCAACTTTGATTCATAAAATGATGGGAATATTGTAACACACAAATGTTAATTATGTTGCGTCAAAAGTAAATCAAACAGGAGAGCTAGAGAGAGAGAGAGAGAGAGAGAGAGAGAGAGAGAGAGAGAGAGAGAGAGAGAGAGAGAGAGAGAGAGAGAGAGAGAGAGAGAGAGAGAGAGAGAGAGAGAGAGAGAGAGAGAGAGAGAGAATATGGATTTCCAGGTTCTTTGCCCAAAGTTAAAGTTTTTGAATGTGATCTACATATTTTCAGCATACACAGAATTGTGAGTTTGATTTTCGAATCAAAGATGAGATTCTTAACTTAATTGTAATTGCACAGTACAAAGTCCAATGCAGTGCAGTGTAGTTAGCGTCCAACCAGATGCAACATTATACAAGTATAGAGTAGTAGGGCCTGATTTGCCTCTGTGGTTTTAGTAATTAAACTGCACTGTCTAAACGCCCCAATCAAGGCCGTCTCACTAGGGCCCAATATACCATGCACTGATGGCCTGTAGCAGGGGTTCCCAACCTGAGGCCCGGGCCCCCAAAGAGGATCATCAGAGATCTCATGGGGGGGGGGGGGGGGGGGGGGGACAAAGCATACATATTGAACCCTCAAATACAATTTAAATCAATTTAGCAATTCTGAAAATACAACAAAATATTAAAGAAAATACTTAATTTATCATTGATTTAATAATTTACTGAATACCATTGACTTACAAGTCAAGTCAAGTCAAGTCAAGTTTATTGTCACTTCACAGTTTACAGTTTAGTATAAAGCAGTGATGTGAAATTCTTGTGTGCAATACCCGACGACAGACAGCAGTTATAAAATAAGATAAAATAAAAATAGATAAAAAATAGAATAAAAAATAGAATAAAGAATATAAAATAAAAATAAAAAATGCAATTTATAAAATGCAAAAATCAGCACAGAAAAGAGCAATATATATATATAAATCAATGTAATAAAATATACATTGTTATATGTTATACGCCCTTGTTCAGCAGCCTGATGGCCTGACTGTGGAAGCTATCTCTAAGCCTATTTGTACGACACTTGATACTGCGGTATCGCCTGCCTGACGGTAATAGTGAGTAAAGTTCGTGGCTGGGGTGGGCAATGTCTTTTATAATTCTTTTGGCTTTTCTTTTTACTAATCAACTTTACTTTTCTTTTTCTTTTTACTTTTACTACATCAATTACAAGAGGGCCCTCAGTAGATCACATACCTCCGCCACACCAAAATGTCCCCAAGATCCGGATTCGGATTCAGATCTTGGATCTGTTCCCTTGGCCCATAAGTAATCTAACCACCCCCGTGTTCTCCAATTCTGTACAAAACGTGTTGAGCAATCCTGCTCACAAACAGACAACCTGACCGCTGACCTTATCGAAGCGCGTGTCCAATGACATGGGGGCTTTTGTGTGACGTTCCAGAAGCAACGGAATCTAAAATATCCCAACGCTATAAAGACAGAGAAGCTCATAGTAATAAAGTACTCACCACACGGTCAAGGTCCAATATCACAGCCTCGGGAATAAAGAATACAGCACGGAACACATGCCGGAAAGGATGAAAGGAGTTATTACAATGACAGAATTATTGTCGGTAATGGATCAATTTACACAGCGTTGTTTGTTGATATAGAATGATATAGATGGTATGATATCGATTTTACAGGTGACACAGAATTCATCTTTATCGGAGAGGATTTTGTCATATTATTTTCTTTGAGGGCGGGAGTTGGGGGGGGGTGGGGGCTCCAACGGAGAGAGGTTGGGACCCACTGGCCTATGGGACCCCAACCGCATTCATCACCATGCTTCCTGACAGATGAGCTATCGAGTGAGGAAGCGAAGGAGCGAAGGCGGCCAGGAGAGAAGAGAAAGGCAGGAAGGAGGGGCTGAGAGGATCAGAGGAGAGGAGAGGACAGCTGAGAGAAGGTGAGGAGGAGGAGGGAGGAGGAGGAGGAGAATGGGACAGAAAATGAGAGTTTAAGAGAAGAGGGAAGGAGAGCCGAGCGGAGATGAGAGGGAAGGGAGACAGGAGGAGGAGGAGGAGGAGAAGGAGTTGAAGTGGGCACAGAGGAGGAGAGACGGTGGGGAGGAGAGGACGGTCGAGAGGAGCAGAGGGGGAGGAGATAAGCGGCTGGTGGGGAGGAGGCAGGAGCCGAGAGAGGCTGAGAATGAGGACATAGGAGAGGAGGAGACGCGAGTGTAGAGGACGATGGGGAGCAGAGGAGAGATAGGGCGAGCTGGGAGGAGAGTCGGTGGGGGAAGATCAAAGGAGAGGGGGCAGAGGAGCTAAGAGCAAGAGAGGATGGGGGAGGAGGGGAGGAGGAGAGGAGAGGAGGAGGGATAAGAGCAGGAGAGGAGAGGGGAGGTGTGGGTAGAGGAGGAGGAGGAGGAGGAGAGGAGAGCAACGCAGGGCAGCTGATAAGAGCGTCATGAGGTCAGCTCCTCTGTTTGAAACAAGACAGTTCATTAACCCTCTGGCCTGAAATCACCCACTCGATACCCTTGATGTGTGTGTGTAGTGCTGGTGCATATGTATGATGTAATGTTCTTTGAGAGAGTGGGAGAAAGAGAGAGATATAGAGGCCAACGTGCAGAAAACTGTGTGTATTGTGTGAGACTATTGCGTTTGCATGCACACACACACACACACAAACACACACACACACACACACACACACACACACAAGCCTGTGCGTCTGTTCTTTTCTTGGATGCATCAAAGTGACCAATATGTTGGTTTATTTACAAGCGGATGTGTGAAATGTGAGTTTTTACGAGGCTAGGGTTGTTTTCCCTGGGTTTGTTTGTGTTGCGGGTGCTACACAGATGCTGTGTGTGTGTGTGTGTGTGTGTGTGTGTGTGTGTGTGTGTGTGTGTGTGTGTGTGTGTGTTTAGTTAATGTGTCTATGCAAGTATGTGTGTATGTTTAGCTAATGTGTTTGTGTGTATTTAGCGTGTATTTAGTGTGTATGTGTGTGTGTGTGTGTGTGTGTGTGTGTGTGTGGTGTGTGTGTGTGTGTGTGTGTGTGTGTGTGTGTGTGTGTGTGTGTGTGTGACAGTTACTATCCCCCGTAGGGACGTTTTTTATAATTCTACGATTCCCCCCCCCCCCCCCCAAGGTTTAACATTTCTCACCACACATCTGTAGCCCACATCTCCAGTTGTTTGTCACTCTAGGGGCCCATCAGGAAACCCTGTGGGGAAAAACAGAAGGTGAGGTCCTTCAGTTCTCAACAGGCTCTCTTGGATCTCTGACAAAAACACTTCAATTGTGTTCAATTGGGAAGAAGAAGAACAACACTCAGTTAAAACATGTGTTTGCTGCGGGGGGGGGGGGGGGGGGGGGGGGGGGGGGTTTGGACCGCATCTTTCCGTCTCGAAAGATGGAGGCAGTTTTAATTTGGGACACATTTGTTTACGTTCGAAAGGTCGGCCCCTCTCGGATAACGCCTGGTGAAGAATCCTCTGTTTTTACTTGGTTGTTATCTAGCGGATCTGGAGTGCGGTAGTTATGTTAATGTAATATGACCCACACCCACAAGTCGTCAAGAAGCATCCATCTGTCTGTCTGTCTTCTGGCAAGAGCTGAAACAACTCGCCTCAAAATAACATATATTTAAAGAAGCAATCTGCTGAAGCAATAAATTCTACTTTTGACTAACAGCAAATTGCCAAGTGCTGCGTGAATTCACCAAATGGTAACGCTACACCACCGTCCTTCACACACGCTGAACTTAAATTAGCTAAGCTACGGTGCGCTAGGCTAAAGTGTGCGTCGACAATAGCCCGTCCTCGATGGACGACGTGGTGGGTTTGAATCCTGTCCGCAAATAATTAAAAACACTTTGTACTCGTTCACTTCACAAACGCTCGGTGTGTGCATAACAATCGAGATTAATGCGTAGCACTCTGGTTTAATTAACCCACTTCATGATAGAACTTAAGTTATGGACCCCGCATACAAAACCATCCGTCTCTCCCTTCTCCTTCATTTGTATCCCCTCTCTCTCCACCAATCACCATCAGACTCGCATAGTCTGAACCTCTCGACGTATCAGGGATGTCGACACTGTATGGATAACAACAGGTTTGGTCCGACGGAATGCCCCGATGCCAATTATAACCTAATCTTCTATGTTAGTAGAATTACTAAATGCCGGTAAAAAATACTTGTAGCTGACACAAACTCTGTTGGTCCAGTATGGTGCTGGCGTGCTGTGACCAACACAGAATGTCCCAGAGCCATTCTGGGAAACGTTACACTATATCAGATTTGGCCAGGACCTAGTCCTGGACCGGACGTGTGTGGATATTCACAGACAACACACACACACACACACACGCACGCACGCACGCACGCACGCACGCACGCACGCACGCACGCACGCACGCACGCACGCACGCACGCACGCACGCACACACACACACACACCACACACACACACACACACACACACACAGGGGTTTATAAGACTGTACAGCAAGTGTGTGTACAGCTTTAATCATTTTTGTCAACTTGTCATATGAACTGCTCCTCATATGCACCAAGTTCTCCGTCATCCCCAATGTTCAGCTCTGGGTTTTCCACGTCACTACTACGGCGTTACACCGCAGTGTGGGGCGCGACGTGTGAGGCGCGTGGTGATGGCTGGTTTATCCCGTGTGCCTTCATCACCCAGTACATATGTTCATTTGTGTAATTGTTTTTTTGTTATTTTTCCATTTTTGTAATTTTGTTACTTTTGTACATTTTGTAATGTGTAGGCCTACACAGGCCTTACAGGTAATTGTTAGTTAACTTTTTGTAATTCCTGCAAGTCGATTGTGTAACCTATATATTCCTGTAATTCTGAGCACATCTTTCTGCGCTGCGCTGGTGATAACATTTCACTGGAAATGTTACACTGTACCTTATACTACATAATAACAAATGAACAGAATCGGAATCTGAATCTGCACCACAGTCGTGCAGCCTCGCCCACAGCCCCGCCGTCTAATCAGCCGTAAACCAGCCACCAACCGTCCACACGCTCCACCGACCGCAAATAAAAACCAAACACAAATAAAACAAATCCCCAAATAGCTTCTCACATTAGCGTCGCTCGGAAAAAGATCAGGATGAACAAACGGTCCGATGGCCATACCCATGTATATTCACATTCACATGAGTTATGTTTGCGCCCGTCCCACCCTCCAGGGGTGGAGAAATTGATGCTCCACT
>CM051001.1:15731207-15746207 GCA_027704905.1 Muraenolepis orangiensis
ACTTTACATTTGAAACAAACCTCAAAGTGCTACAGTACATAATAAAAAAAAGATAAAGAAAACCATTTGCAAGAATCAAAATGTATAAACAGGTTAAAAAACAAGTTTAAAAACACGTTTTAAAAAGGAGAGGCAGGGTTATTAAAACCGGCTTAAAAAGCTAACCAAATGCTTTGTTAAAATGGTAGGTTTTTAGTGCTCTCTTAAAAGTGTTCACAGGTTGAGGAGCTCTGAGATGGTCTGGGAGTGAGTTCCACAGCCGGGGGGCAGCTGCACAGAAAGCTCGATCTCCCATAGTGCGGAGGTTGGTGCGCCGTTCCTTCAGCTTGTTGGTATTTCCCGAGCGGAGGCTGCGGGTGGCGGTTTGTGGTTCGATCAATTCCTTGAGGTAGGGGGGGGCATTTCCGTGGATACACTGGTGTGTTAACAGGGTGATTTTGAATTCTGTCCGGGAGGAGATGGGAAGCCAGTGCAGTGATTTGAGAATGGGGGTGATGTGCTCGTATTTGCGCACTCTCGTCAGGATCCTAGCAGCGCTGTTCTGTACGTATTGGAGCTTTTGAAGGCTCTTGCTAGGGATCCCGACGAGAAGTGCGTTACAGTAGTCCAACCTGGAGGAGACAAAGGCGTGGACCAACTTTTCGGCGTCAGGAAGAGTGAGGGTGGGGCGGAGTTTAGCTATATTTCTAAGGTGGAAGAAGGATGTTTTGCAGAGGTGTTTGATGTGGGTCTGATAGTTGAGGCAGGGGTCCATTTTGACGCCCAGGTTGGTGACAACTGATGAGAGGGGAAGGTCCTGGTCGGAGAAGGTGATGCTTGTTATGGGGGATGATTTAACTTGGTGTGGGGTGCCGATGAGAATGGCCTCGGTTTTGGAGCTGTTGAGTTGTAGAAAGTTTTGTTTCATCCACGCCTTTATCTCCTCCAGGCAGATGGTGATTGTGGATGAAGGTGATGGTGACGGGGATGACAGTGGGACTGCAGAGCGGGGGGGACAGGGGGGGTCCATTTTTATGTAGAGCTGTGTGTCATCAGCATAGCAATGGAATGATAGTCCATGCCTGCTGATGACACGGCCGAGGGGGAGCATATACAGGGTGAATAGGGTGGGCCAAGCACGGATCCTTGGGGTACACCACAAGTGACGGGTTGGGTGGGGGAATGAGCACCTCCCATGGAGACACACTCAGTCGAGGGAGTACTCACATTCTCTAAAAAACGCACACACACACACCACACACACACACACACACACACACACACACACACACACACCACACACACACACACACACACACCACACACACACACACACACACACACAAACTTTTTTCAATGAGCTCCAAGAGAAGGCGCTCTCTAAGCCAATCGGTGGCTACGTCGCTACGCTAGCGCCCGGGCTCCAAAGCTCCGCAGATCCGAGCATGCGGGGCCCCTCTGACTAATGAGCAGAGAGGATTTGTTGTTCTCTGAGCTTTTGTTGTTGTTGTTGTGGTGGTGGTTGTTATCGCTGTTGCCGTTTTCCAGATGGAAAGAAACCCTGTTGTTGAGGGAATAGATAGTGTTGAGGTTCTAATGATCCTTTCGAACCCATCCAGTCGGTAGTCACTGTGTGTTTAGCTTCCCATGGAGGCTTTAAGAGTCGATCGTTAATGGAAGGGGGAGAGAGAGCCAGTGTCGGATTCCTCATTTGCACAAAGTGCTGCTGAGGACACAGGTTTGAGTCTGTCAGAGCGGGCCTCCACCGGGAGGCCCCTCCTCCACTACCACTACCACTTTCTCTGTATCGCCATCAGTGTCTCTCTGTGTGTCTGTGTGTCTGTGTGAGTGTGTGTGTGTGTGTCTCTCTCTCTCTCTCTCTCTCTCTCCCTCTCTCTCTCTCTCTCTCTCTCTCTCTCTCTCTCTCTCTCTCTCTCTCTCTCTCTCTCTCTCTCTCTCTCTCTCTCTCTCTCTCTCCCTCTATCGCTCTTCCTCTCTGCCTGTCTATAGAGATGGACAACATGTCTTTACCGTTGACTGATGTAAATGACGTGTCACCGTGGTAATTGAAAAGTGTCGACGTA
This sequence comes from Muraenolepis orangiensis, assembly GCA_027704905.1. Taxonomy (NCBI): domain Eukaryota; kingdom Metazoa; phylum Chordata; class Actinopteri; order Gadiformes; family Muraenolepididae; genus Muraenolepis; species Muraenolepis orangiensis. The sequence goes on from CM051001.1 coordinate 15,733,271, forward strand.
TGTGTTCCGTGGGGGCAATCTGTTTGCGCAACTCAATAGCGGTTGGTCAAGGGGAGGTGTGTGTGTGTGTGTGTGTGTGTGTGTGTGTGTGTGTGTGTGTGTGTTTGTGTGTGTGTGTGTGTTTGTGTGTGTGTGTGTGTGTGTGTGTGTCATGCATGCATGCATGAGTGCATGCATGGGGGCCGGCCAGTGGAGTGCAGGGTCGATCCGTTAGCTGTTTTGTTGGTTGGTTGGTTGGGTTAGGTCTGGTGTGTGCAGTGGTGTGTGGGTGGGTGTGTGTGTGTGTGTGTGTGTGTGTGTTTAAACCCTTTTTCCTTGTCTCTTCTCTTTCTCTCTCTTGCTTACCTCCCTCCCTCCCCTCTCCAGGTGTAATCAAGGGCATGTGACACACCTGAGGGAGGCCTGATATAAGGAGAGCCCGTTTCCACCCAATAACTCATGGCGGCTGCGTGAGTTATCGGCACTTTCCTTTTTTTTCTTTTAATGGAAGATGGGAGGAGGTTATGTTTTCCCCCCCTGTTGGTCTGTTGTTTGTCTGTTAGCACGATAACTCCAAAAGTTATGTACGGAACTGGGTGGTTAGATTACTTATGGACCAAGGAAGGAGCAGTTGATTAGATAAAAAAGCTGCTTGTAAAAGTAGGTTTAATTTACTTGAGCCATTATCCATTATCCCAGTTTCTGTTTCAATTCATGACACACATGACGCCTACATGTCCACTCTCACACGTACGTACCACCACACACACGACACAGACACATGCATTTAGGGTAATTAACTAAGTACGTCTCCAACAAGCCTCCGAGAGCAGAACCAGTGCTCAGGTAAAAGTAGCATTAAAGTAAAGCAAGATGTTACACAGAATAAGTACATCCAACAGGGATGACAAAAGGTGACGCCAATAGACACCAACGCTAAAAAAAGGGATAGCAAAGCGCCGGTAAACAATAGAGCTAACAAGCTGCAGCTGCTAAGATGAAAGGGTTTGTTATTGCCATTGTTAGCGGTAGTCATAGTGACATTGTTTTGACTATTCATACTTTGGTGATGTATATTTAAAGGTATGTATACCGTATACCGTATACGTGACAGCTAACTCAAACTTCTCAGACTCTATAGTGTTTGTTTTCCGATACATTTTGAGAAGTTCCGGAGTCAAATCAACTCCTCTCACGAAATCTCCGTCCCTCATTGCGTTTCTCCATCCTTGAGGAGGAGAGTGTAGTCACAGCCCCCCCCCCAGAGAGCCAGAGAGATGTGTATGTGTGTGTCTGTGTCTGTGTGTGTGTGTGTGTGTTAGGTGTGTGTGTGTATCTGTGTGTATCTGTGTGTGTGTGTGTGTGTACTGTGTGTGTGTGTGTGTGTTACTGTGCTTATTAAACCAGAGCTGTCAGTCACTCCCCAGAGGTAGGGGATAGTCCCTGATGAAGTCTTCCATTATTTACTCATCCGTCGTCCGGCCCGACAAACAATAAATTATTTCAATAGGAATAATTCACCTGATGCTTTGAATACCGATGAGCATTGCGGAGGGGTAGGGAGAGGGGGGATGAACAGAGGGGAGGGGGGGGAGAGAGAGAGAGAGAGAGAGAGGGAGACTCAGAGGAACAGACGGATAGAGACAAGGGAAGAGAGAGAGTGTGAGAGAGAGAGAGAGAGAGAGAGGAGAGAGAGAGAGAGAGAGAGAGGAGAGAGAGAGAGAGAGAGAGAGAGAGAGAGAGAGAGAGAGAGAGAGAGAGAGAGAGAGAGAGAGAAAGAAAGAAAAAGAAAGACAGGGGGGGAGGGAGGCAGAGGTGAGGATAGAGGGGGGGCTGGTACTGAGGAAAAGAGCGATGGAAACAAGGAAAGAGGGAGAGTGTGAAAGAGGGACAGAGAGAAAGAGAGAGACACACACACAGATGGGGGGTGAGAGAGAGAGAGAGAGAGAGAGAGAGAGAGAGAGAGAGAGAGAGAGAGAGAGAGAGAGAGAGAGAGAGAGAGACACACACACAGATGGGGGGTGAGACAGAGAGAGCGAGACAGAGAGCGAGAGAGAGAGAGAGAGTAGTAGTAGACGACTAGTTAGAGAGAGCGAGGTAAAGAGGGAGGGAGAGGAAAGAGGAAAGAGGAAAGAGGAAAGAGGAAAGAGGAAAGAGGGAAGCATGAATCAAAAGACCAGAACAGAGATGGAGCGAGAGATGTGTCACCGGACACGGTGAGAGAAGTCGACGAGAAGAGGAAGAAGTCTGACATACCTGGGGGGTACGAGGAGTATGAGGAAGACGGCGCAGGATACGTCACATGCTCCTTCACCTCCCTCGTCCCCCATCCCTCCATCCATCCATCCATCCATCCCTCGGAACACAACTGCCGCTACCCGCAAGATATGGAAATGACCGCCGAGAGACGTGCTGGGCTGTTCCATGATTCGTTTTTCCATGCCATGCGATGAATAATCAGATTACCGCTGATGAATGAGCTGAATAATTCAGGAGCCGTGATTGGGGCCCCGTGATGGACCGCAGGATGTGGTCCCGGCTACCCTGAAGGGGTTGCCGCCAGCCCCCCCCCCCCCTCTCCCCCCCCCCCACCCCGTCCCCCCCCACCCCGTCCCCCCACCCCTCTCCCCTGAGCATCGGCCCCTGTTCCCTCGAGAGTCTCTGATGTCTCTCTCTCTCTCTCTCTCTCTAACTGGCTTTTGATGTGTGATGTGTCTCTCTCTCTCTCTAGCTATAGATGTGTGTCTCTCTCTGGTTATAGATGTCTCTCTCTCTCGCTCTCTATCGCTCTAACTGGCTTTCGATGTGTCTCTCTCTCTCTCTGGCTATAGATGTGTGTCTCTCTCTGTTTATAGATGTCTCTCTCTCTCTCTCTCTCTAACTGGCTTTCGATGTGTGTCTCTCTCTCTCTAGCTATAGATGTGTGTCTCTCTCTGGTTATAGATGTCTCTCTCTCTCGCTCTCTATCTCTCTAACTGGCTTTCGATGTGTCTCTCTCTCTCTCTGGCTATAGATGTGTGTCTCTCTCTGTTTATAGATGTCTCTCTCTCTCTCTCTCTAACTGGCTTTCGATGTGTGTGTGTCTCTCTCTCTAGCTATATATGTGTGTCTCTCTCTGGTTATAGATGTCTCTCTCTCTGTCTGGCTTTTTGATGTCTCTCTCTCTCTAACTGGCTTTTGATGCATCTTTCTCTCTCTGGCTATAGATGTGTCTCTCCCTCTGGCTATAGATGTTTCTCTCTCTATATCTGGCTTTTCAATGTCTCTCTCTCTCTCTATCTGGCTTTCGATACATCTCTCTCTCTATGGCTTTTGATGTGTCTCTCTCTCTCTCTCTCTCTGGCTATATATGCGTTTCTCTCTCTCTCTGGATATAGATGCGTCTCCCTCTCTGGCTATAGATTTGTTCTCTCTCTCTGGCTATAGAAGTGTCTCTCTCTCTCTCTGGCTATAGAAGTGTCTCTCTCTGTCTCTGTCTCTGTCTCTGTCTGTCTCTCTCTCTCTCTCTCTCTCTCTCTCTCTCTCTCTCTCTCTCTCTCTCTCTCTCTCTCTCTCTCTCTCTCTCTCTCTCTCTCTCTCTCTCTCTCTCTCTCTCTCTCTCTCTCTCTCTAACTGGCTTTTGATGTGTTATGTGTCTCTCTCTCTCTCTCTAGCTATAGATGTGTGTCTCTCTCTGGTTATAGATGTCTCTCTCTCTCGCTCTCTATCTCTCTAACTGGCTTTCGATGTGTCTCTCTCTCTCTGGCTATAGATGTGTGTCTCTCTCTATTTATAGATGTCTCTCTCTCTCTCTCTAACTGGCTTTCGATGTGTGTCTCTCTCTCTCTAGCTATAGATGTGTGTCTCTCTCTGGTTATAGATGTCTCTCTCTCTGTCTGGCTTTTCGATGTCTCTCTCTCTCTAACTGGCTTTTGATGCGTCTTTCTCTCTCTGGCTATTGATGCGTCTCTCTCTCTCTCTCTGGCTATAGATGTGTCTCTCCCTCTGGCTACAGATGTTTCTCTCTCTATATCTGGCTTTTCAATGTCTCTCTCTCTCTATCTGGCTTTCGATACATCTCTCTCTCTATGGCTTTTGATGTGTCTCTCTCTCTCTCTCTCTCTGGCTATATATGCGTTTCTCTCTCTCTGGATATAGATGCGTCTCTCTCTCTTGCTATAGATTTGTTCTCTCTCTCTGGCTATAGATGTGTATCTCTTTCTCTCTGGCTATAGAAGTGTCTCTCTCTCTCTCTCTCTGGCTATATAAGTCTCTCTCTCTGTCTCTCTCTCTGTCTCTGTCTCTCTCTCTCTGTCTCTCTCTCTCTCTCTCTCTCTGTCTCTCTCTCTCTCTCTCTCTCTCTCTCTCTCTCTCTCTCTCTCTCTCTCTCTCTCTCTCTCTCTCTCTGGCTATAGATGTCTCTCTCTTTCTTCCAGCGGTCCCTGTTTCAGTGGCTGCTCTAATGACAATAATCCGGCCTGTTGGATATTAGTTGAGATCACCAAAGGGGGCGGGGCAGCTGCTAATGTATTTACTGATAAATCTGTGTGTGTGTGTGTGTGTGTGTGGGGGGGGGGGGGACGGGGGGGGGGCAGTGAGTAATGTAGACACAAGTGCGTTGGATTGATCCCTGGGTGCAGCCCCGACCGGGCAGCATTAGACACGGGCCTTTAAAGGGCCCCTGTTTTACCAAACAGGCGTGATGAGGGTGATTTGTCATTGGAAGCCATTTCAAATCAATTGATCCACTGGTGACATCACAAGTGGGTGTGTCCACATAGATCTATGACGGATAGATCTCCCGCTGTAGCCGACCGGTCACTACAATGTACAGTACAGTACAGTATGACAGTGTTGCCGACACTGGTCCTGGCTTGTACTCATCCTTGTGCAAAACAGCTACTTAATGACCTGTATCTGAAATGAATTGATCTGCTGTGATCATGCCTCTGGGTGAAGTCAATTGATCTAGCTATCATGCATCTGGGTGGATTCTGTTGATGTAGCTATTGTACACTACATCTGGGTGAATTCTATGGATCTATTATTGATCACCCCGCAGCTATTAATTGGATGCGGTCAATATTGTAGCAACCAGGATGGGGGGGATGGGGGGAGTGTGGGGCGAGGGGGAAGGGAGGAGGGGGGGGGGGGATGTACACAAGTAGTCAATTGACGAGTTGTTGCCCCGAGAGAGAGAGAGATGGGTCTTCAGAAGCCCCCTTTGAAGCGCTGAACTGGATGCAACACTTGATGGTACCGCCGCTTTTCCCCCAAGCCTTGTTAGATGTATACAGACACTCATTAGCATGCCAACGGAATCAGGTGAAGGAAATGTGGCTCACCCTCCTTCAGTCCATCCCCACTGCTTCTGTCTGGGTGTACCGTACATCAGAGCTGTGCTTTATCGCTCTGTCTATATTTGTCCGGACAGCACCGGGGCGGTGCTGGTTGTTGTTGTTGTTGTTGTTGTAGTAGTGGTGTGTTTGGTGTTTGGAGATCGGATCCGACTGACTGACTTGAAGTCCAGTGAAGCGCCGCGCAGTGGGTGGGGGGGGGGGGTGGGGGTGGGGGGGGTGGGGCGGTGGCGGTGGCGGTGGGGGGGTTGTCCTATCTTGTGTGGTTAGCCCTGTTAGCCCATAGCCTGGGTAAACAAGCGACGGGTGAGCGACCCAACACCGGATGAATGCACAACACCGGTGGGCGAGTGTGGCCGTTAGCGTTGGCGTCAGCGGAGAGGAAGCCGGTGCGCGCAGACTCTAACCTATACTTATAGTATCGGTTATTACAGGCCGTGGGTCCGTGGTGGTGATTTGTCAAACTGCGAGTTTGAGTTTCTCTTCTTGTTTCACTGTCTTCTTCCCCCCGGAATGGCCGAGCGTCAAGGTGGAATGATAAGAGTGATAAGAGAGTAAAAAACAAGAAAATGTCACAGAGGGGTCGGGGTCAGGATAGCAGTTTGGACTTGGCTTGGGAACCCGGAAAGTCGCCGGTTCCCAAATCCCTGAAACACCTGAGGCACTGCCAAGGTGCCCTTGAGCAAGGCACCAGACCACCTACACACTGCTCCCCAAGGAACTGTATATAAAAAAATAGCTGCCCACTGCTCACTAATACTAGGATGGGTTAAATGCAGAGAAACACATTTACCTGTGTGTACATGTATGTGACCAATGAAGAGGATTCAATCCTTTAGATTTAGATGTACATTTAGAGGGAGAAAGAAAGGACCTCTGGATCGTACTATCAGCTAACCGACCCACCGGCTAGTGGAATGCTCTTGGCCGGCAGATGCCGCCAGTAAGACTGGACACAGTCAAGCTCATCAAACAGCCGGGCTGCTTTGATGCACCCCACGACCCCTCCGTGACCCCTCCGTGACCCCTCCGTGAACCCCTTGGTGACATGGCATGTCTATCCTGTATGTATGTATACCGGACATGCATCTGTTGCTGCAGCTGCTGCTGCTGTAAAAAAAACGCTTGTATGTAAATCAATAGATAGATAAACAGTATGCACACACGCACTATACTATTATCTATTCCTCTCTTCTCTCTTATATATATATGTATATATACATATATATACACACACACATGCACATATATATATATATGGGTGTGTGTGTGTATGTATATATATATATATATATGTATATATATGTATATATATTGAGAGAGAGAGAAATATAGTTAGATAGATAGAACTTAGCTGACAGTTTCAAAATTGCGCAAGGAGGGACACATTAGTCAGACGCTGTAAATAATATTTCACTCCTGACCTCCGCATATCCTGGCCCTTGGGGTTCGGCCAGGCTTCCGCGCCGTCACCGTCATGACGGCGGCTGTCCACATCGGAGCTCTGGGAACGCGGTCCGCCGCCGAGGCCCAAGTAGGTCAAGCGTGTGCAGAACAGCCCACAGGAGGCGGCCGACCCTCCATCACTAATCAGACTTGAGATGCCGCTCCTCGCCCTCCTCGCCCTCCTCCTTGTCGTCCTCGTCATTCCCCCTACTCTTTTCCCTCCTCCTCGTCCTCCTCTTCCTTCTCCTCATCGTCGTACTCCTCCTCCTCCTGGTTCACGTCCTCATCCTCCTCCTCCTCGTTTGCATCCTCCTCCTCCTCATCGTCGTACTCCTCCTCCTCCTGGTTCACGTCCTCATCCTCCTCCTCCTCGTTTGCATCCTCCTCCTCCTCATCCTCCTCCTCATCCATGTCCTCTTCTTCCTCCTCCTACTCAATCTCGTCCTCCTCTTCCTCCCCCTCCTCCTCCGCCCCCTTCCTCCTTTTCATCCTCCTAGTGCTCTTCTTGTTCTCTCCTTATCCTCCTTGTCCTCGTCTGTCAAGCTTGCACAAAACAGCCCACAGGAGGCAGCCGCCCACCATCACCAATCAGACTTAAGATGCTGCTCCTCCTCCTTGTCCTCGTCCTCCTCCTCGTCCTCCTACTCCTCTTCCTCGTCCTCCTTGTCCTCCCATTCCTCGTCCTCTTCGGACTCCTCATCCACCTCCTCCTCGTCCGATTCCTCCTCTTCGTCCTCCTCCTCGTCCTTCGCCTCCTCATCCTCCTCCTCGTAGTTCTACTCGTCGTCCTCCTCGTCATCTGCCTCCTCCTTCACCTCTTTGTTCTCCTTGTCCTCCTCGTCCTCCTCGTCCTTTTCCTCCTCTTTGTCCTTCTCGTCCTCCTCCTCCTCGTCCTCCTCCTTCCGTTCCTCTTCCTCCCCCTCCTCCTCGTCCTCTTCCTGCTTCTCGTCCTCTTCTTCCTCCTGCTCTTCCTTTTCCTCCTCCTCTTCCTTCTCCTCCTTCTCCTCCTCCTCGTCCCGTCGGTCGTCAACATCCCGGTGGTCAACGTCCCGGTGGTCAACGTCCCGGTGGTCAACGTCCCGGTCGTCAACGTCCCGGTGGTCAACGTCCCGGTGGTCAACGTCCCGGTGGTCAACGTCCCGGTGGTCAACGTCCCGGTGGTCAACGTCCCGGTGGTCAACGTCCCGGTCGTCAACGTCCCGGTCGTCAACGTCCCGGTCGTCAACGTACACGTCCCCTTTTTTTGGTTGCGTCCTTTCATCTTTCCCCACCGCGTGTCTTAATGTATTTTGTTCTCCTGCGGAGGAGATGTGGGCTTTGGGGCACATTGTGCTTTCTTTTCTCCTCCCTTCCTTCCTTCCTTCCTTCCTTCCTTCCTTCGTCCTCTCTTACCATGAATAGTACCACTCTGTGATGTGCGTGATGTAGCGGTAACTCACCGTCGGGGCTGACGCCCGGCCCGCTAGCTCGGCCTCGCCTCGTTTTCCCCTGTTGTGTGTTAAAACAGGGGGATTAACTGGAGGCCCTCCCACCACCGGAGTGGATGGTTTATCTCCCCCCCGACCGCCAAAGCCGAAGCCGCCACCGCCGCCACCGCCGCCACCGCCGCCACCGCCGCCACCGCCGCCACCGCCGCCACCGCCGCCACCGCCGCCACCGCCGCCACCGCCGCCTCTCCCCTGATGATATTTATTTTAGCCACGGTCAGGAAAATGGAGCATGAAAGTGACATTAGATGTTGGTTTAATCACAGTGTGAGAGGAGGCGTGTCGAGCTACAGTCGCTACAGCGAGGCTAATCTCACAATTTATTCAAATCGCCGCAGACCAGAGATCATCAGGAGCGACACAGTCCCCTCCGTTTGATTCAATGAAACGTTCGTCTCTCTCTCTCTCTCTCTCTCTATCTCTCCCTCTTCCCCTCTCTCTCTCTCTCTCCCACTCTCTCTCTCTATCTCTCTCTCTCTCTCTCTCTCTCTCTCTCTCTCTCTCTCTCTCTCTTTCATCTCTTCTCTCTCTATCTCTCCCTCTTCCCCTCTCTCTCTCTCTCCCACTCTCTCTCTCTCCATCTTTCATCTCTCTCTTTATCTCCATCTCCCACTTTCTCCCTCCCTCTCTCTCTTCCCCTCTCACTCCATCTTATCTCTCTCTCTCTCCATCTTCTCTCTCTCTCTTTCTCTTGCTCTCTCTCTCTCTCTCTCTCTCTCTCTCTCTCTCTCTCTCTCTCTCTCTCTCTCTCTCTCTCTCTCTCTCTCTCTCTCTCTCTCTCTCTCTCTCTCTCTCTCTCTCTCTCTTTCTCACAAATGCGCTCTCTCTGTCTCTGGCAGATTTTCCAGAGATATCTACGCAGAAGGCGTCGTAAGACTGCACTTGGAACCTGGCCGCACCCTCCCCCCCCCCCCTCTTCCTCTCTCCGCCTCCAGCCATGTGAAGCTCGTCCAACAGGAGCCTTGCACCACCCCCAGGGGGCCTCCCAGGGTAGGGGGGGGGGGGAAGCTGATCTCTAGCTCCTGCTGACTCGTGCTGCCGGTGAGTTCCCCGTGCGGTCTCCACCGACCCAACAACAACAACAACACCACCACCACCACCACCACCACCACCTGCAGCACCTGCACCATCTCCTCCACCACCTGCACCACCACCTCCAATACCACCACTCTATCCCCAGCACTACTAGCCAATACCAAACCAAGGCATTTAGCGGTAGGTTTGAACTAATTAAGCGCAAAGTCACCCTCGCGGGCAGCACAGGGGGGATCAAGATCTGACCCCAATTACGGTCGCTGCCGTAATCTGGTCCCGTTTGAGGTGGGCAAAAAAAGATGAAAAAAACGTCCCTGTGCTCCACTTTTTTCTTCCTGCTTTGTGGTGAACCGGCGGCCGAGGGCTCAGCCTCAGAATACGGCGGCTATAATGGGCCCAGTGTATCTGTGCTTCATTAGTTTGAAGCAATCTGTGTAGGGGGGTTTGAGCTCCGTAATTGGGTTATGTTCGGTGGATGTTGACGCCGACAGTTGAAAGGGGGGCGGGGGGGAAGCGCTCAAAGCGCGATTTCCGACTCCGCGCCGCCGCTGCTGCTGCCGCCGTGTTCCCCGCTACAACTTTACTTATTATGCTAATCGCTGACCTATTGATTCAGTGGCACCTCTCGCGGTCACGGCCTCAGCCTTTTACATAGTGTGTGTTGATTGTGTGTAATGATTTTCAACGGTTGACATGTGACATGAGTTGATATTCAGGCAGATAATGGACATGTCATTTTTGTTTTGAATAACGGCGATTCAAGCCACCTGATCATCGCTGGGCTGTGCTTGGTTTATCTGAAGACGTTTAAATGCATGTGTGTGTGCCCGTCTGTGTGTGTGTGTGTGTGTGTGTGTGTGTGTGTGTGTGTGTGTGTGTGTGTGTGTGTGTGTGCTTGCGTGCATGCGTGCGTGTGTGTGTGCATGTGTGTGTGCCTGTGTGTGTGTGTGTCTGTCTGTGTGTGTGGGTGCCTGCGTGCATGCGTGCGCGTGTGTGTGTGTGTGTGTGCATGTGTGTGTGTGTATGTGCCTATGTGTGTGTGTGTGTTTGCGCACGTGCCTGCCTGCACATGTGTGTGCGTGCGTGAATAATCTCTGCGTGGTGAGTTGCGACATATAGCGCCTTTGACAGTTCCGCTGAGGGCCTGAGTCGATCACCGCGGCTGACAGTGTGGAATCATTACCCCTAATAACAATAATAAGAATGACAGCCTGCAGACAAGGGGCTCCGTGTAATGGTGGCCTCGGGGCAGCTGTCGCACCATGAACCCTACTGATGTCGTAAATAGCAGCCCATGTGACTTCAGGGCTGAGGCCGCGATTGGCCACGTGAAATGTAGGCACGTCTCGGCCCTAATAGAATCCTTTACGGAGCCATTTTAAGTAACTGCGAAAGTCGTGCGATAGCCGCTTAATATAACATGAGCAGAAATCCGAGGCGCGTGGCGTCGCGATCAGCGTCACCCGCGATGAAATAGCACATCCATAACGTAACCAGCCTCGCAGTACGGGGAACGGGGAGAAAAAAAATCAAAACTCTTTCAAACATGGCCTACATTTGTATCCAAAAAAACCACAACCCCTGCCAAGATGAGTGAATGCTGGCCTTCCCTCAAGGCACTCCCGTTTCCGACTCATTTGTCAACGGGGCTAATTTCAATGCAGGGTTTTTTTTTTGTTTTCTTTCGGCGTACAGCAACTGCTGTACGCTTTTCCCCGGGAAACTTTGTATTCGTCTATAAAATCCCGAGCTGTCACGAGGATCTATGGCTTAAAAGAAGAAAATGCTAAGTATTCAAAGTTGATTCCCGAAAAGTCTCGGACCGGTCGCACGCACAGAGGGATGGTTTGATTAAACGGATGGTCCAACACGGGCTCCGTCCAAAAGACAGCCGCAATGAATGAAAACCAGTTTCAACCGGGTGATGCAACTGTTGCAAAAGTGAGGGAGGGAGGGAGGGAGTGTGTGTGGGGGGGGAATCATATCCTTCGAAGCTCTCTTTCGTCCTCTCGTCGTATAGCGTTAACTTTTCCTTCATTCTGTCTAACCTTGAGGGCTTTGAGGATTGGAGCCCAGTACTTGTTAGATTTTTAAAGACATGAGCTGTGCTGTCATCTCCCCCACAGCCTTACCATCTCATCAGTGTCTGCTCAAAAAGAACGGACTTGGGGGGTTTCATGTTAACCTTGGAATATTCTCCGGTGCAGTAGGCGGCAGCCGAGGGGTGTTCTGCTCCCCCCGGCCGGGAAGGCTGAGGGGTTGGATTCCCCCCATCTTCAACGGCCATATTCCTGTAGCCATCCTTGAGCAAGACGCCACATCCCTACTCTACCCACTGAATGTGTCTTCTACTCACTTTCCAATAGTGTGTTGAAATTCTACCTGCAACTTATTTTTACAAATATACAACTGTTGTTGTGTTGACATTTAAAATAAATGTAGATTCCTGCAGAAATGCAGTAATTTTACCTTTGTTATCAGTTAATTAAAACAACCAAAAGTGTCCACCTGCGCGCGTGTGTGTGCTCTGCAAGAAAAGTTTCCGTCCAACCCAAATATATATAACCCACACGAACCGGGATAGTTTCTTTTAAACAGGTTCCACAGAATAAGACTCACCTTTTTGTCTTGTAGGAAATATATTTGAACAGCGTATTAATGATAAGCACAGGATCATGTTGAAGTGGGGAACAGCCAGTGTTGTTGGAGAGGTTGTCCGTGGCGGGGACAGATGGTGAGGTGTATTCAAATGTACTAAAGGGTAATCGAGGAAGTAAACAGAGAGAGCTCATGGCATCTGTCAGTGTGGCGCCGCTAAGGCTTAGCACACAAATCCACCTCTCCACGCACTTAAAAAAATTAATGAATATTAAATACATATAACAAGTTGTGAATAAAAGTACAAAAAAATCCTTTCAACTACTGTTTGGTTTATTATAGTACTATATTCGATTTTTGGTCGTTAAGGCAAAACTTCATCACTCCAGAATGTGACAGGTGTGTGCAAGACAAGTTTTGTGTTCTGAATGTCCAACTTCCTCAGTATGTCTGCAAAACTATACTCTTACTATTCTACTGTTCCTATTTAGTTCCGTTGCAGATGCTATGCAGATGTCCAATGTGACTTAGAGTGGCTCTGGGATAGAGATTGGGATCTGAACCCTGAAGTTCCACATCAGCAGGGAGAGAGAGAGAGAGAGGCATTTCTTCACCAAGATAAACCATATGTTTGAAATGTGACGTGTTTTGGACACAACTGTCACTATTGCTTTCGTTTTTCTAGAAGGGACACATACACACAGCTGCCTTTGAGTTGTCACGCTGTGATCCACAGGAGGTTCAACTACACCACGACAGGACTCGGGAACCTCATCTCGGGAACGGGGGCGGCAGTAGCTCGGGAGGTAGAGCTGGTTGTATGGTAACCGGAAGGTCCGATCCCCTGGCTCCTCCTCCGAGCCAGGTGGTGCAGTTTCCCTGAACAAGACACCCCATCCCTTAGTGCTCCCGACTGCGATCGGGCTGTCTTCTTTCATGGCAGACTTCGCCGTCGGTGTGTAAATGTGTGAATGTGAGGCAATAAGTGTTAAGTGCTTTGGGTAAAAGCGCTGTAGTACATAGGCAGTCCATTTCCCATTTCCATTACATTACAGT
>CM051001.1:15753707-15758707 GCA_027704905.1 Muraenolepis orangiensis
TTTTGCGTGCACATCGATTGTGACATTTCCAGGATACACGCTGAAGAAACGTCTGCGTGTCCATATTAAATAGCCAAATTGGAGCGCTGTCCTGGTCTTTCTGTCTTTTATAGTGTCGTAGAGTAATCAAATAAGTATCACATGTCTGTGACCAACCTGGCACTCGGCAGCATGTCATGACAGTTCATATCTACAGTCCCCCCACCCTCATCCACCTCCCCTGGCTCCCGGTCAAGTTCTGCATCAAATACAAAAAAAGCTCCCCCCCCCCCCCCCATTACTTAACAGATCTCATCCACCCCCCTATACCCTTTCAGTACCTAACAGACCTCCTCCACCCCCCTATACCCCTTCAGTACTTAACAGACCTCCTCCACCCCTATACCCCTTCAGTACCTAACAGACCTCCTCCCCCCCTATACCCCCCAGTACCTAACAGACCTCCTCCACCCCTATACCCCTTCAGTACTTAACAGACCTCCTCCACCCCTATACCCCTTCAGTACTTAACAGACCTCCTCCACCCCTATACCCCTTCAGTACCTAACAGACCTCCTCCCCCCCTATACCTCCCAGTACCTAACAGACCTCCTCCACCCCTATACCCCCCAGTACCTAACAGACCTCCTCCACCCCCCTATACCCCTTCAGTACTTAACAGACCTCCTCCACCCCCCTATACCCCTTCAGTACTTAACAGACCTCCTCCACCCCTATACCCCTCAGTACCTAACAGACCTCCTCCACCCCTATACCCCTTCAGTACTTCACAGACCTCCTCCACCCCTATACCCCTTCAGTACCTAACAGACCTCCTCCACCCCCCTATACCCCTTCAGTACCTAACAGACCTCCTCCACCCCCCTATACCCCTTCAGTACTTAACAGACCTCCTCCACCCCTATACCCCTCAGTACCTAACAGACCTCCTCCACCCCTATACCCCTTCAGTACCTAACAGACCTCCTCCACCCCTATACCCCTTCAGTACCTAACAGACCTCCTCCACCCCTATACCCCTTCAGTACCTAACAGACCTCCTCCACCCCTATACCCCTTCAGTACCTAACAGACCTCCTCCACCCCCCTATACCCCTTCAGTACCTAACAGACCTCCTCCACCCCTATACCCCTTCAGTACCTAACAGACCTCCTCCACCCCTATACCCCTTCAGTACTTAACAGACCTCCTCCACCCCTATACCCCTTCAGTACTTAACCGACGTGCTCCACCCCTATACCCCTTCAGTACTTAACCGACGTGCTCCACCCCTATACCCCTTCAGTACTTAACCGACGTGCTCCACCCCTATACCCCTTCAGTACTTAACCGACGTGCTCCACCCCTATACCCCTTCCCGGAGTCTACGGGCTTGCTCTCCATTCCCCATTCCCGCCTCCGAACTGTTGGAGCCGGAGCGTTCTGTGTGGCGGTCCCCCCCCCCCCCCCCCCCACCCTCTACCCTCTGGAACTCTCTTCCTCTGGAGAGATTCCGCAGCGCAGCCTCCCTGGACATTTCCAAAATAACCCTCAAAACTCATCTGTTCCCCATGGCCTTTGACCTCTAACCCCATCCCCTTTCCCCCTCCTTTCACTGCTACTTAGATTCATTGACTTTATTTGTTTATTGTATTTTCCTGAGCTGTTTGCTAAGTTTTGTTGTTTTTTGCCCCTCTGTAAAGCGGCCTTGGTTCCCTTGAAACGCGCAATATAAATTAAAGTTATTATTATAATTATTACAGTCTTATCAGTTGAATATAGACAAAGTTTTGGACTATCCCAGTAAAGTGTAACATTGTCAGTCATATCGTGTTCACTAAATGTCTATTGATCATCTACAGATAAGCACATACATCTTGTATATGTACATGCCAGGTCTCGCCTCCACATCAGCCAGTGGGCTAATATCATATCATGGACTGCTCTTCTGTTTATTGTAGTCCTCGTCTTCACGGTATAAATGAAGACATTGTAATTTATGTGAGTCTGCTGTGGTTTGGTTTTGCTAATCCTACATGAGTACACTCTGAAAATGGTACTTAAGTAACCTTAATGCTGTATAAATAAACAATTTGTCCAAATCACAGGCAGGGTCTCTGCACACACTGTTGCACATTTGCCTGCTGCCGTCTCCGCTGTAAGATTTTCTCTTCGGTGTATTCTGACTCAAATAAATATCAGTCATTCCTTCCTTGGCTTCCTTCCTTCCTTGAAGTTGTAGTCCTCATTTGATCCAGGGAGATTGGTATTCATTGCTTGCAGCCAATATAAAAATCGTGTCATTGCCCTCGACAGTGGAGGTCGGGTCTTCCTAGACCAAGACGGGCCAGACGATCCATGGAAGGATGCTGTTGCTGGTATATCCAGGCTTTGAACTTCCCGAAAGAGGATTGTCGTCCACAGCTGGGAACAACGCTTCCAATATAATCGATGCCGTGTCCCTCAGGCTGTTCATCCAGACCCTTTAGGATCCACCTGCTCCCTGGGACACATGTGGTTATCACCATCAGGTCATCCATGAATGCCCTGATGGGAGATTGTCGGACACTGCGCGCAGGGTGAACTCACACCTCAGCAGACTTTACCAGCGAGTACAATACAATGATGATCTCCTTCTTGAGCTTGAGCCACTCCGATGTTAAAGTCCTGGAGGATAGCCTCAAACTGAAGATGTAGTAGTAGTAGTCCAGAGGTCTCTGAACATTCCTGGGACGTGGTGCCCGGTTCAGAGCCACAGGCGTTTGTGATGGTCGACCACAGTACCACCAGGTCCCATTTGTTCTCCCAGGCTTCCCGGATCAGTTGCGTGACCACGGCTGTATGCGCCAAGCCTCCTGGTACCTTTGAGATCCCTCCTTTCTGGACCGAGGCGTAGGAGTAGAGAGAGTTCCTTAGGAGGAAGTCTGTCCAGCGCCATTTCTGATGAAAATCGTTCCTTTTATTGCTCTGAGAGAGCAACCCTCTCCCCCTCACTTGCTACCTAGTACAGTCACCCGAGGCTCGCTCTTCAGCTCCTTCCCGAGGAGCGGGAGGATCCTGATCACTCATGGTGTTTGGGGCCTTTCCTGCTTTCTTCTTTCCCTCCGACCCGAGTCTCTCTGCTGCTCGAGAGACAATAGCGGTGGTCTTTGAGTGGAGACTGATCTGTAAGCTCCCACCTTGGCTATTGCTTCCATGATGAAATTGGTGGCTTCATCCAATTGGAGCTGCTCCTTCTCCTTGCTAGCTTGGGGCTACTTGACCCGACGATGTTCCGATAGAGTGTCGTGGAAGCCGTCTAGTGGTCAACTCCGGGCCTGGCTCCTCCTGCGTCTCACCAGGAGCTGTGACACTGGCACCGTCTACACCTTATTGATCTGGGCCACTGGCACCGTCTACACCTTATTGATCTGGGCCACTGGCACCGTCTACACCTTATTGATCTGGGCCACTGGCACCGTCTACACCTTATTGATCTGGGCCCGGTGGAAGTTTTGCAAAAAACTTCTTTGGATCTGGGTGGTCATCATATCAAACAATTCAAATATATTCTGACTGTTTTTAGCTTTTTGAATACTTTAAGTCACACACTACACAATGAAATCTAGTCAAGTGACAATCAATAGACAACAAACTCACCAGGATTAAAAAAAAAAGAAGATGATTTGGATTGCCAAATTATCTTCTGGTCTAATGTGTCTCTTTATCGTCTTTGGTGTTGAAAAGGAATGGCTATCGACGGGAAACTAGGGACCTTCAAAAAATAGACTGATATGAGAAAAACGTGCGATCACAGAGTGTAGAGGGAAGGTCTGATTAAAAACCTTTAGGGTGCCTGTAATTAACCTGGGTTACACATAGCGGGTGTGCTCTGTTGTCCCCGCTAAAGCATCTGAAGGAAGACCGGGTCGGATTTATCAAACATAATGTCTCGTTCTATATAGATTATATACTGTACTACAATATATATATATATATATATATATATATATATATATATAATTTTAGAGATTCATTATTTGTGTTTCATGTCCACTCATGGAAGTGAATGTTTAATTCAGAGCGGTTTCCAATGCGAAAGCAACCCACTAGGCCATGCCTGTTAGGGGGATTGAATTCATGTTTGGAGTGTAATTAATTCAACATATGTTATGCTGTTTAGTGTCAAGTTGAAACCTATTGAAAATACCACTCCTGACAATATGTATAAATGTAGAAGCTCTTCTCTCTGAGAGAGAGAGAGAGAGAAAGAGAGAGAGAGAGAGAGAGAGAGAGAGAGAGAGAGAGAGAGAGAGAGAGAGAGAGAGAGAGAGAGAGAGAGAGAGAGAGAGAGAGAGAGGTTGTCCAGACTATATTCTTGGTTCTAGACCTGTGCTTCCTGGGCCTTGGCAGTTGTCTTTAGTGACCTGCTCTCCACCCACACACACACACACACACACACACACACACACCACACACACACACACACACACACACACACACACACACACACACACACACACACACACACACACACACACACACACACACACACACACACACACACACACACACACACACACACACACACACACACACCAAGAGAAAAGTGCACTGTGGTATGAAGTGGCAACCCCATGGCCAGGAACTCCATTTTGTTCTCCTATCCAATTCCTTCCTCTTGGCGGCAGGATAGTTCAGTCAGTTGGGACTTGCAGGCTTGGGAATGGGAAGGCCGCCGGTTCAAGTCTCCGAAACACCTGGGCTACACTGCCGAGGTGCCCTCGAGCAAGGCACCAGACCAAGCGCACACACTGCTCCCCGGGCAGCTGCTTATAGAATAGCTGCCCCACTGCTCCCAATACTAGAATGGGTTAAATGCAGAGAAACACATTTCACTGTGTGTGTG
The DNA here is from genome assembly GCA_027704905.1 of Muraenolepis orangiensis. Classification (NCBI taxonomy): domain Eukaryota; kingdom Metazoa; phylum Chordata; class Actinopteri; order Gadiformes; family Muraenolepididae; genus Muraenolepis; species Muraenolepis orangiensis. Next base: position 15,758,576 of record CM051001.1, read on the forward strand.
TGTGTGTGTGTGTGTGTGTGTGTGTGTGTGTGTGTGTGTGTGTGTGTGTGTGTGTGTGTGTGTGTGTGTGTGTCTGTACATGTATGTGACCCAATAAAGAAGATCAAATCCTACAGATTTAGATCTTCCTTC
>CM051001.1:15763707-15768707 GCA_027704905.1 Muraenolepis orangiensis
AGCATGGCTGTTAGTTGAAATAGCCGCCCTTATTTGATGTACTTATTGTGTCAAATCTAGGGATCCGATTGATCGTACTTTTACCCGAGCGCTGGCTCTGCTCTCAGAGGCTTGGATGGAAGGAAGGAAATGCACTTATGACTTCTGGTGACTAGTATCTCTTTTGCCTACCTGTGGAAGGACCTTATTGTAATGTAATGTTTTCGATTTAATATTTATTATATATGTGTATATGTAGGACTGTATGATAATAGTATGGCTTGTTAGGAAGGAAATCTGGTGACGAGTCGTTCTTCTGGCCTTCCTGTGTTGAACGTAAGGTTCTTTGGATAAACGCAGTCATACCGCAAATACTGCAGTATCTGTATTTAATCAAGCCATCAATTTGGTGAAAAAAAAGGTTACCGAGTACTGTACCGAGTACTGTACCGAGTACTGTAGGAGAGTACTGTACTGTAGGAGAGTACTGTAGGAGAGTACTGTACTGTAGGAGAGTACTGTACCGAGTACTGTACCGAGTACTGTAGGAGAGTACTGTAGGAGAGAGTACTGTAGGAGAGAGTACTGTAGGAGAGTACTGTACTGTAGGAGAGTACTGTACCGAGTACTGTACCGAGTACTGTAGGAGAGTACTGTAGGAGAGAGTACTGTAGGAGAGAGTACTGTAGGAGAGTACTGTAGGAGAGTACTGTATGAGAGTACTGTAGGAGAGAGTACTGTAGGAGAGAGTACTGTAGGAGAGTACTGTAGGAGAGTACTGTAGGAGAGAGTACTGTAGGAGAGAGTACTGTAGGAGAGTACTGTAGGAGAGTACTGTAGGAGAGTACTGTAGGAGAGAGTACTGTAGGAGAGAGTACTGTAGGAGAGTACTGTAGGAGAGTACTGTAGGAGAGAGTACTGTAGGAGAGTACTGTATGAGAGTACTGTAGGATAGTACTGTAGGAGAGTACTGTACTGTAGGAGAGTACTGTAGGAGAGCACTGTAGGAGAGTACTGTAGGAGAGTACTGTAGGAGAGTACTGTAGGAGAGTACTGTACTGTAGGAGAGTACTGTAGGAGAGTACTGTAGGAGAGTACTGTAGGATAGTACTGTAGGAGAGTATTGTAGGAGAGAGTACTGTAGGAGAGAGTACTGTAGGAGAGTACTGTAGGAGAGAGTACTGTAGGAGAGAGTACTGTAGGAGAGTACTGTAGGAGAGTACTGTAGGAGAGAGTACTGTAGGAGAGTACTGTAGGAGAGTACTGTAGGATAGTACTGTAGGAGAGAGTACTGTAGGAGAGTACTGTAGGAGAGAGTACTGTAGGAGAGTACTGTAGGAGAGTACTGTAGGAGAGTACTGTAGGAGAGTACTGTAGGAGAGTACTGTAGGAGAGAGTACTGTAGGAGAGTACTGTAGGAGAGTACTGTAGGAGAGTACTGTACTGTAGGAGAGTACTGTACTGTAGGAGAGTACTGTAGGAGAGTACTGTACTGTAGGATAGTACTGTAGGATAGTACTGTAGGGGAGTACCACAAGGCAAGAACAGGCTTCACCATCCCGGCGGGGGGGAAGGGGAGAGTCCCCCTGTGGTCTGATGGGAACGCGGTGAGACAGCAGTGAGACAGCAGTGAGAGATAGCAGTGAGACAGCAGTGAGAGATAGCAGTGAGACAGCAGGGAGACAGCAGGGAGACAGCAGTGAGACAGCAGTGAGAGATAGCAGTGAGACAGCAGTGAGAGATAGCAGTGAGACAGCAGTGAGAGATAGCAGTGAGACAGCAGTGAGACAGCAGGGAGACAGCAGTGAGACAGCAGTGAGACAGCAGTGAGACAGCAGGGAGACAGCAGTGAGACAGCAGGGAGACAGCAGTGAGACAGCAGTGAGACAGCAGTGAGACAGCAGTGAGACAGCAGTGAGACAGCAGCGCCACCGAACCACCGCGGCACCTAAATATTAAACAGCTGTACATCACTGGGGTCTCGGAGGCAGCTGTCGCCATGCTGGATCACAGAGGAAACGCCAGCGGGAGAGGCAATGGATACACATATGGATATATATATATATATATATATATATGTGTGTGTATATAGAGAAGTGTAGTGGTATAGTAGTATAACGCAGTAGTGTGTTGCAGTAGAACATAGTAGTAGTAGTAGTAGTATAGTAGTAGAACGTGGTAGAGTAGTGGTATAATTCAGTAGTATAATAAGAGTATAATAAGAGTGATGTAGTGTGTAGCAGTATAACCTAGTACAGTAGTGTTATCAAAGAACAGTAGAACCCAGGAGAGTAGTGGTATAGCAGTAGAACCCAGGAGAGTAGTGATATAGTAGTAGAACCCAGGAGAGTAGTGGTAGAGTAGTAGAACCTAGTATAGTAGTGGTATCATATAGCAGTAGAACGTGGTATAGCAGGGGTACCATAAAGCAGTAGAACCTGGTAGTGTCGTGGTAGAGTAGTAGAACCTAGTATAGTAGTGGTATCACATAGCAGTAGAACGTGGTATAGCAGGGGTACCATAAAGCAGTAGAACCTGGTAGTGTCGTGGTAGAGTAGTAGAACCTAGTATAGTAGTGGTATCATATAGCAGTAGAACGTGGTATAGTAGGGGTACCATAAAGCAGTAGAACCTGGTAGTGTCGTGGTAGAGTAGTAGAACCTAGTAAAGTAGTGGTATCACATAGCAGTAGAAAGCCAGGAGAGAAGTGTGTAGCGGTACGTATCTGAGTGACACCCCTGGTAATTCAACGCAATAAATGTGCTTTTTAAAGGCATGAGTCGCAGTGTATTTAACAACAGCTCATGTAGATGGAGCGTTTTATGCCCTCCGTCATCGGCCCTTGATTTAAACTGCTTGCGGAATTCATTTTTTGACTGATTGGGCTTCAGTGTGTGATGCATGAACCTGTCGCTCTGACAGAAGCAATATTTCTGCTCGCATTTCCGCCTGCTTTGCCTTCACTCTCGTCGCTCTCTCTCTCTCTCGCTTTATTTCTTTCTCTCTCTCTCTCTGTCGCTCTCTCTCTCTCTCTCTCTCTCGCTCTTTCTCTCGTTCTCTCGCTCTCTCTCTGTCTCTCTCTTGCACATCCGTCTTTCTTCCACCGTCTCTCACTAGTCCCCTCTCTATTTTTCGTATTCTGTCTCTGCCTTATCCCTCCCTGCCTCATTTCTTCCCTGTCTCATTCTCTCTCTCTCTCTCTCTCTCTCTCTCTCTCTCTCTCTCTCTCTCTCTCTCTCTCTCTCTCTCTCTCTCTCTCTCTCTCTCTCTCTCTCTCTCTCTCTCTCTCTCTCTCTCTCTCTCTCTCTCTCTCTCTCTCTCTCTCTCTCTCTCTCTCTCTATTAACCCCTCTCTATTCTATCGTTCCCTCTCTCTCTCTCTCTCTCTCTCTCTCTCTCTCTCTCTCTCTCTCTCTCTCTCTCTCTCTCTCTCTCTCTCTCTCTCTCTCTCTCTCTCTCTCTCCGTCTCTCTCCCTGTATCTCTCCCTCTTCCTCTCTCTCTCTTTTCTCTCTCATTCCCTCTCCCCTCAGTGCCTGTCGCGGGTATTGCTTCAGTCATGGTATTTGCAAATGAAGCCCAGTAAATCTCCGGGGCTGAGTCTGAATCAGCGGTTCTGTTATAAATGCTTTCTGGTCCAGACGCTGCTGGCTTTTCCCTCTGATGGGTCCGCAGATCCTCAACCTTTATGGCCGTACAGAGGAATATTTATTCCTTCTTCTGGTTCTCCCTCCGTACTTTCCTCTCCTGTCACCCGTCGGCCCGTCACTGACTGCGATGTGTTTATGGGTCTGAGTAAATCCTGGGTTTTTTACTGATTCTGATCCGCGTTCCCAATCCTGGCACATTTCTCTACGTGCTATTTGCTACGTGCCAGATACATGCCATGGAGGGATTAAGGCTGTGGTGTTGCAAGGTTGGTTAGACTAACCCTCCTACCTTTCGACTCACCCTCGAACACCCAAACTCGCCCCCACCCCCCCACCCCTATCTTCTTAACCATCTCTATCCTAACCATCATTTTCAGCATTAGATTAGATTAGATAGGATTAGATTGAGCCCTGTCACAGTTTAGCGGGGAGAATTCTTTAACGCAACGTTGAGAAAGTCGACCATCGTCCCAGTCCCCAAAAACATAGAACCGTCAGGTGTATGTCGGTCAATAGTTCCGCTAGGTCCCTTTTTACACCGTAAAGGCTCTTCCTTGTCTCCATCGATCACGGATTTCAGAGAGAGAGAGAGAGAGAGAGAGAGAGAGAGAGAGAGAGAATGACGGGGGAGAGAGAGGGAGAGGGGGAGATAGGGGGGAGAGAGAGAGGGAGGGGAGGGGGGAAAATAGAGAGAGAGGGTGGGGGGAGAGGGAGAGAGAATGAGGGGGGGGAGGAGAGAGAGAGGGGAGGGGGGGGAGAGAGAGAGGGAGGGCAGGGGGGGGGAGAGGAGAGAGAGAGAGAGAGAGAGAGAGAGAGAGAGAGAGAGAGAGAGAGAGAGAGAGAGAGAGGGTTAGGACAGGCGTGATCAATACAGCTCAATAGAATACATCACAAGTCAGACATGTCTGGCATAACACACACGTTTTCACAACGTCGATATCCCAAAATCGAATTGCGTCTAATCTAATCTCACTGGTGTGTATTCAACACATTGACACGCCGTGACCCTTTAGCTTATTCCCTATCACCGTTCGTTAGTCAGTCCCCGTGACGCGGCACGCGAGCTGGCATCGGACGCAGACGAGCGCCAAATCCCATCAAGCGTTGCGTGATAAAACGCAGTCACGTTTTACTGCGCTATTGTAGCGTTTTACACTTAATCCACGTCATTTACACACACTACCTCCGACATCTGTGTGTCTGTCCACAGCCTCCTCTAATGACAGGGGTTCTCAAACGTTTATGGAGCCCGGGGATCACCACCGTTATTATACATATGATACTTAGACGCCATCGGAAAGGTATTCCAAAATTTCATAGCAAATACATTTTTTTTGCGGACCCCAGGTTGAGAACCATCTGCATTTCCTCTAC
>CM051001.1:15776207-15781207 GCA_027704905.1 Muraenolepis orangiensis
TAGCCCAACACCGCGCCCAGCTGGCTCAGCCGGAGAGGGAGAGAGGGAGGGGGAGGAAAGAAGAGAGAGAGGAAGAGGGAGAGGAAAGGGAAGGGAGTGATAGGAAGGGGGTAGAAAGAGAGAGGGAGTGAGAGAGGGAGGGGGTAGAGAGAGCGGGAGAGAGAGAGGCATGGGTGGAGGGAGAGGAAAGGGAAGGGAGGGATAGGAAGGGGGTAGAAAGAGAGAGGGAGTGAGAGAGGGAGGGGTTAGAGAGAGAGAGAGGGAGAGTGAGAGAGGCAGGGATGGAGGGAGAGTCAGGGAGAGAGGGAGGGGGGTTGAGAGAGAGAGAGAGAGGAAGGAAGGGGGGGAGAGAGCGAGGGAGGGAGGGAGGGAGGGAGAGGGGGAGAGAGAGGGAGGGAGGGAGGGGGTATAGAGAGAGAGGGGGAGAGAGAGGGAGGGAGGGGGGAGGGAGGGAGGGAAAGCGAGAGAGGGAGAGAGAGGGTGTGTGAGAGAGAGAGAGGGAAGTGGGGAGAGAGGGAGAGAGAGGTAGAAGGGAAGAGAGGGAGGGAGGGGGGGAGAGAGAGGGAGGGGAGAGAGAGAGAGAGGGAGGGTAGATAGAGAGAGAGATAGAGAGAGGGGGGAGAGAGAGAGGGAGGGAGAGGAGGGGAGAGCGAGAGGGAGGGACAGGGGGAGGGGGGAGGGAGAGGGAGAGGGAAAGAGAGGGTGGGAAAGAGAGCGAGAGAGAGAGGGAGAGAGAGAGGAATAGGGAGAGAGAGAGAGAGAGAGAGATGGAATTCCATACTGTTTTAGAACTAAATTTCCCCCAGGAGTGGTTTAGCGGAGAAGCGTGGCCCTTTGTCAGCAAAGGCCGAATTGATATTCATGCGGTTCAACGCACCTGAAACCGACCGGCCTTCCACCGGTAGTCACTCTGCTGCCTCTGAAAAATAGGGCCATCGTCATGTTTTCTTTTCTTTGTTTACCGTCCGTTGCTTCGGAGAGCGTAAGCCGGTGTTAACGGTGTTATTGGGAACCGGCGTCGCCTTTGAGGGGATTTAGACCCCTCAACCTCTGGGTCGCAAATGCTTTTCTATTTTTTTCTTGGTTTCTATGTACAGAAAGCCATTAAAAGCTAGCTCGGAGGTCCCCGCTGAGCATTGGTTTAGTGCGGGGGAAGGTGTGGAGATGTATATTAGCCCGTAGAAAGATGGCGTTATTCTCCTCCTGAAGGTCATAGTGAGGATGGATCTGCTATAATAGGTCATGTTTAAATGGAATAGAGGATGCTTTGAATGGAGTAGGACTATTCTTCCAACGTTCTCCAGGCCCTCCTCCGGTCATCAAGCTGTACATTACGAGTACTTTACGCTTTTGTGAAAAAAGGTGTTTTGTGTTCTGTACTTGGGAACAAAGGGGGTTTTCTTGGAAGTGTCTCGCTGAGAGGCTCTTTGCCTTCAGCACGGATCTCTGTATGGGCTTCGGAGAACCCTAAGTATTCCTTGGCATCACACTGCGCCGGTGATTCCTTCCAAGCGCACTCCAGAATCAAACTAAAGCGACTCAAATCTCCGAGATACCCGGGAGAGAGAGGATGTTGGAGGAGGAGCAGCCGGCATGCACTGCAATTCTTAGGGGCGGTTCGAGAAAATCTGGGACTGTTAGGCCGGGTTTTGTCGAGCGTGTCGCAAAGAGAGGGAATTAAGAGAGATCGGAGAGAGAGAGAGAGGGAGGGAGAGAGAGGGAGAGACGGAGACAGACGGAGAGAGGGTGAGACGGGAGGAGAGCGAGCGCGGGAAGGTAATGAGGGAGAAATAGATTGAGAAAGAGAGGATGAGAGGGAATAAGGGTGAGATGGAGAGAGGGTGAGGGCATCACGGCATAAGCGAGAGAGAGAGAGAGAGAGAGAGAGAAAGAGAGTGAGAGAGAGAGAGGGTATAAGGATGGTTGGAGTAATACAAAGGGAAAAAGGGAGGCAGGGAGGAAGGGAGTGTGGCCGGGGGGGGGGGGGGGGGTGTGCTTCTCCCTGGGGAGTTAAATCAATTAACACACACCACCAGCTCACCTGTGGGCAATTTGTGCAGGTCCCCAAACATGATCGGTGGTTGGAAGCAGGGAGTCTTCACACACTGTGCTATACTTACAGACGGGGTAGGGGTCCAATTAAGGCCGAACACACTGTGCTATACGTACAGTTGGGGAAGGGGTCCAGGGCCTCCTGCATTCACTCATCAGACTTTAGGTTAACACATCCGATTGGCAGACAAGCTCAAATCTGTGTTCAAATGAGTTATTAGACCAATCATGTTCCTGGGGGGGGTGGGGTGGGGCCTGGACTGGAAACAACAACTCCACAACAAACGTGATAGTGTCAGAAATGTTAGACTCTCTGTTGTTGATGTTGTTGTCGTTCAGTCCTGGATCTTCCAGAAGGGAAAATAAACAAATAACCAGCAAGGCTACAAAAAAACAATTCTACATTCTGGCTTCAGGAGAGTTAACGGGACCAGTTGGCATTAGCGAGCGATGCCAAGTGTGCACCTGTCGCAACACTCCTCTTCAGCGCCATCGCCGTAGTGCTGCCGCAGCTGATCGCATCGGAGGTCCGATTAAACATATGGCATCCGAAGAGTGCACTAAGGGTTTTGGAGATCTAAACACAAAGGCAATCTCGGTTTCTTGGTTATGTCCTGTAAAATGCCGCTCGCTTGCCATTAAGGGATTTTACTTATCCTTCCATAATTGCCACTGATAACTTTAAAGCGATCGCATCGTCATCCCCAATCGTTGGATACCCAGCGAACACAAACTCGGCCAGCATTGATAAACAACATTTTTTTTCCCCCGTAGCCGGCGGGAAGACGAGCTGAAACCAGACGAGTCTGCCCACCGACGTTCCTTTAGACAAAAGTGGCTGTAAAGGTTTTAACATCAAACCGTTAGAAGTAGTAGACTGGGCCCTGTAGAAATACATTTAAGTTCAAATCGTCCTCTGAAACCTCCATCATGCCACGCCTCGAATGCGTTTCTCTTAGAGTCCGAGACGAATATCTCCGTAACAAAACAGGAAACCCCTGCATGACTCCACCCCCCTCTCAGTACGGCTGGAGCGTTGTCGTGGAACTCCTCGATCCGAGATTACACCGTCCCTAGCAACTGCTCTGTTGCTGATGCCTGGAAACCCATCCTTACTTACTGGAAGCCCAGTCTTAATATTACTATTAGTAGTTGTATTAGTTGTACTTTATCATTGTTACGCACATGGGTAGTGGTAATCACTGTCATATCACCATTATCAGTAGCTTTCACTATGTTGTGGATATATAAATCCATACTGCTGGAGGGAATGAGGAGTACGCATTCCATTGAACTTGTTGCAAAAGGCAAATAAAAATCTTGAATCCCTTGAAAACCGATTCTGTTTCGAATGACCAAAATCTTTATCGATTTGTGTCCAAACAGCAGCAGCAGCTCCAGACACTGATTTTTTATATCTTGTGTTTCATGGCTCAAGGGTAGGAGAGTGCTGAGTAGTCTCCCCGAGTCGTCGACTACCTCCGTGTGTAAACAAGAGTGGAGAGGACGTGTATTGACTCATAAGGACCTCTCAAAGCACCACACGCATGCTGCTGCATTTTTGGGGGCAATAGTTTACCACATCATCCGCGAAACACACGCCGCATCGCATGGTTGCTTTAGCGGCTGCTTTAGGCTAGCGCCCTAAATCCGCGGACTCGAACCCCGGCCCGGGCAGCCACGCGCAACGCTGTTGGCGTTTTGCCAATCTGTCCGCAATGGAATTTCAATTCCAGTGTGCAGTGTCGGAGCTCCGTTGGCTAGCGGGGGCGCCGTAGCTAGCGAAGCGCGCTGAATGAACCCGGAGGCGAGACGAGATCGGCTAACTGTGCGATTAAAGCTAAAATGGCGGAGAGCGTGAGGCGGAGGAGGTGGTGGTGGTGGTGGTGGTGTTGGCTGTATTGCTCAGGGAGGCGTGAGTTCACATTCAGACACGAGAGCATGCAACCCACCCCTGTGTGTGTGTGGTGAGGGGGGCGCCCTCACCACACACACACACACACACACACACACACACGCGCACACACACACGCACACACACAAACACACACACACATACACACACACACACACACACACACACACAGGCAGTACCCTTCAACACACACAAAAACACAGCATATTTGTTTGCCACACAAATTCACTCTGACATCTATCCATCCATCCATACATAGGTACACACACACATCCCCCACCCTCTGAGGACCCTAACCCCAATCAGCGGCTGGCTGGATGTCACACTCAGTTATCACATGTTATCTCAGACCGCTGTCACACTCATACACACTCTCACCTCTCTCTCTCTCTCTCTCTCTCTCTCTCTCTCTCTCTCTCTCTCTCTCTCTCTCCTCTCTCTCTCTCTCTCTCTCTCTCTCTCTCTCTCTCTCTCTCTCTCTCTCTCGACCAATAGTGTGGATAGATGCAATTCAAGTTCCAGACAAATGAGGGTCTGAACGCAGGTCCGAAGGTTGAGGTGAGTGGTTTGTTTTTGGAGGACGTTTAGCGGACCAGGGGGACCAGGGGAAAATCCAGTGTTTACATTCAACATTGATGTCAGACCTTTAGCACCAGTGTGTGTTCCACATATAGACCAGAAAGAGAGAGAGAAAGAGAGAGAGAGAGAGAGAGAGAGAGAGAGAGAGAGAGAGAGAGAGAGAGAGAGAGAGAGAGAGAGAGGAGAGAGAGAGAGAGAGATGCCGAGAGAGAGAGACACACACACACACATACACACACACACACACACACACACACACTTTCTTTCGCTTTCTCCCTGTCGCTCTCTCACACACACTCACACATACACATAAAAGATACACCAATTTTCCGTTCTCTTTCCCTCTCATAAACACACACACACTCTCTGGACCTCTCTCCATCACACACAATCACAAACACACACACTCTATCTTACACACACACACACACACCACACACCTCCACCATCGTCA
>CM051001.1:15788707-15803707 GCA_027704905.1 Muraenolepis orangiensis
CCAAAGCTAGTCAGGGGGGGGGGCGTCTAGAGGGTCAAAGGTAGCCCGGGGGGCGTGGTCTAGAGGGTCAAAGGTAGCCCGGGGGGTGTGGTCTAGAGGGTCAAAGGTAGCCAGGGGGCGTGGTCTAGATGGTCAAAAGTAGCCAGGGGGCGTGGTCTAGATGGTCAAAAGTAGCCAGGGGGCGTGGTCTAGATGGTCAAAGGTTGCCCCGGGGGGCATGGGTCTAGCATCAAAACAAAACTTCCTTCCCCTCTTTGCTTGTATTGCAAACTAGCTATGTTCGCAACAGCCAAATTGTCCCATCCCAGAATATGACTGCAGGGGACTTTATGGACTGGGATACAATTTGCAATGTTTTGACTCGGATATTTGACCATATATATTCAAGCCAGAGTACACGGCCAAAGAGAGAGAGAGAGAGAGAGAGAGAGAGAGAGAGAGAGAGAGAGAGAGAGAGAGAGAGCAGAGAGAGAGAGAGAGAGAGAGAGAGAGAGAGAGAGAGGAGGTCGCATTAGCTGTGCAAGATATGACCGGCGGGGACCATCCACAACCTGAGCTGCCGGGGGGGGCAAACGGCGACCGGTCGGCGCCTTGGCTCCTCATCTTGAACCTCCGATCTGCCAACAGAAACTGCAACAGAACCGTTCTTCTGCAATTAAGTCGAGCCAATTGTGTGTTGGAGGCTGTCAAACGACGGCGATCCCTAAAAGACAGAGCCCGCAGGTTGTGTGTCAACCTTTTATTTCTCCTCACTTGTGTGCTGCGTGCACGTTTCTTCAGGACGACGGAGGCCGGACGGGCAGATGACCATGGAGGGAGAATGTTTGTCAGTACCTGACATGACACAGTATGGTTATATGTTAATAGCTTTGAGGCCAGGCGAGGGCTGGTGATGTAACGCTGAACAAGCTTTTGTCTCAACACGCTTGTACTGATATCATGGCAACCTCTTGTTACCCAGATATATGAAATACTATATTCATATATATATATATATATATATATGTACATATATCTCTGCACATATCTGTTCTCAACTGTTGTTGTTTATACCTAGTAGACTGTTTTTACATTTAACCACTATCAATTATATTATATTACCATGCACTTTACTGCAACATTTGCACTCTGGTTAGATGGTCGAATTATGTTCGCTGTACTGTACTTGACAATGCATTGAATCTAATCGAATGTAATTTAATATTATATATATATTCTGTATCCATATTTCAGAAGCTTGCGTGGAATCTAGCCTTTTGCGGTCAACATAGCACGCACTGAGGTATTAATTGCTTTAATGGACTCCGTTCACCATCAACACCGCAGCTGGCGACGTTTCCCTTAAAGGAAGGGGGTTAGGGGGTTATCTTGCTACATGTATAAATACTGCACACATTGCCGGGATTAAACCCGAAATCATTCTGGCTGGGAGTCACAACACTCACACACACATGGTTCAATTGTATGGAAGCCTATCCGTCTGATGTTTGTTTGTTTTTCCCGGTGTTTTGCATGTGACTTTTCATCCTCTATGTGTCACTCCATCCTCCCAAACAGCTTTCACAGCACCGCCATCTCTATCTACTCCACCGACAATATACAAACAGAGTCCCGGTAATGATGCTCTGCTCTCCCCCCCCCCCCCCTCTCTCTCTCTCTCTCTCTCACTCTCTCTCTCTCTCTCTCTCCCCCTTCTCTCTCTCTCTTCCTCTTCCTCTTCCTCTCTCTCTCTCTCTCTCTCTCTCTCTCTCTCTCTCTCTCTCTCTCTCTCTCTCTCTCTCTCTCTCTCTCCTCTCTCTCTCTCTCTCTCTCTCTCTCTCTCTCTCTCTCTCTTCTCTCCCCCTTCTCTCCATTCATCCATGTACGACATCACGCGTGGGGGGTTTTGAAGACTTGTTTTGCGGGAGCCCTGAGAGACGACGACGACTACGACGACAAAGTAAAACAGGAGAAGAATGATGATCACAGCGGGTGTGGGGACATGTTCATAATGTGGGGATTGGGAGTGTATTTTTGGTCTGTTTGTCGTCCAACCCCCCTCCACCAAACCCCCCCCCCCCCCCCCCCCCTCAAACAGTAAGTCGAGAATATATGATTAGGATCTATCGGGATCAGGAGAACACACACACAAGGGTGAGAGAGATAAGCAGACAGAAAATGTAATTCTGTGTGTGTGTGTGTGTGTGTGTGTGTGTGTGTGTGTGTGTGTGTGTGTGTGTGTGACATAACGGCGAGAAATGTTCAGGGAGTTCAGGGAGACATGTCTTTGTCAGGGAATAAAACAGCAGATCAAAATGGAGCCTATATTAAAAACTCTCTCTCTCTCTCTCTCTCTCTCTCTCTCTCTCTCTCTCTCTCTCTCTCTCTCTCTCTCTCTCTCTCTCTCTCTCTCTCTCTCTCTCTCCCTTGCTCACTCTCTCCCTTATGGCTCATTCTGTTACTCTCTCTCTCTCTCTCTCTCTCGGTCCTATACCATTCTGTCTCCCTCTGATCTCTCTCTTGCTGTGTCTCTCTCTTTCTCTCTCTCTCTCTGATCTCTCTCTCTCTCTCTTATTATCTTTCACACACTCAAAAACAAATGTTTATACTCACATTTGGGCAAAAATAACTTTTAAACCAGTTTAAATACAGTCAACTTTTCCAAGAGTACATAATGAGTTTGGTACAGCAGAGGCCAACATCTGAATAAGACCCATAAATCAGTGCGTTGCGTGTGTTTTAGCTTATCTCATCTGCTAGCTATTTAGCCTTAACTAGTTGTTTCTGCTAGCTACTTTGATTTGACTAGTAGTTTATGCTACCCACCTAGCTTTATATATGATGCCTCATGCTAGCTGTAGCTGGTCTAATCTAGCTAAGTAGCAGAAGCTAACACTATCCGTTACCATATCCGCTCTGCTATCGTACATTGAGCTCTTCAACCCATTGTCCCATCGATATATGCTACAGACCAAGCATGTCATAAGTCAGCTCAGTGTTCAGAGGTTCAGGACCAGGGACAGCTCTCGGCATGCAGGGTTAGAAGGAGCTCCATGGTCTGAATGACCCCCAGTCCTGCCGTTACATCCGCCATCCAAGATGGACCGGAGGTAACGTTTTTGCCCCTGTTTGTCTGTCTGTCTGTCTGTTTGTTTGTCTGTTAGCAAGATAACTCAAAAAGTCAGATACGTAATTGGACAAAACTTGGTGGTTCGATTTCTTTTAAGCCGTGGAACAGATTTTGAGCCGATCCAGATCTGAATCCAGATCCAGGGGACATGTTTGGTGTGGCGGAGGTATGTGCTGTACGGAGGGCCCTCTGGTTATACCTACTATGATGGCATGTGGACCACACTCTTATTTCTCTCTTTTTAACTCATACTAAATTCACGCCATCCTTCTTTGGCAAACTATCTCCATTTCCTGTTGACCTCAGTGATGTCACTGTGCAAGCTCCGCCTCCGAAGTGTCGAAGAAGAGGTTTTAAGAATAGGATGAGATTTTCAAGCCTTGTATCTCTGAACACACCCAAGCAGTAAACCTCTCCCCTTCCACTCCCTCCTCCCAAAAAGATCAAACCGCTTAGTTGTTTTGTGTATCTCCCACAATGCACCTGTAATAAAAATAAATAAATAAATATGGCAATTCCAATGCGGGGAAACAATGTCGGGCCTGTGTTTTCTCCGGGCTGCTGACAGTTACATTATTCACGAGGGCGTTCCAATTAGCGTCAACGTCCCGCGGCGCTGCTAACTTGTGTTTGTGTCTTCTGGCCCGGGTTCTGCTCCTCTTACACACCACTTTGTTTATTTGCTTTCCCCCCCCCTCTGTCTGTGGCTCATCTGTTCATTTGTTACTAGCAGTATACACAATTTTATTTTTCAGTTTGTATTTTTTTTTGCTCCAATTATTTTTCATTGGTAATTTGTGTTTTTTTTTTTTTGTGAATTGTGTCACTTTTTCTGTGTTGTTGTTGTTGTTGTTGTTGTTGTTGTTGTTGTTGTTGTTGTAGCGGCCATTGCGTCTTCCAGGTGATGACAGGGGGACGCCCGTCGAGTTCTGATTTGACGTAACCAGAGCCCCCCGCCATTGGCCGTACATTAGCAGTGTACGGCCAATGGTGACGCCTGGATGACGTTGCAACATTTCAACTTTTTAAAAAACAACGGGTTCCACCCACAGCATCGTGTGTGTGGAGGAAACCTTAACCAGCTCAGCACTAAAGAAAAATGACAATGTGGTCCAAAGAGAAGCATTTTGTGAATTATTTTCGCTTTCTTGTCACTAGATAAACGATGGCGTGTGTGCACGTGATTTGTCGTGAAATATTATTTAGAGGCCACTCAAATTATTTCTTTTTATTTTAATTGATTTGACTGATTTCATCATATTTGGATTGTCAGTTGGATCCACACATCACGCACATGGATATTTGTTTCTTTATTGTAGCACAAAACCAAACCAAACCACTTGCTTAATTGTAGTACTTTTGAGTATGAACGCATATAATGGGTTTGCATGTCCGGATTTCTAGTCACGTTGAATATAGATTCATTCATATTTAATTAGCAGCTTTCTAAATTATTCCTTTTTTTTTTAAATATTTTTCCATATTTCAATGATTATATTCCATAATTAAGTCAGAATAAAGGGTTTGCTTGATTCAAAGAGGAACCTACTGTAGTTGATACATTCCTTAACCAGGGGGTGCTTAGTAGAGCACAGACCTCCTCCACACCAAGAAGTCCCCTGGATCTGGATTCGGATCCGGATCTGCCCCAAAATCGAATCAACTGTTCCTTGGCCCATAAGTAACCTAACCACCACGTTTTGTCCAATTCCGTGTCTTCAGCCTGACGCCGATGGATCTGACCAAAAGTCAATATATGCCGGGAAGGGATAAGAAGGAGGAATGGTGGTTCGCTGGCCCTTTAATTCTGGTTGATTGTCAGATGTAAAGCGCACCGAGATCGTTGTTCTTTTTGAAGAATCGAAAGGATTTAACCTGGCTTCCGAGCTGCAGACACATCTAGCTCTCCCGGCCAATCGCAGGCACATACCTGTCCTGATTTAGTTGTTGTTGTTACCTAGTAAGAAGACACGCTTCAGCGCCTTCTAACAACAAGACGAGTACGTGAGTGCGCCTCGCATGCTGGAGATTAGGCTTAGATTCCTCCTTCAAAGAAACCGTCAAATCAACATCAGCTTTAATGGCTTGGCATTCCTTTGTCCTTCCCTCTCTCGTCCCTCCCTCTCTCCTCTCTCCTCCTCTCCCCCCCGTGTGGAGGACAGGTCTCAAAGAGAAATGTCTCGGTAATGAGCGGGCCCCGGGGAGGAGGTGATGTGCGCTGGTGTGTTTATGAATAAGGTTTAATGCACTAAATCATCTAATGAGATTTCGTAACCGATGGGCCGGCGACCTCAAACAGACAGGCGATCAATCCTGCCCGTCAGCCTATCAGAGGGGGTTCATGTAAGCTATTATGATTGGCTGACGGGACTTCTCCCGTGGGTTTTAGATTTAACATTTTTTCCGTTTGGGGAGCCAGGACTGGCTCTAGTCGCCGCATCCGTCCTCCAGGGTTTCACCGGCGGGAACAACGCAGGGTTGTTTAACTTAACGGGTTTCCGTCAAAAAACGGGAACCTTCATTTGTCAGGACACATTCGAAGTTGATGGCTTTAATCCCATTAAGTTTTGCAAACATTACGTTGTCCTATTCCCCCACGGCTGTCTCTGTCTCTCTCTGTTTCACGGCTTTCATGCTCCAAACAATCCTCTTCAATCAGGCCCCCTTTCAGAATGGAACACATTTCACTCTTTTTCCACGTGAGTGTTTTATTATCGCTCTTCATGCTCATTTCGTTCCATACTGCTTGATCTCCACTCACTCCAGCCCTCGACCACTTGTTCACTTTTGTTTGTCCAAAACAGTACATGGTCTGTTTTGTCTAAGTGTTCCGACATGCAGCGTAGTTGAGGATGCTTTTGTTACCTTGGTTCTCTCTCTCGATGAACAGACTTGGACGTGGAGGGGTTGGATGGTCCAGTGGATGCTTTGGTGTGCCAATCTCAGCCTTAAGGTTCTGGGTTCCTTCCCCAATGTATCTGATCTTACTTGTTATAAGCGCCATTGTGCAAGGTGCTCTGTATTCACAATGGAATATAAAGTAGCTTGGGTGCCGAAAGGTACTGGGTTTGATCCTTAGTCTATCTGTACGCATCCTTGAGCAAGATGCATTTAAGTGTCTGCTAAATTACTAAAAAAGTAAAATAAGCCCTACCTACTCTTATGTAATTACTGCGTGCATCCCCTACTGCCTCTTTAAAGACATGTCTCTGTATTCACTGTCCATCCCCTACTTTCTCTTTATAGACATGTCTCTGTATTCACTGTCTATCCCCTACTTTCTCTTTATAGATATGTCCCTGTATTCACTGTCTATCCCCTACCGCCTCTTTATAGACATGTCTCTGTATTCACTGTCTATCCCCTACTTTCTCTTTATAGACATGTCTCTGTATTCACTGTCTATCCCCTACTTTCTCTGTATAGACATGTCTCTGTATTCACTGTCTATCCCCTACTTTCTCTGTATAGACATGTCTCTGTATTCACTGTATATCCCCTACTTTCTCTTTATAGACATGTCTCTGTATTCACTGTATATCCCCTACTTTCTCTTTATAGACATGTCTCTGTATTCACTGTCTATCCCCTACTTTCTCTGTATAGACATGTCTCTGTATTCACTGTATATCCCCTACTTTCTCTTTATAGACATGTCTCTGTATTCACTGTATATCCCCTACGTTCTCTTTATAGACATGTCTCTGTATTCACTGTCTATCCCCTACTTTCTCTGTATAGACATTTCTCTGTTTTCACTGTCTATCCCCTACTTTCTCTTTATAGACATGTCTCTGTATTCACTGTCTATCCCCTACTTTCTCTTTATAGACATGTCTCTGTATTCACTGTCTATCCCCTACTTTCTCTTTATAGACATGTCTCTGTATTCACTGTCTATCCCCTACTTTCTCTTTATAGACATGTCTCTGTATTCACTGTCTATCCCCTACTTTCTCTTTATAGACATGTCTCTGTATTCACTGTCTATCCCCTACTTTCTCTTTATAGACATGTCTCTGTATTCACTGTCTATCCCCTACTTTCTCTTTATAGACATGTCTCTGTATTCACTGTATCACCTACCGTCTCTTTAAAGACCCGTCTCTGTATTCCCCGTACGTCACTTTGGATCTGACCATCTCCTAAAACCACTAAAAAGGAGTTAAATAGAATTTAAATTGAATTGAACGTAGAGCGTATTTACAGCTCAACAGTCCATCGGGTGATGCCAAACATATGGTTCCTCCAAGGCGCAAACAGGCGCTGTGATGTCCCACTACACCCCCCCCCCCCCCCCACCACCACCACCACCACCCGCAAACGTACGCCGTGTCCCACGCCTCCGGTGAGGAACATTATTCAGCCGCCTCTGAGAGCGCCGGGCTCAACCTGTCATCTGCATGGATGCACAGATCGCACCTCAAATTCTGTGGCATCGGGGGGGGGGGGGGAATTTACATGAGACTTTGTCCAATTATTCTAGCCGGCAAAACGAACAATGTGTAAGGCACGCATGGTTGACCAAGGCGTTGTCAGATTTCTCCCCTCTCTTGTCTAGTGTTCTCTCTTTCCAGACCTCCGTCGCCTCTCTCTCTCTCTCTCTCTCTCTCTCTCTCTCTCTCTCTCTCTCTCTCCCTCTCTCCTTGCCTCTTTTCTCTTTCTAACCTTTTTGAGTTTACAAGGTTGTGTGAAGTGGCCAGTAGGTGCTGACCATGCTCACCTCCATATGTAAATACATTTTTTTAACAACCCCCGGAATGGACCAATTTGTTCGCGTTGCGAGTTGATACCGCCTTTTGATAAAAAATGCAAGAATTTTTTAACAAAATAGAGAAAAGGTACCATTTTTAAAGTCTGCGGTGTGTTGCCACTGTATTGGGTAACTAGCTGGAACTAAGATACTGAAAAGTCTGTGTATTCTTCAAATGATGGGCCCCGGGTCTCAGAGGGAACTACAAACTCGTTATAGTTCTTTGAGTTAGCTTTTTTTGTTCTTAGAAGGAGAATAGTAACCACATTTTGGTGTTTTTTTTGTATTTGCCAAGTTGATTTGTAAAAAAAACATTGGAAAGAACAGACTATGCAGACTATGGGTCTGATTCAGACCTATTTTCAATGTCCAATCAATCAAACTTTATGTATAATTATATCTATATATATATATATATATATATATATATATGTTTCTCATCTTAAAAAGTGTCATGTTAACAACTGAAACTACACAACAGGCAGAAGCGCAGTCGGTTAGGACTTGGCTTTGGAACCGGAAGGTTGCCAGGTTCAAGTCCCAGAAACACATGGGCCACTGCCGAGGTTCCCTTGAGCAAGGCACCAGACCCCTACACTGCTCCCCAGTAGCTGTATTGACAAATAGCTGCCCGCTGCTCCTCATACTAGGATGGGTTAAATGCAGAGAAACACATTGTGATCGATGAAGAGGATTGAATCCTCCAGATTTCGATTGTTTAGATTTTGAACGATTTTTCAAGAGTTTAGCCAAACTATGTTTGTTAATGTGCGTTACTTACATCTACTGGACATGAAAGAAATACTCTTACCATCATCTCTTTCCTAGAGTCTGTCGGCTGGAGACACCTTGACGCATGGCTTTCCCCAACACATGGCCTGGACGCCGTCTCGCACGCCTCGCCTAGTTTAAATGTGAGCACATCAGCGGCTGTGAACACTCAGTAAGGACTCGTATTAATGACTCGGATTCGGCACTTAAATGGCAAGAGGAAAAATAGATCGGTCACATTCCCAAGGAATGAAACGAAAGGGCTCTGTTCATTCCCCTACCGTCTCTTTAAAGACATTTCTCTGTTTTCACTGTCCATCCCCTACTTTCTCTTTATAGACATGTCTCTGTTTTCACTGTCCATCCCTACTTTCTCTTTATAGACATGTCTCTGTATTCACTGTCCATCCCTACTTTCTCTTTATAGACATGTCTCTGTATTCACTGTCTATCCCCCATCTTATCTTTAAAGACCCATCTCTGTATTCCCCGTATTCCCCCTCCACATTCCCAAGGCCGAAATCTTGACAAGAAAACGGAAAGGGACGCGTTGTCTTGGGGAACAACGGGGGAACCAGGGCAAGTGAGCAATCCACAGGGGGGGGGTGGGCGATGGCTTTCTGCGCTTTCTGCGCCTCCTGGCATAATGGACCGTGGAGTGACTTCTCTCGTCGGACCTCACTTTCCACAATGCATCCAAACTCTGCACACACGCCGCACTCCCTGGCATGCAGAGTGAGTGTGTCCTGCAGTGTGTGATACTTTTCTTTTTTTTTTCTCGGGTTATTGACAATCAGGAGCAATTATCCCTCAATGGAACTCTGTTGATGGAGCCAAAGATCGAAAGGAGCCTGCTTCCCCGCTTCTTCCTCCAGCCTGGATCACCGAGGGACGTCCAGTTACTTAGCAACTGTCGCTAATGGGCCCCCGCTGTTGTAGCTCTTTGTTTATAAATTATTTATTTTCATCTGGACAGGGAAAGGGGGGGGTCAACAGTTCCCTAGGCTAGAGAAAAGGGAAAAAGGGAGTTGAGCTGAGCTTGTGTGGAGGGGGCTTCTAACCGACAACCTAACGAGGAACGAGTCAAAGTGTGTTATCCTCCGACGGTGTCCTGTTACACGTGGTCATTTTGCACAATTGAACAATTGTATAGCGATCATACGTAGAAAAACACTAGTAAGCAGCAATGGGATGTCTTGGTGGACAAGGTGAGGCTGCCGGGCTGAGGGGTGGTGGTGAGGTGGTGAGGTTGAGAGGCTGGATGGTGGTGGTGAGGATGAGAGGTGGGGTATGGGGGTGAGGTTGTGGTCGTGGTATGGTGGCGGTGAGGTTGAAGGGGTGGTGGTAAGTTTGAGGGTGGAGGTGGTGAGGTTGCAGAGCTGGGGGGTGGTGGTGAGGTTGAAGGGGTGGTGGTGAGGTTGCAGAGCTGGGGGGTGGTGGTGAGGTTGAAGGGGTGGTGGTGAGGTTGCAGAGCTGGGGGGGTGGTGGTGAGGTTGAAGGGGTGGTGGTGAGGTTGAAGGGGTGGTGGTGAGGTTGAAGGGGTGGTGGTGGGGTTGAAGGGGTGGTGGTGAGGTTGAAGGGGTGGTGGTGGGGTTGAAGGGGTGGTGGTGAGGTTGCAGAGCTGGGGGGGTGGTGGTGAGGTTGAAGGGGTGGTGGTGAGGTTGAAGGGGTGGTGGTGGGGTTGCGGAGCTGGGGGGAGGGTGGGGGGGGGGGGGGGGTGAGGTGGTAATGACTCTCATGGAGGACACTATTTTGCGCTGCTACAATATGAGGGATTGTAATTGTCCTCCTCCGATTACCTGGGCCCCTCTGGAGGCTTTGTCACAGGGAATGGTTGCCCTCTAATATTAACCCAAATGCATTTAATCAACTAGCGCTGGTTCCTCCCGCTGTATAATCACACTTGCAATTAAAAACGTATTACCTCTCCCTGTTAGGCCGGCGCTACGCAGACACCGGACGCGGCTAGCGCTGATTTGCATGAGCCGCGTGGCCTCCGCGCCGGCGCAATGTGCGAGCGTGCGCGGTATTCAATCAATCTTTATTTAGAAAGAACAAGGGCCTGACACACAGGTTTACGTTAGCCAGGAGACAGGGTTTGGGGGTTGGTGGTGGGTGAGGGGAGGGGGGGGGGAGGGGAGGGGGGGGGGGAGGGGAGTGCATGTTGGGTAGATGCGCATACATACACCAACGCACACACACGTTACCTACAAGCTAACACGTATCGAACATGTGTCAGGGTTTGAAAAGCCTGGTGTACGGGATGAATACGGAAATCCAATAAATTGGATTTGGATGAGTTCACTCGCTGTTAAAACAATAATACATGCACACGCTAGGAAGCCGCTACTGTACCTCCGCTACTGTACCTGTGTGTGTGTGTGTGTGTGTGTGTGTGTGTGTGTGTGTGTGTGTGTGTGTGTGTGTGTGTTTAGCGAACTGCGAGTGCCAACCGCCAGCCTCACAGCGGTCTGTTAGCATGGCGCTAAGAGGAGCCTAATTGGATATCTGACATGTCTCAGCGTGCAAACACAGACCTAACAACAATCCATTCCTCTCTCTCCAATTTTTTTCTCTTTCCTCCTTCTTCCTCCTCCTCCTCCTTCTCCTCCTCTTGCCATCATAATTAAAATGATTTAGCTCAGTTAGCCGTAGCCCCCATTAGTGTGTGCATCCGCGTGTTGTGATAAGGGTTTTGTCTGTATTAGTATATATATATATATATAGAGAGAGGGTACCGCTCCTCCCCCCACCCCCCCACCCTGTATCCTCACCCCTGTCTGCCTCACCCCTGCAGTACACAGAGCACATAGCAGCGTATATTAGCTTCTGCTGTGTTTGAAATGTAATGGCCTCTGACCCCGCTGGGATGTCTATTGGATCACAGCCGTCAACTAAGCAATCTCCCAGCAGGGAGGGAGGGAGGGAGGGAGGGAGGGAGGGAGGGAGGGAGGGAGGGAGGGAGGGCGGTAGGGAGAGAGGGGAGGGGAGAGAGAGGTGTGTGTGTGCTTGAGAGAGAGATATCAAATTTGTTCAGTATCAGATTCATTTCCCCACGGTGTTCACCCCAAGAGCGAAAACACGGCAGAACCGGGGACCTCTATTGACCGAGCTTGACCTCTGACCCCTGACTAGTCTGCTCTGGTAAAGGGGTTAGCCCTGGTAAAAGAGAGAGAGAATATATGTGTGTGTGTGTGTGTGTGTGTGTGTGTTTGTCTGTCTCAGCGTCTCAAAGGGGTGGATGAGGCCAGATTTGCTGTTCCAAAATGTCATGCATTTAAAAAGGAGCAGGCGATCTTCTTCTTCTTCTTCTTCTTCTTCTTCTTCTTCTTCTTCTTCTTCTTCTTCATTTCTTCCTTTCTTTTTTCTCAGTGGAGCATAGAACGCGGGTCGCCATGAGCCAGGAGCAGACGGACGTCCCCTAATCACTTGTGATAGCGTCTAATTAATAGGATTTGTTAATTGATGCCTCAGCTCCCCCGGGGGAGGAAATAGGAGGAGGGGGGAGGAGGAGGAGGGGGAGGGGGAGGGGTAGGAGGGGGGCAAGGGGAGGGGGCGCTTGGTGGTGTTGTTGTTGTTGTGAATATTCACGGAACGCTCCGGTCAACCTTTTCCTCATCAGTGGCGGTGATCTTCCATCAGCTCTTCAGACATTTGTTAGCCCTTCTTCTTCTTCTTCTTCTCGTTCTTCTTCTTCTTCTTCTTCTTCTTCTTCTCTCGTTCTTCTTCTTCTTCTTCTTCTTCTTCTTCTTCTTCTTGTGTTCTTCTGCTCCTCTTTATTGTCTTGTTGACAACTCCCCCCCCAACCCCCCTGCCCTCTTTCCCCGCCCCCCCCCCCTATCCCACCTCCATTGCATCGCCTCCTCACACCACACACACACACACACCGCAGTCAGGCAATCAGCACCTTGTAAACGCTTTAAATCCCACATCTGATCGTGTGGCTCCCATAAGCCTCGGCGGTGGTGGCGGTGTGTTTCTGTACCGCCATGAACGGCGCCCCCTTGTGAACGCTGATGACGCAGGTGACAGCTGAACATCCCCCCACACACACACACACACACACACACACCCAAGATTCTTCTTCTCTCGTGTTAAGTTAACTTTTATGTTTTGGGGGGTTTTTGTATTTCCGTTCAGGCTACATTTATCCTCGGGAAAGGGGAAGAGGGGGGGGGGTTTTTCTCGTTTGTTTGACGGAATGGAAGCGCGCTTGCCGAGGTGTCTGTAGACGTGTTTGTTTTCCTGCTTTTTTTTTCTGTAGCGCCATCACAAACTGTTTTGTGTGTTTGTTTTTGCCGCTACATCTAAAACGAGACTATTCTGTGTCTGTACCGGCTTTCTTTCTTTGCTTGAAACTAAACTGTGAATGTTTTGGTCCGTCGATACAACTCTTTATTTGTTTCTTTGTCTCTTTTTTCCCATCCGTACACCAATTTCACCAGTTTTTCCAGAGCAATGTCCGGTCCATACCGTCACACTCATCACTTAACAGTTAACTCAATTATCACTGAATGCTGTTCATCAAGCTCTGCTGTTGCTCAGAGCATACGGGTCACACACACACACACACACACACACATGGAATAATCTCTGAATCTAAATCTGGAGGATTGAATCCTCTTCATTGGTCACATACATGTAAACCCACACACAGCTAAATGTTATTTCTCTGCATTCAACCCATCCTTGTATTAGGAGCAGTGGGAGCAGCTTTTGTATACCCAACAGCCTGGGGAGAGCAGTGTAGGGGTCTGGTGCCTTGCTCGAGGGCACCTCGGCAGTGCCCATGTGTTTCGGGGACTTGAACCGGCGACCTTCTGGTTCCCAAGCCAAGTCCCAACAGAGTGAGCTAATGCCACCACCCATGTGCGTCCTGTGTACTGCAGCTTCCTCTCCTCTGCTGCTGTGTTTGCTGTTTTTTTGTCTTAATTCTCCTTCCCAAAAGAACCCGGTGATACCTCCTCCACCAACCAGAACCGGGGTAGTGACGGCCCACCAGCCACTGAGCATGGAGAACCACAGAGAAACCCAAAAAGTAGGTCTATGTCTTCCAGGCTGAGCCTGCCCTCAGATCCTTCAGCCCACCCCCAGCTCGTCCTTGGGAGCCCCGATGCTGACCGCAGCATTCCTGCCCGGGATGTCCTGCTTGTCATTAGAGGGGCCAACTGGGTCCCTGTGTGCTATTCTGGAAGTCCTCTACTCCATATGGGTTCACCTCTGGTTCTGCTCCCACCTGCGCTGGAGCCCTACGCCCCTCATCTCTCATCTCATCTCTCTCTCTCTCTCTCTCTCTCTCTCTCTCTCTCTCTCTCTCTCTCTCTCTCTCTCTCTCTCTCTCTCTCTCTCTCTCTCTCTCTCTCTCTCTCTCTCTCTCTCTCTCTCTCTCTATGCCCCTCCCATGGCAGAAGGACAGCTGCTGGGTAGGGTGGGAGGTGGTTGGGGTGGGGTGGCTAACCTGTCTCCGAGCTGATAGGCTCCCCAGAGAGCCTCCAGGGAAAGGGGAAGGGGGTGGGGCAACCTAACCCTCTCTCACACACACACACACACACACACACACACACACACACACACACACACACACCACACACACACCACACACACACACCACACCACACCACACCACACCACACCACACCACACCACACACACACACACACTATGATGAGCATGATAGATTATCTGTCTGATGGAGAACATGCATGTTCACTCACACACCACACCACACCCCACTACACCACACACACACACACACCACACATCACACACACACACACACACACACACACACACACACACACACACACATACACTACACACACACATACACTCACCTCTTGATGAGCATGATAGATTATCTGTCTAATGGAGAACATGCATGTTCACTCACACACACACACTCACATGCATGTGTGTTGGTGTGCATATGTGTGTGTGTCCCATTTGTGGTTGTATGGGGGTGACTGGGCAGGTGTGTGTGTGTGTGTGTGTGTGTGTGTGTGTGTGTGTGTGTGTGTGTGTGTGTGTGTGTGTGTGTGTGTGTGTGTGTTGTGTGTGTGTGTGTGTGTGTGTGTGTGTGTGTGTGTGTGTGTGTGTGTGTGTGTGTGTGTGTGTGTGAGTGTGCAGGAGCAAGCTTGTGTTACACACTTGCTAATTACACACAGATGATTTCTCGATTCTCGACAGCAGAAACAGAAAATGTCAGATTCAAACCTCGAAGTGCGAACTCTATTTGTCTTCGGACTTTTTATTTCAAAACTTTATTTTTGTATTGTTCCACAAATATTTATTTGTAATGCTGACGTTTTGGACAAAAGTGGCGCGGGGCCCAAACAGACCGCGGCGGTCTGGCGGCGAGCGCTATCCA
>CM051001.1:15826207-15846207 GCA_027704905.1 Muraenolepis orangiensis
AATGGAGACTCCAGTGCCCCCCCCCCCCCCCCCCCCCCTCGAGTGTAACGATATCTAGCACAGCATTTATCCTGCTGCCACTTGTTGCAGTCCGGCCAGGCAGTTTTTTTTTTACAAACCCCACACCGGGTGGACATACACTTACTCACTACTCCACCCTCCTCACACGCACACGCGCACGCGCACGCGCACGCACAGCACACACACACGCACACGCACACACACACGCACACAAACACGCACACACGCACACACTGCTTCACCCTCTCGCTCCGCTCGGCACAGATGGAAATAGAGAAAAACTGAAGATTGACCAGCTGTTTTTGTTTGTTTGTTTGTTTGTTTGTTTGTTGTTTGTTTGTTGTTGTGATTTGTACGATTCAGACGATGCACACAGCGAGGAACGTCCCGTCCTGTAAAGTGCACGTTTCGTCTTGGCGACCCGCCAGCCAACGCGTTAAGCGCTACCCCGAAAAGTTGCTGCAGCTTTTTGTCGTGCTGCTCGCAACAACAGTTGCGTCTCTGCGTGCAGCAATTAATCTCACTGACAGCCGTCTCCGAGCCCGAGGCGCGGCCGCCAGACAGCGCTGTCAGGGCGGCGGTTTGACAGCTCCCCTGTACTGTATACGGTCCCTCTGTTCCTCTCCGCTTTTAACCCACGCCAGGTGTAGCGGCGTGATGAAGTCAGCAGTTTTTCCCCCCCCGCCGCGCTGCGGTTCACCGCCTACCGTCGAGGCGACTATTCTATTCTAACGACAATTTTTTTTTTCTTCCTTAAAGCATAATGTCAACACACACACACACACACACACACACACACACACACACACACACACACACACACACACACATTTGTTTTCTCTCTGTGTCTCTCTGTTGTGTGAGTGGTGTGGGCGGTGTGGTGGACAAAAGCAGAGCGCTAAATGTTTGTGGGGTTATGGTGGGGTTAGTTGTTGTGGCGTTGGAACCCAGGACCCTCTTGGCTGCCAACCGAACGCCCCGAGCCTCGAGACCGGCCCTGCCTGGACATCAACAATAGGCTAATCACTGACAGTTGTCAGTTCAACCGTTTGTTTTTGTCTCATCTGTGTATGATTAAAAACAAAAAAAAACCTAACGACCAGGTTTTTCAGTTCCATATTTATGGGACAGGATTGCAATCTAAATTAAAAGCCTAGCACTGTGTCAGTGCCAGATTCCCTAATCTAAACCGCATTGAGCCTCTAAATGTACCCAAAAAACTAATTCACACATCTCTTTTTTTCTGGAACGTAGCTTACAAAGCATTCACTCACAACTCCTTTTTTTCCCATTTCCTCCCCCCCCCCCCCCCCCCCCCCTTCCTCCTCCACCCTCTTTCCCTCTCACAAGCGACATTGGACCTGATTAGCCGGGGATGAATTACTGTCTGGTCTCATCTCCTCACCGTTAGCATTAGCATTCACAGAGCGCAGTCCTCCCTGGCTGTAGCCAATCCCTCCTGTGCTAAACCATATTAACATCAGCCTTTAATTAGTCGTGCTTCTCCAGCTCTGGTCTCTCTCCTCTCTCTCTCTTCTCATCTCTCTCTCTCTCCTCTCGCTCTCTCCCTCTCCACTCCTCTCTCCTCTCCACTCTTATCTCTCTCTCTCCCTCTCATCTCTCTCTCCCTCTCCCTCTCCTCTCTCTCCTCTCTCTCTCTCTCCTCTCTCTCTCTCTCTCTCTCTCTCTCTCTCTCTCTCTCTCTCTCTCATCCTCTCTCTCTCTCTCTCTCTCCAGACACCTGACGCTGGGAGAAACAGAGGCACGCAATCTGTCATTAAATCAGCTGGAATGGTTGATAATACCCCTTCGCCCGTAACACCCTGTCTGTCCTCCTTTGGTGTGTGGTGTGTGTGTGTGTGTGGTGTGTGTGTGTGTGTGTGTGGCAAAATAATACAAAGGGAAGAAGAAGGAAAAAAATCAAATGATTTGGGATCTGAAGGTCGCAGATGAGGCCCGAGTGAAGATGACTGTGATGAATAATTTGTGAATTTTAAGCGGGGGGAGGGGTGGGGGGGAGCAGACTACTCTCTGTCATTTTCTCTCTCCCTCTCTCTCTCCTCTCTCTCTCTCTCTCGCTCTCTCTCTCCTCGCTCTCTCTCTCTCTCTCTCTCTCTCTCTCTCCGCTCTCTCTCTCTCTCTCTCTCTCTCTCTCTCTCTCTCTCTCCTCTCTCTCTCTCTCTCTCTCTCTCTCTCTCTCTCTCTCCTCTCTCTCTCTCTCTCTCTCTCTCTCTCTCTCTCTCTCTCTCTCTCTCCTTGTATCTGGGTCCATCCAGGGCAATTTTTCCCCTCTCCGCTGAGCCGGCATTCCTTCTCCTCCATCCTGCCTGCCTCCAGCGACAGGGAGCCCCCCTGCCCTCCCCTCTCCTCCCATCGACCCTCCTCTCCTCCTCTCTTCTCCTCTCTTTTCTCTCCTCCCATCGACCCTCCTCTCCTCCTCTATTCTCCCCTCTTCTCTCTCCTCCCCTCTCCTCTCTAGTCCCCTCTCCTCTCCAGTCCCCTCTTTTCTCCTCTCCTCTCCTCATCTCTCTCCTCTCCCCTTATCCTCTTCTTTCCTCTCATCTCTTATCCTTTCTCCTCTCCTCTCTTCTCCTTCTCTCTCCTCTCCTCCCCTCTTCTCTCCTCTCCTCCTCTCTCTCCTCTCCCCTTATCCTCTTCTTTCCTCTCCTCTCTTTCTCTCTCCTCTCCTCTCCTCCCCTCTCCTCTCCTTCTCTCTCGCCTCTCCTCTCCTCTCCGCTTCCAGCAGACGTGGAGGCTAACCTGGTTATGCCCCGAATCAGATTATCAATTTCTCGGCTAAGTTGAAATCTACAGATTGCGGGCAGAAGCGAGGGTGACGGGCTAAGGACCGCGCTGTCAGGGCCGATTGATGGGGCCCCTGATTTGGCGAGGCGCGGGGGCCATTTATAAAGCCGTAATTGCTCCTCTGATATCGACACTCTTTCCTGGACGTCCTTAACCCGGGCCGCCATCTTCTTCCACCCCCCCCCCCCCCCCCTCCCACCACACCCCCACCCCCCACCCCATCCGTTTTGACACTCTTCCAGGGGGCTGCGTAACGACTTTATCTTTCCCAAGCGCTGCGTTTTGTAAATCAAATTGTTGATTTTCCTTCCTTCTCCACGGAGCTCCGAGCTCTCTCCCCAAGCTGCTTGTTAGTTATATATTTAGCCCACCGGACCTGTCACGCGCTTGTGCTAGCGCGCTAGCGCTGTAGCCGCGCACGGCCTTAGTGTTCTGATTCCGCTCCGGCCGGAGTCACATGTGTTATCCAGCGCCAAGGTGCAGTAGATTGGATCCTAATTTAGCCCCCGAGATGAGATGCCATTAGAAAGCCAACTATTATCCAGCAAAGCAGCCTCCCATTTACCGCCTTTGCGCTGGGTGTGAGCTGCCGCCGCCCCCTACAATTATCTATTCTAAATGTGGCTATGTCTCATCCCCCGCCTTGCACACAGCACCAACCTCCACCACCACCACCTCCACCATCACCACCACCATCACCACCACCACCCTACCTTCACCTCCACCTCCTCCGCCGCAACTGCCACCACCAACGCCGCTACCGGCACCACCTCCTCCACCACCACCACCACCACCTCCACCTCCACAACTACCACCACCTCCATCACCCTCGGCCACCACCACCACCATCACTACTAGCATCACCACTGCCACCACCACCATCACCCCCATCACCCCCAACACCACCATCACCTCCTCCACAGCCACCACCTCCTCTATCACTACTAGCACCACCACCACCACCACCACCTCTGCTACCTCCACCTCCACCAGCACCATTACTGCCACCACCAGCACCACCATTTCCACCACCACCACCATCACCTCCACCACCACCACCACCTTCACCACCACCTCCACCACATCCACCATCACCACCACCTCCACCACTTCCACCATCACCACCACCTCCACCACATCCACCACCACCACCTCCTTTACCACCACCGGCACCGCCACTTCCACCACATCCACCACCTCCACCTCGACTACCTCCCCACCTCGACTACCTCCACCACCTCCACCTCGACACCTCCACACCTCCACCACCTCCACCAACCCTTCTTTTCGTATGCAGCGCCGTGGGTCGTGGCGGTCTGCCACTTCCCATCATTTTCATTACTCCGTCCCATTATTTCCTAATTTCCTTTCCTTTGCTCTTTGGGCGCCTCTCACACAAAGCAATCACGCTCCGCTTAATGGCGGCGGGGGGAGGAGCTCCGTGGCCAAGGGTTTCGCTGCCAGTCTCCGTCTCCCCGCCCGGTTAAATCCTCCTGGCCCAAAAATGAAAGGAGACAAAGCCCACGGACCTTGTCATCAGACCAAACATCCAAATCCGTCCGCCAACTATTGTGTATAAAGACTCCTAGTACAACAACACGGGGACATATGGTGAAATATGTAACCTTTCACCCTGTGACGTCATATGGCAAGGAAATGGTATTATCATTTATGATCATTTATCCACAGGCAGAGTGCCTTCTGAACTGCTAGGAGTCTGCTGTCACTATCATAACATTGTCATCCATGTTACATTACACTGTCATACTTTCGCTGGACTTTCTGGTCTCATTACAGCACGCACTGTTCGCACTGTACTGCACTGTATTGATGATGCTGCTGCACTACTGGCACTTTAAAATGCTTTTAAATGCTTTTTTGCCTAATTCAACACATACATGTACATATCATTAATTTGTATTGTTATAGTATAGTGTTTAAGCAAATCCATACTGCTGGAGGGAAAAAGCATTCAACTGTACTTAAAATCTTGAAATTTGAATCTTGATACGGACCGTGTTCGTGTCCTGGGGGCATCGTGTTGCTGTTGCCATGCAACCTTTTTCAGCCTCTTTAGTTGACCTCCTGTCAGCCGTATGTCCCTGCAGTGGCTATTCTACAAAATAGCGTACGCACAGTTATGTCGGGGGTACGACAACAAGAAATCGGTAATAGCCTCTCTTCGTCAAAAAAAACAACCAGACAGCCACCCTTACTCTTCTTCAATTGGTCACTTATTTGGTTGTTGCAAGAACAGAATATCACATTTATTCTTAGAACTTACATTCTTTCATATTTCATTCCAACTTCTCCAGAGAAGTCCATCATATTGAGTTTGAGCTGATTTGTGCATATCACTTGTCTAAAATATGAGAGGGCTTTCTACATTGGTTGAATAAAGAGCAAAATAGTTAATCCAACTGTCTTGTCACCATATGTAACATCAGATGAGAGGGAGAGGGGGGGGTGCACAGCAGGGGTTCAATGGTTAAGGCGGTACAGGACCTTTAATAGTTAATAACGCTGTCTTGTCTTCATTATGTAACATAAGATGAGAGGGAGAGGGGTGTACACAGTAGGGGGTTCAATGTTTGAAGGAGGTACTGGACCTTTAATCGTTTAAAACACTGTATTGTCTTCATATGTAACAGCAGATGAGAGGTAGAAGGGTGTACAGAGAGAGAGAGAGAGAGAGAGAGGAGAGAGAGAGAGAGAGAGAGAGAGAGAGAGAGAGAGAGAGAGAGAGAGAAGAGAGAGAGAGAGAGAGAGAGAGAGAGAGAGAGAGAAAGGGACCAGAGGAACCACTGTCCTACAGTATACATGCAGACAATCATTTATGAACATTAATTCCTTCATTTTTGTCCTTGAATATTCCAGACACCAAACTCTGTACTACATCCATTCCATGGCTCGATGAGAGCAACATCATCATAGGAGCAAAAGTGTCTTTAGATGGGGGGGGGGGGGTATTCATCTTGTGCATTGTGTAAAGACATTTAATTGCGTCATAAAAATATATACCGTACTATTATTATATCCTGTGTGTGTGTGTTAACCCCCTCAACCTGCAATAATGAAGTGGACTTTAATCGACACCAAACACAGTTAAGATTTAATGTCGTTGTCGTGGGCGGAGAGGGGTGGGGGTGGGGGGGGGGTGGAAATCAAAAAAGTACCGTCGTCAGCGCTTACGGAGCTGGACGAGCCTTGCCAGAACGTTCTCGGCATCCTTTCACTCATCCGATCGGCCCCTCTCTGATCGTAAAACAAACGGAATCACCGTTTAAGACATCTCGTACAGGGGGCTACGGCTGCTATCGGAATGCCTTCACTGTCATTGTACAAGTTACAAGTACAACCAAATGAGGTGGCAATCCACACAATCACTCCTTAACCAGACATATAAATGATTTAGAAAACGTTACTTAACAAAAGTAAACAAATACAAATTGCAGAATACGTTTTACGTTTTTATACCTCGCAAACAACCGCGTTCCGACACCTTCATTGGCTTTGATATAGTTCACGGGTTTTGAAAAAGTGTTCGCCTTTAGCCGGTAGCTAGACTCAACCAATGCAACATAAAGCCTTATTTTCCAGCTCCATGTCCTTGTAAGTAAACTGCAGACACCCATCGTGCTGCGGCCATGCTAGCTAGCTTAGCATTATTTGAAAGTGCAGTATAGCATAAGCACTAAATAGAGAAAAAAATAGGCTTTTTAGCCTTTTTTTTTGTAATAATGGCCAGCCGTGGGTCAAAAACATGTTGTACTTCCTCGCCGTTAAGGGGATCACATTCATTTCATTCATTTCCCTCCCCCGGCCCCCAAGTGTTGGAGTGCTTTCATTGAAGGTCTCGTTTCAACGCGAATTGTTGCAGCGGAAATGCCAGAGAGAGTGTCTGGTATAGGGCGGTGGTAGCGTGCATTGCTAACCACAGCTAATCGCTATACCATTATCCTGCTATAGGGGTGCTAGCTGCTTGAGACTTGAGACTGGTTAATAGGGCTTCAGAGGTGGGCTAATTGGTTTCCTGATTACCATGGTCAGCCCACCCACAGTCAGCAAGAGCAGCTGCAGAACAAGACCACAGAGGCTGGGATGAGCGGCTCAGAGACTTGCTTTTTTCGCAAGGTTTTGTTCTGTAATTGTGAGCGGAAGCAGGAGGAGGAGGAGGAGGAGGAGGAGGAGGAGGAGGAGGGAGGAGGAGGAGGAGGAGGAGGAGGAGAAGGAGGTGAAAGGATGTGGATTAGGGATATCAAGAAGTATCCCTCTCTCTTGTGCTGACTTTCTCCCTTTCTCCCGTTCTCTCTCTCTCTCTCTCTCTCTCTCTCTCTCTCTCTCTCTCTCTCTCTCTCTCTCTCTCTCTCTCAATAAGTCTTATTCTCTCTCCCTCAGTCTTTCTACATTGCCCTACCTCTCTCTCTGTCCCTTCTCTTTCTTGCGACATCTCCCTTGCCCTCTCTGCCCTCCCCCTCTCTCCTCTCTCTCTCTCTCTCTCTCTCTCTCTCTCTCTCTCTCTCTCTCTCTCTCTCTCTCTCTCTCTCTCTCTCTCTCTCTCTCCTCTCTCTCTCTCTCTCTCTCTCTCTCTCTCCTCTGTTCCCTGAAAAACAACTCTCTGGCTGTACAACCCAGCGTAGCTCATGAAATGTTAAGAGGACAGATGGCTGCATAAACAACACAAGGCAAACAAACAACAAAAAAGAGAAAAGGGAGAGCGAGGGAGACAGGGGGGGAGGAAGGAGAGAGAGAGAGAGAGAGAGAGAGAGAGAGAGAGAGAGAGAGAGGAGAGAGAGAGAGAGAGAGAGAGAGAGAGAGAGAGAGAGAGAGAGAGAGAGAGAGAGAGAGAGGAGAAGGGAAAGAGAGCGGGAACAAGAGAGAGAGACAGAGAGAGAGAGAGCAGGCCTAGGTAAAGTACCATACTCCTAAGGGAAGTCACACACACACACACACACACACACACACACACACACACACACAATAGCACAGTTCACACAATAGCAAAACTCTCCTGTCACCTGTAGCAGAGCGAGTGTCCCCAGCCTGGCACGGCGACCAAAGAACACCATGTGTGTGCATGTGATTGCGGAACCTAAAGGTTCTAAAAGGGCTGATTGTCCAACGCCATTTTTTTAAACGGTGTTTACATTGTGCGTACTTATTAAAGAGTTCTGAAGTGCATCGCTTGGTACTTTCCAATATTCAAATATTATAAAAAGAAAAAAAAGCAAGGTTCACTCAAAAAAACCATCATCAGATAATGGACAAAAGTTTGTGTGTGTGTGTGTGTGTGTGTGTCTGGAGTTGCTTAAAAAGGCAGGTGCTAACTATTTACTGCCATGTAGGGCCATTAGTATGCACAAAGCAACGTGTGTGTGTGTGTGTGTTGGCTCTCCCCCCCCCCCCCTCTCCTAATTCACCACTGCATGGAGGCACGGCCATGTTGGTGGTATCGCCGGTAACCGTGGCGATGTGTGTTGCTGCATTCCCCCCCCCCACCACCCCCTAATGAGGAATCCATTTGGAGAGTGAAAAACGACAAAGCCCTTAATTACCACTGCCGATGCATTTCTAATCAAACCAATGTACATTCATCCACACGCACAAGCACACACACGCACGCACTTACACACACACACACACACACACAGACACACACAGTCGCATGCACGCACACACATAGACAGACACACCCAAACACAGACAGACGCACCCACACACACACACGCACACACACACGCACACACACACACACACACACACATACACACACACACACACACACACACAGATGCACACACACACCTACAGACGCACACACAGACACACACACATGCACGCGCGCACGCGCACACACACAAACAGACACAGGCACACACACAAGCACACACACACACACAGACACAGACGCAAACACACAAGCACACGCACACACACACACGCACACACACACACACACACACACAGACACAGATGCACACACACACAAGCACAGATGCACACAGACAGACACACGCACGCACGCTTGCACGCGCACAGACAGACGCACATATGCATCACACATACACACACGTGTGCAGCCTCCCCCTCGTTCCCTTCGCTCGCCCTCACCTTGTTCAAACTCTCTCTATAGCGTTCCTGACAAGCCTGTCTACGGGTCCTATTAAAGACTTCCCGGATTATTACGGATGTACCATCGCATCAGAGCTTGTTCCCGTGACGACGACGGCGGCGGGGGGGGGTGGGGGCGCGGCGGCGGGTGAGGTGGAGGCGGGGCCACCGTGGGGCCGCTGTGATGTGCGATGATGATGATGATGATGATGATGGCGGCGTAAGGCCTCTGCCTTTGCACCTCTGCCTCTGCCTCTGCCTCTGCCTCTGCCTCTGCCTCTGCCTCTGCCTCTGCCTCTGCCTCTGCCTCTGCCTCTGCCTCTGCCTCTGCCTCTGCCTCTTCCTCTGCCTCTGCCTCTGCCTCTGCCTCTGCCTCTGCCTCTGCCTCTGCCTCTGCCTCGCTCCCCGGAGGCTGCGCGGCCTCGGAGTGTGGGCGGCGAAGTGCGGGCACTCATAAACTCATCAGCACCGGCACACGGAACCACTCAAAGATAATGAAAAAGTTCCCGACAATAAGGATCAGGGAAGGACCCGGGGAGAGGAACTTCAGGAGGAGGAGCTGTGGAAACGTTAAGGAAATGTTCACATAATGGCCCACGCCCCGGGGGGGATAAGAACGAGAGAACGAGATCTGGAAGTACTGAACACCCCATCCCTCGCTCGCTCTCTCTCTCTCTCTCTCTCTCTCTCTCTCTCTCTCTCTCTCTCTCTCTCTCTCTCTTTCTCTCTCTCTCTCTTATGTCACTCTACCCTGTCTGTATCTTTTGATCTGGTGCAGGAGTTCCCGCTTGGCCCCGATGTGGTGGATGAACCTCTGACATCGACCCCCCCTGGTGGTAGTTCAGTGCAGTGCGCCGGCCCTCTTCAATGGCACTAATGACAATAACATGTTGTTGCGTCCAAACCCTGGCACCCTCGTCTCCTCTGAGGTTAGAGATTCTCTCACATCACACACACAGCAGAGGAGGAATGCAAACAGGTTCGCCTAACGTGTATTTTGGGCTTGGTCCGAAAAACTAGAGGGCCATCATGCCTCACACAACGCCAGAAAGTCTTGAAGTCAAATGAACTGTTCCTTGGCCCATAAGTAATATATTTACTAAGTTGTGTCCAATTCTGTGCATAACTTTTTGAGTTATCTTTCAAACAGACAAACAAACAAACAAACCAACGGAAGAAAATATAACCTCGGGTCCATCTTTGATGGCGAAGGTAATAATAGTGAACAGATTTTTAGGGGTTTTTTTTAGGGTTTATCTTGGTAAAATAGGAATCTATAAAGAAGCACAACAGCAAAGGCTGTTTACGGGATTGAACGTGTGTCCTTTGTCCCGTCGATTGAACGACAAAAAAATGTGAAACAATTAACAACAAAAAACAACCAAAACAGATGAGAACGCTCTGCTCCACTGTATTTCATGCTGCTTTTCTCTATTATTATCTCTATTTATTGGCCCTCTCTCCTCTCTCTCTCTCTCTCTCTCTCTCTCTTCTCTCTCTCTCTCTCTCTCTCTCTCTCTCTCTCTCTCTCTCTCTCTCTCTCTCTCCTCTCTCTCCTCTCTCTCTCACTATCTCTCCTCTTTTCCTCCCCTGCCCTCTCTCCCTCCCTTTTCTTTTGTGCTTTCTCCCCCCTCCCTCACTACCTCTGATCTCCGACGATCCATCTCTCCTCCCTCCCTCTCTACTCCCTAATCATCTCTCTCCTCCCCTCTCTTTCTCTCTCTGCCTCTCCTCGTGCTGTCCCCCCCCTCTCCTCCCTCCTGTTCCCCCTTCCCTCCGTCCCTCCCCTCTCTCTCTCTATCCTCCCTCCGTCTCCCTCCCTCTCCCTCCCTCTGTCCCTCCCTCTCTCCCTCCGTCTCCCTCCCTCTCCCTCCCTCTGTCACTCCCTCCGTATCTCCCTCTCTCCCATTGTCTCTCTCTATCCTCTCTCCTGCCGTCTCTCTCTTTCCTCCATCCCTTCATCCCTCCATCTCTACCCTCCCTCTTTCCTTCCCTCCCTCCCTCCCTCTCCCTCCTTCTCTATCCTCCTTACCCTCCCTTCCTACCTCCCTCTCTCCTGTCTGCTCTCCCTCTCCCTTCCTCTCTATCTCCCTCCTTCCCTCCCTCTGTCCCTCCCTCCATCCCTCCCTCCGTCCCTCCCTATCTCCCTTTGTCTCTCTCTATCCTCTCTCCCTCCGCCTCTCTCTATCCTCCCTCCCTTCATCCCTCCCTCTCTACCCTCCCTCTCTCCTTCCCTCCCTCCCTTCCTTCCTCCCTCCCTCTCTACCCTCCCTCCCTGCCTCTCCCCTGTCTGCTCTCCCTCTCTCTCCCTCCCTCTGTCCCTCCCTCTCTCCTTCCCTCCCTCTCCCTCCCTCCCTCTCTCTCTCTCCCTCCGTCCCTCCCTCTCTCTCTCTCTATCCTCCCTCCCTCCCTCCCTCCCTCCCTCCCTCCCTCCTCCCTCCCTCCCTCCCTCCCTCCCTCCCTCCTCCTCCCTCCCTCTCTCCCTCTGTCTCTCTCTATCCTCCTTACCCTCCCTTCCTACCTCCCTCTCTCCTGTCTGCTCTCCCTCTCTCTCCCTCCCTATGTCCCTCCCTATCCCTCTCTCCCGCCGTCCCTCCCTCTCTCCCTCTCTCTCCCTATCCTCCCTCCCTGTATACATCTCCCCTGTCTGTCTGTGTTGGGCTGAAAGGCGGGCAGCGGGCGGGCGAGCGGGCGAGAGAGAGAGAGAGAGAGAGAGAGAGAGGAGAGAGAGAGAGAGAGAGAGAGAGAGAGAGAGAGAGAGAGAGAGAGAGAAAAACAAAGAGGTCTTTTATGTGCTGCAGGCAGCAGGTGAGCGAGGTCCGCCGGTGATAGCCAGACGCTGTGCGTTAATGGAGGCTTCGACCTGTGGCTCCGCAGATTGCATGCTTTCTGGGAGTGATTATTTGGCGATGGAGTCATTGCTTTTACATCCCGTGGCCCCTGGCAGGCGTGGGGAGCGGGCGGCGGTGGCGGCGCGGTGGCGGCGGTGGCGGCGGTGGCGGCGGTGGCGGCGGTGGCGGCGGTGGCGGCGGCGGCGGCGTGACAGGCACGGGGGGGGTCAGCCGTAATGCGGTCCAGGAGGGATAATTGGCACGCGGCGGGGTCATGTTTGATGGAAACACACTTTGCAAATTTATACGGAGACCTCCGGTGTCAGTGCCTGCCACGCTGTCGCAATCAAACACAGACGGCAAAGTATCCCCCACCCCACCCCCACCCTCTCTCTCTCTCTCTATGTCATCCTCTCTCTCACTCTCTCACTCTCTCTCTCTCTCTCTCTCCTCTCTCTCTCTCTCTCTCTCTCTCTCTCTCTCTCTCTCTCTCTCTCTCTCTCTCTCTCTCTCTCTCTCTCTCTCTCTTTGTTTATCTCTCTAGTTGCCTGCGCCTCTCCCTCCTTCGGCAGAGCAGAGCGTGATAAAACTCTTCCTTCGTTCAATGACTCTTCGCCCATGAACCGAATTTTCCAACGTAGTTGTTGAGTAAGTGATGCTGCTGTTCAGTTAAATAACTCGCCGTCCCTGCGTTGCGACCGTGAATTAATCGGTGAACCCTCGTGTGTGTGTTTGTCAGGGTGTGTGTGTGTGTGTGTGTGTGTGTGTGTGTGTGTGTGTGTGTGTGTGTGTGTGTGTGTGTGTGTGTGTGTGTGTGTGTGTGTGTGTGTGTGTGTGTGTGGTGTGTGTGTGTGTGTGTGTGTGTGCCGAGAGGAGTGTATACAGAGACAGTATATTATGTCTCAGTGCTAATATTGTGCATCGTAAGTCTGTCTGAAGTGCCGCCGTGTTCAGCCCACGCTGTACCACATTAGCCCCGGCGATGTACACACACACACACACACACACACACACACACACACACACACACACACACACACACACTCACTCCCGGCGGCTGATCCAGTGCTAAACTATATTAACATCAGCCTTTAATTAGCGACGCCCACCTCCCCCGGTCCACCCAGGGCCCTTAAAGCCCGCCGCCTCAGAGCAGAACCCCATCAATCTGCCAAAGCAGACCACGTAGACCGGCTGAAGATAACAGGTTAGGTCCCCACCTCCACCTCCACCTCCACCACCACCTATCCTCCCGCTCACACAACCCTCATCCTCTCTCTTTTTACACAGGGCCCACCCACGTTATTGGCCTCGGTGAGGTTCTCGAAACATATGGCGGCAGTACAGTTCATGAGGAGAGAGAGAGAGAGCGGTCGTCTCACAACCGGAAGGTTGCTGGTTCGATCCCCCGCCTCCTCCTCCTCCTAGCAAAAACTGTCGAGGTGTCCTTGAGCAAGACACCCTAACCCTAACTGCTTCTGACGTGTTGGCTGACTCCACCGTCGGTGGGTGGGTGAATGTGTGTGTGAATGGGTGAATGTCGGGCATGACTTGTAAAGTGCATTGGATAAAAGCACTATATAAAAGCAGCCATTACCATATAAAAGCATCCCTTACCCATGTGTCTCGGAACGGTCCTTCTTTGTTTGTTTGGCCCACCTGGTTTCACTGGTTTGAACCTCTTAGTGGTTTGTGTCTCCCTACTGGTTTGTAACCCTCCTAGGTTTGTATATCTACTAGTTTGTATCTCTACTGGTTTGTATCTCTCCTGGTTTCTATCTCTACTGGTTTATACCGCTCACTAGTTTGCATCTGCTGGTTTGTACCTCCCTACTGGTTTGTTGTCTGTACTGGTTTGTATCTCTACTAGTTTGTATTGATACTGGTTTGTATCTATACTGGTTTGTATCTTCACTGGTTTGTATCTCTACTAGTTTGTATCTCTACTGGTTTGTATCTTCACTGGTTTGTATCTATACTAGTTTGTATCTCTATGGGTTTGAACTTCTCACTAGATTGTGTCTCTACTGGTTTGTATCTCCACTGGTTGTATCTCTACTGGTTTGTATCTTCACTGGTTTGTATCTCTACTGGTTTGTATCTCTACTGGTTTGTATCTCTACTGGTTTGTATCTTCACTGGTTTGTATCTCTACTGGTTTGTATCTTCACTGGTTTGTATCTCTACTAGTTTGTATCTCTACTGGTTTGGATCTCTACTGGTTTGGACCTCATTCTAGTTAGTATCTCTACTAGTTTATATATCCACTGGTTTGTATCTCTATGGGTTTGTACTTCTCACTAGATTGTATCTCTACTGGTTTGGACCTCATTCTAGATTGTATCTCTACTGGCTTGTACCTCCCTGGTAATTGTGCCTATTTGGTGTTGTGTCTCTCCTCGGTCAATGTGTGCCCCCGGTCTCTCCCTGGATCGCTGTGTCTCTCTCTTCTACAGAGGGAATCCTTCCCATCGAGCGCTGCCACAGAGTGAAGGCATCTACTTTAACTAATGGCCACGGCGGAGCATCTGTGACTGCGACATGCTCCGTCCCCAGGCACTCACAGGGATTAAAACCATTATCACAACTCATATCAAACATCTAACATGGGGCGGATCGTCTTCCATGCCCTCTCTCCCTCCCTCCCTCCCTCCCTCCATCTCTCTCTCTCTCTCTCTCTCTCTCTCTCTCTCTCCTTCTCTCTATCGCTCCATCTTTCATCTCTCTCTCTCTCCTCTCTCTCTCTCTCTCTCTCTCTCTCTCTCTCTCTCTCTCTCTCTCTCTCTCTCTCTCTCTCTCTCTCTCTCTCTCTCTCTCTCTCTCTCTCTCTCTCTCTCTCTCTCTCTCTCTCTCGACTTTCCGTCATTCCGACTTTGCCCCTGGAAGAAATTCACATGTAATCTAATTGAGGTTTGCGCTGGGCTGCGGGATCATTATGGGACACAGAGAAATCGGGGCTTTATTAGAATATGACCGATGGACAGAGAGGAGGAGGAGGAGGAGAAGAAGGAAATTAATAAATAAATGTTTAAAGCATTACAGATGAGGCTCGAGGGAGGTGGGGGAGGGTGGGGTTGATTCTGGAAGAAATCTATCTGTGATTGGGGTTAGGGGCAGGGTGGGTGGGTGGCGGGGGGTGGGTTCACTGACCTACCCTCAGTATTACCCAGAAGCCCTCTCTACTCTTCAATCTGTCATACCTACTTGAATGGACAGCGCTTCACCCTGATGGGTGAAGGAGGGGGGGGGAGGGGGGGTTTGCACTGGACCGTGAACTGGGATGGAAATGGTCATGGGTAATGTGTGCATCTGAGTGATGGGTAAGGGCAGTGTGTGTGTGTGTGTGTGTGTGTGTGTGTGTGTGTGTGTGTGTGTGTGTGTGTGTGTGTGTGTGTGTGTGTGTGTGTGTGTGGCGATTGTGTGCGTGTGTGTGTGTGTGGCGATTGTGTGTGTGTGTGTGTGTGTGTGTGGCAGTGTGTGTGTGTGTGTGTGTGTGTGCATGTGAGTCTGTGGGGGTGGGGCTGTTAACTTAACTAACTGAACTAAAGATATGTGTGTGCGGTCATTAAAATTAAAGCATTCATTAAAACTAATTGCCAATTTTCCATAAGCCCGACCCAGCGCTGACTGCCTCCCTGCCTCCTCTGGCCTGTCAGTCAGGACCCTGAGCTGTGGTTCCCCGCAGCCCGGGACCAGGGGACGGAAACAGGGTCAGCCAGAGACACTCCTGGCTATGCTGGAGACACACCAGTGACCCCACTGTCACCGGGGGTCGTCACTGCTGACCCAGGGTCTCCGTTAACTCTGTACTTAACATTACACTAGCCCACCCCCGGGCTAACTATTAACATACACTGAGATAGTAACCCCCCCTGACTCTACTCCATCCAGAAAGAGAGAGAGACGAGAGTAAGAGAGAGAGAGAGAAAGAGAGATGAGAGGGAGAGACGAGAGGTGGGGGGAGAGAGAGAGTAGTAGCACCGGTTCTCTAGGGCTGTTGTTCTCTGGTCATGTAGCACCAGTTCTCTAGGGCTGTTGTTGTTCTAACTGTTGTTCTCTGGTCATGTAGCACCAGTTCTCTAGGGCTGTTGTTGTTCTAACTGTTGTTCTCTGGTCATGTAGCACCAGTTCTCTAGGGCTGTGGTTCCAACTGTTGTTCTCTGGTCATGTAGCACCAGTTCTCTAGGGCTGTTGTTGTTCTAACTGTTGTTCTCTGGTCATGTAGCACCAGTTCTCTAGAGCTGTTGTTCCAACTGTTCTCTGGTCATGTAGCACCGGTTCTCTAGGGCCGTTGTTCCAACTGTTGATCTCTGGTCATGTAGCACCGGTTCTCTAGGGCTGTTGTTCCAACTGTTGTTCTTTTGTCATGTAGCACCAGTTCTCTAGGGCTGTTGTTCCAACTGTTGTTCTCTGGTCATATAGCACAAGTTCTCTAGGGCTGTGGTTCCAACTGTTGTTCTCTGCTCATGTAGCAGCAGTTTCTATTTCCATTGCGCCTTTCTCCTGCGACGACTGCGCTGTTTTTTTATGAAAAGCCCAACTTTCCAGCGGTAAAATACTTCTTTAAGGCTGAATACCAACAGCGCGTGAACTGATAGCGAGGGAAGGTCAACCACTAGCTAAGAGCCGCGCGGCTCTCAGTGAAAAACACAATTTGCGCGGGAGAACAAGCATTCAGGCTTGTGTGGCGAGGTCAACCTCTTGGAATCACACACCGCCACACATACACCCCACCCCCCCCCCCCCCCCCCTTCCCCCTCCCCCACCCCCTGAATAGAGCTCGAAGCAAATCAATACCACACTGGCGGACTCGCCCGCAAGCCTGACGGCGGGCGGCGTCGGAGGTCGCATCTGCGGGGGACGGTTCACATTTAAATGCGCACACAACTTAGATGTCTCATCGGAGGAATGAATAGAACGGGTGGCCTGTCTTGTGTCGGTGATCTGATATTCATTTGTCGGATGCTGCCACGCTGCAGTCTGCCCCTCGGTTCACATCCCGGATGCCCATGCTGTCCTGTGTTCAGTTTCCTTTTCCACTACTCCCGGTATAGTTTAGTTTATCGAACTGTACCGTGGCGGGTTGTTTCATTCCGCAATGAAAGGCTTCTTAACTAGAACACATCATTTAGGCAGCAGTGTAGCTCAGGAGGTAGAGCGGTCGCCTCACAACCGGAAGGTTGCTGGTTTCGATTCCTGGCTCCGCCTAGCTAAAACTGTCGAGGTGTCCGTGAGCAAGACACCCTGACCCTGACTGCTCCCCGGGCGCGTGTATAAATAGCTGCCCACTGCTCCTAATACTAGGATGGATTAAATGCAGAAAACGCATTTTGTTGTATGTTTACATGTGTGTGACCAATAAAGAGGATTCAATCCTCCAGATTAGCTTTTTTTAAACTACCCCAGG
The DNA here is from genome assembly GCA_027704905.1 of Muraenolepis orangiensis. Classification (NCBI taxonomy): domain Eukaryota; kingdom Metazoa; phylum Chordata; class Actinopteri; order Gadiformes; family Muraenolepididae; genus Muraenolepis; species Muraenolepis orangiensis. The sequence goes on from CM051001.1 coordinate 15,843,383, forward strand.
CAAATGCTTGCATTATTTTAAGGTTTGTGTCACTTAAATTATTCCGTTGTCTGCTGGGCTTTCGTTGGCTTGAAGGAGAAAGAGGTGGCGATACTCAGGTCAGAGAGTAGGACATGTGCCCAGTTGATTAAAAGGGTTCTGTCAGGTAAGCTCCATTGTTTACCTGCATGCCAATAAGCCTTTATCTCTTGGCTCGCTCTCTCTGTCGCTCTCCTTTATAAGCCTCTTCCTTTCTCTCTCTCGCAAGCATACATTAACTCTCCCCCATACATTAACTCACTTTCTCTCGCTCTCTCTCACACACACACACACACACACATGAACACACACACACACACACACACACACACACACACACACACACACATGAACACACACACATGAACACACATGCACACATACACACACACACACATACACACACACATGCATATACACGTACACACATGTGTGTGTTGACACACACTATTGTAAGTCGCTTTGGATAAAGCGTCTGCTGTAATGAACACACATGCATATGCACAACAGACACATAAACACACACACACACACACACGCACATCAACACACATGCACATAAACACACACACACACAGACACATAAACACACACGCACATAAACACACACACACAGACACATCAACACACATGCACATGCACATAAACACACACACACACACACACACACACGCACATCAACACACATGCACATAAACACACACACACACACGCACATCAACACACATGCACATAAACACACACACACACACACACACGCACATCAACACACATGCACATAAACACACACACACACGCACATCAACACACATGCACATAAACACACACACACACAGACACATAAACACACATGCACATAAACAGACACACACACACACACACGCACATCAACACACATGCACATAAACACACACACACACACGCACATCAACACACATGCACATAAACATACACACACACACACACACGCACATCAACACACATGCACATAAACACACACACACACACGCACATCAACACACATGCACATAAACACACACACACACAGACACATAAACTCACATGCACATAAACAGACACACACACGCACATCAACACACATACACATAAACACACACACACACAGACACATAAACACACATGCACATAAACACACACACACACACACACGCACATCAACACACATGCACATAAACACACACAGACACATAAACACACATGCACATCAACACACACACACACACACACACACACACACACAAAAACACATTAATCTGTGCTCAGGTATGGCTTACCAGGGGCGGCGTTAGCTCAGTCGGTTGGGACTTGACTTGGGAACCAGAAGGTCTCCGGTTCAAGTCCAAGAAAAACCTGGGCACTGCCGAGGTGCCCTTGAGCAAGGCACCAGACCTCTACACTGCTCCCCGGGCGGCTGTATGTGCAATAGCTGCACGCTGATCCTACTGCACTTTACTACAACATTTGCACTCTGGTTAGATGCTAAATAATTTTCGCTGTACTGTACTTGTGCTGTACACTGACAATACATTTGAATCTAATCTAATACTAGGATGGGTTAAATGCAGAGAAACACATTTCACTGTGTGTGTGTGTGTGTACATATGTACGTATGTGATCAATAAAGAAAATTGAATCCTCAAGCTTTAGATTTACATTTAGATACTGTACCCGCAATCACACATTTGACTTCCACAAGCGCACTGACAGGCAGGCAGGCAGGCACACACACACACACACAGGCTGAAAAACAAACAAGCGCATACAACATGCATACACAAACAAACACAAATATGCATAAACAAACACTCCCTTCGCGTTAGCGTAGGGAGTGTAAGTCTTAGCCTTGGCTTGTGTGTGTGTTTGTGTGTGTGTGTGTGTGTGTGTCGGGAGGTTCATTCCCGTGGTGTGTGTGTGTGTGCAGACAGGCGGCGTTACGCTGGCCTTCTCTCATTACTCCCTGGCATCCACTTACCTCGCCGAGGTTTCACTAAATTGGACAATTACTCACCTGGCCAAGAAAACATGACACACAATAATTGGCGCTTGCAGATTTTTACTAATTAGCATGATGTATCGATCCGCTCCGCCCCGGCTGAGCTAGTGCCCGGCTCGCCAGCGCGCGTCTCGCTAGCTCTGATCTATAGGCCGTTTCCTCTGTGTTAGCTCTGTCAAAAGGTCAAAGGATCGGATAGAATTACAGATAATAGAGAGAGAGAGAGAGAGAGAGAGAGAGAGAGAGAGAGAGAGGAGAGAGAGAGAGAGAGAGAGAGAGAGAGAGAGAGAGAGAGAGAGAGAGAGAGAGAGAGAGAGAGAAGAGAGAGAGAGGGAGAGGGAGAGAGAGAGAGAGAGGAAAGAAGGGGAGGATGACAGAACGTCAGCAAAGGGAGTAAACAAAGAGAGGTAACCGAGCAAGCTGTGAACCAAACTGGCTTCGTTCCTAGCCGCCAGTTCTACAGCCATTGCTACGCCCAGGGCCAGGAAGCTTGACGCTATCCAGGAGAACCCCTTGCGAAATCCCCCCTCTCTCTGTATGACGAGCTGGCGGGGATGAGGACAGAGCACGCTCAGCCACAGACGGTCCTTTGTGCCGCTCGTAAGCCCCCGGGCTGCACAACCCTCAGGGCTTGACCCTCATGTGAGAACTTCAAGACCTGCACTGGTCTACTATACTTTGGACCCTTAGCTAGTGAAGCCTGTGTGGACTCTCTGGTGCATAGTCTCATATATTCATGACCTCCGCCATCGAAGATGGGACTTGGGGGGGGGGGTCATGTTTGTTTGTTCTT
>CM051001.1:15856207-15858707 GCA_027704905.1 Muraenolepis orangiensis
CCTTTGCGTTTATCTCGGTGGAAAAAAGGTGGCTATTTATCAAGTGTTTATGAATGCTGCTGCGTTTATGAGCTTGGCTTCAATCAATAACAGAGAGAGAGAGAGAGAGCGAGAGAGAGAGAGAGAGAGAGAGAGAGAGAGAGAGAGAGAGAGAGAGAGAGAGAGGAGAGAGAGAGAGAGAGAGAGAGAGAGAGAGAGAGAGAGAGGAGAGAGAGAGAGAGAGAGAGAGAGAGAGAGATTATCATAATAATAATAATAATAATAATAATAATAATAATGCTCATTCCTCATGCACATGCACACAAACACACCTGCCACACACCTGACATCAGACCAATCACACTCCGCCCAGGGAACCTCAACATGTCACATGACATGTTGAGGTTCAGCAGCTCCCTCAGCACCAGCCACCACCACCACCACCACCACCGCTCCTCTCGGAAACGGCTCCAAAACATCATACAACATGTCCACGTCGCTGTGCAAGTGGAGCGTTCGGGTAATCTCAGCACCACTGTTGTAGTCGTCAAGCCGCTGTTTTCTGACAGTGTTGCGGGCCGTGCTGGCATGGTATTGCCAGCGAGGAATATGACCTGATATATACGTATGTAGCAGTGGCGAACCATGTCTATCACAACTGGACCTTCTGTAGACCACCACCCTAACAAAACCGCTCAAATGCGTAGTGCATGGACCGAGAAAGACAAACAAATCAAAGTAACACTGTAATATTACAGATCAACAACACAGATACGATTCTCATTTATTCATTTGATTTAAATTTTATGACATTTTATTAATATAATTAATTCGATTAATAGGGTCTTCTCTGAATACCTTGAAGGCCCTGACGGTTCACCACTGGTATGTAGTCAGTACACTACAGTTGTTGTTTTTTTGTTGCTGTGCATTCCCTTACACCAACTCTCTCTGTTGTGTGGAGCTGGTGTCTGCATTTCTTTTTAAGGGATTCGGTTTAGTTTCCAGTTTCTTGAAGTGTTTTCTTTATAAGCGACCATAACAGCATAACAAAGCCTTTCGTGGCCATGAGATGCTTCTTCTCCAGGCGTCGTCAGCTACATGACAATAGCGATGACAGTATCAATACAAACTGTATAAAGATAATATATATATACTATAGGAGCCTCAGGCAGCCTTCCTTCGGAAGAAGAGATCGAGAGAGACTTACACCACTGGGAGAATGCCATTGACACACAACTTAATGTACAGAGGGAAGTAGTTCTGTCCAATAGGGGAGCGGGGAGAGTGTGCCCCCCCCCCCACTCCTCCCCGATCTTCTCAGTTAACGTGATTTGTGTTGCGGGATTGATTACAATGTAATGTCTGTTTCTGCCATGGATCCATTAATGTCTCGAGATCCTCAAGTGGTCGTGCTTCCAGACAACCACTTGTGTATTGATTTATTGCTTTTTCAGCGCTCTAATTACTGGGGATGGAGGAGGGTTGTGTTATGAAGCGGGGAACCCAACCCCCGGCTGGGGTGGGGGGGGGGAGTGGGCGGAGGGGGAGGGGGGGGGGGGGTATCCTGGAAGAGCTGGGAGCCGTTCCCTCACCATAACCAAACGAGAGGGATGGGGAGGTTTGGGTGTTGATTTACCGTTTACTATCAGGTCATTTAGCAGACACTTTTACGTTGTCTCGCTCAAGGAAAACCCACAGTTAGACTGTGGAGACGGGGGTTTGCACCCACAACCTTTCAGTTTGGAGTACTACTACACTATCCTGCCCATGAGACACCTGTTACCCCTCATGGAAGTGACAGGTGTGTCCTCCAGGGTGAACCTCACTCCTGATGGGAGTGACAGGTGTGTCCTCCAGGGTGAACCTCACTCCTGATGGGAGTGACAGGTGTGTCCTCCAGGGTGAACCTCACACCTGATGGAAGTGACAGGTGTGTCCTCCAGGGTGAACCTCACTCCTCGTGGAAGTGACAGGTGTGTCCTCCAGGGTGAACCTCACTCCTCGTGGAAGTGACAGGTGTGTCCTCCAGGGTGAACCTCCCTCCTCGTGGAAGTGACAGGTGTGTCCTCCAGGGTGAACCTCACTCCTGATGGGAGTGACAGGTGTGTCCTCCAGGGTGAACCTCACACCTGATGGAAGTGACAGGTGTGTCCTCCAGGGTGAACCTCACTCCTCGTGGAAGTGACAGGTGTGTCCTCCAGGGTGAACCTCACTCCTGATGGAAGTGACAGGTGTGTCCTCCAGGGTGAACCTCACTCCTGATGGGAGTGACAGGTGTGTCCTCCAGGGTGAACCTCACTCCTGATGGGAGTGACAGGTGTGTCCTCCAGGGTGAACCTCACTCCTGATGGAAGTGACAGGTGTGTCCTCCAGGGTGAACCTCACTCCTGATGGAAGTGACAGGTGTGTCCTCCAGGGTGAACCTCACTCCTCGTGGAAGTGACAGGTGTGTCCTCCAGGGTGAACCTCACTCCTGATGGAAGTGACAGGTGTGTCCTCCAGGGTGAACCTCACTCCT
>CM051001.1:15873707-15878707 GCA_027704905.1 Muraenolepis orangiensis
CGCACGCACACACGCACACACACGCATGCACACGCACACACACATGCGCACCCACGCGCGCACACACACGCACGCACATACGCACACACACAGATGAAATATACTAACATCTAATTTCTTATTAGTTTCATTGTGCTGTGTTGTAAATCTGCGGAGTGAGGAGTGGATTGTTGTACTGTACTGTTGATGTATTTTAACACTTTAACTGTTAAACTACTTTAAATATTTGACCGTGCTATCCTTTTTTAATAATTGTTTCTGTATTCATTTGTATTTTCTTGCTTTGTTGCGAAGCACTGTATTGCTTGATAAGTGCTATATAAATAATTATTCTAATTATTATTATTATTACGAATAAAGTATTATAATTATATACATATATATACATAAAACAATAATAATAATTATTATATATATTTTTTATATACTTTTAATAATTTAATAATCATTTTAATAATTATAATAATAAAAAATATTATTATTATTAACCTATAATATCCCCCAGACATGGCTGACCCCCTCCTCACCTCACACACATCTCTCTCTCTCTCTCTCTCTCTCTCTCTCTCTCTCTCTCTCTCTCTCTTTCTCTCTCTCTCTCTCTCTCTCTCTCTCTCTCTCTCTCTCTCTCTCCCTCTGAACACCATCACCATCACCACCACCACCACCACCCACCTCCGTCTGGAGTGGATTTAAACAGGTGAGATCAATAAGTGATCAGAGCTGTCGTGCGGATTTAGTGCGTCTGCTCAGCCCAGCGTTAGCGGACACAGCCGCTAACCCGCCGGCGCGGACCCGGCCACGCGCTGATGGACAGCTGAGCCATTTTCTTTTAGTTTTTTTTCTCTTTTTTCTCTTTCTTTACCCTTTCCTTGAACAAGCAACAATTACAATATTCAAGCAAGCTCAGCATTCTTTGCCCTGAATGGCGTCGTCCGTGTTCCGTGGAGCAGTGACACTAACGGCGGTAGTCTCTGTCTGTCTCTCTCTCTCTCTCGCTCTCTCTCTCGCTCTCTCTCTCCATTACTCTCTCTTTCTCTCTCACACACTCTCTCTCTCGCTCTCTCTCTCTCTCTCTCTCTCTCTCTCTCTCTCTCTCTCTCTCTCTCTCTCTCTCTCTCTCTCTCTCTCTCGCTCTCTCTCTCCATTACTCTCTCTTTCTCTCTCACACATTCTCTCTCTCTCACTCTCATCTTCCCCTCCCCTCCCTCGCTCGGTGTCTCTCTGAAAAGGGTCCATATATATATATATATATATATATATATATATATATATCTCTGAAATATTTAAGATTGGATTGTCTTCTCCAAGTGGGGAGTGAGTCCTTACCCTGAATGAAGGCCTTCGAGTGTCTCGGGGTCTTGTTCTCCAGTGAGGGGAGGATGGAGCGTGAGATTGACCGGAGAATAGGTGCAGCGGGAGCGGTATTGGGTGCCCTTTACCGCACCTTTGTGACCAAAAGAGAGCTGAGCCAGTAGGCAAAGCTCTCCATCTACCCATCAGTCACTTCATACCTACCCTTACCTATGGTCATGAACAATGGGTAATGACCGAAAGGACCAGATCATGAATACAAGCGGCCAAAATGAGTTTCCTCAGGAGGTTGGCTGGTATCTCCCTTTAGGGATAGGGTGAAAAGCTCTTCTCCCTTGGGTGAGAATATCATCACCCTTAGGGATAGGATGAGAACCTCATCTCCCTTAGGGACTGGGTGAGAAGATCATCTCCCTTAAGGATAGGGTGAGAAGCTCATCTCCCTTAAGGATAGGGTGAGAAGCTCTTCTCACTTAGGGTTAGGGTGAGAAGATCATCACCCTTAGGGATAGGGTGAGAAGATCATCTCCCTTAGGGATAGGGTGAGAAGCTCATCTCCCTTAAGGATAGTGTGAGAAGATCATCTCCCTTAAGGATAGGGTGAGAAGATCATCTCACTTAGGGATAGGATCAGAAGCTCATCTACCTTAGGGATAGGGTGAGAAGATAATCTCCCTTAGGGATAGGATGAGAAGCTCATCTACCTTAGGGATATGGTGAGAAGATCATCTCCCTTAGGGATATGGTGAGAAGATCATCTCCCTTAGGGATAGGGTGAGAAGCTCATCTCCCTTAGGGATATGGTGAGAAGCTCATCTCCCTTAGGGATAGGGGGAGAAGCTCATCTCCCTTCGGGATAGGGTGAGAAGATCATCTCCCTTAGGGATAGGGTGAGAAGCTCGGTCACTCGTGAGAGACTCGGAGTAGAGCCGCTTCTTCTTAGCATAGAAAGGAGCCAGTTGAGGTAGACCGAGGTACAGGTGGGAAGAGACCATGGGGCAGACCGAGGTACAGGTGGGAAGAGACCACGGGGCAGACCGAGGTACAGGTGGGGTGATTACATCTCCACGCTGGGAACGCCTCGGGATCCCCCAGTCAGAGCTGGTCAATGTTGCCAGGGAGAGGGAAGTTTGGAGTCCCCTGCTGGAGTTGCTACCTCCGTGACCCGACCACGGATAAGCGGAAGGCGATGGATGGATAGATGGTTATTTGGAGAGGGTGAGAGAGAGGGTGAGAGAGAGGAGAGAGAGAGAGAGAGAGAGTAGAGAGAGAGAGAGAGTGAGAGAGAGAGAGAGAGAGAGAGAGAGAGAGAGAGAGAGAGAGAGAGAGAGAGAGAGAGAGAGAGGGCGACAGAGAGGGAGGGAGGTAGGGAGTGAGGGAGGGAGGGAGGGAAAGAAGAATGAGAGAAAAAATAATCGAATACAGACACTGTTCCGCTCCCTCCCCCACAACCCCTCAGTTATCTCTCTTGCTCTCTCTTTTCATCTCTCTCTCCCCTATTCTCTCTCTCTCGCTCTCTCTCTCTCTCTCTCTCTCTCTCTCTCTCTCTCTCTCTCTCTCTCTCTCTCTCTCTCTCTCTCTCTCTCTCTCTCTCTCTCTCTCTCTTTCTCTCTCTCTCTCTTTATGTCCATGGTGGGTCTAATTTAGCTCCCGTCTAAAATGAGTTTGGTACTTACCCGTGTAGCCGTCTGAATTCAATTTTCTAATGTTGTGCATACATACATATGAGATGGCGCACGTGCACACTCGCACAGTGCCAGAGAAGAATGGATCTGAACCCATCCACTGCACGGACGCCCACGTGCACGGACGCCCACGTGCACGGACGCCCACGTGCACGGACGCCCACGTGCACGGACGCCCACGTGCACGGACCCAGGCGGCGGGGGGCAATTAATCATATTTTCGCTTTGGGTTAGAATACTGATTTTCATCTCTCTCTCTCGCGTACAGGAAATGTAATACTTTTGTACTTTTAAGACCCATTCACAGAGAGAGCGGTGGGTTCGGTGTGTGTGTGTGTGTGTGTGTGTGTGTGTGTGTGTGTGTGTGTGTGTGTGTGTGTGTGTGTGTGTGTGTGTGTATGTGTGACACCTGGACTTGCTCCTGTACTGTGGTCACGTTGAAGGCAGACACCTTCAAGTGCTGTAAGACCATTATAAACTGACTCTTCACATTGAGAAATCTGTGTGTGTGTGTTTTGTGTGTGTGTGTGTGTGTGTGTGTGTGTGTGTAAGATACACCGGGACTTTCTCCTGTACCGTGGTCACAATAAAGGGACACACACACAGACACAGACACACACACAAACACACACAAGTGCTTCAACACCATGACACACATTGAACAACCTGGTGATGTTATGGTTTATGTACGACGACCACATCGGTAGGTAGTCTTGGCTTCTCAACAGGTTGGAGTGGCTATCGTAGTGGCGAACCGTGTCTATCACAACTGGACCTTCTGTAGACCACCACCACTACGATTGTCGTAGCCAATTTCCAAGTGTTTCACCATAGTTGTCAACACAGTGTCCATGTAGTGAAGTAACAGCCCAACACTGACCACCACACACAGGCTATCGATGAAAGGGACAGTCTAACACGCTTAACGTGAAAAGGCTTAACGAAACATAAAGTTCCAAAACAGCGATCAATAATCACCAAATGTCTCTGGCATATGTCTTGTCATTAGCACTTTCACCTGTCAAAATAGAACCAAAATCCTACTATTACGGAAGTTATGTTACATAACTACATAACTAAGGGTTTTCCTCTCATAAAGCTGCGTAAAGACTTTTCCTAAAGATCATGTCAAAACTCTCAATTGAAATGCACAACAATGCTTAACAAACTCAAGACAGCCATTAACTGGTGGTGAGGATGGGCAGCACCACATCAGAGCCACTGACCCTCAACATGGGAGCCCCCCAGGGATGCGTGCTGAGCCCTCTCCTCTACTCCCTCTACACCCACGACTGCATGGCTATGCACAGCTCCAACGTCATCGGCACGTTTGTTGACGACACGACAGTGATGGGCCTGATCGCCGGCGACGACGAGACAGCCTACAGGGAGGAGGTCGGATCGCTGGAGCAGTGGTGCCCTCAACGTCAAGAAGACCAAGGAGCTGATCGTGGACTTCAGGAAGCAGAGGGGAGAGCACAGCCCTATCTCCATCGACGGTGTTGCAGTATTTATTTTTTTCTATTTTTTTATCTATCTTCTTTTTATAACTGCTGTCTGTCGTCGGGTATTGCACATAAGATTTTCCCATCACTGCTTTATACTTAGTGTAAGCTGTGAAGTGACAATAAACTTGACTTGACTTGAACTAATCATTCAACAAGTGTGTGGAAACAAAATGCAACAATCAGCTCAACGAGATGCAACACTGAGACAAAACCAGCAAAGACAAAAGAGTCTCACTCACCAATGATGTTCACTTAAAAACCAAATCCATTCTCCTGTCCTTCTGGATGTTTCGATAACCCGGTCATAAAGCTGATCACTGCTTTTCAGATCCAAAATAAGTTGCCTTTCAATAGCTATGGAAGCTAATGCAGTCGGGATTGTCCTGTTCTGTTCCTCGCATGTTTTTATAGTATAAAAATGTCCTTTCCACAGATGCAGTGGTGACGGGGATCGTTTAAAACTTTTTTATAATGTCCGTCTTTTCACTCATCT
>CM051001.1:15881207-15888707 GCA_027704905.1 Muraenolepis orangiensis
GGCGACTTGTTCGACCTTCACTAATGTCAACCAAACATCGCTCGTCCAAGACCCAGCTCTTCACGGCTCTGGCTCCACAGTGGTGGAATGAACTCCCGTCTCATGTCAGGACGGCAGAGTCCCTCGCCAGCTTCCGCAAGAGACTCAAGACCCACCTGTTCAGAGTCCACCTGGACTCTCCTTGAACCCTCCTTCTCCTTTGTGAAACCCCTAAACTTGCTTAAGTCCTGACATTAATAGCTCTTAGCATGTTGCATATGTTAGCAAGTGTATATCCTTAATGTTGATAACACGCTCTTATCACAGCTACTTAAGCAGGTGACCTAGCAGTACGAAATTGTGTTATTCATCTTGTTAATATGAATACTTGTGAACTGCTGTATTTTTATGTTTGCGTACCTCAGTGTTATGCTATTGTCTGCTTCAACTAATGTACTCCTTGTAAGTCGCTTTGGATAAAAGCGTCTGCCAAATGCCCTAAATGTAAATGTAAATGGTGGTGGTGTGGTTGGGGTGGTGGTGGGGGTGTGCTGGTGCTGGTGGGGTGGTGGTGGTGGTGGTGGTGGGGTGGGGGTGCTGGTGCTGGTGGGGGTGGTGGTGGTGGGGGTGGTGGTGCTGGTGGTGGTAGGGGTGGTGGTGATGGGGGTGTTGGTGGTGGTGGTGGTGGTGGTGGTGGGGGTGGTGGTGGTGGTGATGGGGGTGTTGGTGGTGGTGGTGGTGGTGGTGGTGAGAGGGGGTCCCAAACACAGGATATAGAAAAGCAGGCCTGACAATTCACTTTCAATTCACTTTCAAGTCACTTTCAATTCACTTTGATTTCACTTTCAATTCACTTGAAAACTGTTTCACAGTTAGTTGTTAGGGGGGGGGCGAAGTTCGGCTTGTTTTTCGAAACACGGGGGAATATTTCCTATCTATTCTTTTGAATTATTATTGCATTTACTGAATATATTTACATTTCTAGTGCTCACCGATGAATACCAGAGTGACTCTGTTGTATTAGCTTCCCTGTTATGAATAGACGTAGGTGTTTCTCATCGGCTTTTTGTCCTTCAACCTGGTTTTTATATCGTGGGCTGAATTTGCTTACTTGATTACTTTTCTCATGTGCTAAGGTAAACATGTGTTATGTACTTTTAATAAAGTAAACATGTTTTATTTATACGTCAAGATTAACACCTGACCCAACACACACAAAAACACACATATACACAAATATATATATATATTTACACATTGTTTCCCTCAAAGATATACTTTGAAGGACAAAGTGGAAGATTGAATAGCCTATATACTGTATATATATATATCAGGGTTTCCGGACAGATTTTATTTTACCGGACAAATTCGAAACTTACCGGTCATGTTTCAAAAACAAGTCTATATTAATTAAAGTCTATATTACAAACGCAACTATAATGTACACCTAGATTGACGAAAGAATGACAAAGACCTCAAATAAATGTGACTATTTAATGAACAACAAAACGAACAAGAACGATTGAGCAAAACCTCGTTAGCCGCAAAAAACACCTGTAACATCTGTGGTGTCACGGTTACGGTGGCTGACAGGGGGCGTGGCCAAGCCACGTGCGCTGGCGGCGCACACACACACCTGTCAGCTATCACCTTGTCTAATGGTTAATACCCTATAAATACCCTGGCTATCCGTTACCCCGGGGTTAGGTCGTTACTGCACGTTGTTCACGTTACGTCGGACATTCTGGACGGAATCGCCGCGCTGATGTCCCGGAGATCCAGATCATGTACCCAGTGGCGTTTTCTCCCGGAGGCCAAGGGAAGCCAGGCTTCCCCTGTTTTTTCGGATTGTAGTTATAATTTTAATAAATAAATAAAAACACATTTTTTTCGGTAATTCTCCTTTGCTGTTTGTTGCTGCCGGACCATCTCTCCCCCATTCTCATTGAGTATTTTACAAAGAGTGAAACAACAGCGCCCCTCTAGATGTTATGGTGAAACAGTAAATTGCATTCACTGTTGCCAGAGGAAGCCAGCCGAATGAGCTTCCCTTGGTGAAAAAAAAAATGGAGGGATTGTCCCGGATTGACCAATCAGATGAGGTCCACGTCATGCCCCCCAGCCAACCTGTGATTGGTCAGGGCCATGCCAAGGGATGCCAGCCGTCTCTGGCTTCCCTTCAAGGGAATGGGATCCCTTGATCCCATTGGATCGATTTGAAGGGAATCCCTTGCCTCACAATCCAATCAAATCACATCAACATCAGTACGTAGAACTGTAACTGTCATCCTCGCCGTTTGATAGTATCAAGCAAATTAAGCATTATGGAGGGTGGAGATTTGGCGTACTTAATAAAATATAACTTTACTAAACGGCTGGTTATGCATTTGGGGGGGGTGGGGGGGGGGGGAAATGCTTAAATTAATAAGACGAGAGAGTTTTGGCTGGAGAGTGCGTGCGGACCTGTCGGTTAGATAACAGGCGTGTGCAAGTCCTGCATCTGTATGATACATTTACATTTAGGGTATTTGGCAGATGCTTTTATCCAAAGCGACTTACAAGGTGTACATTAGTTGAAGCAGACAATAGCATAACACTGAGGTACGCGAACACAAACTGGTTACGTTATTGACCACCCCCCCCGACCCAAAAAAACTGGCTTCCCCTAAATTTTTCCCCACGCCACGCTACTGCATGTACCTATCCCGCGTCACCCGCCTGTTTCGCGTTACTCTGATCGATACGAGCGCCCCGGTCATTATAATTACCTGTCTGGTACCTGTCGCTACTCCGACCTCCCGGTACGCAGACTCCTCTCCCGTCCCGGAATATTCGTCGGTCTACTACCTGCCGGTACTCCGCGGATCGACCTCCCGGTACCCAGACCCCTGGACTGTCCCCGTTCACCCTTGTGTGTTGTGTGTGCTTTGAATAAAGCTTTACGTATCGCTCCATTGTGTCTTGGTCTGCGTTCTGGGTCCCACCGAACTATCCCACTCGTGACAAAATGTCCAGGATCTAAGTTTTGTATGAGCATTATTATTTTGACCAACAGGTTTTTAAATTACCGTTTTTTTATAATTTTTACCCGCTAAAAACCGGTAAATACCGGCTAACGGAAACCCTGAGATATCTATATATATATATATATATATATATATGGAGGGTTAGTTACCTCATTTGATGATCCTCCTCTCACAATAAACAATGTCATAGAGTTAGGAAAAGTAATTCAATTCAATTAAAGGGATTTGAATGTGAGATTCAAATCCCTTTAATTTAATTTAATTACAGTCTGATAAGAATAGCGCAATTACTTTGTTATTGGATGAGAGGGGATTTTTTTATTCTACGGGTTCTGAATTAAAATGCTGTTCTTTTTTTTTTTAAATAAAAAAATTATAAAATGATATAATAATTAAAGTTTGAAAGGTGTCAGTGCAAATTGTTGCCTGACTGAAGCGTTGGATTAATTATTTCTCACTGCCTTCTGCAGGGACTATCATGCTATTGTTGAAGAGGGCTATTGTCTATTATCGCCGCCAGGCTAGCTTGAACATGGGTCATCATTCATCAGCGTATTATTATTGCCCGGACGAACAATGGAAGCCTGTTAGCTCCTGTACGACGCCGAATTCCAATTTCCCGATCAATCGTCCGTGTTTTGTCTCCCCCCCCCCGCCCCCGCACAACTAACTAAACTAGAGATGAGCTGCTAGCCATGAGGTAATATCGCAATATAACTGTGACATTTAGTTTTTTTACGTTTTTACGTTTTTACGTTTATATATTAGTTTATTTTCTTTTTTTTTGGGGGGGGGAGGGGGGGTTGTCACTACTGTCCTTTTGTCCATGTGTCTACGATAACATTAAATACAACGGTGTATATACAACCTCTTGTTGTGTGTTGTGAGAACTTTAAAGCCCAGGTCATCATCGACATCATAGATAGACCCGGGCCTCAGAATCACTTTGATCCTGTCACACACACCAGGTCATAAATACAGTTTGAGTTCCTGATGCGTTAAATTATGTCGACATGACTATATTGGATATATATATATATATATTAAGAAGTTAATAAGGCATTTTAAATACATTATTAGGCCGAGATAAAATGCAATGGCATTTTATAAAAAAAAGGTGGAAGACGCCTACTTTTAGTTTGTAGTCGTTTCAAGCGGGAGATGTGGTGACACGCCGAGTGACAGCCGGGGGGAGATGGTTAATTCGACACGGAGGCGGGAGACGTGACGTAACCTCTCGCTCTCTAGCGCTCTACAGCGCGACACTTGTTTATTTGCTTGTCGTCACTTGGTCGCCGTCGATCAAAACCCCCCCCCCCCCACGACGACGACGAAGCATCCATGCTATCGATGCGATAGGGACGGCGTCTGAAAGATGATCCATACACCTCCTCCCCCCCACCCCAATATTGATCAGGGGCCGAGAATGGAACCGTTTCCGTGAAGGCCTAATTAACTGGGTTGTTTTTTTTAAACACAGACGACGTTCACTCACACAGAAAACACGGCGTGTGAGGCTATGTAGCGCGGCGGCGGCGCTCAGTCGATATGTTTTAGTTAAAGAAGAAAAATATGACTGATTTGGGTGGTACTGATTACTGGATTTTCGTTTGGATTTCGCTTTTCTGCTCTACAGGCGTTGATGGATGCTAGAAGCGCGATCATCGGCGTGTGGAATAGTACAATTGGGAATCACCTGAGCGATGACTTGACCACTGCCTGCCTACTCCCGCCCACACCACTACCCACACCACCATCACCACCACCCACACCACCATCACCACCACCCACACCACCACCACCACCCACACCACCACCACAGCTACCACAAATCACACCACTACCCACACCACCACCACCACTACCACCACCCACACCCCACCACCCACAACACCACTACCACCAACACTACTACCAACACCACCACCACCCACACCACCACCACTACCACCACTCACACCCCACCCACACCACCAGCGCTCACACCACCACCACCACCACCAACACCACCACCACTACCAGCACCCACACCACAACTCACACCACCACCCCCCACATCACCACCACTACCACCACTCACACCACCACCACCACCAACGCCAACACCCACACCACCACCACCACCACCCACACCACCACCACCACCACCCACACCACCAACGCCACCACCCACACCACCACCCACACCACCACCAACGCCACCACCCACACCACCACCACGCCACCACCCACACCACCCACACCACCACCACCACGCCCATACCACCACCCCCACCACCCATACCACCACCACCCACACCACCAACACCCCACCCACACCACCACCACCCACACCACCACCACCACCACCCACACCACCACCACCACCACCCACACCACCAACACCCCCACCCACACCACCACCACCACCACCCACACCACCCACACCACCACCACCACCTCCTCATTGGGCATTGATTGACGGCTGAAGGTAGAATCCCTGCGATGCTTCACAGATGGGCGAATCCTGGCCTCTTTCTTGTTAACTTTTCCAAAAGGTGTCTTCTTCTTCTTCTTCTTTTTTATTCTTTATTTCTTAAATTACACCCCGTGGTTTTCGGGTGTGACGGATGATATTTAAAGAAAAAAAAAAAAATGATATTACGGAATCTCCGGCGTTCGGACCGCCGCGTGTCGGCCGATTGCCGCTCGCTCGTCCGTGTCACGCCTGCCTGTCACCGTGGGGGGGGTGGGAGGGTGGTGGGTGGGGGGGTGGGAGGACACGCCTCGTCTCCCCCCAACCACCTCACACCCCCCCCCCCCCCCACCTGTCACGCCGCCTTCCTCAACGACGGATTGATGGAGGCCTTCATACATATAAGCTACCTTCGTTAGTCACACACACACACACACACGCCGTGTGTCTTATATTCCGGGTGGGTGTGTGTGTGTGGGTGTGTGTGTGGGGGGGGGGGAGTAGGTGGAGCGTATACCACATTTCACAGAATCACCTTTGAGCACCTTTTCTACACAACTTTACCAAGTCCATTGAGGGCCCATGCAGGGTGAGGGCGGTGCGTGTCTGAGGCGGTGGAGCCAGGCGGTTCTTTAACAAGCCTTTGGTAGCTTTGCTTTTTGCTCCTTTTCTCATTTCTGAATGTGACTCCAATGCGAGCTCTTTAAAAATGCATGCGGCGGAATCGAACTTTGTATATTTCGCGTGTATATATATATAAAAAAGAAATATATATATATATATATATATATATATATATATATATATAAAATATATATAGATTTATAAAAAAATGGAAATACTTTCTCTTCAGATTATTCTAATAGATTTTGTATATTTTGTGTGTATATATATATATATAGATATAGATATTTTTAATATATATACAGTATATATATAAACACACAAAATACACAAAATCTATTAATAATAAAAAATCGAATAATCTGAAGGGGGCCAAGATAAGAGAAAGGATTTCCATATATATATACTGTATATAAACACAAAATACTTGAATGTCGGAATGTCAAACAATACCCAACTAATATACACACGTGTGAATAGCATGAACTGTATAGCCGCAAAATGATGTAACTCCTTCCTCTCATTTACATTTACATTTACATTTAGGGCATTTGGCAGACGCTTTTATCCAAAGCGACTTACAAGGTGTACATTAGTTGAAGCAGACAATAGCATAACACCGGGGTACACAAACATATAAATACAGCAGTTCACAAGTATTCATATTGACGAAGATGAATAACACAATTTCGTACTGCTAGGTCACCTGCTTAAGTAGCTGTGATAAGAGCGTGTTAACAACATTAAGGACATACACTTGCTAACATATACAACATGCTAAGAGCTATTAATGTCAGGACTTAAGCAAGTTTAGGGGTTTCACAAAGGAGAGTCCAGGTGGACTCTGAACAGGTGGGTCTTGAGTCTCTTGCGGAAGCTGGCGAGGGACTCTGCCGTCCTGACATGAGACGGGAGTTCATTCCACCACTGTGGGGCCAGAGCTGTGAAGAGCTGGGTTTTGGACGAGCGATGTTTGGTTGACCTTAGTGAAGGTCGAACAAGTCGCCTGGCAGAAGTTGAGCGGAGCGCTCTGGCTGGGATGTAGGGTTTGACCAACGCCTGGAGGTAGGCCGGGGCAGTTCCATTGACTGCCCTAAAGGTCAGCACCAGAATCTTGCCCCCCTGCTGCAGAGGATTCAAGTGACGACTTCCCTTAGCTAGTCGTCCTCTGCGTTCTATTCAAGGGAAATCCTTCAGGACCAGCGCCTTCTTCATTGAAAAGCATGCGCCGTACCTGGGTTCTCCTCCCTCAGGGGCCCCCAGGGGGCCCCTGAGGGAGGAGAACGGCAGGAGAAGGTCAGGTGTCTGTGGATTGGCGGCTGGTATTTACAGGAGAGCTAGCGGTGGCGTATCTGTGGCAGCCCGGCGTGTTACTTACCGCGAGAGAAACCTTGCGGTATCGCGGATACTGCCGCT
>CM051001.1:15896207-15906207 GCA_027704905.1 Muraenolepis orangiensis
TCCCCTCTCTCTCTCTCTCTCTCTCTCTCTCTCTCTCTCTCTCTCCTCTCTCTCTCTCTCTCTCTCTCTCTCTCTCTCTCTCTCTCTCTCTCTCTCTCTCTCTCTCTCTCTCTCTCTCTCTCTCTCGCTCTCGTGCTCTCTACCTTTCCCATGCTCGCTCTTGCTTGATCTGTGCTTTTGTCATTGTGTGTGTGTGTGTGTGTGTGTGTCCTTCCTTGCTCTGTGAAAATGTGTTTCCCGGGGAATAATTAGCATAGTTACCCCATTCCCATGGGGGCGGTATGCATTCGTTGCATTCATATTCTCCCACGCAAACGCTTTCTGGACCCCTCTCTCTCTCTCTCTCTCTCTGGCCCCCTTTCTCTCTCTCTCTCTCTCTCTCTCTCTCTCTCTCTCTCTCTCTCTCTCTCTCTCTCTCTCTCTCTCTCTCTCTCTCTCTCTCTCTCTCTCTCTCTCTCTCTCCCCTAAGAGGCTCAGCGACCCTGCCTTCTTTTCCCAGGGAACGCAGCCCCTGGCGGTGGCTTGTCAGTGGAAAACACTGGCCTGGACCAGCTCCCCGTTCTCTCACGCCCTCGCCACTGTTCACCAGCCCCTCAACTCCTCCTCCTCCTCCTCCTCCTCCTCCTCCTCCTCCTCTTGCTCTAAGGACTCCTCTTTCTCCTCCACCTCCTCCTCTCTTTCTTGCTTTGCAGACTCCTCTTTCTCCACCTCCACCTTCCTCTTCCTCTTCACCTTCTCCACCACCACCACCACCACCAACTCCTCTTTCTCCACCACCTCCTCCTCCTCCTCCTCCTCGTTCATCAGCACCTCCTCGTCCTCCTCCACCGCTACCATGTCCTCCTCTTCCACCACCACCACCAACTCCTCATCTTCCTCCAAATCCACCTCCCCCTCCTCTCCCTCCCCCTCCTTCTCCTCTTCCTCTTTCTCTACCACCTCCTCTTCCTCCACCACCTCCTCTTCCTCCACCACCACCACCTCCCCCTCCTCTCCCTCCCCCTCCTCCTCC
Organism: Muraenolepis orangiensis; assembly: GCA_027704905.1. Taxonomy (NCBI): domain Eukaryota; kingdom Metazoa; phylum Chordata; class Actinopteri; order Gadiformes; family Muraenolepididae; genus Muraenolepis; species Muraenolepis orangiensis. The sequence goes on from CM051001.1 coordinate 15,897,220, forward strand.
TCTTCCTCCACCACCACCACCTCCCCCTCCTCTCCCTCCCCCTCCTCCTCCTCTTCCTCCACCACCACCACCTCCCCCTCCTCTCCCTCCCCCTCCTCCTCCTCTTCCCCCTCCCCCCCCCCTTCCCCTCTCCCTCCTCCCCCTCCTCCCCCTCCCCTCCTCCCTCCCCCCCTCCCCCTCCTCCCCCCTCACGGTCCCGTGTGGTGCGTCCCAGCAGGCCAGGTTCTGTGTGCGGTAGTGGCTGATTGCTCATCATAGCTCTTCATGTATGTAACAGGAGCGCCGAGCGTCCCTGGTGGGCCTTCTTGAAGCACTCCTTTTGATCATGTGGGGTCTGTGAGTGCTCTGTGCGTGTGTGGGTATGTGTGTGTATGTGTGTGTGTGTGTGTGTGTGTGTGTGTGTGTGTGTGTGTGTGTGTGTGTGTGTGTGTGTGTGTGTGTGTGTGTGTGTCTGCCTTTTCTCCCCCAAATGCAGTGTAGGATGAACTTTGTTGCATTATTTCTGTCTGCCCACGTTAGTGAGGAGATGTTCTTCTGCTGTCAGAGTTTTTAACTGTGGCTCAGTGGGGAGGCTGCTTCCCCCCCTGCTCTCTCTCTATCACGCTCTCTCTCTCCCTGACTCTCTCTCTCTCTCTCTCCCTGACTCTCTCTCTCTCTCTCTCTCTCTCTCTCTCTCTCTCTCTCTCTCTCTCTCTCTCTCTCTCTCTCTCCCTGACTCTCTCTCTCTCTATCACGCTCTCTCTCTCCCTGACTCTCTCTCTCTCTCTCTCTCTCTCTCTCTCTCTCTCTCTCTCTCTCTCTCTCTCTCTCTCTCTCTCTCTCTCTCTCTCTCTCTCTCTCCCTGACTCTCTCTCTCTCTTTTTCTCTCTCTCTGTTATTTTTCCCTGGCTGCGTTTAACACGCAATCCGCTTAATGCAATAACCCAGGAAACGCTCTGGCCCCACACTTGCATTATTGTGTCATTAATCTTCGTTTGTGACCGCGCTCCCATGGAAATACATAAATACATAAATGGGTCACTGCAGAGTTGGCAAGTTTTTCCTTCCCTCTCTCTCCTCCTCTTCCTCCTCCTCCTTCTCCTCCCCCTCCTCTCCTCCTCCTCTCCTCCTCCTCCTCCTCCTCCTCCTCCTCCTCCTCCTCCTTCTCCTCCCCCTCCTCCTCCTCCTCCTTCTCCTCCCCTCGTCGTCGTCGTTGTCGTCATCGTCGTCGTCGTTGTCGTCATCGTCGTCGTCGTCGTCGTCCTCCTTCTCTTCCTCCTCCTCGTCCTCCTCCTCCCCCTCCCCCTCGTCCTCCCTCCATCCTCCCCCTCCTCTTCCTCCTCCTCCCCCTCCTCCTCCTCCTCCTCCCCTCCTCCTCCTCCTCCTCCTCCTCCTCCTCCTCCTTCTCCCCCTCCTCCTCCTCCTCCTCCACCAGGAGCAGCAGCGGGTCTCTGGTGTGACATTTGGTGTGTGTTCCATTAGAGGGAGCGTGTAGCCACAGCTGGGTGTCGCAGCTTTCCGGCTCACTCCCACTCATTGGTTATTCCAACACTCCGTCACCGCTAACGATGACACCAATCTATTAAGTCCCGCCCCCTAATTAGTGTGATGCCCAACCGGGATTTGACGGTCGGTCGGTCGTCCCGTGTTCCCTGCATGTCTAGCGGCACACGCAGGATTGTACGGCATTGTATCGATAATATGTAGTATATATATATCACCAGAATACTCTCTCTCTCTCTCTCTCTCTCTCTCTCTCTCTCTCTCTCTCTCTCTCTCTCTCTCTCTCTCTCTCTCTCTCTCTGGCAAGGGAAGAGGAAGAAACAGAAGCAGATTCAGATCACGTTCTGGTCTGGTGTCCATCATGTCCAAGTCCATTAAGCTGAAGTCCACATGTCTGCCACAACTCTCTCTCTCCACCCACCCACTCTCTCTCTCCACCCACTTTAGGTATTTATATTGTGTGTGTCGTTGTTAATAAAAAAAAAAATATATATATATATATATGTATATGTATATATATATATATATTTATATCTATATTTGTACTACTGTTCTGTAGCTTCTCTCCGGGTGACCCCCACGTTGTCTCGTCTGGGATTCATTCAAGTACCGGATCTCTATCTCTTCATTCACCTGCTGTTCCACTCACCTGGCCACACACACACACACACACACACACACACACACACACACACACACACACACACACACACACACACACACACACACACACACACACACACACACACACACACACACACACACACACACACACACACACACACACACACACACACACATACAGATCAGAAACACAAGATTGACCCCACACACACACACACACACACACACAAACGGATCAGAAACACAAGCCTGACCACACACACACACCCACACACACACACACACAGATCAGAAACACAAGCCTGACCCCACACACACACACACACACACACACACCACACACACACACACACACAACAGATCAGATACACAAGCCTGACCACACACACACACACACACACACACACACACACACAGATCAGATACACAAGCCTGACCCCACACACACACACACACACACACACAAACAGATCAGATACACAAGCCTGACCACACACACACACACACACAGATCAGATACACAAGCCTGACCACACACACACACACACACACACACACACACACACACACACACACACACACACACACACACATAAACACATAAAGACCCTGTCTTTACTGTTCATCTGAATCAGTATGCCTTTATTGTCATCGTACAAGTGTGTCTAGCAATCAATCTCAAGACACAATCCTTACAAACAAGTTAAAAATTTAAATGTATGTAAAAAGAAAATGCAGGTTAGAAAATAGCCAATAAAAAGGATTGTCTATAAATACGCGTTGCGTTGGCCCTATAATCACTAGCGTAAAATACAAATGTTGTGTAAATGACCAGTGTATACTGAATATGCATACAAAAATGTGCAGTGCGATGTTACATACTAGGTAACTAGGTAATGTGGTATTAATACAATACAGTACTCTCAGTAGTTACACACAGAACCTGGCTTCTCGATCACTTCAATGTTGGGTAGTAGGTATATATAAAACATGATGAAATGTTTACGTTTTCCTCCGTGTTGCCCGTATCCAGATCTGCCGGCTGCTTTCGTCCCCAGATGACGCAAATCTTTGCATCTGCTCTGAGCTGGACCACCACCGGAGACCCAGAGAGCATCGGCAAGAACCGCCGGGCGTTTTTCACACTATATCCCTATAAAGCGGAAAGAGGGATAGAGAGAGAGACAAGGCTAAGAGATATCGGCAAAGTTACCTTTTAAAAATGCCACCTGTGATGTGAAAATAACAATAGCATGCTTGACAGTTACTCAGCTATTACTGTATTATAGGGGCTTGCAGTCGTTCGTAGAGAAGCACTGCACCGGCGCAACACCGGCCTAACAGTGCCCCCTCTGGCCAAAGACGAGGTACTGCAGGCAATGTTTTCCAGGTGGCTCTCAAAGTGAGTTTAAAATGACCGCCATGATGTGAAGTCACGTCACCTGGGGGGGGGGGGGCCGGGGGAGATGGGGGGGGGTCAGGGGGGAAGGGTCCGGCTGGTTTGCACCATGGATCTTTATGTGGTTGTTGTTGTAGTTGTTGTGGCTGTGTCTTTCTGGGTGAGGGGGAAGAGACTGTTCCCTGTTCACTACTTCCCACTTTGATGTTCCAGGAATGTTTTCCTTTAATTACCAAGCAGCGGTAGAGCTGATTAGAGCTATCGTTGTCAGCTTAACCTCCTGCTGGGTCTTAGCACAAGGACCCAAAAAACACACACGCACACCAACACACACACGGACACACACGGACACACACGGACACACACGGACACACACACACACACACACACACACACACACACACACACACACACACACACACACACGTGCAGGCGTGCGGGCGTGCGAGAGTGGAACACTAGTCTGTTAGACACCATTAGCAAATAGCCCGTCTGCACCATTAGCCAATAGCCCTGTTGGATAGCATTAGCCCTGCTAGATGGACTAGCAAGTCCCTTACCTGCATTCATTCATTTAAGGGCCATTTTCGTTAGAGGTTTCAATTATCTTTATGTGTGTGTGTGTGTGTGTCCGTGTGTGCGTCCATGTACACGTGAGTGTCCCTTAACTGAGACAAATGAATCTATCAGTGCCCTAACCCTTTGCAATGCCTTCTTTCCCGGTAGCGTGTATATTTCATTAGCGTGTGTAGCGGCGGAGGACCATTAATTGCATGTCTTGCAGTGCAGCGTGGCGCGGCGCGGCACAACGCCGCGGCACTGAGTTCCCGTGACCCTTCCTCCGAAGCACTCCCCAATACAAAATAAACAGGCGCTAATTTATCTCATTTGGCGGGCAGGAGGTCATAAGGCTTTGTTGTTGTACTTTACTTCTGGCTACTTCTGCCAAGAGAATGTTGTTCCCCTCATGTGCCTTTTTGTGTGTGTGTGTGCCGCAGACAAAACACAGCCAGCGTGGTCTTCTGGGCAAGTGTCGTGTACGCTGTCACAACTAACGTGTGTTTACGACGGTACCTGTGTGGCAGTTAAAATGTTCTGACTAAGCCTTCAGTGAAGACAGTCGCAAGTTCTAACTCGGTGTCTGGTGTGTGGTTATTATCCGCATGTAACATTGGCGACGAGCGTGGAGTTTTGGTTCCCACCACCGTCCTCTTCTTTCCTCGCACCGCCCGGCGAGCCACCCGGTTCCATGGTCCACGGTCCTCGATGTGGATGATCGCTGGGCGATGCGCGTAAAGGAGCCACGCTGATTCACTGTCTCGCTGTCATCGAGGGGCAGAGGATTTTTAAGAGCCTCGGGGATGCCGCTGCCTACACGGGTTGTGCGAGGCTACTGTCTGGACGTTTCGCTGCCTCGCAAAACCTTGTGATTCTACAAAGGATTTGGTTTCGCCAGCTCAAACAGAGAGCGGAGTGAGTCTGTTTACCGAGACATAGCTCTAATGTTAGAAAAAGACTGATAACGGCTCCTCACAATCTCACCCTTACCACGGCTGTGGACAGAGGTTTCAAAGTCGATTCAGCTGCGGGATTCCGTTGGAGCTAGCTGGCCACGCCCCCTCTCAGCCCGGGCTCGTGGTGAGACATCCTTCACCAAGCCCAGTTTCACTTCATGAGGACTCAACCGGCGTCACCCTAGTGGGGCGCCAGTGCACAACCACACGCCAGCGCTGCGGTAATTGCGGCTCTTCATCACACGCTACCAGGGCCCAGAACTGTCCTGCCAGGGGACAGACAACCCATTTCACTCTATCCTTTCGGTGAGGGCCACACCCATGCTGTTCAAGACCTTCAAAAGAGAGTTGGATGGTGTGAGCTTGCCATTGTTACTAGACACAGGGGCTGCGGTGTCCCTGCTGAACTCATCAACCGTTAGTTGCCCCGCTACGCAAGCTGCTAAAGAGCAGCCGTCGAGCAGCTAAGGACTCATCTCGCCACCTGTGCTCGCACACTTTGACCTCTCAAGCCCCACATTCCTCACCTGTGACTCCTCCAACATGGCTGTGGGAGGGGTGCTTTCTCAGCTACAACATAGCACCAAGCGCCCCATCGCAGTGGTAGCCAGTGCCATCTTCTCCGGTGTCGTGTGCTGGGGAAGCAGGTTGAGGTCAGCAGACGCCAACAAGATCAGCAGGATTGTCAGGAAGGCTGGCGCTGTCCTGGGGGTCCAGCTGGACTCCTTGTTGGTGGTGTCTGAGAGAAGGATGCTGCGCAAGCTGCGTAGTATCCTTGACAACAACTCTCACCCTCTCCATCAGGTGCTGACCTCATACAGAAGCACCTTCAGCAACAGACTCATTCCACCCAGGTGCACCACAGAACGCCACAGGAAGTCCTTTCTTCCTGTGGCCATCAGTCTCTATAATTCGTCTCTTTAACTCATCTAACTCGGGTCGTGAGAGGGACAGTGGAGACTCAGTGACCTGAGGCCAATGCACTGTTATTATTATTATTTTTTGGTCAACGCACTGTAAATCCTTCACTGTAATTTTGCACTGTAAATTCAATTTCACTTTTCACTTTTCACATGTCACTTTTTCAGTATTCACCTGAGTTATTTATTAATATATTATTACTGCCAATTTGCACTATACGTATTGTTGTGTATTGTATATACCTATGTATTACTGTAATAATACTGTAAATTGTGCAATTTATCTATTCATCTATCAATACATTTAGATTTCATTTAGAGTTATTTTTGTTATATTTTGTTTATACTAGTTTTGTTTAGTTAGTTGTTGTTATTTAGTTTTTAGCTTAGGTATTAGTATATTTGTGTGTGCATTTATTCCCCCTGTGTCAACTGTTGCACATTAATTTCCCTCGGGATAAATAAAGTTTCTTGAATCTTGAATTTGCCTCTCGGGCCCTCAGTCCAGCCGAACAATGTAAAAGTATTCTGTGGAAGAGAGGGAGGTCCTAGCATGTGTTTGGGCATGTGAATTGTGGCACATTTATGTCTGTGGTCAATGCGGACTGACCACCAGGCTCTCACAGCCCTTCTTGAGACATCGGGCACAGGGCACAGGCCGCTGAGGACGCTGTGTCAGAGAGGCTCCGGCAATACAACTTCACCCCACAGTTCATCTCGAGAATGTAGTGGCGGACCTGCTCTCCTGTGCCACTTCCTGTCTCTCGCCCAACCCTGCTCCAGATGAAACAGAGCCCGACCCCATCAAAATGCTCCATACCCCACTCCAGACTACAGTCTCCCTTCAGGACCTCCAGCTGGCCTCAGAGCAGGACCCCGTGTTCTCCCAGCTCCGCATCTGGTTGGCCCCCGGAGGTTCCAGAGGACCTGGCACCTTTCTATCGGGTGAGAGAAGAACTGTCGTGCTGGGGCGAGCTCTACGTAGCTTGTGGACTCCGAAAATGTCGTGCCCAGTTGCTTACAGGCATGCATCCTGGCCATGGCCAATGAGAACCATCTGAGCTTTGTGAGAGTGAAGCAGAGATGTCGGGACCTGGTGTGGTGGCCGGGCATAGACGGAGACATTGAGGCCACGGTAAGGGACTGCACGGCCATACAAGCCTTGGACATCTGCGGAGAGCTCCATAGTGTCCCACACCACCGATGATTTCTAGTGGTGGTTTACGATCTCCATTCAAAGTGGCCAGAGGTCACTTCCGTCAGCTCTGTCATAACCCGTTTGATAACGGATTTATTGGACTCACTCTACTCTTGTACCACCCCCAGACCAATGGGGGCAAGGAGAGAATGAACCAGACTCGGCAAAAACGGCATCAGATCCCACCTGGCCGACGGTTTCCAGTTCAACGCAGCACTGCTCCGCACCCTTCTTCACTATGGAGCAACCCAACACCCCACCACGGGCAGTACCACAGCACTCCTGATGGAGGGGGTGAGATCCAGCTGCCCTTGGATCGACTGCGATCAACCGGTAACGTAAGATGAATATACATTACGACAGAATACGACGGGCAAAGACATCACTTATCACGGCCCTAGACTGGGTCAGAGTCGGTCGGGCTCACAGGGACCACAAGCTGCTGTCGTTCTGGTCTACACCTATGCAGGTTACCCAGCAACTGGGTCCAGCAACATTCTGTCTGTCTGACGGGTCGCGGTGGCATGCAAGCCACCTTCGGCGAGTGACACCGCCTAGCATCACAGCAGGCCTAAGGGCACTGATCCAGGTTATGGGGCGGATGATCTGGACTTTCCAACTGACCAGCCCCCAGCTCCCATCGACCACCCGGGCGCCAAACGCCAAGCTGAATCGACGAGTTATCTCAAAGACTATATAACTGACTTTTCGTTTTATTTTAGTATTTCTTTTTCACAGAAGTACATAGCCTGTCGGCTTCTCTTCTCTAATAAGTTTACTTCCCTGTGTTCCAATAAACTGTTCATTTTCAGTGCCTTTGTTGTTTGTTTGATGTTTTCTATGGGGGGGGGGGGGGGGGATGTTGTGTATGCTGTTACAACTAACGTGACACGTGTTTTTTGTTTATGACGGTACCTGTGTTGTGACAGTGTTGCCGTTAAATCGGACTAAGCCTTCAGTAAAAACAGTCGCACGCTCTAACTCGGTGTCTGAGAATTATGGTTATTATCCACCTATAACAGCAAGATGGAACGATAGAGCCTTGGACTTGCTAGGGCAGTGGTTTACAAACTGGGGGGGGGGGGGGGGGGGGGGCGGAGTTATAACAGGTTGGGGGGGGGGGCGGAGTTATAACAGGTTGGGGGGGGCGGAGTTATAACAGGTTGGGGGGGGGCGGAGTTATAACAGGTTGGGGGGAGGCGGAGTTATAACATGTTGGGGGGCGGAGTTATAACAGGTTGGGGGGCGGAGTTATAACAGGTTGGGGGGGGCGGAGATATAACAGGTTGGGGGGGCGGAGTTATAACAGGTTGGGGGGGGGCGGAGTTATAACAGGTTGGGGGGGGCGGAGTTATAACAGGTTGGGGGGGCGGAGTTATAACAGGTTGGGGGGGGGCGGAGTTATAACAGGTTGGGGGGCGGAGTTATAACAGGTTGGGGGGGAGGCGGAGTTATAACAGGTTGGGGGGCGGAGTTATAACAGGTTGGGGGGGGCGGAGTTATAACAGGTTGGGGGGGGCGGAGTTATAACAGGTTGGGGGGGCGGAGTTATAACAGGTTGGGTGGGGGGGCGGAGTTATAACAGGTTGGGGGGGAGGCAAGGCTGAATATAAATTATGCGATACAACAAATCAAAATAGGAACAAGTCACCTTTACCATTAAAGGTGACTTGTTCCTATTTAGATTTGTTATTTTTTGTGGTTATGTATTCATTACAAACAATAAGTGTGCAAGCAAAGGATGTGAGTGTCTTTATGGTGGCTTGGTATGTAGGTGAGTGGGGGAGGGGGGGGGGGGGGGGTACGACTGAGCTAGGAGGTGTTCTAACGCCCCGGTCGAAAAGGTCCTGT
>CM051001.1:15916518-15989018 GCA_027704905.1 Muraenolepis orangiensis
TTAGAGATGGAACAGAGTCTGCGATCGATCTAACTCTGGTAACAAGTGAATTAGCTACTGGTAGCAGTTGGGAAGTATTGGCAAATAACAGTATTGGGAGTGATCATCTTCCGATTATAATCAAGTTTGATTTAAGTAATGTGGTTGAGCTAGATGGTATAATGAGATGGAATTTTGCTAAAACAAATTGGGAGATGTTTGCTAAACTGTGTGATAATGAATTTGATAAGATTGATATGGCAGGAAGTATTGATGAAATAAATGAGCAATTTACTTCAAATATAATTAAAAGCGCTAATCAAACTATTGAGAATAAAATTGGTAAACTTAATAAATGTGTTAGGATGGTACCGTGGTGGAACAAAGAATGTAAAGAGGCAATCCGAAACAAAATCAGGCTGTTTGGAAAGTTAAGGAAGACTCACTCATTACACAATTTAATAGAATATAAAAAGGCACAGTCTCAGGTAAGGAAAATTGTTAAAAGAGCAAAAAGGGAGTGTTGGAGAGGATTCTGTTCAAGTATTGGGAGAACTACGCCATTAGATAAAATATGGGGAATGATTAAGAAGATGAGGGGAATTAGACAGCAGAGTAACCTCCCAGTGTTAGAGAACGGAGGGGAAGTTGCCACTAGTGCTATGGAGAAATTCTAGCTAAGAATTTTGTCAAAGTTCATTCTTCTGAAAATTTGACAGAAGGTAAGATTAGGAGACAAGAAGTGTTAGATGAACATCCTAATGTATACGAAGAAAGACATTCGTCGCAGAGTGTTGTAAATGTACCTTTCTCTATTCAAGAGTTGAGAAGAGCACTAAGTAAGTGTAAAATGACTGCTCCTGGGAAAGATAATAGACCAAATTAAGTGATGGTGCATTAGGAAAGCTGCTGGAGATGTACAATAAGATTTGGGAGAAAGGGAAGCTGCCAATAATATGGAAAGAGTCTGTCATTATTCCTATCAGTAAACCTGGGAAAGATCCAACCAGTCCAGGCAGTTATAGACCTATAGCTCTGACATCGCACTTGTGTAAAGTTATGGAAAGAATGATAACAGAAAGGCTGACATACTACGTTGAAAAAAATGAATTAATGACTCCTTATCAGAGCGGGTTTAGAAGAGGGCGGAGTACTTTAGATTCACTGCTGTACCTGGAATCTGAAGTCAGGAAAGCCCACGCAAGCAAGGAGTGTGTTGTAGCTGTATTTTTTGATGTGGAAAAAGCTTCCGATATGATGTGGAAGGAAGGATTATTAATTAAACTGGACATTATGGGGCTGGGAGGTAATGTATATAATTGGATTATGGATTTTTTTTTGGCCGTGCCATCAGAGTCCGAGTTGGCAATTCATATTCTCGAAGGCATGAAGTTGAAAATGGAACCCCGCAGGGGAGTGTAATTAGTCCTCTTCTGTTTACTATCATGATAAATGATATATACACACAAGTAGGATCTGATATTGGTAAGTCGCTTTTTGCAGATGATGGAGCTATTTGGAAAAGGGGCAGAAATGTTAAATATATTGTAGGTAAGATTCAGGAAGCCATTACGGAAATTGAAAGCTGGTCTCTGACATGGGGGTTTAGATTGTCGGTGGAAAAAACTGAAACTTTATTTTTTACGAGGAAAAGGATAGGTGAGGAGGTTAAAACTTTATGGACAAGGACTAAAGAAAGTGAAGACATTTAAATTTCTGGGAATATGGTTGGATGAGAGAGTCACATGGAGTATTCACATTGATAAAGTAGTAGATAAATGTAAAAAGGTTTTAAATGTTATGAGGTGCTTGGCAGGCACTAAGTGGGGGGCTGATAAAGCTGCTTTGAGGAACGTATACACAGCCTTAATTAGATCAGTCATAGAATACGGACAAATAGTGTATGGTTCAGCTGCATACTCTTCTCTTCAAAAATTTGAGTCCAGGCACAAGCACTAAGGATATGTTGTGGGGCAGTCAGATCTACTCCAGTGTTGGCACTTCAGGTAGAGGTCGGAGAAATACCATTTTTTTTGAGGAGGAAACAGTTAATTGTTAATTACTGGGCAAATCTACAGGGCCATAATGATACTCACCCTACTAAACAATCTGTAAAAACAAGTTGGGAAAGTAACAAAATTAAAAAAGAAAGTTTTTGTGTTTGTGTTACGGAATTATGTAAGGAATTCAAAGTTAAAGAATGGAATATTAGTCCGACAGTGTTGTTATCAGCTGTTCCACCATGGTTGCTACCTCAACCTATAGTACATTTATCCCTATTACATTGTTACATTCAATTGTTACATTCAATGAAAGATCAAATCAATGTGCAGGCGTATGTGAACACTGTTCTACATGAACAATATGGGCAGTTTATACAAATATTTACCGATGGTTCCAAAAATCCCGAAAATGGTCAAACTAGTTGTGCATTTTATGTTCCTGAGTTAAAGGTCAAAGTAGGAAAGCGAACGAGTGATCATATCGCAGTATACACAGTAGAGATGATGGCTATCTCACTAGCACTTCAGTGGATAGAGGAAGTACAGCCAATGAGAGTGGTCATTTGCTCTGACTCCAGCGCAGCTCTGGACAGTATAAACAACTTTTCTTCAGAATGTCGTCAGGATATTTTACATGACATTTTACACATGTTTAGGTTAGTCCATTTGGGAATTGTTGTTCAATTTGTGTGGGTTCCAGCGCATGTGGGTATTAAAGGGAATGAGGTAGTGGATCAACTGGCAAAATGTGGTTTGAAAGCAAATCAGATGGATATTATGGTCCCCATCAGTAGAGCAGAAATCAAATCTGTTACAAATGTTGTCATCAAGCAACAATGACAAACGTTATGGGACAGAAGCACCAAAGGACAACATTTATACCAGATACAAAGGGAAGTAGGAACGGAAAGCACTTGGGGGAGTAGTAGAAGAGAACAGAGCATTATCAGCAGGATAAAAATGGGTCACTCTGGACTAAACTCATCACTGCATCTGATTGGAAAACATCCAAATGGCGATTGTGACGGTTGCCAACAATCAGAGAAAATACATCATGTATTTTTTAGCTGCCCGGAATATTCAAGGCAAAGGCTTATTCTGAAAACTGCACTGGAACAACATAACATCAAGGACATGGATTTCAAGGCAATATTCGCAAGTAACTCAAGAAATGAAATAAACAAGCTGATCCTCAAGTTTCTCAAAAACACTGGTCTGAGGATTTAACATGAACATTAAATAAATCAACAGCAGGTGGCGATATATGCTCCAAGTGGAAGCGATTCGCCATTAAACCAAAGAAGAAGAAGACAGCTTTGGAGTGGCAGGCAAACAAAGGCGAAATAAGGCTACAGTCGACTTTTTCAAGTGTGACTTCTTCTCAGGTGGGCATGTTATTTCATTGTACTGTAATCTGTCATGTGGGGCCCTGAGGTGCTCACTTCTTTGCGGAGGTCACACAGACGCTGGGTCACACCCAGGGCCGCCGTGATCCCACAAACCTCACCTACCCTCCTCTGTCTACCCATGTCCAGCTAGTGGGAACCGGGGGGCTTTGGAATTGCCAGTCGGCAGTGCAGAAAACTGAGTTCATCTCAGGCTATGCATCCTCACACACACACACAGGTAGAGGTTATGGACATTTTGCTCAAGGATTAAGGACACCGGGGAGTTAAACAGCTTAACCACACACACACTTATACATTTATTATTTTTGATTTATTTAGACTGCTATTTTATATTGTGACTAGATAAAAGTCCTTTAAAATTCCAAGCAGTTCATTTTTTTAAAAACTACTCAAATTGTCTAAAACACTTTGCATGCATGTTATACAAGATACTTTTATTGGCCAATTGCAACAGGTACATTGGAATGCTTACTCCCCATTCCCTCCCGCAGTATCCAGTCCAAAACAATACCATTAAGATAACATATGCAGTAAACAAAAAAGATTTCAGTGGACATGAAGGTCATAAAGGTCTGTGCTCAGATGAAGATATGTGGATTTTAATTATTAGCTTTTTTTTAATTTGCACTTAGAAGTAGCGGGTCGGGCTTTGAAGTAGGGGGTGGGCGGAGTCAGACTTTAAAGAAAAAGGGGGTGGGCGGAGTCAGACTTAGAAGTAGGGTGGGCGGAGTCAGACTTAGAAGTAGCGACTAGAAGTAGGGGGGGTCAGACTTAGAAGTAGGGGGGGTGGGGTCAGACTTAGAAGTAGGGGGGCGGAGTCAGACTTAGAAGTAGGGGGGGCGGGGTCAGACTTAGAAGTAGGGGGGGTGGGGTCAGACTTAGAAGTAGCGTGTGGGGTCAGACTTAGAAGTAGGGGGGCGGGGTCAGACTTAGAAGTAGGGGGGCGGAGTCAGACTTAGAAGTAGCGTGTGGGGTCAGACTTAGAAGTAGGGGGGGCGGGGTCAGACTTAGAAGTAGGGGGGGGGGTCAGACTTAGAAGTAGCGTGTGGGGTCAGACTTGTCACACATCTGGACGTGGACGTGGGACGTGATTCCGGGGTACGTCCTCTGCATGGGCAGCATGGTGCCGATCTTCTGCCCTTTCCGGATCAGCCCGGATGTCTGGACAGGGCTCACGTAGAACAGCTTGACACACAGCCCTGGAGGGTGGAGGTGAGGACACACGGGTCCAAAGGTTAAAGGTACAATTTTACAATGTGGGATTCGATCGTAGTTCAATGGACAATCTTGAATGATGCTATTGTTTATTTATTGAGTTGTCGCTGGGGGTTAAGGTGTATTTATTTAATGACATTTTTTTATGGTTTAGGCATTTCTGTTTTTGTTTACTTTCGTCTTGTGCTGCCACACATTGGTGGGGTCATTCTTGGAAAAGAAAGTCCTAATTACCATCCAGCTTTTTTAATTGATTGAATTTCAATTCTACATATAATCTAAGGAGCGGGTTGAAAAGAGACGACAAGTTGAAAGAGATGACGTTGCGAAAGGGAAAAAAGGTCCACACCTTCTCCATGGAGGTTGATGCCTGTGTTGATGATGCGTTGGGCGGTGCTGGGGTTCCCGTAGACCGTCAACGCTCCGTTCAACACCACGTCGAACGGCGCGTACACGGTGGATCCGTCGTCGCAGACGATATCCAGCCCCTGGTGGGTTCTCCCCTGACTGAGACACCACCACCACCACCACAACAACAACAACATTTGTCGGGTATTAGCTTTTAAAACCATGAATCCATGAATGGTTTTTTCGTTATGCGGAAAGCACAATAAACAAAAAAAATAAAAAAAACAATGCACTACTATTTCACAACTAAATGCAAAAAATGTAACAAAGTAACGCAAGAAAGATATATATATATATATATATATATAGATATTAAAAAGACAAAACATACACAGAGGTGTTGAAAACATAGAGACGGAGAATCAGCAGATCCATCAACGAGTAAGGATTTGTGTGTGTATGTCTGTGTGTGGAGGGGTGTGTGTGTGTGTCTGTGTATGTGTGTGTGTGTGTACATGTGTGTGTGTGTTTGTGTGTGCCAATGTGTGGTTGTGTGTGTGTTTGTGTGTGTGGCAATGTGTGGTGTGTGTGTGTGTGTGTGTGTGTGTGCGATTGTGGTTGTGTGTGTGTGTGTGTGCACATGTTTGGTTGTGTGTGTGTGTGTGTGCACGTGTGGTGTGTGTGTGTGTGTGCACATGTGGTTGTGTGTGTGTGTGTGTGTGTGTGTGTGTGTGTGTGTGTGGTAATGTGTGGTTGTGTGTGTATGTGTGTGTGTGTGTGTGTGTGTGTGTGTGGAGGGTGGTGTGTGGTTGTGTGTGCATGTGTGTGTGCACATGTGTGGTTGTGTGTGTGCACTTGTGGTGTGTGTGTGTGTGTCGTGCGTGTGTTGGTGTGTGTGTGTGTGTGTGTGTGTGTGTGTGTTGTATATTAGTACCGTCGTGCTCCATATCGGCCTTCTCCAAGTACGTCTGAACCCCTCTTTGTGTTACCGCTGTTACCGCTGCAGAGCTGGCCGAATGTAACGCCCTCACACACACACAGCACAGCTGAGGAGACACGGATGCACCCGCGCAAACACACACACACACACACACACACACACACACACACACACACACACAACACACACACACACACACACACACACACACACACAACACACACACACACACACAACCACACAGGTGCACACACACAAACAACCACACAGGTGCACACACACACACACACACACACACACACACACACACACACACAGACACACCACACAAACACACAACACACACACACACACACACACACACACACACACACACACATACATTTAATTAGTCAGGAGCTCAAAAGGCCGATCTCTAACCCGCTCAGGTGAGAAGATGAGATGCGGCTGATAATGTTCACCTTAACATCCGTAACATAGCAACAATAATCTAACTAAACAACAAAAGTGTAAATGTAAGCATTGAAAGGGTGTTATTATACACCTGTATCTAAAGCGTTCCCTTCATTCCCCTCCGCTGGTGATTAATAAATCCATTGTTAAGTCATTGTAATAAGTCATTGTTTCATCATCTATCCATCGCTCCGCCTTACCCAGCAGCACGGTGCCGCTCAGCAGGGCTGTGGTCTTCATGGTGGGGTCTGAAGATGGAGCGAGTAGTACTCAATCTGTTGCCAAGGAGACACAGCTTCCGCAAGGTTCTCGGAGGAATGGATACGACAACAGATGTCCCCGGCCCCTTTTATAGGACGGCCGGTGAACACACTTCCCATTTTTATTTTTTTTATGCACGCCTCAAATTGAGACACAGTGGAATTTCCCCTGCTCTGCAATCGTGTACTGAGGTGGTCTATCGCTGGGAGGGAGGATAAGGGGGGGTGGGGGGGTACACAGGGTATACACAGTGTCTACACAGAGATTACCTCCTCTGTTATGACACTATTGATAAGGTTTGGCACTGGTTCTCTGCCAAACCCTGTCCAGTCTTGTCTGAGTCTTCAGACAGACATCTCGAGGGAAGGGTTATTTATATATTAAAATATATATATAACAATTTTAAATAAATAAATTTTAAAATAATTTTTTTAAATATATACAAAGTACAGAATATATTTGTATTCCATTTGAAAGGCTACATTTCATAAGAGATTCACATTTTTCATGGTAATACTCGCCAACAATATTGCGGAATAATTAGGCCAACCCAAACCGGTTCATAGCAGTTCTTAGCCTAGCATGCCAGCACTGAGCCCTACATTCATGTTTGCTCTGTTCCAATAGCTAAAAGTCCAACATGACTTTCTTGCACACACTGTGTGTTTGTGTGTGTGTGTTTGTATTACCCGTTGCTATAGCGATGCATTTTGGTTACAGGCTTTTCAGCGGCTCTATGGAGGACCAAACTGGAGTCTGTGTATAGTCCTATTGTGTATAGACCTATCTATGGTATTAACTCAAAACAACAGTGTTTCTGCCACACACACACAAAATAATGAATGAAAGAATGAATGAAACAACGACAGACAAGTATATCTAAATTACAATCTTAAACTGTTATCTAAAACTCTACCGCAATGCAGATCATATTTAAGTCAGTAATATTTACATTGTCTTTATTTATTATAGTTTCACGAAGTTGAAGTTTACAACAAAGTCCCCCTTTGTTGAGGTTTCATCGGTACTTTGGTTTGATCTGTAGTAGCTTAAAAATAAGAGTAGAAAACGCACAACTTAATAAAGCAGGTATTATTATACATGTTTATGTACATTACTATTGGATATCTAGATAGCTATCTAACAATGTCCTCCTCCGTCTCTTCTGTGTCTTCAAACTGTCCCGCCTCATCTTCTTCACCGTGTAAGCAGGATGGTCGTCCGGGGGGGTGGGGGGGCATAACGGGCTGGAGGAGACCGGTTTGAGCAGGGACACATGGAACGTGGGGTGCACCTTCAGGGCCGGGGGCAATTTTAGCCTTACCGAGACCGGGTTGATGACTTTGTCCACGACGTAGGGCCCCACGTACCGGGGTGCCAACTTCCGGGACTGGACCTGTAGTGGCAGGTCCCGGGAGGAGAGCCACACCTTCTGCCCAGGTTGGTAGGTGGGTGCCGGGAGCCTCCGGCGATCCGCCAGGCGCTGATTCCGGGCGGCCGTGCGGAGGAGAGCAGCACGAGCGGTCCTCCATATCCGGCGGCAGCTCTGGAGGTGGGCCTGTACCGACGGCACCGCCACTTCCTCCTCCTGGGCGGGAAATAGGGGGGGCTGGTACCCTAGCGACGCTTGGAACGGCGTCATCCCTTTGGTGGTGCTGGGGAGGGAGTTGTGAGCAAACTCCACCCACGGAAGGTGGGAGCTCCAGGAGGACGAGTGGCGAGCAGTGATGCAGCGGAGGGCCGCCTCCAGGTCCTGGTTAGCCCGCTCCGTTTGCCCATTGGATTTGGGGTGGTAGCCGGAAGAGCGGCTGACGGTGGCACCCAGAGCCTGACAGAACTCCCACCACAGCTGGGACGAGAACTGCGGACCCCGGTCGGACACGATGTCCAGGGGGATCCCGTGGAGCCGGAAGACCTGGAGCACCAGGTTGTCCGCCGTCTCCCTGGCGGAGGGACGTTTAGGGAGCGGCAGGAAATGAACCACCTTGGAGAAGCGGTCGACAATCGTCAGGATCGTGGTGTTACCAGCTGACGTTTGGAAACCGGTGACGAAGTCCACAGCAATGTGAGACCATGGCCGGCGGGGAGTAGGCAGCGGATGCAGCAGACCAGCGGGAGGTTGGTGCGAGGCCTTGCTGCGGGCACAGACAGTGCAGGCAGTCACGAAGGCCTGGGTGTCCCGGGAAATGGAAGGCCACCAGAAACTCCGTCTGAGGAAGGCCAGGGTGCGAGCAAAGCCGGGATGGCAGGTGCTTAGAGGAATGGGCCCACTGGAGAACCTGGAACCTAGCTGAGTCGGACACAAACATACGGTTAGCAGGGCCGTTACCTGGATCTGGATCGGTGCGCTGGGCATCCCGGAAGAGCCTCTCTATCTCCCAAGTGACTGCCCCCACTACGCAGACCGGAGGGAGAATGGTCTCAGGCTCGGATGTCCCACTGGCGAGGGAGAGAATCTGGCTTGATGTTGCGACAGCCGGGACGGTAGGTGAGGGTGAAGTTGAACCTCCCAAGGAACAACACCCACCGCGCTTGTCGGGAGTTGAGCCTTCTGGTGGAACGGAGGTAAGCCAAATTCTTATGGTCCGTCCAGACCACAAATGGTTGCTCCACCCCCTCCAGCCAGTGCCTCCACTCCTCCAAGGCCAGGACTACCGCCGGGAGCTCCCGATTCCCCACATCATAGTTCCGCTCTGCGGGTGAGAGCTGTTTGGAGAAGAACGCACATGGGTGAGACTTCTGGTCCCAAGAGGACCGTTGGGACAGGACGGCCCCAACGCCAGAGTCAGATGCGTCCACCTCCACCACAAACTGGTTTGAAGGGCCTGGATGCCTCAGGACTGGTGCGGAGGTGAACAGGCGCTTGAGGTGAGCGAAGGCCACACCCGCCTCGGGGGGCCAGGAGAACAAAAGAGGGTGGAGGTGAGCCGGGTAAGCGGGGCTGCGACACTGCTGAAGTCTCAGACGAACCTCCGGTAGAAGTTAGCAAAACCAAGGATCCGCTGGAGCTTTTTCCGGGAGGTAGGTGTCAGCCACCGCTTGGATCTTGGCTGGGTCTTACTGTACCTGTCCCGGCTCGATGATGTAGCCTAGGAAGGCCACCGACTCCACGTGAAACTTGCACTTCTCCGCCTTCACAAACAGCTTATTCTCCAGTAACCGCTGGAGCACCAACCGGACGTGCTGTACATGCTCGTTCTTGTCCCGAGAAAAAAAATCTAAATATCATCCAGGTAAACAAAAACAAACTGGTTGAGCATGTCACGGAGGACGTCATTCACCAGTGCTTAAAAAATTGCTGGGGCGTTAGTGAGACCAAAGGGCACGACCAAGTACTCAAAATGACCCGGCGCAGTGTTAAAAGCCGCCTTCCACTCGTCACCCTCCTGAATCCGGACGAGATGGTAGGCGTTGCGCAAGTCCAGCTTGGAAAACACCACTGCGTGGTGGAGCGGCTCGAACGCTGGGTCTATGAGTGGCAGGGGGTACTTGTTCTTTACCGTAATGCTGTTTAAGCCTCGGAAATCGATACACGGCCGTAGGGTGTGATCCTTCTTCTGGACAAAAACCCCGAGCCGACGGGCAACCACGAGGGTCTGATCAGCCCTGCTGCCAGAGAGTCATGGATGTAGGTCTCCATCATCTCCCTTTCCGGCTGGGGAAGGTTGTAGAGACGACTGACCGGCAGAAGGGCGCCGGGAAGGAGGTCGATGACGCAGTCGTACGATCTGTGGAGGGGTAGAGAAAGGGCCCGTTGTTTGCTGAACACCTCCCCGATATCGTGGTAAACGTGGGGGACGGAGGAGAGATCGGGAGGTCTCGGAACCGGGCCGGTGGGGGAAATGCTTGGGGCTAGGGCGGACCGAAGGCAGTGGGAATGGCAGAACACACTCCATTTGATCACGGAACCTGAGGACCAGTCGATATGTGGGTTGTGAGTCACCAGCCACGGCCGACCCAATACCACTGGGGTGTGGGGTGAGGGGATCACATGGAAGCGGATACTCTCCCTATGATTCCCTGACAACACCAACATGAGGGGTACGGATCGGTGGCTGATCCTAGCAAGAGGCTTGCCATCCAGTGCGTTCAGGTCGAGTGGTGGCTGTAGGAGCTCGGTGGGGATACCGGCCTGTGCGACTAGGGAGGCGTCGATAAAACTGGCATCGGCCCCCCGAGTCCACTAACACGCGCACCGGTAGGGCCTCCTTGGACCACAGGAGCCTCAAAATGGGAGTTCGACGTCGGAACCGGAGATCGGGTTGCGTTATGGCTCCTCAGGGCTGTCACTGAGGAGCCTCCTCTTTTGGCCGAAGAGGACAGGTAGAGCAGGAATGGCCCGTCCCCCCACAGTAGAGACAGGCTCCCGAGTCTGCCGTTGCTCCCGATGGGATAAGCGCAACCGGTCCAGCTGCATCGGCTCCTCCGCGACGAGGGAAACGGGCCTGGCAAAGCCCCCCCCCCCTCCCGAAGGACAAGGGAAACTCCTGGAGGAACCAGGGCCGCCCCCCCACTGAGCCGCTAGATCCGACACCTGGATAGCCAATTGAATCGCCTCATCCAGCGTTCCCGTCTCATCCCGGAGCGCCACCTCTCTGCCCAGCTCCCGATTGAGTCCGCTCTGGAAGGCGGATAGGAGAGCATTGTCATTCCAACCGGACTCAAGTCAAGTCAAGTCAAGTTTATTGTCACTTCACAGTTTAAAAAGTATAAAGCAGTGAGTGAAAACCT
The DNA here is from genome assembly GCA_027704905.1 of Muraenolepis orangiensis. Lineage (NCBI taxonomy): Eukaryota > Metazoa > Chordata > Actinopteri > Gadiformes > Muraenolepididae > Muraenolepis > Muraenolepis orangiensis. The sequence goes on from CM051001.1 coordinate 15,927,858, forward strand.
TATGTGCAATACCCAACGACAGACAGCAGTTATAAAAACAAGATCAAAATTGATAACAATTGAATAAAACAGAATAGAATAAAAGCTAAAAAATATAAATGCAATTTATAAAATGCAATATATCGGCACAGAAAAAGAGCAATATGTATATATAAATCAATGTAATAAAATATACATTGTTATATGCAATACGCCCTTGTTCAGCAGCCTGATGGCCTGACTGTGGAAGCTATCTCTGAGTCTATTTGTACGGCACTTGATACTGCGGTATCGCCTGCCTGACAGAAAAAGTGAATACAGTTTGAGGCTGGGGTGGGCAATGTCTTTTATAATGCGTTTGGCCTTTGTAACCGGCCAATGTACACCCGTAAGCCGAGATCCCCTTGTCTCAACTGCAGCAGGAGTTGTCCGGCCTGTGGCCCTCGTATAGGGTGGTCAAAAACCCGCTTCAGCTCTGCAGCAAGAGCGGTAAAAGATAGGGTAACGGGAGAGCCCTGCTCAAAGAGAGCGTTAAACATCACGAGGGGAACTCCCTCGAGCAACTTAACCACGAACGCAACTCTCGCTGCCTCGCTTCCATAACGGGACGGTTGCGCTTGGAACGTGAGGTGGCATTGAACCAGGAACTCACGGCACTGGTTGGGATGCCCAGAATACTTCGCCGGAGATGGGATGGGGGTCCGACAGGAGGGGGGCAACCGGAACCGGCCAGGCAACCACTGGTGATGGGGCGCCCGCCGCGGCGTTGGAGATTCTTTCGCTGAGGAATGCAATGTGGCTGACAGTTCCTGAACTTGCTCCACCAGTCCCGGCAGCTCTTGCTCCAGTTGTCCAACACGATTGCTTTGTGTAGCGATCGTGTGCTTCATATGGTCGAGGTCGCCGGGGTCCATGTTGGCTAGATCGAGTTGTGTTGGTAGGACCCAGAACGCAGACCAAAGACCATTGAAGGGATAACGGGAGGCTTTATTAATGTAAATACAACTAAAGAGTGATCGGGACAGGCCAGGGGTCTGGATACCGGGAAGTCGATCAGCGGAGTACCGACAGGTAGTAGACAGGCGCGTGGTCCGGGACGGGCGAGGAGTCTGGATACCTGGAGGTTGATCAGCGGAGTACCGACAGGTAGTACACAGGCGAATGGTCCAGGACGAGCGAGGAGTCTGGATACCGGAAGGTCGAAGTAGCGACAGGTAGTAGACAGGTAAGTATAAATACCGGAAGGCTGGTACGGTGTCATCCAGGGAGTACAACGGACAATCTAGCCACGAAGTCAAGAGACACCAGGGTATATATACCCCCAGGTGAGGTGATTAACCTAATCCTAATTGCCGACAGGTGCGTGGGTGTGCCACCAAAGCCCGCTCCTTGGCCATGCCCCCTGTCACCCTCCGTGACAGCTTCCTTTACATCTGGCTCTGTCAATCAAATAGAAGTGCTCAGGGTTAGGTCATCTAGCAGTGGTTCCCAAAGTTCTCCTCAGTTCAATCACAGTCAAATCATTTAAATCGTGATCATTTTATGTAACAGTACATATTTATGACTTTGACTATAATTATTCATTCTTGCGGTAAAAATTAAAAAGTGTCTGTTTCCCTTCCATTGGTCACCCCAATCACATATCATCACATATCACAAGGAAATGACAAAATTAACTGATGGACAGGATGCAAAATCTCCCTGGGGACCACAGGCCTGGTTTCCTATTTACCCAACTGTTTTAAAGGCAGCTGCCCTCTCAAGTGCGGGCTGCTTTGGCCAACACCGCCATCATGGATTGACGGGAGCTGGCTGAGGAGGCTGATAAGATCTTCCTGGCTGGTCAACAGCGAAGTATTTTTTTCCAGCACCAGCCAGTTCATCACTGCCTGGGGCCACAATGATCACCGCTGCGGGAGCAGGTCACGATGGTCGACAGGACCACGCGCTGGCCGGAGGCGGTCCCGCTAGCATCGGCGACATCCGCAGAAGTGGCACAGGTGTTTATTGTGATGTGGGTTGCCCAGTTCGGCACCCCTTCCGACCTCTCCTCGGACCGAGGCTCACAGTTCACGTCTGAGCACTGGAACGCAGTCGCTCAGGGCCTGGGTGTAGCACTCCATCGGACTACTGCTTACCCCCCACAGGCCAACGGGCTATGCGAATGATTCCGTCGCTCCATGAAGGCCGAGCTTCCGGCCAGCCTCAAGGACATTGGCTGGGTTGACGCTGGGTCATGATGGGTCATGTTGGGCCAGGTCCAGGGGTTTTTGCCCCTGTCCCCACTTCGCAACATGGTCTTCCGCGGTCCCACGTCCCGGTGAGTCTGGGGTCGGTGGGATATGTTTTCATCTGCCACGATACCCACCGCGGGCCCTTGCAACAGCCCTATAACGGGCCTGCAGGCCAGGGATAAACACTTCCTCGTGGACATCGGGGGCAAGCAGGAGCGCATCTCTGTGGACTGCCTCAAGCCAGCCCACCTGGACCTGGGCCAATCGGTTGAGCTTGCTTACCGCGGGGTCCTTGAGGTACCTGGGGACACAGCAGACCCTGCTCCTGTTCGTCCGAGCCGTTCTGGTCGGGCCATCCGCCCTCCACCACGTTTACTTGTGGTGAATTCTGAAGGGGCGTGTTTAAATTCACCTTATGTGTGTTAACCCTACGGGTCATTGCTTGCCTGTGGGGATGTAGAGACACTGGGTCTTTAAGAGGAGTGAAGTTAACCTCGTGCCTTGGTTTTGTCTATTCAAGTAAATATTTGTTTAGTCTGTATTGCTTAGGTCAATAAAAACACACGCAACATGCGTTTCGTTGTGGAATTGTCTCTGCACATTCTTCGCAATTCCTACAAGGTATACTTTTAATACATACATGTATGATGCGTTTTGGTGTCTTTGAAGCCGGGCTCTGTAGCACCTTTAATACTTATTGGTCAAGACTCGGCTCTGTGATGTTTGGGTCATCGCTGGTTCTCCTCTGGCGGTCCAACCACCACACGGTGGCGCCAAAAGCAGCCAACAGCCAAAGCGCCACTCCAGCTGCGACTGTGGGAAATAGATTGGATGAAACATTGTGGTTTTACACAGTTGGTATTTAGTTAGGAATAATTGGAAACGTGGAATGTAATTCTATGTCAAACATAACATTAAGCAATTACATATTCAAATTTAGATTAGTAAATATATCGTATGTAATTGCGTAATGACACAAGATACAAAATACAAGATACAAGATTTGTATTGGCCATTTGTAGTACATGGGAATACTTCCCATTCCCTTCCGCAGTATACATCTAAAAAACACCATAAAAATAAAAATAATATATAAAATAAAAATGAACAGTCTGCCAGCTTGAATATAAGCCTACAACAATAATCTTAAGAAGCTGTTCATAGATACACAAAAATGTGTATCTATGTCTACCTATTTACCTTAAAATACTGTTCTCACCTTAGCTGAACATAGCTGTGTTAATTTTCCTGTTCATCCATTGATTAACCAAACAGGTTCAGTGATCAGGGAAATTAACACCTGACAACAAACAAAATCCTCTCTTCAAAATGTCACCTTGGCTGACGATCAATTATGTAAATTATTATATTATTATTATGTCCATAACATCATAATAAGAAAAAAAAAGTCGATATATGATTATTATTTGAATTGGTAATAACTGAAAAAGCATGCACAATAGGTAAAATGAAGGCATTAATTTGCAATATTTTTCCACTAGATGACAGCAAAACACATTTATTTTCACAGGATTAATTAACTGACTATATAACATTTTGTATTTTCTCTCCTCACTTATCCGCTATCTTTAGCAGATGAGCTTACATGGAAGTGCAATTTTCCCTCTAAAATAACAGCTAGAGATGTAGGCTACTGGTGCATTTATTTATATTCTGATAATATTAACCAAAAATGATATATTAAAATTACATTGTCTTCATTTATCTGCATCATTCCCACAGTACATGTGTTATCTATCAAACAGAGGGAGAGAAGTCTTTGGAGAGAGAAAGGTTCAATATAAAGGAGAGAGAGAGAGAGAGAGAGAGAGAGAGAGAGAGAGAGAGAGAGAGGGAGAGAGAGAGAGAGAGAGACTTCAACTACTGGAGCGGCTGAACTTCTTGGCCCACCTGGAATAGTCGGAGTATATATTTTTTGCTTATCAGGTTGATACTAAGTGTAACCTGAGTTGATCAGTGTTACGCCCTCCCCCGAGGTGTTCTTCTAGGGTACAGGGGGAGTCGCAACAGCCTACCTAAACACAGTGGGCAAGTGTAAACAATGAATGGGATTTGGGGTAAACCGTGGTGTGGGGCACCACACAAAAGAAAAAGGAACAACAGGCAATCACAAACAGGAGACATACAGACTAAATCAAAAACTCTACGAGGACAGGAAAGGCAAAACAAACTAACAATTTGCTAAGGACAGCTAGACAGAGGGTTTGGAACAGGGAGAAGGGCGCCCTAGTGTGTATAGACAAAGAAAACTACTACGTGATGCAGTGTAGACCCCAGGGTTTCTTACCTAGCCCTTCTCCCAGGCTGGTGAACAAAAACACAAACAAAAGGAATCCTACACTACTCTAAAAAGGGTTGCAAAGGCCGTAAAAAAAACAGGAACAAATAAATGCTCAACACATGATAGTAAACTATATGGCAAAATATAGTTACTTCGCCCCAAAAGTTCTCTCAATATTTCAGTACTATCACCCGCCCAAAGTACCTCTACCTCTCTCCTTCCTCCCTTGACAAAATAACTGAGACATTTTATAGGACACCACATGGCAGAGGGATAATTGATAAGTGGACACAGGTGGTGGATGATAGTTTTCTGGGGGGGGAGGAACCACAAGGCACCAGACGCATCCCTTTCGGCCACCTGAGGGAGACAAACGGGACAAGGACACAGACAGGACAGCAGCAAAACATACAGGAACGTAACAATCAGGTTGATACTAAGTGTAACTTGAGTTGATCAGGTTGATAGTAAGTGTAACTAGAGTGTTGCAAGTAAGTTGTGCTTCACTCATTGGTCTATTGTTAGTCAAGTGGTCAGGTAGTGCTTAAGTGTTGTGGCCCATTGAAGGTGGTTTCACCCAATCTAGGTCAACTGCCTTGTTAATCGTGTGGGAGGGGCCTGCACTCCTAGCAGACCCTCAGACAATTAGCAACCAGTGTCTTTTAACCACTTCCTGAAAGCGACAGCTTTGGAGTGGCAGGCAAACAAAGGCGAAATAAGGCTACAGTCGACTTTTTCAAGTGTGACTTCTTCTCAGGTGGGCATGTTATTTCATTGTACTGTAATCTGTCATGTGGGGCCTTGAGGTGCTCACTTCTTTATGGAGGTCACACAGACGCTGGGTCACACCCAGGGCCGCCGTGATCCCACAAACCTCATCTACCCTCCTCTGTCTACCCTTGTCCAGCTAGTGGGAACCGGGGGGCTTTGGAATTGCCAGTCGGCAGTGCAGAAAACTGAGTTCATCTCAGGCTATGCATCCTCACACACACACACAGGTAGAGGTTATGGACATTTTGCTCAAGGATTAAGGACACCGGGGAGTTAAACAGCTTAACCACACACACACTTATACATTTATTATTTCTGATTTATTTGGACTGCTATTTTATATTGTGACTAGATAAAAGTCCTTTAAAATTCCAAGCAGTTCATTTTTTTTAAAACTACTCAAATTGTCTAAAACACTTTGCATTTACATTTACATTTAGGGCATTTGGCAGACGCTTTTATCCAAAGCGACTTACAAGGTGCATGCATGTTATACAAGATACTTTTATTGGCCAATTGCAACAGGTACATTGGAATGCTGACTCCCCATTCCCTCCCGCAGTATCCAGTCCAAAACAATACCATTAAGATAATATATGCAGTAAACAAAAAATATTTCAGTGGACATGAAGGTCATAAAGGTCTGTGCTCAGAAGAAGATATGTGGATTTTAATTATTAGCTTTTTTTTTATTTGCACTTAGAAGTAGCGGGTCGGGCTTTGAAGTAGGGGGTGGGCGGAGTCAGACTTTAAAGAAAAAGGGGGTGGGCGGAGTCAGACTTAGAAGTAGGGTGGGCGGAGTCAGACATTAAAGAAAAAGGGGGTGGGCGGAGTCAGACTTAGAAGTAGGGGGGGCGGAGTCAGACTTAGAAGTAGCGTGTGGGGTCAGACTTAGAAGTAGGGGGGGCGGGGTCAGACTTAGAAGTAGGGGGGGCGGGGTCAGACTTAGAAGTAGGGGGGGCGGGGTCAGACTTAGAAGTAGCGTGTGGGGTCAGACTTGTCACACATCTGGACGTGGACGTGGGACGTGATTCCGGGGTACGTCCTCTGCATGGGCAGCATGGTGCCGATCTTCTGCCCTTTCCGGATCAGCCCGGATGTCTGGACAGGGCTCACGTAGAACAGCTTGACGCACAGCCCTGGAGGGTGGAGGTGAGGACACACGGGTCCAAAGGTTAAAGGTACAATTTTACAATGTGGGATTCGATCGTAGTTCAATGGACAATCTTGAATGATGCTATTGTTTATTTATTGAGTTGTCGCTGGGGGTTAAGGTGTATTTATTTAATGACATTTTTTTATGGTTTAGGCATTTCTGTTTTCGTTTACTTTCGTCTTGTGCTGCCACACATTGGTGGGGTCATTCTTGGAAAAGAAAGTCCTTATTACCATCCAGCTTTTTTAATTGATTGAATTTCAATTCTACATATAATCTAAGGAGCGGGTTGAAAAGAGACGACAAGTTGAAAGAGATGACGTGGAGAAAGGGAAAAAAGGTCCACACCTTCTCCCTGGATGTTGATGCCTGTGTTGATGATGCGTTGGGCGGTGCTGGGGTTCCCGTAGACCGTCAACGCTCCGTTCAACACCACGTCGAACGGCGCGTACACGGTGGATCCGTCGGCGCAGACGATATCCAGCCCCTGGTGGGTTCTCCCTTGACTGAGACACCACCACCACCACAACAACAACAACAACAACATTTGTCGGGTATTAGCTTTTAAAACCATGAATCCATGAATGGTTTTTTCGTTATGCGGAAAGCACAATAAACAAAAAAATAAAAAAAACAATGCACTACTATTTCACAACTAAATGCAAAAAATGTAACAAAGTAACGCAAGAAAGATATATATATATATATATATATATAGATATTAAAAAGACAAAACATACACAAGAGGTGTTGAAAAACATAGAGACAGGAGAATGCAAGCCACCGTATAATCCATCAACGAGTAAAGGATTTGTGTGTGTGTGTGGTTGTGTGCGTGTGCGTGTTTGTGTGTGTGTGTGTGTATGTGTATGTGTGTGTGTGTGCATATGTATGGTTGTGTGTGTGTTTGTGTGTGTGCCAATATGTGGTTGTGTGTGTGTGGTAATGTGTGGTTTTGTGTGGTTTTGTGTGTATGTCTGTGTGTGTGTGTGTGTGTGTGTGTGGAGGGGGGGTGTGGTTGTCTGTGCATGTGTGTGTGTGCACATGTGTGGTTGTGTGTGTGTGCCGATGTGTGCTTGTGTGTGTGTTTGTGTGTGTGTGCCAATGTGTGGTTGTGTGTGTGTGTGTGTGTTTGTGTGTGTGCACTTGTGGTTGTGTGTGTGTGTCTGCACATGTTTGGTTGTGTGTGTATGTGTGTGCACGTGTGGTTGTGTGTGTGTGTGTGTGTGTGTGTGTGTGTGTGTGTGCACATATGTGGTTGTGTGTGTGTGTGTGCACATGTGTGGTTGTGTCGGTGTGTGCCAATTTGTTGTTGTGTGTGTGTGTGTGTGTGTATGTTCGTGTGTGTGTGTGTGTGTGTGTGTGTGTGTGTGTGTGTGTGTGTGTGTGTGTGTGTGTTTGTGTTTGTGTGTGTGTTGTATATTAGTACCGTCGTGCTCCATATCGGCCTTCTCCAAGTACGTCTGAACCCCTCTTTGTGTTACCGCTGTTACCGCTGCAGAGCTGGCCGAATGTAACGCCCTCACACACACACAGCACAGCTGAGGAGACACGGATGCACCCGCGCAAACACACACACACACACACACACACACACACACACACACACAACCACACACACACACACACACACACACAACCACACACACACACACACACACACACAAACACAACCACACATGTACACACAGACAACCACACAGGTGCACACACACAAACAACCACACAGGTGTGCACACACACACACACACACACACACACACACACACACACACACGCACACACACACACAAACAACCACACAGGTGAACACACATACACACACACACACACACACACACACACACATACATTTAATTAGTCAGGAGCTCAAAAGGCCGATCTCTAACCCGCTCAGGTGAGAAGATGAGATGCGGCTGATAATGTTCACCTTAACATCCGTAACATAGCAACAATAATCTAACTAAACAACAAAAGTGTAAACGTAAGAATTGAAAGGGTGTTATTATACACCTGTATCTAAAGCGTTCCCTTCATTCCCCTCCGCTGGTGATTAATAAATCCATTGTTAAGTCATTGTAATAAGTCATTGTTTCATCATCTATCCATCGCTCCGCCTTACCCAGCAGCACGGTGCCGCTCAGCAGGGCTGTGGTCTTCATGGTGGGGTCTGAAGATGGAGCGAGTAGTACTCAATCTGTTGCCAAGGAGACACAGCTTCCGCAAGGTTCTCGGAGGAATGGATACGACAACAGATGTCCCCGGCCCCTTTTATAGGACGGCCGGTGAACACACTTCCCATTTTTATTTTTTTTATGCACGCCTCAAATTGAGACACAGTGGATTTTCCCCTTCTCTGCAATCGTGTACTGAGGTTGTCTATCGCTGGGAGGGAGGATAAGGGGGGGTGGGTACACAGGGTATACACAGTGTGTACACAGAGATTACCTCCTCTGTCAAACCCTGTCCAGTCTTGTCTGAGTCTTCAGACAGACATCTCGAGGGAAGGGTTATTTATATATTAAAATATATATATAACATTTTTAAATAAATTTAAAAATTTAAAAATTTTAAATATATACAAAGTACAGAATATATTTGTATTCCATTTGAAAGGCTACATTTCATAAGAGATTCACATTTTTCATGGTAATACTCGCCAACAATATTGCGGAATAATTAGGCCAACCCAAACCGGTTCTTTAATATATTTTTTTAATAAGGCTTTTTTTTCCTACAGTTGGATTGTCTTTTAGCCTAGCATGCCAGCACTGAGCCCTACATTCATGTTTGCTCTGTTCCAATAGCTAAAAGTCCAACATGACTTTCTTGCACACACTGTGTGTTTGTGTGTGTGTGTTTGTATTATCCGTTGCTATCGCGATGCATTTTGGTTACAGGCTTTTCAGCGGCTCTATGGAGGACCAAACTGGAGTCTGTGTATAGTCCTAATGTGTATAGACCTATCTATGGTATTAACTACAAACAACAGTGTTTTTGCAACACACACACACAATAATGAATGAAAGAATGAATGAAACAACGACAGACAAGTATATCTAAATTACAATCTTAAACTGTTATCTAAAACTCTACCGCAATGCAGATCATATTTAAGTCAGTAATATTTACATTGTCTTTATTTATTATAGTTTCACGAAGTTGAAGTTTACAACAAAGTCCCCCTTTGTTGAGGTTTCATCGGTACTTTGGTCAACAGCAACTTCTGGTGTTCAACTTCTCTTATAAGGTAAGAAAGGATTCTGGAACGGGGAAATGTAAAGAGGAAGAAAAAGATCAGTAGTAGCTTAAAAATAAGAGTAGAAAACGCACAACATAATAAAGCAGGTATTATTATACATGTTTATGTACATTACTATTGGATATCTAGATAGCTATCTAACAATGTCCTCCTCCGTCTCTTCTGTGTCTTCAAACTGTCCCGCCTCATCTTCTTTTATTGATTGATTGATTGAAGTGTTTATTTCGAATATGAAAGCAAAAATAATAAATAAAAGCCATTAAAGAAACAAAGAAAAATAGAATATATACATATTCGAAAAGGAGTGAGAAGAAGTAAAACTTATTAACTCCCACCCCTTCTCCATAAATAATACATAATAACAAGCTTCCTGGTCTAACCCTGTCTATACACTACTGTGTAATATTTACTAGTAATTCTGTTTCAGATTTTATAATATTATGAAAATATAAATATAATATATACATATCATACAATACTATATATATAATATACATATATTATGAAAATATAAATATAATATATACATGTCATACAATAACATGTAATATATACATTTTTACATTATATACATATTCTTCACCGTGTAAGCAGGGTGGTCGTCCGGGGGGGTGGGGGGGATTCGGTGGGGGGGCATAACGGGCTGGAGGAGACAGGTTTGAGCAGGGACACATGGAACGTGGGGTGCACCTTCAGGGCCGGGGGCAATTTTAGCCTTACCGAGACCGGGTTGATGACTTTGTCCACGACGTAGGGCCCCACGTACCGGGTTGCCAACTTCCGGGACTGGACCTGTAGTGGCAGGTCCCGGGAGGAGAGCCACACCTTCTGCCCAGGTCGGTAGGTGGGTGCCGGGACCCTCCGGCGATCCGCCAGGCACTGATTCCGGGCGGCCGTGCGGAGGAGAGCAGCACGAGCGGTCCTCCATATCCGGCGGCAGCTCTGGAGGTGGGCCTGTGCCGACGGCACCGCCACTTCCTCCTCCTGGGCGGGAAATAGGGGGGGCTGGTACCCTAGCGACGCTTGGAACGGCGTCATCCCTTTGGCGGTGCTGGTGAGGGAGTTGTGAGCAAACTCCACCCACGGAAGGTGGGAGCTCCAGGAGGACGGGTAGCGAGCAGTGATGCAGCGGAGGGCCGCCTCCAGGTCCTGGTTAGCCCGCTCCGTTTGCCCATTGGATTTGGGGTGGTAGCCGGAAGAGCGGCTGACGGTGGCACCCAGAGCCTGACAGAACTCCCACCACAGCTGGGACGAGAACTGCGGACCCCGGTCGGACACGATGTCCAGGGGGATCCCGTGGAGCCGGAAGACCTGGAGCACCAGGTTGTCCACCGTCTCCCTGGCGGAGGGACGTTTAGGGAGCGGCAGGAAATGAACCACCTTGGAGAAGCGGTCGACAATCGTCAGGATCGTGGTGTTACCAGCTGACGTTTGGAAACCGATGACGAAGTCCACAGCAATGTGAGACCAAGGCCGGCGGGGAGTAGGCAGCGGATGCAGCAGACCAGCGGGAGGTTGGTGCGAGGCCTTGCTGCGGGCACAGACAGCGCAGGCAGTCACGAAGGCCCGGGAAATGGAAGGCCACCAGAAACTCCGTCTGAGGAAGGCCAGTGTGTGAGCAAAGCCGGGATGGCAGGTGAGCTTAGAGGAATGGGCCCACTGGAGAACCTGGGACCTAGCTGAGTCGGACACAAACATACGGTTAGCAGGGCCGTTACCTGGATCTGGATCGGTGCGCTGGGCCTCCCGGAAGAGCCTCTCTATCTCCCAAGTGACTGCCCCCACTACGCAGACCGGAGGGAGAATGGTCTCAGGCTCGGATGTCCCACTGGCGAGGGAGAGAATCTGGCTTGATGTTGCGACAGCCGGGACGGTAGGTGAGGGTGAAGTTGAACCTCCCAAGGAACAACACCCACCGCGCTTGTCGGGAGTTGAGCCTTCTGGCGGAACGGAGGTAAGCCAAATTCTTATGGTCCGTCTAGACCACAAATGGTTGCTCCACCCCCTCCAGCCAGTGCCTCCACTCCTCCAAGGCCAGGACTACCGCCGGGAGCTCCCGATTCCCCACATCATAGTTGCGCTCTGCGGGTGAGAGCCGTTTGGAGAAGAACGCACATGGGTGAGACTTCTGGTCCCAAGAGGACCGTTGGGACAGGACGGCCCCAACGCCAGAGTCAGATGCGTCCACCTCCACCACAAACTGGTTTGAAGGGTCTGGATGCCTCAGGACTGGTGCGGAGGTGAACAGGCGCTTGAGGTGAGCGAAGGCCACACCCACCTCGGGGGGCCAGGAGAACGAAGAGAGGGTGGAGGTGAGCCGGGTAAGCGGGGCTGCGACACTGCTGAAGTCTCAGACGAACCTCCGGTAGAAGTTAACAAAACCAAGGATCCGCTGGAGCTTTTTCCGGGAGGTAAGCCACCGCTTGGATCTTGGCTGGGTCTTACCGTACCTGTCCCGGCTCGATGATGTAGCCTAGGAAGGCCACCGACTCCACGTGAAACTTGCACTTCTCCGCCTTCACAAACAGCTTATTCTCCAGTAACCGCTGGAGAACCAACCGGACGTGCTGTACATGCTCCTTCTTGTCCCGAGAAAAAAATCTAAATATCATCCAGGTAAACAAAAACAAACTGGTTGAGCATGTCACGGAGGACGTCATTCACCAGTGCTTAAAAAATTGCTGGGGCGTTAGTGAGACCAAAGGGCACGACCAAGTACTCAAAATGACCCAGCGCAGTGATAAAAGCCGTCTTCCACTCGTCACCCTCCCGAATCCGGACGAGATGGTCGGCGTTGCGCAAGTCCAGCTTGGAAAACACCACTGCGTGGTGGAGCGGCTCGAACGCTGGGTCTATGAGTGGCAGGGGGTACTTGTTCTTTACCGTAATGCTGTTTAAGCCTCGGAAATCGATACACGGCCGTAGGGTGTGATCCTTCTTCTGGACAAAAACCCCGAGCCGACGGGCAACCACGAGGGTCTGATCAGCCCTGCTGCCAGAGAGTCATGGATGTAGGTCTCCATCATCTCCCTTTCCGGCTGGGGAAGGTTGTAGAGACGACTGACCGGCAGAAGGGCGCCGGGAAGGAGGTCGATGACGCAGTCGTACGATCTGTGGAGGGGTAGAGAAAGGGCCCGTTGTTTGCTGAACACCTCCCCGATATCGTGGTAAACGTGGGGGACGGAGGAGAGATCGGGAGGTCTCAGAACCGGGCCGGTGGGGGAAATGCTTGGGGCTAGGGCGGACCGAAGGCACTGGGAATGGCAGAACACACTCCATTTGATCACGGAACCTGAGGACCAGTTGATATGTGGGTTGTGAGTCACCAGCCACGGCCGACCCAATACCACTGGGGTGTGGGGTGAGGGGATCACAAGGAAGTGGATACTTACATTTACATTTACATTTACATTTAGGGCATTTGGCAGACGCTTTTATCCAAAGCGACTTACAAGGTGTACATTAGTTGAAGCAGACAATAGCATAACACTGGGGTACGCAAACATATAAATACAGCAGTTCACAAGTATTCATATTGACAAGATGAATAACACAATTTCGTACTGCTAGGTCACCTGCTTAAGTAGCTGTGATAAGAGCGTGTTAACAACATTAAGGACATACACTTGCTAACATATACAACATGCTAAGAGCTATTAATGTCAGGACTTAAGCAAGTTTAGGGGTTTCACAAAGGAGAGTCCAGGTGGACTCTGAACAGGTGGGTCTTGAGTCTCTTGCGGAAGCTGGCGAGGGACTCTGCCGTCCTGACATGAGACGGGAGTTCATTCCACCACTGTGGGGCCAGAGCCGTGAAGAGCTGGGTTTTGGACGAGCGATGTTTGGTTGACCTTAGTGAAGGTCGAACAAGTCGCCTGGCAGAAGTTGAGCGGAGCGCTCTGGCTGGGATGTAGGGTTTGACCAACGCCTGGAGGTAGGCCGGGGCAGTTCCATTGACTGCCCTAAAGGTCAGCACCAGAATCTTGAATTTGATGCGAGCATTTACCGGAAGCCAGTGGAGTTCGCGGAAGAGAGGGGTCACGTGGGAGAATTTCGGTAGGTTGAATACCAGGCGTGCTGCTGCGTTCTGGATGCGTTGGAGGGGCTTGGTTGCAGAGGCGGGGAGTCCCGCCAGGAGAGAGTTGCAGTAGTCGAGGCGGGTGATGACGAGCGCTTGGACCAGGATCTGGGCCGCTTCACGTGTGAGGAAGGGCCGGATCCTGCGGATGTTGTAGAGGGCAATTCTGCAAGATCGGGCCACCGCGGTGACGTTGGCATTGCAGGACAGCTGGTCATCTACCACCACACCAAGGTCTCTTGTTGTGGTTGAGGGGGAGACTTGGGTGTTCTCGATGGTGACCAGTAGGTCCATCTGAGGGCAGTCTTTCCCCGGTATGAAGAGGAGCTCAGTCTTGTCAAGGTTGAGCTTCAGGTGGTTGGCGGCTGTCCATCTGCTGATGTCGGCCAGGCATTTCGAGATGCGTGTTGCTATTTGGGTTTCTGAGGGGGGAAAGGAGAGAAACAGTTGAGTGTCATCCGCATAGCAGTGATAGGAGAAGCCATGAGATGCGATTACAGAGCCTAGCGATTTAGTGTAAAGAGAAAACAGAAGGGGTCCCAATACTGAGCCTTGAGGAACTCCGGTGTCCAGGGTGCAGGGTTTGGACAGGGAACCGTTCCATGTGACCTGATAAGTCCGATCTGCAAGGTAGGAGGTGAACCAGGATAACGCAGTTCCAGCGATTCCAAGCTCGGCGAGAGTGGAGAGGAGGATCTGGTGGTTCACTGTGTCGAACGCCGCAGACAGGTCGAGAAGGATCAGTACCGATGAGAGGGACGAGCTTCTGGCATCACGAAGAGACTCTGTCACTGCGAGCAGTGCCGTCTCCGTGGAGTGCGCAGCCTTGAAGCCTGACTGGTGAGGGTCGAGGAGGTTGTTCTGGGAGAGATAGGAAGAAAGTTGTGAGGAGACAGCCCGTTCAAGGGTTTTGGACAGGAATGATAGGAGAGATACCGGTCTGTAGTTTTGGACATCAGTGATGTCTAGGGATGGTTTCTTGAGGAGCGGCTTGATTCTGGCAGTCTTGAAGGCTGCCGGAAACAGGCCTGCCTCAAGGGAGATGTTGATTTGGGATGTAAGGAAGGGAAGGATATCGCCCGAGATGTCCTGGAGAAGAGAGGAAGGGATTGGGTCGAGGGGGCAGGTGGTAGGGTGGTTAGATGTCACCAGTTTGTTAACTTCATCGGGGGAGAGGGGGTTGAAGCAGGTAAGGTTAGTGGGGGTGGGAGAGGAGGGAGGGAGGAAAGCGGTGGGGGTGAAGGAGGAGGTAATGTCGTTCACCTTCTTCGTAAAGAAGGTGACAAAGTCATCAGCTGAGAGGGAGGAGGGAGGGGGAGGGGAGGGGGGGTTGAGGAGGGAAGAGAACATGGAGAAAAGTTTCCTTGGGTTAGAGGCAGAAGAGTTTATTTTTGTACGGTAGAAGGCAGATTTAGCAGCCGATACCGTGGAGGTGAAACCAGCGAGGAGACGGAGGTAGTGAGCGAGGTCATCAGAGGAGTCCGATTTCCTCCATTTTCTCTCGGCCGCCCGTAGCTCTGCTCTACAAGCCCGCAGAGGTTCGGACAGCCAAGGAGGTGGAGGAGAGGCTCGTGCTGGTCTGGAGGTGAGAGGACAGAGAGAGTCGAAGGAGGAGGAGAGAGAGGAAGTCAGAGTGGAGGAGGCTTCCTCCACCGACAAGAGAGAGAATTGTTGGGGGGATGGTAGTGAGGATAGGACAGATGCGGAGAAAGAAGAGGGAGAGAGAGTTTTCAGGTTACTACGGAAGGTAACAATGTGGGGAGTAGTGGGTAGGGAGGTGGGGGATTTGAGAGGGAGAGAGAAAGCAACAAAATGGTGATCAGAGACAGGGAGGGGTGTGACCGAGATCACCGAGGTGGTACAGGATCTTGTGAAGACAAGATCCAGTTGGTTCCCAGCTCTGTGGGTAGGGGGAGAAGGAGTGAGTGTTAGACCGAATATGGCAAAAAAGTTAATGAATTCAGGAGATTGTAACTTATCCGACTGGATGTTGAAGTCACCCAGAACCACGAGTGGGGTGCCGTCCTCAGGAAAGCAGCTGAGGAGGGCGTCCATCTCGTCAAAGAAGTCACCAAGAGGGCCCGGTGGTCGGTAAATTACGGCAATGTTGAGCCTAGTTGGGATTGTAACAGAAACAGCATGAAATTCGAGTGCCGATCTGGTCAGATGACCCAGAGGGAGTACCTGATATGACCAGTTTGGAGAGACTAGGAGTCCCGTTCCTCCACCACGCCCAGAGGGTCGGGGGGTGTGGGTGAAGGAGTAGGTCGCGGAGAGAGCAGCTGCGGTAGCCGTGTTCTCAGGGGTGATCCAGGTCTCGGTGAGAGCCAGGAAGTGGAGAGACTGGAGTGCGGCGTAGGCCAGAATGGTTTCTGTCTTCTTGACCGACGATTGGCAATTCCAGAGTCCCCCTTTCACCACAAGATCTGTGAAGGTAGAAATAGTAGGATAGAGGAGATTGGAAGGGTTGCGGCGTCGAGAGGGAGAGGCTCGATGCCATCTATTGCGGGAGGATGTCCAGACTACAATGGAATGACGACACATAGCAAGGGTAGGGGGACTAGATTTGGCTAAGTAGGACTAACTCCCTAGACAGACTCCGGTAGAACGACTCCTTGGTCTTTGTTCTGGGTCTTGTTCTGGGACTCCGGTAGAACGACTCCTTGGTCTTTGTTCTGGGTCTTGTTCTGGGACTCCGGTAGAACGACTCCTTGGTCTTTGTTCTGGGTCTTAGTTCCTGGGGCCTGACGCTAAATGCTGACGCTAACAAACTACTTCTATGTTAATAGCCTATGCGATAGGGAGAGAGACTCATGCAGGGTTAGGCTCCTCCCTGTCGTTAACTCTATTGACTATGGCTGTATGGGCCAGACTGGGTGATTATCTTAGCACAACAATAGGCCTGTACACCTCACTTACTATGTACAGGTAGCTAGCTTTGAGAAAAGGGTTCTACAATTTTATCAACACAAATAACAACAAGAACAACAATAAATCGTATGTCTACTTACCCACAGCAGAATACTATGTAGCCTGCTTCAACAACAAAAATGTACAAGGGGATCCTAGGTGAATCCACTGCTTATATGCAGGGTTAGGCTCCTCCCTGTCGTTAACTCTATTGACTATGGCTGTATGGGCCAGACTGGGTGATTATCTTAGCACAACAATAGGCCTGTACACCTCACTTACTATGTACAGGTAGCTAGCTTTGAGAAAAGGGTTCTACAATTTTATCAACACAAATAACAACAAGAACAACAATAAATCGTATGTCTACTTACCCACAGCAGAATACTATGTAGCCTGCTTCAACAACAAAAATGTACTCTCCCTATGATTCCCAGACAACACCAACATGAGGGGTACGGATCGGTGGCTGATCCTAGCAAGAGGCTTGCCATCCAGTGCGTTCACGTCGAGTGGTGGCTGAAGGAGCTCGTGGGGATACCGGCCTGTGCGACTAGGGAGGCGTCGATAAAACTGGCATCGGCCCCCGAGTCCACTAACACGTGCACCGGTAGGGCCTCCTTGGACCACAGGAGCCTCAAAATGGGAGTTCGACGTCGGAACCGGAGATCGGGTCGCGTTATGGCTCCTCAGGGCTGTCACTGAGGAGCCCCCTCTTTTGGCCGAAGAGGACAGATAGAGCAGGAATGGCCCGTCCCCCCACAGTAGAGACAGGCTCCCCAGTCTGCCGTTGCTCCCGATGGGATAAGCGCAACCGGTCCAGCTGCATCGGCTCCTCCGCGACGAGGGAAATGGGCCTGGCAAAGCCCCCCCCCCCCCTCCCGAAGGACGAGGGAAACTCCTGGAGGAACCAGGGCCGCCCCCCCACTGAGCTGCTAGATCCGACACCTGGATGGCAAATTGAATCGCCTCATCCAGCGTTCCCGTCTCATCCCGGAGCGCCACCTCTCTGCCCAGCTCCCGATTGAGTCCGCTCTGGAAGGCGGATGGGAGAGCGTTGTCATTCCAACCGGACTCAAGTCAAGTCAAGTCAAGTTTATTGTCACTTCAGTTTAAAAAGTATAAAACAGTGAGTGAAAACCTTATGTGCAATACCCGACGACAGACAGCAGTTATAAAAACAAGATCAAAATTGATAACAATTGAATAAAAATTTATAAAACGAATAGAATAAAAAGAATAGAATAAAAGCTAAAAAATATAAATGCAATTTATAAAATGCAATATATCGGCACAGAAAAAGAGCAATATGTATATATAAATCAATGTAATAAAATATACATTGTTATATGCAATACGCCCTTGTTCAGCAGCCTGATGGCCTGACTGTGGAAGCTATCTCTGAGTCTATTTGTACGGCACTTGACACTGAGGTATCGCCTGCCTGACAGAAAAAGTGAATACAGTTCGTGGCTGGGGTGGGCAATGTCTTTTATAATGCGTTTGGCCTTTGTAACCGGCCAATGTACTCCCGTAAGCCGAGATCCCCTTGTCTCAACTGCAGCAGGAGTTGTCCGGCCTGTGGCCCTTGTATAGGGTGGTCTTCAGCTCTGCAGCAAGAGCCGTAAAAGATAGGGTAACCTGAGAGCCCTGCTCATAGAGAGCGTTAAACATCGCGAGGGGAACTCCCTCGAGCAACTTAACCACGAACGCAACTCTCGCTGCCTCGCTTCCATAACGGGACGGTTGCGCTTGGAACGTGAGGTGGCATTGAACCAGGAACTCACGGCACTGGTTGGGATGCCCAGAATACTTCGCCGGAGATGGGATGGGGGTCAACCGGATGGGAGGGGGGCAACCGGAACCGGCCAGGCAACCACTGGTGATGGGGCGCCCGCCGCGGCGTTGGAGATTCTTTCACTGAGGAATGCAATGTGGCTGACAGTTCCTGAACTTGCTCCACCAGTCCCGGCAGCTCTTGCTCCAACACGATTGCTTTGTGTAGCGATCGTGTGCTTCATATGGTCGAGGTCGCCGAGGTCCATGTTGGCTAGATCGAGTTGTGTTGGTAGGACCCAGAACGCAGACCAAAGACCATTGAAGGGATAACGGGAGGCTTTATTAATGTAAATACAACTAAAGAGTGATCGGGACAGGCCAGGGGTCTGGATACCGGGAAGTCGATCAGCGGAGTACCGACAGGTAGTAGACAGGCGCGTGGTCCGGGACGGGCGAGGAGTCTGGATACCGGGAAGTCGATCAGCGGAGTACCGACAGGTAGTACACAGGCGACTGGTCCAGGACGAGCGAGGAGTCTGGATACCGGAAGGTCGAAGTAGCGACAGGTAGTAGACAGGTAAGTATAATTACCGGAAGGCTGGTACGGTGTCATCCAGGGAGTACAACGGACAATCTAGCCACGAAGTCAAGAGACACCAGGGTATATATACCCCCAGGTGAGGTGATTAATCTAATCCTAATTGCCGATAATTTTATGTAACAGTACATATTTATGACTTTGACTATAATTATTCATTCTTGCGGTAAAAATTAAAAAGTGTCTGTTTCCCTTCCATTGGTCACCCCAATCACATATCATCACATATCACAAGGAAATGACAAAATTAACTGATGGACAGGATGCTAAATCTCCCTGGGGACCACAGGCCTGGTTTCCTATTTACCCAACTGTTTTAAAGGCAGCTGCCCTCTCAAGTGCGGGCTGCTTTGGCCAACACCGCCATCATGGATTGCCGGGAGCTGGCTGAGGAGGCTGATAAGTTCTTCCTGGCTGGTCAACAGCGAAGTATTTTTTTCCAGCACCAGCCAGTTCATCACTGCCTGGGGCCACAATGATCACCGCTGCGGGAGCAGGTCACGATGGTCGACAGGACCACACGCTGGCCGGAGGCGGTCCCGCTGGCATCGGCGACATCCGCAGAGGTGGCACGGGTGTTTATTGTGATGTGGGTTGCCCAGTTCGGCACCCCTTCCGACCTCTCCTCGGACCGAGGCTCACAGTTCACGTCTGAGCTCTGGAACGCGGTCGCTCAGGGCCTGTGTGTAGCACTCCACCGGACTACTGCTTACCCCCCACAGGCCAACGGGCTATGCGAATGATTCCATCGCTCCATGAAGGCCGAGCTTCCGGCCAGCCTCAAGGACATTGGCTGGGTTGACGCTGGGTCATGATGGGTCATGCTGGGCCAGGTCCAGGGGTTTTTGCCCCTGTCCCCACCTCGCAACATGGTCTTCCACGGTCCCACGTCCCGGTGAGTCTGGGGTCGGTGGGATATGTTTTCATCTGCCATGATACCCACCGCGGGCCCTTGCAACAGCCCTATAACGGGCCTGCAGGCCAGGGATAAACACTTCCTCGTGGACATCGGGGGCAAGCAGGAGCGCATCTCTGTGGACTGCCTCAAGCCAGCCCACCTGGACCTGGACCAATCGGTTGAGCTTGCTCAGTTCCACCGCGGGATCCTTGAGGTACTTGGGGACACAGCAGACCCTGCTCCTGTTCGTCCGAGCCGTTCTGGTCGGGCAATCCGCCCTCCGCCACGTTTACTTGTGGTGAATTCTGAAGGGGCGCAAATTTAGATTAGTAAATATATCGTATGTAATTGCGTAATGACACAAGATACAAGATACAAAATACAAGATACAAGATTTGTATTGGCCATTTGTAACAAGTACATGGGAATGCTTACTTCCCATTCCCTTCCGCAGTATACATCTAAAAAACACAGTCTGCCAGCTTGAATATAAGCCACACATGAAAGTATACATGCCTATTAGCCTACAACAATAATCTTAAGAAGCTGTTCATAGATACACACAAAAATGTGTATCTATGTCTACCTATTTACCTTAAAATACTGTTCTCACCTTAGCTGAACATAGCTGTGTTAATTTTGCTGTTCATCCATTGATTAACCAAACAGGTTCAGTGATCAGGGAAATTAACACCTGACAACAAACAAAATCCTCTCTTCAAAATTTCACCTTGGCTGACGATCAATTATGTAAATTATTATTATTATGATGTCCACATCATAAGAAAAAAAAAAGTCGATATGATTATTATTTGAATTGGTAATAACTGACAAAGCATGCACAATAGGTAAAATGAAGGCATTCATTTGCAATATTTTTCCACTAGATGACAGCAAAACACATTTATTTTCACAGGATTAATTAACTGACTAAATAACATTTTGTATTTTCTCTCCTCACTTATCCGTTATCTTTAGCAAAAATAACAGCTAGAGATGTAGGCTACTGGTGCATTTATTTATATTCTGATATTAATATTAACCAAAAAGGATATATTAAATTACATTGGCGCCATTTATCTGCATCATTCCCACAGTACATGTGTTATCTATCAAACAGAGGGAGAGAAGTCTTTGGAGAGAGAAAGGTTCAATATAAAAGAGAGAGAGAGAGAGAGAGAGAGAGAGAGAGAGAGAGAGAGAGAGAGAGAGAGAGAGAGAGAGAGAGAGAGAGAGAGAGACTTCAACTGGAGGGGCTGAACTTCTTGACCCACCTGGAAAAGTCTGAGTATATTTTTTGCTTATCAGGTTGATACTAAGTGTAACCTGAGTTGATCAGTGTTAGGCCCTCCCCCGAGGTGTTCTTCTAGGGTACAGGGGGAGTCGCAACAGCCTACCTAAACACAGTGGGCAAGTGAAAACAATGTATGGGGTTTGGGGTAAACCCTGGTGTGGGGCACCCAAAACTAAAGACTCAAAACAGAAAGCAGTGTTAAACAGGTATTAAATAGTTTAATTAACTATTTTCACCAACGAAAGAAAAAGGAACAACAGGCAATCACAAACAGGAGCAAAATACAGACTAAATCAAAAACTCTACGAGGACAGGAGAGGCAAAACAAACTAACAATTTGCTAAGGACAGCTAGACCGAGGGTTTGGAACAGGGAGAAGGGCGCCCTAGTGTGTATAGACAAAGAAAACTACTACGTGATGCAGTGTAGACCCCAGGGTTTCTTACCTAGCCCGTCTCCCAGGCTGGTGAACAAAAACACAAACAAAAGGAATCCTACACTACTCTAAAAAGGGTTGCAAAGGCCGGAAACAAAAAACAGGAACAAATAAATGCTCAACACATGATAGTAAACTATATGGCAAAATATAGTTACTTTGCCCCAAAAGTTCTCTCAATATTTCAGTACTATCACCCGCCAAAAGTACCTCTACCTCTCTCCTTCCTCCCTTGACAAAATAACTGAGACAAGTGGACACAGGTGGTGGATGATAGTTTTCTGGGGGGGGAGGAACCACAAGGCACCACACGCATCCCTTTCGGCCACCTGAGGGAGACAAACGGGACAAGGACACAGATAGGACAGCAGCAAAACATACAGGAACGTAACAATCAGGTTGATACTAAGTGTAACTTGAGTTGATTAGGTTGATAGTAAGTGTAACTAGAGTGTTGCAAGTAAGTTGTGCTTCACTCATTGGTCTATTGTTAGTCAAGTGGTCAGGTAGTGCTTAAGTGTTGTGGCCCATTGAAGGTGGTTTCACCCAATCTAGGTCAACTGCCTTGTTAATCGTGTGGGAGGGGCCTGCACTCCTAGCAGACCCTCAGACAATTAGCAACCAGTGTCTTTTAACCACTTCCTGAAAGCGACAGCTTTGGAGGGTTGACCCGGAAAAGCAACTCGCAGAGGGTCTTGGTCGTTGGAGTCCAAACGCTGACAGCTCGAGAGACATTACGTTAAGGAGGACCCTTGCCGGGCTGGAGAGGAGGATATGGAAAGTGCATCTGAAGGAGATGGACGATGGAATGAAGTAAGGAAGAAGAAGTCAAGAAAGAAAATAGACATGTCAAGTGACAGTCTCAGTGAAGCTGATTCACAGAATGAATTGAAGAAAGTAAAGAAGGATTGAGAATGAAGAGTGGAAAGTGATTGTGGAGTTTGGTGAGCAATCCGCTGCTAAGCTACATCCAGTGGCCCTGACAAAAGCAATTGACAAGGAAATTGGAGCAATAAAGCAAGCAAGATTTCTGAGCAAAGGACGGATGTTGGTAGAAATGATGAATGCAAAACAACAGGAAAAGTTACTGAAAATGAAGTCCTTGAATGAAGTTCGAATTAAATGCCATGTTCCTGGAGCAAATCGAAAAATACTTGGAGTGATCAGTAGAGTTCCGATAGAAATCAGCATGGGAGAACTCAAGAAAGAAATTAAAGGGGGGAAAGTGTCTGTAGTTAAGCGTCTTCCTACTAGGTATCAGGGTAAGCTAGTGGATAGTTTGTCTGTTCTTCTTCAGTTTGAAGAAACAATTCAGCAGAAGATAATGATTGGTTGCATGAGCTATCTGGTAAGGGAATTCATCCCTAAACCTCTGCGGTGCTTTAAATGCCAAAGGTTTGGGCATGTGGCAGACAAGTGCAAAGCAACTAAGCCTAGGTGTCCAAAATGTGCGGGGGAACATGAATATGGTGGTTGTACTGCAGGTGCTAAGGTGAAATGTTGCAACTGTGGGGGGGAACATAGTGCTGCGTATCAGGGCTGTGAAGTGCAGAAAAAGGCCAAGGAGGTGCAGAGATACAAAGTGCAAAACAAAGTCTCATATGCTGAAGCAACAGAAAAGGTTTCATTAAACATAGCTAGGAAATCCCAAGTAGCGGCAAGTATTTTCTCCTCAGAAGATTTCCCCAAACTCCCACAGGCAAAGGTAAGCTCCACAAAGTGTTCACATAAGTGTGTGATAGAAGAGGATGCACTGATTGTTAATAAGTACAAATTTGTGGCCTTTATTGGAAAAGTGGTGAATGTTGCTTTGCAACAAGCAAAAAAGAGGTCAAGACTGAAAACAATAGTGGAAGCAGCAGGTGAATTTTTGGGGATAAAGGATATAACCGTTGAAATGATACATGATATGCTAGCCCCCAATAATGAAGATTCCCAGATTAGTGAATAGATTAATGGTTTTTCTCATTCTGCAGTGGAATGCTAGAAGCCTTATTGCAAATGGACAATAATTAAAGACCTATATATATCAGTTAAAGGAAAAAACAGACGTTATCTGTATTCAAGAAACATGGCTGAAGACTCATTTGGACTTCATAATTGGGGGATATAGTGCTATTAGAAAAGATAGAAATTATGGTCAGGGAGGGGGATGTGCAATCTTTATCAGAGAAGTAATGTCTTTTAGTAGGCTAACATTTAAGAGCAGTCATGATTTAGAAATAGTGGGGGTAGAAGTTTGGATTAATAAAAGGAAAATGAGTTTCCTGAATTTTTATAATCCAGGTAATAAACTCAAAGTAGAGGAATTAGATAGTCTTTGCCAAGGAAATGAAATAATATGGTGTGGTGATTTTAATGCACATAATGCAATGTGGGGAGGGAGATCAACAAATTACAATGGACAGGTGGTGGAGGACTTAATGGAGGCAAAGGAATTAGTTTGTTTAAATAATGGGCAAGGTACAAGACTCAATTTTAGAGATGGAACAGAGTCTGCGATCGATCTAACTCTGGTAACAAGTGAATTAGCTACTGGTAGCAGTTGGGAAGTATTGGCAAATAACAGTATTGGGAGTGATCATCTTCCGATTATAATCAAGTTTGATTTAAGTAATGTGGTTGAGCTAGATGGTATAATGAGATGGAATTTAGCTAAAACAAATTGGGAGATGTTTGCTAAACTGTGTGATAATGAATTTGATAAGATTGATATGGCAGGAAGTATTGATGAAATAAATTAGCAATTTACTTCAAATATAATTAAAAGCGCTAATCAAACTATTGAGAATAAAATTGGTAAACTTAATAAATGTGTTAGGATGGTACCGTGGTGGAACAAAGAATGTAAAGAGGCAATCCGAAACAAAATCAGGCTGTTTGGAAAGTTAAGGAAGACTCACTCATTACACAATTTAATAGAATATAAAAAGGCACAGTCTCAGGTAAGGAAAATTGTTAAAAGAGCAAAAAGGGAGTGTTGGAGAGGATTCTGTTCAAGTATTGGGAGAACTACGCCATTAGATAAAATATGGGGAATGATTAAGAAGATGAGGGGAATTAGACAGCAGAGTAACCTCCCAGTGTTAGAGAACGGAGGGGAAGTTGCCACTAGTGCTATGGAGAAATTCTAGCTAAGAATTTTGTCAAAGTTCATTCTTCTGAAAATTTGACAGAAGGTAAGATTAGGAGACAAGAAGTGTTAGATGAACATCCTAATGTATACGAAGAAAGACATTCGTCGCAGAGTGTTGTAAATGTACCTTTCTCTATTCAAGAGTTGAGAAGAGCACTAAGTAAGTGTAAAATGACTGCTCCTGGGAAAGATAATAGACCAAAATAAGTGATGGTGCATTAGGAAAGCTGCTGGAGATGTACAATAAGATTTGGGAGAAAGGGAAGCTGCCAATAATATGGAAAGAGTCTGTCATTATTCCTATCAGTAAACCTGGGAAAGATCCAACCAGTCCAGGCAGTTATAGACCTATAGCTCTGACATCGCACTTGTGTAAAGTTATGGAAAGAATGATAACAGAAAGGCTGACATACTACGTTGAAAAAAATGAATGAATGACTCCTTGTCAGAGTGGGTTTAGAAGAGGGCGGAGTGCTTTAGAGTCACTGCTGGGCCTGGAATCTGAAGTCAGGAAAGCCCACGCAAACAAGGAGTGTGTTGTAGCTGTATTTTTTGATGTGGAAAAAGCTTACGATATGATGTGGAAGGAAGGATTATTAATTAAACTGGACATTATGGGGCTGGGAGGTAATGTATATCATTGGATTATGGATTTTTTGTTTGGCCGTGCCATCAGAGTCCGAGTTGGCAATTAATATTCTCGAAGGCATGAAGTTGAAAATGGAACCCCGCAGGGGAGTGTAATTAGTCCTCTTCTGTTTACTATCATGATAAATGATATATACACACAAGTAGGATCTGATATTGGTAAGTCGCTTTTTGCAGATGATGGAGCTATTTGGAAAAGGGGCAGAAATGTTAAATATATTGTAGGTAAGATTCAGGAAGCCATTACGGAAATTGAAAGCTGGTCTCTGACATGGGGGTTTAGATTGTCGGTGGAAAAAACTGAAACTTTATTTTTTACGAGGAAAAGGATAGGTGAGGAGGTTAAAACTTTATGGACAAGGACTAAAGAAAGTGAAGACATTTAAATTTCTGGGAATATGGTTGGATGAGAGAGTCACATGGAGTATTCACATTGATAAAGTAGTAGATAAATGTAAAAAGGTTTTAAATGTTATGAGGTGCTTGGCAGGCACTAAGTGGGGGGCTGATAAAGCTGCTTTGAGGAACGTATACACAGCCTTAATTAGATCAGTCATAGAATACGGACAAATAGTGTATGGTTCAGCTGCATACTCTTCTCTTCAAAAATTAGAGTCCAGGCACAAGCACTAAGGATATGTTGTGGGGCAGTCAGATCTACTCCAGTGTTGGCACTTCAGGTAGAGGTCAGAGAAATACCATTCTTTTTGAGGAGGAAACAGTTAATTGTTAATTACTGGGCAAATCTACAGGGCCATAATGATACTCACCCTACTAAACAATCTGTAAAAACAAGTTGGGAAAGTAACTAAATTAAAAAAGAAAGTTTTTGTGTTTGTGTTACGGAATTATGTAAGGAATTCAAAGTTAAAGAATGGAATATTAGTCCGACAGTGTTGTTATCAGCTGTTCCACCATGGTTGCTACCTCAACCTATAGTACATTTATCCCTATTACATTGTTACATTCAATTGTTACATTCAATGAAAGATCAAATCAATGTGCAGGCGTATGTGAACACTGTTCTACATGAACAATATGGGCAGTTTATACAAATATTTACCGATGGTTCCAAAAATCCCGAAAATGGTCAAACTAGTTGTGCATTTTATGTTCCTGAGTTAAAGGTCAAAGTAGGAAAGCGAACGAGTGATCATATCGCAGTATACACAGTAGAGATGATGGCTATCTCACTAGAACTTCAGTGGATAGAGGAAGTACAGCCAATGAGAGTGGTCATTTGCTCTGACTCCAGCGCAGCTCTGGACAGTATAAACAACTTTTCTTCAGAATGTCGTCAGGATATTTTACATGACATTTTACACATGTTTAGGTTAGTCCATTTGGGAATTGTTGTTCAATTTGTGTGGGTTCCAGCGCATGTGGGTATTAAAGGGAATGAGGTAGTGGATCAACTGGCAAAATGTGGTTTGAAAGAAAATCAGATGGATATTATGGTCCCCATCAGTAGAGCAGAAATCAAATCTGTTACAAATGTTGTCATCAAGCAACAATGACAAACGTTATGGGACAGAAGCACCAAAGGACGACATTTATACCAGATACAAAGGGAAGTAGGAACGGAAAGCACTTGGGGGAGTAGTAGAAGAGAACAGAGCATTATCAGCAGGATAAAAATGGGTCACTCTGGACTAAACTCATCACTGCATCTGATTGGAAAACATCCAAATGGCGATTGTGACGGTTACCAACAATCAGAGAAAATACATCATGTATTTTTCAGCTGCCCGGAATATTCAAGGCAAAGGCTCATTCTGAAAACTGCACTGGAACAACATAACATCAAGGACATGGATTTCAAGGCAATATTCGCAAGTAACTCAAGAAATGAAATAAACAAGCTGATCCTCAAGTTTCTCAAAAACACTGGTCTGAGGATTTAACATGAACATTAAATAAATCAACAGCAGGTGGCGATATATGCTCCAAGTGGAAGCGATTCGCCATTAAACCAAAGAAGAAGAAGAAGAAGACAGCTTTGGAGTGGCAGGCAAACAAAGGCGAAATAAGGCTACAGTCGACTTTTTCAAGTGTGACTTCTTCTCAGGTGGGCATGTTATTTCATTGTACTGTAATCTGTCATGTGGGGCCCTGAGGTGCTCACTTCTTTGCGGAGGTCACACAGACGCTGGGTCACACCCAGGGCCGCCGTGATCCCACAAACCTCACCTACCCTCCTCTGTCTACCCTTGTCCAGCTAGTGGGAACCGGGGGGCTTTGGAATTGCCAGTCGGCAGTGCAGAAAACTGAGTTCATCTCAGGCTATGCATCCTCACACACACACACAGGTAGAGGTTATGGACATTTTGCTCAAGGATTAAGGACACCGGGGAGTTAAACAGCTTAACCACACACACACTTATACATTTATTATTTTTGATTTATTTGGACTGCTATTTTATATTGTGACTAGATAAAAGTCCTTTAAAATTCCAAGCAGTTCATTTTTTTAAAAACTACTCAAATTGTCTAAAACACTTTGCATGCATGTTATACAAGATACTTTTATTGGCCAATTGCAACAGGTACATTGGAATGCTGACTCCCCATTCCCTCCCGCAGTATCCAGTCCAAACAATACCATCAAGATAATATATGCAGTAAACTAAAACGATTTCAGTGGACATGAAGGTCATAAAGGTCTGTGCTCAGAAGAAGATATGTGGATTTGAATTATTAGCTTTTTTTTGATTTGCACTTAGAAGTAGCGGGTCGGGCTTTGAAGTAGGGGGTGGGCGGAGTCAGACTTTAAAGAAAAAGGGGGTGGGCGGAGTCAGACTTAGAAGTAGGGGGGGCGGAGTCAGACTTAGAAGTAGCGTGTGGGGTCAGACTTGTCACACATCTGGACGTGGACGTGGGACGTGATTCCGGGGTACGTCCTCTGCATGGGCAGCATGGTGCCGATCTTCTGCCCTTTCCGGATCAGCCCGGATGTCTGGACAGGGCTCACGTAGAACAGCTTGAAGCACAGCCCTGGAGGGTGGAGGTGAGGACACACGGGTCCAAAGGTTAAAGGTACAATTTTACAATGTGGGATTCGATCGTAGTTCAATCGACAATCTTGAATGATGCTATTGTTTATTTATTGAGTTGTCGCTGGGGGTTAAGGTGTATTTATTTAATGACATTTGTTTATGGTTTAGGCATTTCTGTTTTTGTTTACTTTAGTCTTGTGCTGCCACACATTGGTGGGGTCAATCTTGGAAAAGAACGTCCTTATAACTAATTACCATCCAGCTTTTTTAAATGATTGAATTTAAAGTCTACATATAATCTAAGGAGCGGGTTGAAAAGAGACGACAAGTTGAAAGAGATGACGTTGAGAAAGGGAAAAAGGGTCCACACCTTCTCCCTGGAGGTTGATGCCTGTGTTGATGATGCGTTGGGCGGTGCTGGGGTTCCCGTAGACCGTCAACGCTCCGTTCAACACCACGTCGAACGGCGCGTACACGGTGGATCCGTCGGCGCAGACGATATCCAGCCCCTGGTGGGTTCTCCCTTGACTGAGACACCACCACCACCACAACAACATTTGTCGGGTATTAGCTTTTAAAACCATGAATCCATGAATGGTTTTTTCGTTATGCGGAAAGCACAATAAACAAACAAAGCAAAAAATAACTGAACAAAACAATGCACTACTATTTCACAACTAAATGCAAAAAATGTAACAAAGTAACGCAAGAAAGATATATATATATGTATATAGATATTAAAAAGACAAAACATACACGAGGTGTTGTATAATCCATCAACTAGTGAAGGTTTTGTGTGTATGTCTGTGTGTGGAGGGGGGTGTGGTTGTCTGTGCATGTGTGTGTGTGTACATGTGTGGTTGTTTGTGTGTGCCAATGTGTGCTTGTGTGTGTGTTTGTGTGTGTGCCAATGTGTGGTTGTGTGTGTGTGTTTGTGTGTGTGCACTTGTGGTTGTGTGTGTGTGTCTGCACATGTTTGGTTGTGTGTGTATGTGTGTGCACGTGTGGTTGTGTGTGTGTGTGCACATATGTGGTTGTGTGTTTGTGTGTGTGTGTGTGTGTGTGTGTGGTAATGTGTGGTTTTGTGTGTATGTCTGTGTGTGTGTGTGTGTGTGTGTGTGGAGGGGGGTGTGGTTGTCTGTGCATGTGTGTGTGCACATGTGTGCTTGTGTGTGTGCACTTGTGGTTGTGTGTGTGTGTCTGCACATGTTTGGGTGTGTGTGTGTGTGTGTGTGTGTGTGTTGTATATTAGTACCGTCGTGCTCCATATCGGCCTTCTCCAAGTCGTCCGTCTGAACCCCTCTTTGTGTTACCGCTGTTACCGCTGCAGAGCTGGCCGAATGTAACGCCCTCACACACACACAGCACAGCTGAGGAGACACGGATGCACCCGCGCAAACACACACACACACACACACAACCACACAGGTGAACACACATACACACACACACACACACACACACACACACACACACACACACACACACACACACAATTAGTCAGGAGCTCAAAAGGCCGCTCTCTTACCCGCTCTGGTGAGAAGATGAGATGCGGCTGATAATGTTCACCTTAACATCCGTAACATAGCAACAATAATCGAACTAAACAACAAAAGTGTAAATGTAAGCATTTAAAGGATGTTATTATACACCTGTATCTGAAGCGTTCCCTTCATTCCCCTCCGCTGGTGATTAATAAATCCATTGTTAAGTCATTGTAATAAGTCATTGTTTCATCATCTATCCATCGCTCCGCCTTACCCAGCAGCACGGTGCCGCTCAGCAGGGCTGTGGTCTTCATGGTGGGGTCTGAAGATGGAGCGAGTAGTACTCAATATGTTGCCAAGGAGACACAGCTTCCGCAAGGTTCTCGGAGGAATGGATACGACAACAGATGTCCCCGGCCCCTTTTATAGGACGGCCGGTGAACACACTTCCCATTTTTATTTTTTTTATGCACGCCTCAAATTGAGACAGTGGAATTTCCCCTGCTCTGCAATCGTGTACTGAGGTGGTCTATCGCTGGGAGGGAGGATAAGGGGGGGTGGGGGGGGGGGGGGGGGGGGGGGGTACACACAGTGTGTACACAGAGATTACCTCCTCTGTTAAGACACTATTGATAAGGTTTGGCACTGGTTCTCTGCCAAACCCTGTCCAGTCTTGTCTGAGTCTTCAGACAGACATCTCGAGGGAAGGGTTATTTATATATTAAAACATATATATAAAATTTAAAAATATATACAAAGTACAGAATATATTTGTATTCCATTTGAAAGGCTACATTTCATAAGAGATTCACATTTTTCATGGTAATACTCGCCAACAATATTGCGGAATAATTAGGCCAACAGTTGGATTGTCTTTTAGCCTAGCATGCCAGCACTGAGCCCTACATTCATGTTTGCTCTGTTCCAATAGCTAAAAGTCCAACATGACCTTCTTGCACACACTGTGTGTTTGTGTGTGTTTGTATTACCAGTTGATGTAATACAGGTGTTGCTATAGCGATAGTCCACCTGCGATGTTGTTACCCATAATCAAGGTAATCCCTGGTACGGGAAGCGCAGGCTGTAACCCAACCTTGAACCGCCCACTGACTAAACCCGAACAGAGAAAAACATGGTGTAACGGCACTGGCACTTGACCCATCTCAATGCCTTGCAATAGAACGCTATACCCACAGGAAGAGTCCTCTGACCAGGGCAACACATTTGAAAGGATCACTGATTGTGCAGCTCCAGTGTCTCGCAGTATACGGATAGGAACCTGGTCCATGTTCTCACGTAGCGAAACGGAGCCAGCAAAGATGAAAGGGGCGTAGCTCGGGTCAAGCAATGATGACATCCCACTGGGACCTGGAGCAACAGACACAGACTTAGTAAACCCGTGAGGCTTAGGGGTGGCAGCTGTGGGGTTGAGGAGATGGACTGTCCTTTTCTAAGCCGTAGCTCACAGTCAGCTATTATATGACCTGGACGGTGACAGTAAAAGCACTCACGCTGCTCCCCTTGGAACCTTGAAGCCTCCTTGGAACTAGGAGGAGACAAATGATGCTTTGGAGGAAATGAAGCCAAAACTCTTCGTGTTTCGGGATGTGGGGCCATAAACACTGTCTTATGAGTTAAAACAAAGTTGTCTGCTAACACCGCAGCTTGCGGCAAAGTAGACACCTTTTGCTCATTTAAATACACTACTAAGTCTTTCTGGCAGACAATTCTTGAAGTCCTCCAGTAAGTTGAGATCCCTCAAAGAAGCAAAGTCAGTAACCTTACTTGCCACACACCACTTGTCAAATAAACCCTCCTTCTCACGAGCAAACTCCACAAAACTCTGGGTCTGGCTCTTCCTATGGTGCCTGTATCTCTGGCGGTAGGCCTCCGGCACCAATTCGTATGCCCGCAAGACTGCATTTTTGACACAGTCATACTGTAAACTGTCTTCTAAAGAAAGAGCGGAGACCACCTCCTGAGCTTTACCACAAAGCTTACATTGCAGCAAAATTGGCCACATATCTCTGGGCCACTTTAAGGAGGCAGCAAAACGTTCAAACACACTGAAATAGGAGTCAACTTCTGACTCTCTGAAGGATGGTACTAGAGAGATATTCTTGCTGACATCAAACCTATCTGACTGCAAGGCTGGCGGGGAAGTAGCAGCAATCTGCGCCTGTATTTGAGCTAGGGCCACTTTCTCGTCCATCTCAAGTTGGCGAATACTTACCCGGAGTTGATGCTCAGCCTCTTTCTCATCCATCTCAAGTTGGCGAATCTGTACCTGGAGTTGATGCTCAAGCTCCAGCTTCCGGACCTCCAACTTATGGGCATACTCTGCCTGCGTCTGCGACTCTCTTCTCTCATAAAAGGCTTGTCGCATCTGCCCACGCAGGTCCTCCCCCGAAGGAGAGACCGGACTCGGATTAAACCGAGGGAGTGTTTTAGGGAGTCTGCCCAACACCCAGTGTCGAACTCCGCCTTCGCTGCAACATCAGACTCGCCGCCGAGCACCACTTGGTCACCTTGTTGTGGCCTCTCTGGTGTATGGAGAGCTTGGTCAACAGCAGGAATGGCCTGCTCCAGATCAGGAAGGTGGAGCACCCGCTGGGCCACCAGAGCCACTTGAGAGTAGCTCTGCCTTTACTGCCCTTTTAGGTACTAATATTTCATAATATTCTGCAATCTGTCCTAAGTCTGCCACCTTACACTGATCCAGCAGATCAACAGACGGGTTGTCAACAAACAACTGTACTAAGGACGTCGCCATAGCAACGTAAACCTGAAACTACTAAAAACACAACCCCAAAAACTAAACACCACCAACACTTACCAACACTGTGGTAAGCAGGCTCAGGATTCAAAGATCCCGGACGAGCCCCCAATTGTTACGCCCTCCCCCGAGGTGTTCTTCTAGGGTACAGGGGGAGCCGCAACAGCCTACCTAAACACAGTGGGCAAGTGTAAACAATGTATGGGGTTTGGGGTAAACCCTGGTGTGGGGCACCCAAAACTAAAGACTCAAACAAAAAGCAGTGTTAAGCAAGTATTAAATAGTTTAATAGGCCTTTATCACAGTAGATTAGAACGCCGGAAGAACCCGCCGGAGCAGTGTATCCCAAGTTCCGGTTTATGCATTCAGCTTGGCATTCACCATGGCGGACAGTTATCGCTGGACAACATCGCTGCATAACCTTCCAAAAGTCGGTCAAGACGATGCGGTTCGACTAGTGAATGAACACTCTACAGCAGGGGTCGGGAACCTTTTTGACTAAGAGAGCCATGAAAGCAAAAAATTTGGAAATTTATTTCAGTGAGAGCCATATAATATATTTTAAAAGTGAATTCAACTAAATGTCAGTATAATAAGCCTCTGAATTTATTCTTTTAAATAATGTTGTTATAACACTCACCATTAATGCGACTTCTGGTGCTGCATGGATTTGCTGAGGTCTTTGTAGTCGGGTTGGTACTTGGTGAGGTTAAGCTTCATGCAAGCGTTGAGGCTTTCATCCGTTAAACGTGATCGTAGGTTGGACTTGATGTTTTTAAGATGTGAGAATGACTGCTCACATGCATACGTAGATCCAAACATGGTCAATACAGCAATACTCACACGCTGCAGTGTGTGGTATGTGACAGGAAGCGCGTTCCAAGTTTTGAGAATCAGCTGGTCTTCGGGTTGGAGTTTTTTCATTTCTGTCCACATGTGCTTGCTCGCCAACTCCGCTTTCTGTCGTGTGATTCTTTCCAAATCTTCATTCAGTGACTTGAACTTATTCACCCACATGTCTGAGGCCTTCAGGTCAGCCACTTCTGCTTCAAAATCTCTGACGGAGACACCAGGGATGTAATTCAGGTCGGCTGTGTTCAGTGAACACTCGTTTGGATGGGTGATGAACTTAAAAAGACGAGTGTGCTCACGAAATTCTCCAAAGCGTGCTTTGAAGGACTGTAGGAGACTGGATGTGCAGCCAGCTAGCTGGTGGAGATCAAGGTTTTGAATGGGCTCACTTGCTGTGCATGCATCTTTAAATTGGCTCAGTTTTTCAAAATGTAGTAAACGACCTGTTTCAAGATCCGTGATGAAAAGCTCCAGCTTGTTTTCAAAAGCAAATACAGCTTGTTGAAGGGATAACACTGTATTTCCAATGCCTTGCATTTTCACGTTGAGCTGGTTCAGATGTTCAGTCAGATCTACGAGATAGTAAAACTTGAGGAGCCACTCGGTGTCGGCTAGCTCAGGATGCCCGACGCCTTTCATTTCAAGGAAAGTCCGGATTTCGTTCAGGCAAGCCGCAAAACGGCTAAGCACCTTCCCTCTTGACAACCAACGCACATTGCTGTGCAAAAGCAGACCAGGATAGTTATTTACTTCATCCAGCAGTGTTTTAAACTGGCGATCATTTAAGGCTCGGGCAACAATAAAGTTGATCACACGAATGACCAGCGACATCACTTCGCCAAACTGCCTGTCACACATCTGAGCACAAAGTGCCTCCTGGTGTATAATGCAATGGAAACTTAGGATGGGTCTATTTTCATGTTCACGGAGAAGCGCCACAAATCCTTTGTTTTTCCCCACCATACACGGAGCACCATCAGTACACACTGAGAGAAGTTTATCCATAGGTAGACTTTTTTCTTGAGCAAACTCCATGAAAGACTTGAATAAATCCTCACCTCTTGTGGACCCTTTTAATGGCAGAACAGCAAGACTTTCTTCGCGCAGTGTGTCACCAACAGCATATCTTGCAATCACGCTGAACTGCGACAAATGGCTCACGTCTGTTGACTCATCCAAAGCCAGAGAAAAGAACGGCGCTGCATTTATGTCCTTCACTTGCGTTTCCTCCACTTTGTTTGCCATCACGATGGTACGATCATGAACAGTTCTTGCCGACAGAGGCATGTCTTGTATCCGTTTGATTATCTTGTCTTTGTTCGGAAGATCATCAAAAAGTTCATTGGCTACATCCAGCATGAACGTTTTAGCATACTCGCCATCTGTGAATGGTTTTCCGTTCCTCACTATTGCTAAAGAACCAGCAAAGCTAGCCGAATTATAGTCACCTTGCCGGGTCCATACGCGGAGTTGCTGCTGGCTAGCTTGCACCCTGCTCAGAAGCTCTTGGCACGCTTTCTTTCTGCTGTCTCCCGCAGGGTATTTTGATGCAAAGGTAGCGTGGCGCGTGTCGAAGTGCCGCTTTACATTCGACCGTTTCAACGATGTAATTTTGTCATTGCAAATTAGACACACCGCAGAACCCGCTCTCTCCACAAAGGCGAATTCTTCGGTCCATTCGTCCTGAAATGTACGATACTCGTCGTCTTTTTTTCTTTTCGCCATCTTCTTCGTCGAAGGGTTAGCTTTGAGCTAATGACCGAGCAGACGCAGTCTCAGACTGATTCAAAAGGGGGCGTTTACCTGTTTTACCCAGCAACGGCAAACGTAGGCCAGTATCATCCAATTAAAATAATGGACAATTTGTCACGATGAGGAGTGTGGGTTGGACCCCGAACGCAGACAACGACAGAGTGGAGCGTGATACGAACGGCTTTATTTGCGCACAGGCACACACAAAGTACCAGGGTACACAGGGAGGACTACGTAACAATGGAATAGGCAGGCGACCGGGGTGCGAACTATCTCTCCGATAGTCCGCAGCCGGGCGATCAGAACGGGTAAACGTGCAGTATACGTAACGACCTCACCCTGGGGTAAAGGATAGACAAAGTATATATACCCCAGGTGAGGTGATTAGCAATTGAACAAGGGTGAATATTGAGTCCAGGTGTGTGTGTGTGTATGTGTGTGGCCAGCGCACGTGGCTAGGCCACGCCCCCAGCCAACCAACGTGATTGTTGACAGGGGTGTGTGCGCCACCAGCGCACGTGGCTAGGCCACGCCCCCTGCCAACCACCGTAACCGTGACACAATTGCTCCTGCAGCCCTGAACAGGACATGCGCAGTGAAAAATCGATGGATGGATTAAAACAAGTGAGAATATTTTGTTTTATCTGCGAGCCATATGCAATCATCAAAAGAGCCACATCTGGCTCGCGAGCCATAGGTTCCCGACCCCTGCTCTACAGTGAAGGAGTCTAAACTGGAAAAAGGTTGAAGTTGATCTTCAAGTATAGAGGTAAGTGCTTAGATTATGTTGTCACCGCTAGCTTGCTAGCTTGTAAGGTTTAATGAAAATGACCAGTGTGTCAGATAAGTTCAACTACAGACAGAACGGTATCCATTCGGTGTATACTGGTGTGTATTTATATATATACACACCATTATACACCGAATAATGGATACCGTTCTCTGTGTATATATATTTATATGTATATACAGAGTGCTTAGATTCTGTTGTCACCGCTAGCTTGCTAGCTCGTAAGGTTTAATGAAAATGACCAGTGTGTCAGATAAATTCAACTATAGACAGAACGGTATCCATCATTCGGTGTGTGTATATATATATATATATATATATATATATATCAGTGGCGAAGCGTGTCTATCACAACTGGACCTTCTGTAGACCAAGGGTTCCCCAACTTTTCAGCCCGCGACCCCCAACATAACAGACCCCCCCCCCCACTATCACCGGAGGGACTGGAACATTAAAAACAACGTGTGCACAGATCTTCACCATCGAGAACATCGTAAAGTCCAAGGGGGGGGGGGGTAATCGTGATATTGAAAATTGTGTGGCTTTTTTTTCAGCTGCAAATGATACTGTCGTGAATCTGTCGGAATCAAAATTCCTTTATTCGTCACCCGTACATATATAAAAATATCTATGCACACGTTATTATTAACAATAAAAACCTCATGGTCACATCAAGAGGATTCTGAAATCATCTCGCGACCCTCGGGGTCCCGCGACCCCCACTTTGGGAACCCCTGCTGTAGACCACCCCCCCCATTCGAAAATGCAGGTGTTCTAGTCAGACTGACGTCACGGAGGAGTCAC
Source organism: Muraenolepis orangiensis (assembly GCA_027704905.1). NCBI lineage: Eukaryota > Metazoa > Chordata > Actinopteri > Gadiformes > Muraenolepididae > Muraenolepis > Muraenolepis orangiensis. Next base: position 15,964,796 of record CM051001.1, read on the forward strand.
TTTATGCCTTATCTCATTTAGGAAGATCAGATTGTCGCAGCCAATTCCCAAGTTTACCATAGTTGTAAAGCAGAGTCCATGTAGTGAAGTAACAGACCACCACAGACCACCACACACAGGCTATCGGTTAAAGGGACGGTCTAACACGCTTCACGTGAAAAGGCTTAACGTAACTTTGGAACTTTAAGTTCCAAAATAGCGATCAATAATCACCAAATGTCTCTGGCATATGTCTTGTCATTAGCACTTTCACCTGTCAAAATGAAAGTGAAAAGGTGAAAGTGCTAATGACAAAACATATGCAAATTAGGTGATTATTGATCGCGGTTTTGTAACTCTTAGTTACGTTAAGTCTTTTCACGTTAAGCGATGCAAAGAAAGATCAAGTCCAAACTCTCAATTCAAATGCACAACAATGCTTAACAAACCCAAGACAGCCATTAACTAATCAGTCAACAAGTGTGTGGAAACAAAATGCAACAACCAGCTCAACGAGACGCAACACTGAGACAAAACCAGCAAAGACAAATGAGTGTCACTCACCAATGATGTTCACTTAAAGACCAAATCCATTCTCCTGTCCTTCTGGATGAATTGTTCGACCACCATCAGGTCATAAAGATGATCGCTTTTCAGATCCAAAATAAGTCTTGTGGTCCCAAACAGCAACACTCCCATCAGTAGAGCCTCGTGTGGTTAGTAGAGCCCGTTAGCCACGGGTATCGTTCCCAGTTGCTACTCTGAAAATGGCGAACATAGCCTGCTTTAACTACTTGAGTCAGCTCCAGATTGTCAGGTGTTGGACGGCCTTTTTTAATAATGTCCATCTTAACATTAAATGGTCGTCTTGAAAATGGTTCAGACAATAAATCCGCCACGACATCATCTTCACCTGCTGTCATTTTGACGTAAAAAAAACAACGTAGAAAACGTAACACTACGCTAGATCCACTCTCGCGCCAGCCACCACCTTGCACCTTCTAGCTCCCTATTGAGCTGCGGGGAAATCGGAAAGAATACGCCCATTGGCTACAAATCACGATATGATTGGTTGATCAAATTGTCAATCCAAACGTACGCTCTCATTCAGTCTAAGGGCCAATGTCAGCGGGAATACTTTGGTTGAAGGATATTCTTCCCAGCAACCCAGAAAAATATCTGATTGGTTGCATTGTTTTTCCAATACAAAACCACTCAAATGCGTCGTGCATGGACCGAGAAAGACAAACAAATCAACGTAACACTGTAATATAACACAGATACGATTCTCATTTATTCAATTTATTTAAATTGTATTAAATGTTATTAAATTGTATTACATTTTATTAATACAATTAATTCGATTTTTTGGTTTCATCTGAGAGTTCCAGGGTCTTCTCTGAATACCTTGAAGGCCCTGACGCTTCACCACTGATATATATATATACATATATATACACACACCGAATAATGGATACCGTTCTCTGTCTATATATATATATATACACATATATATATATACAGAGTGCTTAGATTCTGTTGTCACCGCTAGCTTGCTAGCTTGCAAGGTTGGTGTCAGATAAGTTCAACTACAGACGGAGAACGGTATCCATTATTCGGTGTGTGTATATATATATATATATATATACACACACACACACACACACAGAGTGCTTAGATTCAGTTGTGTCACCGCTAGCTTGCTAGCACGTAAGGTTTAATGAAAATGACCAGTGTGTCAGATAAGTTCAACTACAGACAGAGAACGGTATCCATTGTTCGGTGTGTGTGAAAATATATATATATATATATATATATACATATATATATATGTGTGTGTGTGTATATATATGTGTGTTTGTGTGTGTATATCCTGCTCCATGTCTGCTGTTGCAGATTCTCAAATTTTTTGTACATGTTCTCCATTTCTAGATTGTGCTGCGTGCAGTTACACCCGTGCAGTTAAATGGATGCTCCTGTTTGTGTGCTGCTGGAAAGGTGTTGTGTCATCACGTGCTCGCACTCCTATTCCAGACGGCTCACTACAGCATCATGGGGTGAAAAGTGTGCAAACACCACTGGCCTGCACCAGTGAGATTCAGTCATGGCACCGACCAAGGACACGGGTATGTTTTGTCTGGATCCCTCAGATATAGCTATACATACTGTATAGACTACTCAAAGATGTTTAAGATTCTAGCATTTAAGACTCGCAAGACCAACACATCACTTAAAGTGTATACATTTGCATGGAGTTTCCCTCTATTTCTCAAAGCAGCAGTTCCCTGAAGAGGGATGTACAATATGACTTGCGTGTTGAATTATCCCGATATTCTCTGACACTTGCAACAGCATCTATTTTCTTTTTGTGTCATTCCAGGGGATATGTCCGGAACCCACGGATGAACTTGTGGTCTGGAAGCCTAAGGCTCCTGGACGCAGCAGTGTCAAATCCACGCTGTATCGAGCCTATGCAGGTATGTTTATCATTTTTATTAATTTCATCACTTATTGTGTAGTTGTTGTTTTTTTTAGAACATGGGCATAATATTAAAACCTGCAGATGGTGCTTTACTGATTTAATTGACTGATGAATGGTTCCTGTTACTTGTGTTTGTAGGACCCCTTCCTGACCCTGCAGTGCTGTCCTTAGGGGCCAACCTACGACACCTTCAACCACAACCTGGAATATGCAAGATCTTGTGTGGCCTGTTAGGCCTATATCACGTTAGATTAGAACGCCGGAAGTACCCGTTAAAAATCGCTGAAGCAGTGTATCCCAAGTTCCGGTTAATGCATTCACCTTGGCATTCACCATGGTGGACAGTTATCGCTGGACAACATCGCTGCATAACCTTCCAAAAGTCGGTCCAGACGATGTGGTTCAACTAGTGAATGAACACTACAGTGAAGAAGTCTAAATCCGAATCATACAATTCCCCGACATTGTGTCTTGTGGCTCTATCTGGATATATCGCCATATAACACATACATTTACATTTCATTTTGTTATATTTTGTTTATACTAGTTTATTTAGTTGTTATTTAGTTTTTAGGTATTAGTATACTTTGTGTGCATTTATTCCCCCTGTCAACTGTTGCACCTTAATTTCCCTCCGGATAAATAAAGTCATCTTGAATCTTGAATAACGAAGGTGATTTTGTGTAGAAGCAGAGGTATGCCTATGTATATAATATAGGCGATTTATTTGATGGATTTTGATTATTTCAATGTACCTTTTCATTTACGTGTTAATATGTAGTGTGCAGCTGTATATTTTCTAAAAGGGAATGCCTGTTATTCTTGTGAATATGAGTTGTCTTAAAATAAAAGTGCTTGTGACATACTTGTGGCATTGAGTTAAAACCGAATTTGTATAAAATACCTATAGATAGATATGTATATATCTATATATATATAGATGGAGATATGTATATATCTATATATATCGTATATCGCGACGCAGCCAAAAAATACCGGGTTTTGGTCCGTATCGCCCAGCCCTACTTGGGACCAGTGCTTTAAATCACACACATACCCGACAATATGTGGCTATATTCGGATGAGAGATGGAGTGTGTGTGGGGGTCAGGACCAGTGCTTTTAATCACACACATACCCGACATTATGTGGCTCTGTTCGGATGGAGTGTGTGTGGGGGTCAGGACCAGTGCTTTTAATCACACACATACCCGACATTATTAGCCTATTCCGCCCACTTTTCGAGACGTATATGCTCTCCTTGTCAAAGTGCAAACTGCAGACATACGCGCTACCCCTGAGAACATGAAACGAGGGACCTTCATCCTCCTTATCAGCCTCACACACACACACAAGACTTGCGGAGGAGTTTGTCTTTCGGTAATGGTGTAAACGGAGGTAGGGCTGTCTTTGTTTAGACGTTGAGCAGCCGGTACACTACAATAACAGAGAGGAGAGGAGGGGACACAGTTTGTCCCGTATCTGGGGTAACTACCGGAAGAAAGAGTACACTGCTCACGGCTCCGGAAGCAGGAAGTGTGATAAAGGCCTATTAACTATTTTCACCAACAAAAGAAAAAGGAACAACAGGCAATCACAAACAGGAGCAAAATACAGACTAAATCAAAAACTCTACGAGGACAGGAGGCAAAACAAACTAACAATTTGCTAAGGACAGCTAGACAGAGGGTTTGGAACAGGGAGAAGGGCGCCCTAGTGTGTATAGACAAAGAAAACTACTACGTGATGCAGTGTAGACCCCAGGGTTTCTTACCTAGCCCTTATCCCAGGCTGGTGAACAAAAACACAAACAAAAGGAATCCTACACTACTCTAAAAAGGGTTGCAAAGGCCGGAAACAAAAAACAGGAACAAATAAATGCTCAACACATGAACACATAGTAAACGATATGTCAAAATATAGTTACTTCGCCCCAAAAGTTCTCTCAATATTTCAGTACTATCACCCGCCAAAAGTACCTCTACCTCTCTCCTTCATCCCTTGACAAAATAACTGAGACATTTTATAGGACACCACATGGCAGAGGGATAATTGATAAGTGGACACAGGTGGTGGATGATAGTTTTCTGGGGGGGGGGAACCACAAGGCACCGCACGCATCCCTTTCGGCCACCTGAGGGAGACAAACGGGACAAGGACACAGACAGGACAGCAGCAAAACATACAGGAACGTAACAATCAGGTTGATACTAACTGTAACTTGAGTGTTGCAAGTAAGTTGTGCTTCACTCATTGGTCTATTGTTAGTCAAGTGGTCAGGTAGTGCTTAAGTGTTGTGGCCCATTGAAGGTGGTTTCACCCAATCTAGGTCAACTGCCTTGTTAATCGTGTGGGAGGGGCCTGCACTCCTAGCAGACCCTCAGACAATTAGCAACCAGTGTCTTTTAACCACTTCCTGAAAGCGACAGCTTTGGAGTGGCAGGCAAACAAAGGCGAAATAAGGCTACAGTCGACTTTTTCAAGTGTGACTTCTTCTCAGGTGGGCATGTTATTTCATTGTACTGTAATCTGTCATGTGGGGCCCTGAGGTGCTCACTTCTTTACGGAGGTCACACAGACGCTGGGTCACACCCAGGGCCGCCGTGATCCCACAAACCTCACCTACCCTCCTCTGTCTACCCATGTCCAGCTAGTGGGAACCGGGGGGCTTTGGAATTGCCAGTCGGCAGTGCAGAAAACTCATCTCAGGCTATGCATCCTCACACACACACACAGGTAGAGGTTATGGACATTTTGCTCAAGGATTAAGGACACTGGGGAGTTAAACAGCTTAACCACACACACACTTATACATTTATTATTTTTGATTTATTTAGACTGCTATTTTATATTGTGACTAGATAAAAGTCCTTTAAAATTCCAAGGATTTTTTTTTAAAACTACTCAAATTGTCTAAAACACTTTGCATGCATGTTATACAAGATACTTTTATTGGCCAATTGCAACAGGTACATTGGAATGCTGACTCCCCATTCCCTCCCGCAGTATCCAGTCCAAAACAATACCATTAAGATAATATATGCAGTAAACAAAAAAGATTTCAGTGGACATGAAGGTCATAAAGGTCTGTGCTCAGAAGAAGATATGTGGATTTGAATTATTAGCTTTTTTTTATTTGCACTTAGAAGTAGCGGGTCGGGCTTTGAAGTAGGGGGTGGGCGGAGTCAGACTTTAAAGAAAAAGGGGGTGGGCGGAGTCAGACTTAGAAGTAGGGGGGTGGAGTCAGACTTAGAAGTAGCGTGTGGGGTCAGACTTGTCACACATCTGGACGTGGACATGGGACGTGATTCCGGGGTACGTCCTCTGCATGGGCAGCATGGTGCCGATCTTCTGCCCTTTCCGGATCAGCCCGGATGTCTGGACAGGGCTCACGTAGAACAGCTTGAAGCACAGCCCTGGAGGGTGGAGGTGAGGACACACGGGTCCAAAGGTTAAAGGTACAATTTTACAATGTGGGATTCGATCGTAGTTCAATCGACAATCTTGAATGATGCTATTGTTTATTTATTGAGTTGTCGCTGGGGGTTAAGGTGTATTTATTTAATGACATTTTTTTATGGTTTAGGCATTTCTGTTTTCGTTTACTTTCGTCTTGTGCTGCCACACATTGGTGGGGTCAATCTTGGAAAAGAACGTCCTTATAACTAATTACCATCCAGCTTTTTTAAATGATTGAATTTAAAGTCTACATATAATCTAAGGAGCGGGTTGAAAAGAGACGACAAGTTGAAAGAGATGACGTGGAGAAAGGGTAAAAAAGGTCCACACCTTCTCCCTGGAGGTTGATGCCTGTGTTGATGATGCGTTGGGCGGTGCTGGGGTTCCCGTAGACCGTCAACACTCCGTTCAACACCACGTCGAACGGCGCGTACACGGTGGATCCGTCGGCGCAGACGATATCCAGCCCCTGGTGGGTTCTCCCCTGACTGAGACACCACCACCACCACAACAACATTTGTCGGGTATTAGCTTTTAAAACCATGAATGGTTTTTTCGTTATGCGGAAAGCACAATAAACAAACAAATCAAAAAAAACGGAACAAAACAATGCACTACTATTTCACAACTAATTGCAAAAAATGTAACAAAGTAACGCAAGAAAGATATATATATATAGATATTAAAAAGACAAAACATACACGAGGTGTTGTATAATCCATCAACTAGTGAAGGATTTGTGTGTGTGTGTGGTTCTGTGTGTGCGTGTTTGTGTGTGTGTATGTGTGTGTATGTGTGTGTGTGCACATGTATGGTTGTGTGTTTGTGTGTGCCAATATGTGGTTGTGTGTGTGGTAATGTGTGGTTTTGTGTGTATGTCTGTGTGTGTGGAGGGGGGTGTGGTTGTCTGTGCATGTGTGTGTGCACATGTGTGCTTGTATGTGTGCCAATGTGTGCTTGTGTGTGTGCACTTGTGGTTGTGTGTGTGTGTCTGCACATGTTTGGTTGTGTGTGCACGTGTGGTTGTGTGTGTGTGTGTTTATGTTTGTGTGTGTGTGTGTTGTATATTAGTACCGTCGAGCTCCATATCGGCCTTCTCCAAGTCGTCCGTCTGAACCCCTCTTTGTGTTACCGCTGTTACCGCTGCAGAGCTGGCCGAATGTAACGCCCTCACACACACACAGCACAGCTGAGGAGACACGGATGCACCCGTGCAAACACACACACACACACACACACACAATTAGTCAGGAGCTCAAAAGGCCGCTCGCTTACCCGCTCTGGTGAGAAGATGAGATGCGGCTGATAATGTTCACCTATACATCCGTAACATAGCAACAATAATCTAACTAAACAACAAAAGTGTAAATGTAAGCATTTAAAGGATGTTATTATACACCTGTATCTAAAGCGTTCCCTTCATTCCCCTCCGCTGGTGATTAATAAATCCATTGTTAAGTCATTGTAATAAGTCATTGTTTCATCATCTATCCATCGCTCCGCCTTACCCAGCAGCACGGTGCCACTCAGCAGGGCTGTGGTCTTCATGGTGGGGTCTGAAGATGGAGCGAGTAGTACTCAATCTGTTGCCAAGGAGACACAGCTTCCGCAAGGTTCTCGGAGGAATGGATACGACAACAGATGTCCCCGGCCCCTTTTATAGGACGGCCGGTGAACACACTTCCCATTTTTTTTTTTTTTTATGCACGCCTCAAATTGAGACACAGTGGAATTTCCCCTGCTCTGCAATCGTGTACTGAGGTGGTCTATCGCTGGGAGGGAGGATAAGGGGGGTGGGGGGGTACACAGGGTATACACCGTGTACACAGAGATTACCTCCTCTGTTATGACACTATTGATAGGGTTTGGCACTGGTTCTCTGCCAAACCCTGTCCAGTCTTGTCTGAGTCTTCAGACAGACATCTCGAGGGAAGGGTTATTTATATATTAAAATATATATATAAAATTTAAAAATATATACAAAGTACAGAATATATTTGTATTCCATTTGAAAGGCTACATTTCATAAGAGATTCACATTTTTCATGGTAATACTCGCCAACAATATTGCGGAATAATTAGGCCAACCCAAACCGGTTCTTTAATATATTTTTTCATATATTCTAATATATTCTTCCAACAGTTGGATTGTCTTTTAGCCTAGCATGCCAGCACTGAGCCCTACATTCATGTTTGCTCTGTTCCAATAGCTGAAAGTCCAACATGACCTTCTTGCACACACTGTGTGTTTGTGTGTGTTTGTATTACCAGTTGATGTAATACAGGTGTTGCTATAGCGATAGTCCACCTGCGATGTCGTTACCCATAATCAAGGTAATCCCTGGTACGGGAAGCGCAGGCTGTAACCCAACCTTGAACCGCCCACTGACTAAACCCGAACAGAGAAAAACATGGTGTAACGGCACTGGCACTTGACCCATCTCAATGCCTTGCAATAGAACGCTATACCCACAGGAAGAGTCCTCTGACCAGGGCAACACATTTGAAAGGATCACTGATTGTGCAGCTCCAGTGTCTCGCAGTATACGGATAGGAACCTGGTCCATGTTCTCACATAGCGAAACGGAGCCAGCAAAGATGAAAGGGGCGTAGCTCGGGTCAAGCAATGATGACGTCCCACTGGGACCTGGAGCAACAGACACAGACTTAGTAAACCCGTGAGGCTTAGGGGTGGCAGCTGTGGGGTTGAGGAGAAGGACTGTCTTTTTCTAAGCCGTAGCTTACAGTCAGCTATTATATGACCTGGACGGTGACAGTAAAAGCACTCACGCTGCTCCCCTTGGAACCTTGGAGCCTCCTTGGAACTAGGAGGAGACAAATGATGCTTTGGAGGAAATGAAGCCAAAACTCTTCGTGTTTCGGGATGTGGGGCCAAAAACACTGTCTTATGAGTTAAAACAAAGTTGTCTGCTAACACTGCAGCTTGCGGCAAAGTAGACACCTTTTGCTCATTTAAATACACTACTAAGTCTTTCTGGCAGACAATTCTTGAAGTCTTCCAGTAAGTTGAGATCCCTCAAAGAAGCAAAGTCAGTAACCTTTGTGACGTTCCACATATGGTCCCATAGTGGGCGCTGTTATCCTGTGTCCTGTGTGGGGTTTCTTCTTCTCTTTCCAGATTAGACCACCAGGTGTACCCAATGTTGTTAATTGTCCTGGAGACAATAAGATCAGCCCAGGGTCATGGATCTCTCTCTTTGTTCTCGTCGACCAGCAGCCATTGTAGTTGTGGTTATCATTTTCGCTAAACATGATTGCAATCCAACCTTTTCTGTAATATAACCTTCTTTCTTCATTAAATATACTATTAATGATAACCATGTGTGGTCTCCCTCTTTGTTGCATTGTCAAGAGCCAGGCAAGCGTAACAAATTGGGGGCTCGTCCGGGATTGATTTGGGTAAGAACGATATTCTCTCCCTTTTCATGGTTAAGATTCGGGATTGAATTATTGGATATAGAGTGTCCAACTCTATATTGGGGGACTCGCGTGGTTATTGTTTATAGTTATTAGGTTTTGGTTGGATTGGATTTGATGTATTGTTTAGTATATTTGGTATGTTGGTTTGGGTGCTGGTGACGAGGCGGAGCTGGCCGTCCGATTGTACTGACAAGGACGTAAAACTTGGTGTTGGCTGTGATCTTCCGCTGGAGTTTGGTGAGTGCTGTGTTCTGTGCAAAGCAGAGAAGGTTAGGTAGGGCGGGTGGTTTAGATACCATCAGAGCTATACGTGAACCCCCGTGCTAGAACCAGAAGCGCTTAACGCTTGTTTATTGTTTTCGGTTGTTATTTTTGGTGTGTTGAACGCGGGGGCGCCACCAGGCATTTGCCGGGTGGAAGAGTTGCATGTGAACGCACTGAAGACTAGCTGAGTGGTTAGTTAGTTATTGCTAGGAGTTAGATACGGGGCAGCTCTTACGCGGTATGTTAGTTACTTTTCTGTTTTGTATGTGTGCACAGTAACTCGCTTTAAATGGGCTGAGGATTATGGCTGATAGGAGTAGGTTATAGAAGGAGTTTGTAATAGGAGGGGAGATTCCCGTTTGTAAGGGTTGATTTATATTGGTTATTTGATTGAATTGAGATATGGATGTTTTTGAGGAGTTTGTGGCAGCTCCGTCGGTCGAGGGGTTGTCACAGTTAACAAAGGAACAACTGTGGAGGGTTGTTGAACATTATGAGGTTAAGCTTGAGGTGGTGAAGGTCCGAGCAAAGAAACAGGAAGTAGTAGAGGCTTTACAGAATGTTTTAGTTAATATGGGCATACTAAAGGGAAAATTGCCTGTCCCTAAAATATCCGTTGGGGTTGCATCTGGGTCCACTGAGTTAACATTTGAGCAACAGAGGGAATTGTTATCACAACAGAGGGAATTGTTATCACTACAGATGGAATTGGCACAAGAGCGTGCGAGGGACAGGGAATTGGAATGGGAGCGCCTTAAATTGATGGCTGAGGGAAAGTTACCAGACGTTAGAGGTGGCGACCAGGGTCATTCTAAGAGGGATAATTTGTCTGACATGATTAGACTGTTGCCAAAATTTAGTGAAAAGGATCCTGATGTATTCTTTTCACTGTTTGAGAGTGTAGCCGACGATAGGGGGTGGCCTGCTTCAGACCGCACCGCTTTACTACAAAGTGTGCTTATTGGCCGAGCTCAGGAAGCTTATATTGCTCTTAATGGTGGAGAGAGGAAAGAATATGATACCGTTAAGGCCGCTGTCCTTAAGGCATATGAACTGGTTCCTGAAGCTTACAGACAGCGGTTTAGACAATGGAAGAAACATGATAAACAAACTCATGTGGAGGTTGTAAGAGAACTAACCAGCCATTTCAATCGTTGGTGCGCGGCGGTAGAGGTGAATACTCTGGAGGATCTGTCAAATTTGATTATTTTGGAACAGTTTAAAACCGTTGTCCCTGATCGCATTGCCACTTACGTTAATGAACACAAGGTGAAAACAGCAGATCAAGCTGCGGTGTTGGCAGACAAATTTGTACTGACTCATAAGAGTCAGTTTGGTGAACATCGTTTTCGTAGCGATGGGATCCGTAGACATAATCCAAACGTGACTAACCTATTGGCTAATCGTGCTAGATTCCCTAACGAAGGTCCTGGTTATTCTGTCCCCTTTTCAAGGTCGGAGCATGGCAGTCAGAGTAGGGTAGATCCTAACTCGACATGCAATTATTGCCTTGGGAAGGGTCACTGGAAACAGGAGTGTCCTGCCCTAAAAGGTAAGAAAACCTACAGTGGGAAGGGGGGCTCTGTTAGACCGTTGGCTCTTGCAGCGCATGCTGGTGGAGCAAGGGTGTCTGGGGTTGCCGAGGAGTCTCCCTTTAAACCAGGGGTGATAGCATCCTCAGCATCCAGCCCACCTGCGGCTACTGAGTTGGCTGTGGCACTACAGGGCTCTGTCTCCATACAGATTTGCGAGGAGGATCCTGATTTTGGCCCGTTTATTACTACAGGTTTCGTTTCTCTGGTGGGTAGCCCACAGAAAGTGCCTGTCCAGATACTTCGGGATACGGGGGCTTCAGAATCTTTTATATTGGAATCTGTTTTGCCATTCTCTCAGGAGTCAAGTGTGGGGACCAGCGTTTTGATTAGAGGGATGGGGATGCAGACTTTGTCTGTCCCCTTGCATGAAATTGAGCTGAAATCTGATCTGGTCCAGGGGGTAGTAACCATTGGTGTTCGACCCTCTCTGCCTGTGGTGGGTGTGGCAGTCATCTTAGGGAATAACCTGGCTGGAGGAAGAGTGTGGAGTGATGTGCCCCCACCTCTGGTTGTTAGTTCTGGGTCAACACTGCCAACAGGACCAGACATTAGTGGGAAGGAGTTTCCTGAGGTTTTTACTGCCTGTGCCATGACTCGTGCTATGAGTTGCATGGACCCTAAAACTGATGATGGAAAAGAGTCTGATAAGTTCACTCCTGACAATTCTGTTTTTCAGTTTCCTGATCTGCCGCCTTCTTTGTCTCGGAGTGAGGTGATCTTAGCCCAACAGGAGGATCCTGAGCTGAAGCTGCTGCTCAGTGGGATTCAGCCTAAGGATGAGCTGGAGAGCTCTGCAAGTGGTTATTTTCTCCTGGAGGATGTGTTGGTTCGTAAATGGCTTCCTCATAACGATTGTTCTGTGAGTGACCCAGTTTTTCAAGTTGTGGTACCTACTAGGTTTAGGAATGTGGTGTTGGAGACAGCGCATGATGACGTGGCTGGGCATATGGGAGTTAGAAAGACTTGTGATAGAGTACTACGGTATTTCTTTTGGCCTCGGTTGAAGAGGGATGTTTCTAAGTTTATAAGGACCTGTCATACCTGTCAACTGATGGGAAAACCTAATCAGACTATTAAACCTGTGCCTCTTTATCCTATTCCAGCTGTGAGTGAACCATTTGAGGTGAAGCCGGTGGTGTTGACCACAGTGAATGGGGTATCTCCATCTCCATCCACTCCTGTGGTGGCAGCAGGGTGGGAGGAGGATGTGAGTGGGCCTGGAGACGGTGTTTTGCGTCCTCGGCTCAAGAATTCTGAGATGTTGGCTGATGTATCAGTTCTGTTTGGTCATTTGACTGAGAGAAACTGTAGAGAGTTAGAGGGATTGCTTGTTGCATTTCCCTCATTGTTTTTGGATACCCCTTCTTGTACCCACTTAGTGCAGCACGACATAGACGTTGGGGAGGCGAAGCCGATTCGTCAGCGGTTCTATCGAGTCCCTCTGGAGAAACGCCGCCGCATGGATACTGAGGTTCAGTATTTAATAGATAACGGGCTGGCTGTTCCTTCAAACTCCAGTTGGGCATCACCGTGTTTGTTGGTAGGAAAACCAGACATGACAGATAGGTTCTGCACAGACTATCGAAAAGTTAATAATGTGACTAAACCTGACTCATTTCCCTTTAAACCAGGAATTGCTGGAGGGTGGGCAGGTTGTGGGGGAGGTTGAGTTGGTCTGACCGTATGGTGGAGATCCCCAGTTCCTCTGGCCGGATGGTAGTATTCCCACAATCATTATAATTTGTATTCTTGATTATTAGTTGTGGGGAAAAATTGGGGACAGATTTTTACAGAGACCTTTTTGGTAGGCCTCTGTTTTAAGGGGGGGATGTGACGTTCCACATATGGTCCCATAGTGGGCGCTGTTATCCTGTGTCCTGTGTGGGGTTTCTTCTTCTCTTTCCAGATAGACCACCAGGTGTACCCAATGTTGTTAATTGTCCTGGAGACTATAAGATCAGCCCAGGGTCATGGATCTCTCTCTTTGTTCTCGTCGACCAGCAGCCATTGTAGTTGTGGTTATCATTTTCGCTAAACATGATTGCAATCCAACCTTTTCTGTAATATAACCTTCTTTCTTCATTAAATATACTATTAATGATAACCATGTGTGGTCTCCCTCTTTGTTGCATTGTCAAGAACCAGGCAAGCGTAACACCTTACTTGCCACACACCAGTCAAATAAACCCTCCTTCTCACGAGCAAACTCCACAAAACTCTGGGTCTGGCTCTTCCTATGGTGCCTGTATCTCTGGCGGTAGGCCTCCGGCACCAATTCGTATGCCCGCAAGACTGCATTTTTGACACAGTCATACTGTAAACTGTCTTCTAAAGAAAGAGCGGAGACCACCTCCTGAGCTTTACCACAAAGCTTACATTGCAGCAAAATTGGCCACATATCTCTGGGCCACTTTAAGGAGGCGGCAAAACGTTCAAACACACTGAAATAGGAGTCAACTTCTGACTCTCTGAAGGATGGTACTAGAGAGATATTCTTGCTGACATCAAACCTATCTGACTGCAAGGCTGGCGGGGAAGTAGCAGCAATCTGCGCCTGTATTTGAGCTAGGGCCACTTTCTCGTCCATCTCAAGTTGGCGAATACTTACCCGGAGTTGATGCTCAGCCTCTTTCTCATCCATCTCAAGTTGGCGAATCTGTACCTGGAGTTGATGCTCAAGCTCCAGCTTCCGGACCTCCAACTTATGGGCATACTCTGCCTGCGTCTGCGACTCTCTTCTCTCATAAAAGGCTTGTCGCATCTGCCCACGCAGGTCCTCCCCCGAAGGAGAGACCGGACTCGGATTAAACCGAGGGAGTGTTTTAGGGAGTCTGCCCAACACCCCAGTGTCGAACTCCGCCTTCGCTGCAACATCAGACTCGCCCCCGAGCACCACTTGGTCACCTTGTTGTGGCCTCTCTGGTGTATGGAGAGCTTGGTCAACAGCAGGAATGGCCTGTTCCAGATCAGGAAGGTGGAGCACCCGCTGGGCCACCAGAGCCACTTGAGAGTAGCTCTGCCTTTACTGCCCTTTTAGGTACTTCTATTTCATAATATTCTGCAATCTGTCCTAAGTCTGCCACCTTACACTGATCCAGCAGATCAACAGACAGGTTGTCAACAAACAACTGTACTAAGGACATCGCCATAGCAACGTAAACCTGAAACTACTAAAAACACAACCCCAAAAACTAAACACCACCAACACTTACCAACACTGTGGTAAGCAGGCTCAGGATTCAGGTGTTCTTCTAGGGTACAGGGGGAGTCGCAACAGCCTACCTAAACACAGTGGGCAAGTGTAAACAATGTATGGGGTTTGGGGTAAAGCCTGGTGTGGGGCACCCAAAACTAAAGACTCAAACAAAAAGCAGTGTTAAGCAAGTATTAAATAATTTAATTAACTATTTTCACCAACAAAAGAAAAAGGACAGGCAATCACAAACAGGAGCAACATACAGACTAAATCAAAAACTCTACGAGGACAGGAGAGGCAAAACAAACTAACAATTTGCTAAGGACAGCTAGACCGAGGGTTTGGAACAGGGAGAAGGGCGCCCTAGTGTGTATAGACAAAGAAAACTACTACGTGATGCAGTGTAGACCCCAGGGTTTCTTACCTAGCCCTTCTCCCAGGCTGGTGAACAAAAACACAAACAAAAGGAATCCTACACTACTCTAAAAAGGGTTGCAAAGGCCGGAAACAAAAAACAGGAACAAATAAATGCTCAACACATGATAGTAAACTATATGGCAAAATATAGTTACTTCGCCCCAAAAGTTCTCTCAATATTTCAGTATCACCCGCCCAAAGTACCTCTACCTCTCTCCTTCCTCCCTTGACAAAATAACTGAGACATTTTATAGGACACCACATGGCAGAGGGATAATTGATAAGTGGACACAGGTGGTGGATGATAGTTTTCTGGGGGGGGAGGAACCACAAGGCACCACACGCATCCCTTTCGGCCACCTGAGGGAGACAAACGGGACAAGGACACAGACAGGACAGCAGCAAAACATACAGGAACGTAACAATCAGGTTGATACTAAGTGTAACTTGAGTTGATCAGGTTGATAGTAAGTGTAACTTGAGTGTTGCAAGTAAGTTGTGCTTCACTCATTGGTCTATTGTTAGTCAAGTGGTCAGGTAGTGCTTAAGTGTTGTGGCCCATTGAAGGTGGTTTCACCCAATCTAGGTCAACTGCCTTGTTAATCGTGTGGGAGGGGCCTGCACTCCTAGCAGACCCTCAGACAATTAGCAACCAGTGTCTTTTAACCACTTCCTGAAAGCAACAGCTTTGGAGTGGCAGGCAAACAAAGGCGAAATAAGGCTACAGTCGACTTTTTCAAGTGTGACTTCTTCTCAGGTGGGCATGTTATTTCATTGTACTGTAATCTGTCATGTGGGGCCTTGAGGTGCTCACTTCTTTACGGAGGTCACACAGACGCTGGGTCACACCCAGGGCCGCCGTGATCCCACAAACCTCACCTCCCCTCCTCTGTCTACCCATGTCCAGCTAGTGGGAACCGGGGGGCTTTGGAATTGCCAGTCGGCAGTGCAGAAAACTGAGTTCATCTCAGGCTATGCATCCTCACACACACACACAGGTAGAGGTTATGGACATTTTGCTCAAGGATTAAGGACACCGGGGAGTTAAACAGCTTAACCACACACACACTTATACATTTATTATTTTTGATTTATTTGGACTGCTATTTTATATTGTGACTAGATAAAAGTCCTTTAAAATTCCAAGCAATTTTTTTAAAAACTACTCAAATTGTCTAAAACACTTTGCATGCATGTTATACAAGATACTTTTATTGGCCAATTGCAACAGGTACATTGGAATGCTGACTCCCCATTCCCTCCCGCAGTATCCAGTCCAAAACAATACCATTAAGATAATATATGCAGTAAACAAAAAATATTTCAGTGGACATGAAGGTCATAAAGGTCTGTGCTCAGAAGAAGATATGTGGATTTGAATTATTAGCTTTTTTTTATTTGCACTTAGAAGTAGCGGGTCGGGCTTTGAAGTAGGGGGTGGGCGGAGTCAGACTTTAAAGAAAAAGGGGGTGGGCGGAGTCAGACTTAGAAGTAGGGTGGGTGGAGTCAGACTTAGAAGTAGCGTGTGGGGTCAGACTTGTCACACATCTGGACGTGGACGTGGGACGTGATTCCGGGGTACGTCCTCTGCATGGGCAGCATGGTGCCGATCTTCTGCCCTTTCCGGATCAGCCCGGATGTCTGGACAGGGCTCACGTAGAACAGCTTGAAGCACAGCCCTGGAGGGTGGAGGTGAGGACACATGGGTCCGAAGGTTAAAGTTACAGTTTTACAATGTGGGATTCGATCGTCCTTCGATCGACAATAGTGATTTTTTTATTGAGTTGTCGCTGGGGGTTGTGTATTAATGACATATTTTTATGGTTTAGGCATTTCTGTCTTCGTTTACTTTTCGTTTACTTTTGTCCTTCACCAGAACAACTAATTACCATCCAGCTTTTTTAATTGATTGAATTTCAATTCTACATATAATCTAAGGAGCGGGTTGAAAAGAGACGACAAGTTGAAAGAGATGACGTTGAGAAAGGGAAAAAAAGGTCCACACCTTCTCCCTGGAGGTTGATGCCTGTGTTGATGATGCGTTGGGCGGTGCTGGGGTTCCCGTAGACCGTCAACGCTCCGTTCAACACCACGTCGAACGGCGCGTACACGGTGGATCCGTCGGCGCAGACGATATCCAGCCCCTGGTGGGTTCTCCCCTGACTGAGACACCACCACCACCACAACAACAACAACAACAACAACATTTGTTGGGTATTAGCTTTTAAAACCATGAATCCATGGTTCAAAAACAATGCACTACTATTTCACAACAAAATGCAAAATGTAACCAAATAACACAAGAAAGATATAGATATTATGAAGACAAAACATAGAGACAGGAGAAAGCAAGCCACCGTATAATACATCAACTAGTGAATGATGTGTGTGTGTGTGTGTGTGTGTGTGTGTGTGTGTGTGTGTGTGTGTGTGTGTGTGTGTGTGCGTGCGTGCGTGTTTGTGTTTGTGTGTGTGTTGTATATTAGTACCGTCGAGCTCCATATCGGCCTTCTCCAAGTACGTCTGAACCCCTCTTTGTGTTACCGCTGTTACCGCTGCAGAGCTGGCCGAATGTAACGCCCTCACACACACACAGCACAGCTGAGGAGACACGGATGCACCCATGCAAACACACACACACACACACACACACACACACACACACACAACCACACATGTACACAAAGACAACCACACAGGTGCACACACACAAACAACCACACAGGTGTACACACACATGCACACACACAAACACACACACAACCACACAGGTGAAAAAACATACACACACACACACAGAATCACACAGGTGCACACACACACACACACACACACACACACACACACACACACACACACGCACACACACACACACACACACACACGCACAACAACACAAGTGAACACGCACACACATACATTCAATTAGTCAGGAGCTGAAAAGGCCCCTCTCTTACCCGCTCTGGTGAGAAGATGAGATGCGGCTGATAATGTTCACCTATACATCCGTAATATAGCAACAATAATCTAAATAAAAAATAAAAGTGTAAACGTAAGCATTGAAAGGGTGTTATTATACACCTGTATCTAAAGCGTTCCCTTCATTCCCCTCCGCTGGTGATTAATAAATCCATTGTTAAGTCATTGTAATAAGTCATTGTTTCATCATCTATCCATCGCTCCGCCTTACCCAGCAGCACGGTGCCGCTCAGCAGGGCTGTGG
Organism: Muraenolepis orangiensis; assembly: GCA_027704905.1. NCBI lineage: Eukaryota > Metazoa > Chordata > Actinopteri > Gadiformes > Muraenolepididae > Muraenolepis > Muraenolepis orangiensis. Next base: position 15,982,851 of record CM051001.1, read on the forward strand.
TCTTCATGGTGGGGTCTGAAGATGGAGCGAGTAGTACTCAATCTGTTGTCAAGGAGACACAGCTTCCGCAAGGTTCTTGGAGGAATGGATACGACAACAGATGTCCCCGGCCTCTTTTATAGGACGGCCGGTGAACACACTTCCCATTTTTATTTTTTTTATGCACGCCTCAAATTGAGACAGTGGAATTTCCCCTGTTCTGCAAACGTGTACTGAGGTTGTCTATCGCTGGGAGGGAGGATAAGGGGGGGTGGGGTAATAATAATAATAATAATAATAATAATGCCGGCTTTTATATAGCGCTTTTATCCAAAGCGCTTTACAAGTCATGCCTCACATCACCCATTCATACACCGACGGTGGAGTCAGCCATGCAAGGAGTCTTGTCAGCATGTCAGGAGCAGTTAGGGTATAGGGTGTCTTGCTCAAGGACACTTCGACAGTTTTTGCTAGGAGGAGCCGGGGGATCGAACCAGCGACCTTTCAGTTGTGAGTCGACCGGGTATACACAGTGTGTACACAGAGATTACCTCCTCTGTTAAGACACTATTGATAGGGTTTGGCACTGGTTCTCTGACAAACCCTGTCCAGAGTCTTCAGACAGACATCTCGAGGGAAGGGTTATTTATATATTAATATATATATATATAATTAAAAAATAAATAGAACAATTTTAAATTGAAAAATATATACAAAGTACAGAAAAGATTTCAAGTCAAGTCAAGTCAAGTTTATTTTCCCTTCACAGTTTATAAGTATAAGCAATGAGTGAAAATCTTATGTGCAAAACCCCACGACAGACAGCAGTTATAAAAAACAGAATAGGATAAAAGGAAGTAAAAAACTACAAAACGGTATAAGTTAAATAAATAAAAATGCTATATATAGATATATATATATATATCTCAATTACAATCCTAAACACTTATCTAAAACTCTACTGCAATGCAGGTCATAGTTTTACAATAATATTTACTTTATCTTTATTTACTATAGTTTCACGAAGTTAACAACAAAGTCCCCCTTTGTTGAGGTTTCATCGGTACTTTGGTCAACAACAACTTCTGGTTTTCAACTTCTCTTATGAGGTGAGAAAGGATTCTGGAATGGGGAAATGTAAAGAGGAAGAAAAAGAGGAAATTGCTCCACAATTAAAGCAATCCAATATCTGTAGAAGCTTTAAAATAAGAGTAGAAAAAGCACAACATAATAAAGCTGCATTATTATATAATATTATAAATGTACTATTATCTATGTTTATGTACATTACAATCTAGATGTCTATCCAACAATCTCCATCTCTTCTGTGTCTTCAAACTGTCCCGCCTCTTCCTGCACATCCGGCTCTGTGATTGGCTTAAAAACAGTCAAATAGAAGTGCTCAGGGTTAGGTCACCTAGCAGTGGGTCCCAAAGTTCCCCTCAGTGCAATCACAGTCAAATCACTTCAATCGTGATCATATTTATGACTTTGACTATAATTATTCATTCTTGCGGTGAAAATAAAAAAGTGTCTGTTTCCCTTCCATTGGTCACCCCAATCCCATATCATCACAGGGAGATGACCAGCTCTATGATACCTGATCACCAGGAATTCATCTCACTGTGTTGGCCTTGAACTCGGCCGGTTTGAAAGTGTATCTTATCAATAAGGTGTGTGTATAATTCAGGTATACTTTTAATAGAATACATGTATATAATATGTAATACGTGCTGGATGTCTTGGGGGACGGGCTCTGGGGCACCTTGAATACTGATTGGTCTCCGTCGAGACTCGGCTCTGTGATGTTTGGGTCATCGCTGGTTCTGCTCTGGCGGTCCAACCACCACACGGTGGCGCCAAAAGCAGCCAACAGCGAAAGCGCCACTCCAGCTGCGACTGTGGGAATAGATTGGATGAAACATTGTGGTTTGACAGTTGGTATTTAGTTAGACAATGAACAGAAACGTGGAATGTAATTGCGTAGTGGTACATTTATTTGTGTCTGCCAGCTTGAATATAAGCCACACATGGAAGTATACGTGCCTATTAGCCTGCAACAATAATCTTAAGAAGCTGTTCATAGACACACACAGAAATGTCCACTATTATTAGCATGGTGGCCTAGATATTTACTTATTTACCTTAATATACGCAACACTGTTCTCACCTTGGCACATAGCTGTTTGGTCGTATTCCTGTTCATCCATTGATTAACCAAACAGGTTCAGTCAGCAGGGAAATGAACACCTGAATACAAATAACGCATCCTCTCTTCAAAATTTCACCTTGGCTGACGATAAATTATGTAACTTGTGTGATGTTGTCGATAACAAACTAAAAAGTATATATATGATTATAGTATTGTGAATAACTGACAAAGCATGCACTACAATTTATTTGAAAACAAATATCTAATGTTGACGGGTGCATTCATTTGCAATCATTTTCCACTAGATGGCAGCATATATGGCAGCATAACACATTTATTGCCACAGGATTAATTTACTGACCATATTTAGCTTTGTATTTTCTCTCTAACGGTTAGAGATGTCGGCTACTGGAAAATGTATTTATATTCTGATATTAATCATATGGTTGACAACCTTCTGGGTGTCTCAGCTCTCACTTCTCCCCGTGGTGAGTGTTGCAAAAATAGAACATTTTGGTGTTTTTAAACAGCCACATTGGGTGCATGTTGTGAGTTATTACAAAATAAATCAGGGACCAAAAAACACCTGAACATGGAGATAAAGTAAACCACACATAGAGTCCATGCTGTTGCAAGCCCAGATGCACCACACTCAATAATAGTAATGTATGTCTTCACCCTACCAAGTAGACCCTTGTATATCCCTGGCCTTCCCTCTTTAACTAAACTGTGTCTCTGATCTCGGATGCAATCTGTCAACACATAATACAACATTCTCACTGAACTGTCGGGAATGGGAACTGATGTTGCCATTATAGTCTTTCCAACCTAATATACACGCAAAGAAATGGCTCAGAATGCTCTAAATTACTATTTAGGGCAAGGTTTGCTGAGGCCTATTTGTAGTGCTAAGACCCAGGGCTGATTGGTGTTCAATTAGATTAGTGTATGAGGGGTTTTGTGTTGGTGTCCCTATTTCAAGTAGTGTTTATCATTTTGAATATACAGTAATTGTTTCCCCAATGTTGTAGATAATATATATAAAGATAATATATGCAATAAGAATAAAAGTAAACAAAAAATATTTCAGTGGACATGAAGGTCATAAAGATCTGTGCTCAGAAGACGATATGTGGATTTTAATTATTAGCTTTTTTTTATTTGCACTTAGAAGTAGCGGGTCGGGCTTTGAAGTAGGGGGTGGGCGGAGTCAGACTTTAAAGAAAAAGAAGTAGCGTGTGGGGTCAGACTTAGAAGTAGGGGGGGCGGGGTCAGACTTAGAAGTAGCGTGTGGGGTCAGACTTAGAAGTAGGGGGGGCGGGGTCAGACTTAGAAGTAGGGGGGGCGGGGTCAGACTTAGAAGTAGGGGGGGCGGGGTCAGACTTAGAAGTAGCGTGTGGGGTCAGACTTGTCACACATCTGGACGTGGACGTGGGACGTGATTCCAGGGTACGTCCTCTGCATGGGCAGCATGGTGCCGATCTTCTGCCCTTTCCGGATCAGCCCGGATGTCTGGACAGGTCTCACGTAGAACAGCTTGAAGCACAGCCCTGGAGGGTGGAGGTGAGGACACATGGGTCCGAAGGTTAAAGTTACAGTTTTACAATGTGGGATTCGATCGTCCTTCGATCGACAATAGTGATTTTTTTATTGAGTTGTCGCTGGGGGTTGTGTATTAATGACATATTTTTATGGTTTAGGCATTTCTGTCTTCGTTTACTTTTCGTTTACTTTTGTCCTTCACCAGAACAACTAATTACCATCCAGCTTTTTTAATTGATTGAATTTCAATTCTACATATAATCTAAGGAGCGGGTTGAAAAGAGACGACAAGTTGAAAGAGATGACGTTGAGAAAGGGAAAAAAGGTCCACACCTTCTCCCTGGAGGTTGATGCCTGTGTTGATGATGCGTTGGGCGGTTCTGGGGTTCCCGTAGACCGTCAACGCTCCGTTCAACACCACGTCGAACGGCGCGTACACGGTGGATCCGTCGGCGCAGACGATATCCAGCCCCTGGTGGGTTCTCCCCTGACTGAGACACCACCACCACCACAACAACAACAACAACAACATTTGTTGGGTATTAGCTTTTAAAACCATGAATCCATGGTTCAAAAACAATGCACTACTATTTCACAACAAAATGCAAAATGTAACCAAATAACACAAGAAAGATATAGATATTATGAAGACAAAACATAGAGACAGGAGAAAGCAAGCCACCGTATAATACATCAACTAGTGAATGATGTGTGTGTGTGTGTGTGTGTGTGTGTGTGTGTGTGTGTGTGTGTGTGTGTGTGTGTGTGTGTGTGTGTGTGTGTGTGTGTGTGTGTGTGTGTGTGTGTGTGTTGTATATTAGTACCGTCGTGCTCCATATCGGCCTTCTCCAAGTCGTCCGTCTGAACCCCTCTTTGTGTTACCGCTGTTACCGCTGCAGAGCTGGCCGAATGTAACGCCCTCACACACACACAGCACAGCTGAGGAGACACGGATGCACCCGCGCAAACACACACACACACACACAACCACACATGTACACAAAGACAACCACACAGGTGCACACACACAAACAACCACACAGATGTACACACACATGCACACACACAAACACACACACAACCACACAGGTGAAAAAACATACACACACACACACAGAATCACACAGGTGCACACACACACACACACACACACACACACACGCACACACACACACACACACACACGCACAACAACACAAGTGAACACGCACACACATACATTCAATTAGTCAGGAGCTGAAAAGGCCCCTCTCTTACCCGCTCTGGTGAGAAGATGAGATGCGGCTGATAATGTTCACCTATACATCCGTAACATAGCAACAATAATCGAAATAAAAAATAAAAGTGTAAACGTAAGCATTGAAAGGGTGTTATTATACACCTGTATCTGAAGCGTTCCCTTCATTCCCCTCCGCTGGTGATTAATAAATCCATAAAGTCATCGTTTCATCATCTATCCATCGCTCCGCCTTACCCAGCAGCACGGTGCCGCTCAGCAGGGCTGTGGTCTTCATGGTGGGGTCTGAAGATGGAGCGAGTAGTACTCAATCTGTTGCCAAGGAGACACAGCTTCCGCAAGGTTCTCGGAGGAATGGATTGGACAACAGATGTCCCCGGCCCCTTTTATAGGACGGCCGGTGAACACACTTTCCATTTTTATTTTTTTTATGCACGCCTCAAATTGAGACACAGTGGAATTTCCCTTGTTCTGCAAACGTGTACTGAGGTTGTCTATCGCTGGGAGGGAGGATAAGGGGGGGGGGGGTAATAATAATAATAATAATAATAATGCCGGCTTTTATATAGCGCTTTTATCCAAAGCGCTTTACAAGTCATGCCTCACATCACCCATTCATACACCGACGGTGGAGTCAGCCATGCAAGGAGTCTTGTCAGCATGTCAGGAGCAGTTAGGGTATAGGGTGTCTTGCTCAAGGACACTTCGACAGTTTTTGCTAGGAGGAGCCGGGGGATCGAACCAGCGACCTTTCAGTTGTGAGTCGACCGGGTATACACAGTGTGTACACAGAGATTACCTCCTCTGTTAAGACACTATTGATAGGGTTTGGCACTGGTTCTCTGACAAACCCTGTCCAGAGTCTTCAGACAGACATCTCGAGGGAAGGGTTATTTATATATTAATATATATATATAATTAAAAAATAAATAGAACAATTTTAAATTGAAAAATATATACAAAGTACAGAAAATATTTCAAGTCAAGTCAAGTCAAGTTTATTTTCCCTTCACAGTTTATAAGTATAAGCAATGAGTGAAAATCTTATGTGCAAAACCCCATGACAGACAGCAGTTATAAAAAACAGAATAGGATAAAAGGAAGTAAAAAACTACAAAACGGTATAAGTTAAATATATTAAAATGCTATATATATATATATATATATATCTCAATTACAATCCTAAACACTTATCTAAAACTCTACTGCAATGCAGGTCATAGTTTTACAATAATATTTACTTTATCTTTATTTACTA
>CM051001.1:15994018-15999018 GCA_027704905.1 Muraenolepis orangiensis
CCTTAATATACGCAACACTGTTCTCACCTTGGCACATAGCTGTTTGGTCGTATTCCTGTTCATCCATTGATTAACCAAACAGGTTCAGTCAGCAGGGAAATGAACACCTGAATACAAATAACGCATCCTCTCTTCAAAATTTCACCTTGGCTGACGATAAATTATGTAACTTGTGTGATGTTGTCGATAACAAACTAAAAAGTATATATATGATTATAGTATTGTGAATAACTGACAAAGCATGCACTACAATTTATTTGAAAACAAATATCTAATGTTGACGGGTGCATTCATTTGCAATCATTTTCCACTAGATGGCAGCATATATGGCAGCATAACACATTTATTGCCACAGGATTAATTTCCTGACCATATTTAGCTTTGTATTTTCTCTCTAACGGTTAGAGATGTCGGCTACTGGAAAATGTATTTATATTCTGATACTAATCATATGGTTGACAACCTTCTGGGTGTCTCAGCTCTCACTTCTCCCCGTGGTGAGTGTTGCAAAAAATAGAACATTTTGGTGTTTTTAAACAGCCACATTGGGTGCATGTTGTGAGTTATTACAAAATAAATCAGGGACCAAAAAACACCTGAACATGGAGATAAAGTAAACCACACATAGAGTCCATGCTGTTGCAAGCTCAGATTCACCACACTCAATAATAGTAATGTATGTCTTCACCCTACCAAGTAGACCCTTGTATATCCCTGGCCTTCCCTCTGTAACTAAACAGTGTCTCTGATCTCGGATGCAATCCATCCATCCATCTTCTCCCGCTTATCCGAAATCGGGTCGCGGAGGTAGCAGCTCCAGCAGGGGACTCCAAACTTCCCTCTCCCTGGCAACATCGACTAGCTCTGACTGGGGGATCCCGAGGCGTTCCCAGGCCAGTGTGGAGATGTAATCACCCCACCTGTACCTCGGTCTGCCCCGTGGTCTCCTCCCAGTTGGATGTGCCTGGAAAACCTCCCTCGGGAGGCGACCAGGAAGCATCCTTACTAGATGCCCGAACCACCTCAACTGGCTCCTTTCTACGCGAAGGAGCAGCGGCTCTACTCCGAGTCTCTCACGAGTGACTGAGCTTCTCACCCTATCCCTCAGTGAGATACCAGCCACCCTCCTGAGGAAACTCATTTCGGCCGCTTGTATTCGCGATCTCGTCCTTTCGGTCATTACCCATTGCTCATGGCCATAGGTGAGGGTAGGAACGAAGACTGATCGGTAGATCGAGAGCTTTGCCTTCTGGCTCAGCTCTCTTTTGGTTTCAACGGTGCGCCAAAGTGCACCCAATACCGCTCCCGCTGCACCTATTCTCCTGTCAATCTCACGCTCCATCCTCCCCTCACTCGAGAACAAGACCCCGAGATACTTGAACTCCTTCACTTGGGATAAGGACTCCCTCCCTACTTGGAGTAGACAATCCACCGGTTTCCTGCTAAGAACCATGGCCTCAGATTCGGATGCAATCTGTCAACACATAATACAACATTCTCACTGAACTGTCGGGAATGGGAACTGATGTTGCCATTATAGTCTTTCCAACCTAATATACACGCAAAGAAATGGCTCAGAATGCTCTAAATTACTATTTAGGGCAAGGTTTGCTGAGGCCTATTTGTAGTGCTAAGACCCAGGGCTGATTGGTGTTCAATTAGATTAGTGTATGAGGGGTTTTGTGTTGGTGTCCCTATTTCAAGTAGTGTTTATCATTTTGAATATACAGTAATTGTTTCCCCAATGATTGCAAAGGGATTTCCCTTCGTGTCTAAGATGAGTGTCTAAGATAAGAAACAGTGTGTAGACGTGTTTTGCAAGAAGTGTGCACAATTGCAAAACAAAACATAAAAACCAGAACATATGTTTGTTCTATTGGTGCCTTGGTTTAAAGAATGGTTACAACGCGTTAAGGTTTTGATGCTTGTGTTAAAGCATTCACTTTCAGTGTGAAAAACAATGGGTAACAACTGTAATCGTGATCATTACAACTAAAAATTGAAATCGTTTGGAAATAAATGTCCCCTACCTGTTCTGTGTGTCTGGAAGGTGAAATGTGTTGTATTGTAATTGTACTACATTTGGCGGGCAGATATGTGGGTGTTTCTCCTTAACTCCTGACGCACTGGGCTGCCATGATAGCGGTTATCAGGAGGTGGCAGCCGGCCCGTGCGACGCGCCTGGGGGTCAGAACTCGTTTTGACACGCAAGTCGTCAACACTCAATGCTTCTTTGCTAGTGACTTAGATTCGTCATTTTGTATCGCTCCGCCAGCAGGAGGAATAAGGTAAGGTGGGGCTGGACACGTTAAAGCATCATAACAGTGTGTTGCTGTGGGCCCCTCTTTGTACTTTTCAAGGAACCCAACTTTAGGAGCAAAATGAGAAACCTCGAATTCCTAGATTTGTACTTTAAAATTAAACATACAATTATTTATTACAGAAGTAGCCTGACTCTTGAGTTACTTGGTTATTGAGCAACTGGAATCTATAAGGCAACACATGACTTCTACAGTCAAATCATATTAGCCAAATTGAATTAAACTCACACTCTGGCTTGTTCCCCTAACGTTCTTACAAAGAATTTGAATTTGCCGGTCGAAGCTGAAAGTGATTGGTTCTCTGAAACGGCGAAAAATATCTTCAGGTCTTTTTTGCATCACATTACTACTACTGATTGTTGTTGTTTTACGTAGAGTGGCCCCTCAAACTCAAACTCTGCAAATGGTCACATGATGTTGTCTGGTTCATACGCTCAGGTGCGTACAGTGAGACCTTCACACTTTAGCAAGTCAAGTCAATTGGTTCATTGGTTTTGTCTCTGCTGCTGACCTTCCAGCTTCCTGTGTTTTGTGAAGTTAATGTCTTTCTGTCAGCACCACAGAGAGACAGGATGCAAAAGGTTTTTGCACTCTCGAGAACCGCTCACTAATGCTAACCACTTGACACTCAACACTGCACTTCCTCGGGTCCTCAGAAATACACCCACATGAAGTGAGGGTGAGGTTAATCGGATAAACGGTTGTCGAGAAAATCGAAGACATACATACATACATACATACATACATACATACATACATACATACATACATACATACATACATACATACATACAACATACATACATACATACATACATACATACATACATACATACATACATACATACATACATACATACATACATACATACATAACTAGAGACTTCTCTTTTTATATTATAGTTAGATGATTATAACTATGATAATATTATTCATTTCATACCAAAGTATCCAGTCTGTGTTATAGACTGAACTTAACTGAACAACATTTATTCCAGATTAAACAGACTGATATTGGTCCAGATGAATGAAACATGAAAAATGATAAAGACGGGCAAATACAGATCACGACATATAGATTGTTTATTAAACATTCTTTGAGGGCAAAACAATAAACATAAAAGCAAAAACCACTTCACTTAATGGAGAATATTTGTAAGGATGGACGAAGTGAGCCTCGCCTGTTATCTACATGGAACCGTTTTATCAGAAACTTTGGTTTACCTAAACTGGTCATTCCTGAGCTGATATCCTGTTGATATCCAAGTCCTTCATGAACAAACAAAACCACCACAGAAATAATCATTCTTTCCACAAAAAAACAATGCTATTTATATGTTGTAAACAAACACATAAATACACTTCAAACGGATCTCGTCACTTTTTTTTTTACGGCCTGTCCCCTGATAATGTTGTTCTAAAATATTTCCCCAATGCGTCCCAGTGGCGACATGTTGGGCTTCTCCCCGTGACTCATCCTGTTATACATCGGCCAAGAATGTAAACCTTAGTCGGGGGAGATGGAGAGAGATAGCTGCGAACCTTCAGTTTCATATGTAAGCAAAGGGCCGACTGCAAGCTGTCCAGGACATATTTTACTGGCATGTCCCACATCATCAGAGCGGGAGCGAGAAAGAGAGAGAGAGAGAGAGAGAGAGAGAGAGAGAGAGAGAGAGAGAGAGAGAGAGAGAGAGAGAGAGAGAGAGAGAGAGAGAGAGAGAGAGAGAGAGAGAGAGAGAGAGAGAGATGTCCACTGTGGAGAGGGTTATACAATTGAATTGAGTTCTACCAGAAATGGTTTCCCAAAAGTTGAGGTTTCTATCACAGAAAGGGGTTTTCCTTCAAGACCAGAGTTCTAAACATCTCAACATCTATCGTTAAGCCCAAAGCATTCAGAGACTTAGATGTTGGCCAAAAATAACTAGAATCATCATTGTTTTTAACGTGGCAAAGCACACAGCGCAAATGTAGCAGAGGCCGTAGTTCTCCTCTTTCCCCTCTTTTCATAACCAAATTAAACAGCAAACAACAAAACAATTCAGTACTGTAGACGGTTCATCCGTCACGGCGACATGTCCACTGCGGAGGAGATGCAATCTCACGCAGTGTCCTCCTTGGAGGTGGCCTTCCGGCTGGACTTGTCCAGCAAGGTGAGCCTGGTCTGTATTCTGGACGAGGACGTGTAAGACACAGGGTTCCCCGAGGAGGACGAGGCTGGGCCAGCGCCTCCGCTACCGCAGCAACGACACAGCGAGCTCCTCACCTTGGCTCGGAAGTCATCCGACACGTAGTAGAAGATGAAGGGATCGATGCAGCTGTTCAGGGTGCTGACCGCCAAGCTCACCATGTAGGGCAGGTATATGTCCTCCCCTCCCTCGCCCCTGATGGCGTAGGTGAGCAGAAGGAGGATGTTGCTCGGCAAAAGGCACACGATGAACACCACGAGGACCAGGGCCGTCACACGCACCGCGTGGCCATACCGCTTCCCGCCGGCCACCAGGGTGCGCAGCACGGCGCCGTAGCAGTACACGATGACCAGGAAGGGCAGCAGGAAGCACAGGGTGAACAACGTGGTGAAGTAGGGCAGGAAGTAGCTCTCCTGTTTCTCCACCGGCAGGACGTCGTGGCAGGTGGTGATGTTGAGCATTTCCATCTTAAGCGAGTATGTCTGCTGGGAGC
>CM051001.1:16004958-16041751 GCA_027704905.1 Muraenolepis orangiensis
TCTTCTTCTTCTTCTTCTTCCTTCACCTGGCGTGATGTGTGACGTGATGGTCACATTCAAACAATGATATCATTTACATAAATGGAATCTCCAATTGCAAATACTGATGAATAATACTATGCAAATGTTGTATAACAATTCTCTCTCTCTCTCTCTCTCTCTCTCTCTCTCTCTCTCTCTCTCTCTCTCTCTCTCTCTCTCTCTCTCTCTCTCTCTCTCTCTCTATTTTGAAGATAGGAGATTGATCTTGTCCGGACAAGCAGCCTAAATCGGACAAGAGGAGATAAAACCGGTCCCTCTTTGAATCTGGAGAAGAATAATGAAGAATACATTTAGTACCTGATTCTCATCTTCATTCTCACACTTTCCACCAGCCAACTGCCTCATGCAGAGGCATGAGGCATTAGATGTTCCATTTTGATTTAGCCATCTTTAGAACTGAAACTGCTCTAAAGATCCTTGCCACACACGGATTGCTGCTTGCGGAACCCCGGGCTAGTGCAGACGAAGGCAAAAGGAGTTCAATAACTCGTAGCTGTCTTTAGTGGATATTGCTCCAATGAATAAACTGATTTGAACAATCAACTATGTGTGTGTAAAGTATAATAATTCAATTTGTAAAGCGACTTACGTGAGTGTGAAATGGAAATCCAAACAGGGGGTGTTGTAATAATGTGCTGCTGGGAAATGGCTGAAAAAAGAGAACACGAGAGATTGAAAAAGAGGGCCTTCACGGGGAATCACTGAGGAATCAGCTACAGAGTCATCATCATCATAGAGCGGTAGTAGTCCACCCGGGAGATGACAAGAGCCTGGATTAGCACCTGCGCAGCCTTTTCAGTGATAAAATGCTGAATCCTCCTGATGTTGTAGAGGAGGAATCTGCAGGAGCGTGTCACCGATGCAATGTTTGCCTCGGGGGGAAGGACGAGACGTACCGCAGAGGGGTTGAGGACACAAACAATGGTGTAGGGGCTGACATAACAGGGGTTAAGCTCAGGGGAAGAAGTGCGGAGGTATAGGTCCCGAGTCAACAGCCAAACCCTCTGACCCGGATGGTAGGAAGGGCTGGCCTCTGTCCCCTGAGATCTGCGGTCTCAGCAGAGGAGGGGAGCTTGGGAAGTGCAACATAGTGGGCCGCCTTGGAAAAACGGTCCACAATGGTGAGATTAACGGAATTACCGTAAGACATAGGAAGACCGGTGACGAAGTCAAGGGAGATGTTGGACCAGGGACGCCTAGGGATGGAGATAGGTCGCAGGAGACCAGCAGGGGGACGATGGGAGGATTAACTGCGAGCGCAGATCGGGTAGGTGGAGTGTCCGTCTCCATGGACTGCCACCAGAACTAACGGCGGAGGTAGGAGAGGGTCCGGGTTGAGCCAAGGTGTTCCACCAGTCTGTTGGAGTGGCCCAACTTGAGCACTCAGGAGCGGGCAGATTGAGGAACAAACAGCCGACCAGGGGGACCCCACCTGGATCGGGATTGTCACACTGAGCAGTCCTCACCACCGTCTCGATCTCCCAGGTGCCAATCACCCAGGCTGGAGGCAGGATGGTGTACTCCGATACCGGGCTGGCCCTCTCAGGGAAGACACAGGACAGGGCGTCAGCCTTGGTATTGTGGGAGCCCGGGCGAAAGGTGAGGGTGAAGTCGAAACGGCTGAAGAACAGGGAGCAGCGTGCCTGACGGTAATTCAGCGGCTTGGCTGTACGGAGGTAGGTGAGGTTCTTGTGGTTCGACCAAACCACAAAAGGTTGCTGAGTCCCTTCCAGCCGCAGCACTAGGTGAGTGTCATCACTCACCTAGTGCTGCCTGAACCACCAGCAGTTCCCTTTCGCAATGTCTTCGGGCCGTCTGCTTGCCTCACTTAAGGGCCCGTGTGGCCGATCTACGCGGTCACGGCTCTTCTCCGTCCTGGCCCCAATTTGGTGGAACAAACTCCCCACGGAGGTCACGACTGCAGAGTCACTCCCCATCTTCCACCACAGGCTGAAAACCCATCTCTTCAGGACACACTTCCCGGATCCTTCCTCGTAGCGTCAATGTAAAAAAAAGTAGATTACATATTATAGATAGGTATATATTGTTCTAGATATTGTTGCATATTGTTTGCCAACTTATTGTACTTTTTTCCTTACACTTTTGCCTGAATTATTGTACTTGTACCTGAGCACTGGTTCAGTTATTGGAGACTTGTTAGAAATGAAATGCACTTTTGACTTCTGGTGACGAGTTGTTCTCTTACCTTCCTTTGTTGAAACACACTACTGTAAGTCGCTTTGGATAAAAGCGTCTGCTGAATGACTGTAATCTAATTTAATGTCATCATTTCTCTTCGCAGGACTAAAGCGTCGAGAGAAATAGGCACAGGGACTGAGCTTCTTGTCCTCTGCTGACCTCTGGGAGATGCCCATCATCAGAGGCGTCCACCTCCACGATGAATTGCAGAGAAGGATCGGGGTGGGCTAGTAACGGGGCTGCAGTGACCAGGCTCTTAGAGGCAGAGAAGGCTAACTCAGCCACTGGGGACCAGGAGAAAGAGCGACTGAGATTAGATTGTTTAGGCTATTAGGGGCGTCTGGTCGATGTCCTGAGGAGCCGTGGCCCATCACGGTTTCGAGCGCTGCGGAGGCTGGAGAAGGAGTGGGGGGTCGCGTTGGCTCGGGTGACCCTCGACGTTTACTACCAGTGGAAGCCCGAGTATGATGCCCGGTGCGGACTGTGGTTTCGGGGACTGCGGTACATGATGGGCCAGCTCTGGGACCTGTCTACCGCCATTTCTTCCCTCCTCTGCGGAGGGACCCCCGACGCCGCGCTGTCCCTGCCTGTTGACGTCACGCTTCTCCCTCGTCTGACCGCTCCGCACCCGGCTGATGACGTCGCTCCGCACCCGGCTGACGACGTCGCTCCGCACCCGGCTGATGACGTCGCTCCGCACCCGGCTGACGACGTCGCTCCGCACCCGGCTGACGACGTCGCTCCACACCCGTCGGAGGACGCCGCTCTGCACCCACCGGACGACGTCGCCCCGAACACGGCTGACGACGTCGCTTCGCACCCGCCGGAGGACGTCGCTCCGCACCCGCCGGAGGACGTCGCTCCGCACCCGTCGGAGGACGTCGCTCCGGTCCCGCCGGAGGACGCCGCTCCGCACCCGCCGGAGGACGTCGCTCCGCTTTCGCTTGAGGACGTCACTCCGCTCCTGCCGGAGGACGCCGCTCCGCACCCGTTGGAGGACGTCGCTCCGCACCCGTCGGAGGACGCCGCTCCGCACCCGTGGGAGGACGCCGCTCCGCACCCGCCGGAGGACGTCGCTCCGCTTTCGCTTGAGGACGTCACTCCACACCCGTCTAACGACGCCCCTCCGCTCCGCACCCGTCGGAGGACGTCGCTCCGCTCCGCACCTGTCCGAGGACGTCGCTCCGCACCCGCCGGAGGACGTCGCTCCGCTCCCGCCACAGGACGTCGCTCCGCTCCCGCCGTAGGACGTCGCTCCGCTCCCGCCGGAGGACGCCGCTCCGCACCCGCCGGAGGACGCCGCTCCGCACCCGCCGGAGGACGTCGCTCCGCACCCGTCTAACGACGCCGCTCCGTGCCCGCCGGACGACGTCGATCCGTACCCGCCGGACGACGTCGATCCGCACCCGCCAGACGACGTCGATCCGCACCCGCCGGACGACGTCGATCCGCACCCTTCTGCTGAACGCACCCGATACCCCCGGTACAGACTCCTTCCCCTGTCCCGGACTACCCGCCAGTCAACTGCCTGCCGGTACTCCGCGGATCGTCTCCCCAGTGCATCCTTGTGACTTTGTGTGTGTTTGGTGCAAATAAAGTCGTTTGTATCACTCCACTTGTCGGCGTCTGCGTTCGGGGTCCAACCCACTCCCTCTCTCGTGACATCTGTGGGTCTTTGGTAATGAAGGCCCACAGGTTAAAACAGCCATCACCACCACACACACTCGAGGAAAGAGCTCTACCATGTACCATCTGCTCATCATTATTCAAAACTCAAAACTCAAAACTAGCAATAAATCAGATTCCTCATCACCCTGTGTCCTTATCTTCAGGAGGAGCCCTCAAGAAGCCATTTTAATGGCTTCTATTAGCATCGTCTGCTACAGTGAAATTTAGCAATTTGTTAAAAATTCATAATAATAAATTATATAAATAATAGTAAATCAAATGCTATTAATGCTAACTAAAACATATAATACAACAACTATAAAGTTTGACCAATCCTACAGTTCCTGACGGAGAACCATACCATGCATTTTCATGATTCTATGATCCAAAATCAAGGGAAGAATATCGTTTATCTCTTGAGCACCACTCAATTTGAGATATTATGGATGTAAATAACTACAATGATCTGCACGCTGGTCTTGGCAAAGGGCCTTCTAATGTAGTTGGAGACATCATCAAGAGAACTGGAGATTCACAGATGGCCAGATATACTTCTCACAAAAGTTCAACTACGTTGAGGAAAAGGTTCTTAGATGAAGCACTCTCCTTTCTAATGCTCTTCTTACCATCAAAAGTACACTGAGAATGCAACAGGTTTTAGGTACTACATAACCACACATATCACAACACAAGTGAAGCCTAGAGGACATGTAAGCAGTAAGGGGATAGAACATTTGTCCCACAACATATCCACCTAAATATGAAAGCATGTCACTGAAGACGCTTAAAATATAATACATTCAAGAAATTCTGGATTAATATTAATATGCAAGTGATTGTATGCAATCACCCATACAGTATCAGAGATGTTCTTTAAAAGTTTTCATCAAACCATGGTGATAATAGTTTGACCCTGTGAACCAAACATTGAGAAGAAGAAAAAGCTTTTATTGTGAAAAACACACTTCATTTACACTTCAAACAGATGTCTCTAAAACTCATTTTTTTCAATTGAAACACTGTTGGCTTATGTTTTATTTTACTATTACATACGTTGGTTTAGTTTGTGTGTTTCTTAGTTTGTCTCTGTCTCTAGTCTGTCTTATTTCTCATTATACTTTCATGTGAAGAAGAAGTGCATGTGATCTTCCATTCTTCTACTTCTTCTTCCTTCACCTGGACTTTTACGTCATGGTCACATTCAAACATTGACATAATTTACATGAATGGAATCTACAATTGCAAATACTGTTGAAAGGTATTACTAAGCAAATGTTGTTTAACAATTCCCCCTCTCTCTCTCTCTCTCTCTCTCTCTCTCTCTTTCTCTCTCTCTCTCTCACACTATATTTGAAGATAGGAGATTGATCTTGTCAGGGCAAGCAGCATTTATCAGAGAAGAGGAGATCAAACCAGTCCACCTTTGAATCTGGAGAAGAATCATGGAGAATACATTTACCAAGTACCTGATTCTCATCTTGATTCTCACACTTTCCATCAGCCAACTGCCTCATGCGGAGGCCTCTCTACTGGAGAGAACATTAAGCTATAGAGCTGAAAGGAAGACCTGGGAGGAAGCCAGGCAGGATTGCAGATCTACAATTTCCATGTTCCATTTTGATTTAGCCATCTTCAGAACTGAAACTGAGAGACAAGTATATGATGCGTGTATGACCAAGGGACAATCGACATCTGATGGCTGGAATCTGTGCTGGATTGGTCTTCATAGGGATAAGAATGACCTGAATGTGTGGAAATGGGTTAACAATGAGACATACAATGGGAACAATATTTTGACTCAACTTTACTCAGAGAATTGTGGAGTTTTGCGCTACGGTAAATTGGAAATTCAAAATTTTGAGTGTTCACGCCAGGATGCCTATGTTTGTCAGAAGGACAACCTGGTTTTAGTGAAGGAGAACAAAACATGGGAGGAAGCTATTGACCACTGCAGAGCTGTGAACCTCTACTTTGAGAATTTCAATAACAATCGCGCTTTAGATCTCCTTAGTTTGCACTCCGAAGAAGAATATGCTTATGCTCAGAGCATCGTCCATGAGGCCCAGACAGATGAGGTGTGGATTGGTCTACGTTGGCTGGCTGACCAGTGGCTGTGGATGGATGGGGAAACAGATGACGGTGTCTCCATGCCTGTGTGCCCAGCCAATGGGATGAACTGTGGAACTCTGTCTGAGACAGGCAAGCGGGCTAGAAACTGTGCTGAGAGGAGGAACTTCTTCTGCTTCCAAAGGCGTCTTTAACCTATTGGATGGGTAAAGAGGTGCTATGATGGTACTATTGAGGTAGAAATACTATGTGATTCATCATGAACATAGAATTGTTATACTTTTTAGATGTGGTCAATATTTCCGATGTCAGTCATATACGTGATTATATATTTGGTTGGCTGCTAATATTTGATTTATTATAACAAATAGTTCTGATAGATATAATATTGATGTTTGCATGTACTCATGTTCAATCTTTAAATAGACTATTGTCAGGTTGATCTACTCAGAGCCTTTTTTTTAATCTAAATAGCAGCTATTTTAACAGAATGGTACAAGGAATGCCATTAAGGGTTCAAAACTCACCAAACATATGGCTGGGTGTGTAATGCTGATGCCCCTGTGTGTGTGTGTGTGTGTGTGTGTGTGTGTGTGTGTGTGTGTGTGTGTGTGTGTGTGTGTGTGTGTGTTCCTGTTGCCTGGAGTTTTAGTTGCCTTTCTCCACCAGTGCACCAGAAGGCCTCAGAATGTTTACTTGCATTCCATATCACTGCAATATATTGTTATATATACCAACCAGTTCACTTTGTTTGTTGTAGTATTTGTAATTTGTTTGTTTATTCTATACAAAGACATATTAAACTCCCCTTGCTTGCCTCTGTTGTCGTGATTCATTCAAGATTCAAGCCCTTGTTGCAATTTGCAACACATACAATGGAGTGCTTACTGCCCATTCCCTCCCGCATGATACATTTCCTACAATAAGACTACACTAAACTATACAATACTATATATAATACTATACTTAACAATACTATAAACAACCATATATACTACCTATTATATGCTATACGATATACTAGTATAAAAAACACTATATACTACAGTGGCTGGGGACTATGATTGTCATGGCCGGGTGTAGGTGGGACCCAAAAGCAGAGAGAACAGACGTCAGATGGAACAGGCGCTTTAATGTCGGCGCACACGCCGATAGCGCGCTCAAAGGCAGAGGGACAGACAGGGCCAATCCAACACGTGGTCAAGGTGAGCAGGGGTCGCTAACAGGTAGTCCAGGGTTGAGGCAGAGGTAGAAAAGCGCAAGGCAAAAATGAGATGGTTATCCAGGCGAGGGTCAGAACACGGCGGATCAATAGGCAGAACAACAATGAACTTAACTTGATACCAATGTGATGCTTTCTGAAAAGTGGGGTGATAATCCAGCAATGAGTTAGACAACAGACAATACAGCTTGATAATGAGGTGTAGTGACCACTTGTCCTTTTGTTAAAACACGAAGTTTCCCTGATGTGTGTGTCACTCTTGGACAGACTGAAACGTTCTTGACGCTTGTTGCAGATGGAAGAATATAATGTCCACTCCAGGTTTGTTTGGGTTTGAAATTAAAGATGATTTATTTTCCTCTTCTCAGAGATTCAGAAAACTTGCAATGTAATTAAATAGACAAAATAACACTCCCGTACGCAAGCAAGGTCTAAAGACTGTATGCTTCTCAGTCTGTCACGCCCCCTAGCGTGACGCACCTCTCCTTATATAGATACCTGCAGGGGATTGAGTACACGGCAGCCATTAGTAGACACACACCACCTGGTAAGGCCAATAAATAAATAAATAAATAAATAGAATATAAAGAATTGGCTCCTACATAACCGGCCCCTAATTGTATTTTGGGGCAACAAAAACAATTACAATATACACTGTATCTTAAAGGAGCCTATAAACATTTCATTAACTTAGGTGTGGTGTGGTACTCACCAAAGATTGGCGATATCATCATGCCATCATTCACCAGCTGAAGCAAGGAGCCTTCACTCCTCACATTCTAGCAGCAGGCAGATCTTGGTTATGGGCCTCACTAGGACATTGGTCTGTGTTTTGACCTTTACAGCTCGCACCAATCCTTTAGAATCCGCCATAACTTCAAGCACTCTTCCCAAGATCCAAGAGCCACGTGGAGCACAGGGGTCCACTACCATAACCACATCTCCAGGTGTAAAGCTTCTCCTCTGTTTGCACCATTTCTGCCTTTCTTGCAGGAGGGGCAAGTATTCCTGGCACCAGCGCTTCCAAAATAAATCGGACATGTACTGCACCTGTTTCCATCGGCGTCTCACGTACAGGTCATTCTTGTCAAAGACTCCAGGTGGCAGTATGGGCTTGGTGTTCAGGAGTAAGATGTGGTTGGGGGTAAGAGGCTCTAGGTCTTGTGGATCATTAGAGACAGTAGTGATTGGGCGGCTGTTTAGGATGGCTTCCACTTCGCATAACAGAGTCTGTAGTCCCTCATCATCTAGAGTCTGCTGTTTTAAAACAGAATGGAGCACTTGCCTTACAGACTTTATGAGTCGCTCCCACACTCCTCCATGGTGGGATGCTCCTGGGGGGTTGAAACTCCACTGTATTCCTTTTTGAAGCAAAGCTCCTTGAATCCGTTGCTGGTTCAGTGTAGCAAGGGCTTCTTTCAATTCTCTCTGAGCCCCAACAAAATTAGTTCCATTGTCGGATCTGATGTGTTTCACTTGTCCTCTTCTACAAATGAAACGTCTCAAGGCATTAAGACATGAGTCTGTGTCGAGGGAGTTGGCCACTTCAATGTGCACAGCTCTACTAGTCATGCAAGTGAAAAGCACTCCATACCTCTTCAAGATGGTTCGTCCTCTTTTACTTTCAATAGGGCCAAAATAATCTACGCCAACATTGGAAAATGGAGGCAAGTCTGGCTCGAGCCTTTCCTGTGGCAAATCGGCCATCTTTTGCTCTCCAATTCTGGCCCTTTGCCGTCTGCATACAACACATTCCCCTATTATTTTTCTTGCTGCAGAATTGGCCTTGATTATCCAATATTTTTTCCTCAGTTCAGAGAGGATGTGGTTTCTTCCTCCATGTCCAGTTTTGTCATGTATGTGCCTGAGAATGAGTGTGGATACGTGAGAATGTTTTGGGAGTATGACAGGGAATTTACTCTCTTCTGGCATAGCTGCCCTACTCAGACGTCCTCCCACTCTGAGCACACCATCCTTGAACACTGGGTCAAGCTTGTAGATGTTACTTGCCTTTTTGACACCAGATGTCCCCATTTGCAAGGTTGTCATTTCCTCTGGAAAGTATTGCTTTTGCATTTGACAGATGATTGCATTTTCTGCCTTCTCTAGATCCTCCAGAGTAACTGTCCCAATGTGGTTTTGACATTCGTCATCTTCTGGTCCACCACTTTCTTAGTGCTTCGAGTGGTTGTGTTTGAGGCACTTGTGGAATGAAGTTCCTTTTTCCTGTTAACCAGTACTTTCAAAGTTTCTTTGAGTTTCAAAATCCATGCTACTGCAACTTTCAGCTTTCTCCAGCTGGAAAAGTGTGTGAGAAATGTGTCAGTTGGATTTCCATTGTCCTTTACAATGATTGTACTCACAGCAGGATTTCTCTTGACCTCTGGGTCATCAAAGGATTGTGAGACCAATTCCAACGGAAACTGTGGCCAGTCCCTTTCTGACTTCCAGAGTATGTCTGGACCCTGTATCCAACTCTGATTCTCCATGAATTTGTCTGCTTTTTGTCCCCTGGTGGCAACATCAGCAGGGTTCACCTTTGTGTTGACATATCTCCACTGGGTCATTTTTGTGGCTTCCCTAATGGTGGAAACTCTGTTAGCCACAAACGTGTGGAATCTTGTGTGTTGGTTTGCTATATACTTTAGCACTGATTGGCTATCAGTCCAAAACATTGAGCTTTCAAGCTGCAGCTGCAACTCTCTCCTGAGAACTTGATCCACTTTAGTGGCCAGCACTGCAGCAGCAAGCTCCATCCTGGGGATTGTAATCTTTTTAAGGGGAGCAACTCTTGCCTTCCCCATCATGAACGAAACGTGGATGGTGTTTTTGTCATTCATCAGTCTCAAATAGCTCACTGTACCATACCCTTGTTCACTTGCGTCTGCAAAATGATGAAGTTGTGCTTGTATGGGTTTGCCAAAGTCATTGGGTTTGAGGCATCTTCTAACCTTGAAGTCAGTGATCTTCTGGAGATCTAATTTCCATTTCACCCACCGATCAGAGAAAATCTTGGGTATTTCCTTATCCCAGCCAAGGTTTAAGCTACATAGCTCTTGCAATAGCAGTTTGGCAGGCAGAGTGAAAGGTGCAAGAAACCCTAAAGGGTCATAAATGGAGCTAACTTCAGACAGGATCCCTCTCCTTGTGTGTGGCTGTGTCTTGGTGGTGACATTGAATGTAAAATTGTCATCCTCCACGCACCACTGCACACCAAGTGCTCTTTCTATTGGGAGTCGATCTCTGTCTAGATTGAGCTCTTTCACCTCTTTAGCTCTGTCTGCTTCAGGAACTGAGTACAATACTCTGCGGCTGTTAGTTATCCATTTGGAGAAGTGGAAACCTCCCCTATGACAGGCAGCTGTGAGCTCTTTGATAAGAAGTATTGCTTCCTCCTCCGTGGCTACAGATTTTAAGCAATCATCCACATAGATGTTGTTTAGGATGGTGTCAATTACTTCAGGTCTGAATTGATTCCGGTTATCCTCAGCTGTCCTTCGGAGCGCATAGTTTGCGCAGCTGGGTGATGACACAGCACCAAAAAGGTGCACAACCATACGGTATTCAAGAGGGTCAACACCTATATCACCCCCTGGCCACCACAGGAATCTCAGATAATCAACATCTTGTTTTTCAACTTTCACTTGATGAAACATTGCCTGAATGTCTCCCATTATTGCAATAGGCTCCTGTCGGAACCTGGTGAGCACTCCTATGAGAGGTTTGATTAGATCAGGACCCTGGAGTAGCTCTGAGTTGAGCGAGGTACCCTTGAAAGATGCTCCACAGTCAAAAACCACTCTGAGCTTTCCTTTTTTAGGGTGGTACACCCCATGATGAGGTATGTACCAAACCGTCCCATCCTTTTGCTTCAGCTGCCCCTGTGGCACTGCCTCGGCGTATCCTTGTTCAATGACATCACTGAGGAAACGGGTGTACTCCTCCTGGTATGATGCATTTTTTAAGAACTTCCTTTTTAAGCTCAAAAGTCGTTGTTCTGCAACCTGCCGATTGTTTGGCAGTGAAACATCATGCCTCCTGAATGGCAATTTAAAACTGTAGTGTCCATCCACAATGCTGGTTGAATCTTCAACAATTTTCAAAAACTGTTTGTCCTCTATTGACATTTCCTTTTTGTCCTCATAGGATTTTTCAACAAAGTCAGTATTGTACTGTGCGACCAGTAAGTCCTGAATGTCAACTACTGAAATCCTGTTGATAGAGACCGAAGATGTATTGTTGGCCTTTGTACCTCCTCCTCTTAATGGACCATTGACCACCCATCCTAGCAGTGTCCTTACTGCATATGGGCCTTCTCCTTGGCTGTTGATGACCTGTTGTGGTTCCATTACCTTATGTGCATTTGTGCCAATCAGCAAGCCAATGTCTGCATCTATGGTGGGGAGTCTGATGTTTTTGAGGTATGGCCACTTGGATATATCCGACTGGTTGGGAATGTTACCTTCTGTAACAGGCATGGTTTTCTGGGTGTAAA
Organism: Muraenolepis orangiensis; assembly: GCA_027704905.1. Classification (NCBI taxonomy): domain Eukaryota; kingdom Metazoa; phylum Chordata; class Actinopteri; order Gadiformes; family Muraenolepididae; genus Muraenolepis; species Muraenolepis orangiensis. The sequence continues at coordinate 16,016,652 of CM051001.1, forward strand.
ATTCTGGGAGGGCTATAAAGTTGTTGCCATGAAGCTCACTCACCTCCAAACCGGTTACTATGTGGCTACTGACAGTCTTTTCTTGACCCATGGTACGGAGAAGGATGTTGGTTCTTTTTCCTCTTATATTCAGCTGATGCATGAGACTATTTGTGCAAAATGAGGCTGAACTGCCAGGGTCAAGGAATGCATATGTTTGGATAATCTGATTTCCTTTGCTGGATTTGACTTTAACAGGCACAATAGCTAGCACACACTCCTCTTTACCGGCCCCAATATGCCCACATGCTTTCGGAGATGCACTGGCCTGTGCCATTTCAGACATTTCAGTTGTTTCTGATGTTCCTTTCCGCTTTCCTATATGAAGCACAGTTGGATGGTTTTGTTTGCACTCTTTACATGTTAAGCGTGTATGGCAATTGTTGCTCATGTGTCCTTGTACAAGACATCCAAAACATATTCCCCTTTCTTTCATAAACATGATTTTGTCTCTGTGCAACTTCTTCCTGAATTGATGACATGCATCCATTGTATGGGCACCTGAACAGAACAGACAGAAAAGTTTGTTTGCAGCTTGGGAGCTGTCCTGTGACTGGGGTGACTGGGAATTATAGTCCATGTTGGTTATGCTGGTGGCAAAGCTGCTGCCAGTGGCTTTTGCCCTTTTGAATATGGTTGGTTTCTGAACTTTTGGGGTAGTTGGGTCCTGAATGTTGCCAAATACAGGGTTTGTAAGGATCTTCACTTGGTATTCAAGGAACCTGACCAGGTCTTTTCCTGTAGCACACAGACTTATAGAGTTATTTCCTCCATTGCATTACAGCACCCTCTTAAATATAAAGCAAATGCCTCCAAAGCTTTAGGATCCTCAGGCTTGATAGAAGACCATGACAGGGCCTTTTCTATATAAGCATTAGCGATCTTGAATTCATTGCCATAATGCTCTTGGAGGAGCTCCTTAGCTCTACGATATCCCCTCTCTGGTTCCATATATAGACATGTTCTGATAAGTTCCCTAGACTGCCCCCTAGTGTACTGTTCCAAATAGTACAACCTGTCTCTTCCAGAGAACGTTTTGGATTCAATGAAATGCTCAAAAGCCCTCATAAATGATCTGTATTCAACTGGATCACCTTCAAATACCTTGATGTCCTTTCTAGGCAAAGAGGAATGATGAGATTGCTTGACAAGAGAGGCAGTAATTTCATTTTGCTTTTCTAAGATACTGTAGAGAGTTGCATCATGCACTGGGGCTTGTGTAACATGTGATTGGGTTGGTTTAGAGGTTTTGTCCTGCATTGAGAAAAGTAGTTTGTCAGGCTGTGTGCCACCATATTGTTTTTGAATATAATATTCTGTTGGTTTAGGTGGCGGTCCCTGGGGATATGAGTGGTATTGCGGTTCCTTTGGGCGCACACTTTGTGTATTGGTAGTGCTCCTATGCACTGGTTCCTTTTCGGGCAACTTGTGTATTTCGCCACCCTTTATCAAAATATTCATTCATTCCATCCCTTGTTGGTGGAGGTGCGCTTTGAGTTTGAACATGACTTGGTGTTTCCACAATGGTAAGAACATTGATTTTAGCAGTGGCCGCATCCAACTCAGCCTGCACACTTAGTGTTTCCTTTCTTTTTCTTATTTGCTCCATTTCTTTAAGGAGTTTCCCCTCTTCCTCCTCCAACACCTGTTTATTTTTTAGTGCCTTTAATTTTGCAATTGCAGCAGCCTTTTCGGCTTCTGCACATATGCGAGCAGAAGACACAGCTGAGTGCGAGCTGCTTCTAGACCTGCTTGACACATTCGAACCTGAGCTGTGCTTGGATGATCTCCAGGCAATAACAGACGCGCTGTCACCAAGAGCAATGCACTCATCAGACCTGGTTGTGGGTCCAGACATCCATTCCGTAACAACATCAATAAAGTCATTACTGCTGCACATTTTTGATTGAAACCATTTCTCACTTTCATTTATTTCATCGGACTCATTGAGCAGCGTATGATATGACAAGTGAGCATCTTTAAAAGCGTCCAACAGTGTTTTGTACTTGGCCCTGTTTTCCTCCAATTCCTCTGTATACATGTTGTCCTTCATTAGTTCCTTTATAATGTTCTTTCTCCGTGTAAGTTGACAGAGTTTGTATTTGCGCGTTGAGCGCATTTTTGAAACGTGTTCCTCATCCCTTTCATGGGAAACTTCAACTTCGGGTTCACTCGCGGTAAACCTCGCAACATTTGATTCTGTTGTTCCATCCATTTCTTGATCCATTTGCAGTTCCTCAACTGCTCAACATGTTACTCCAGTTACTCAACATGAATACATACAAGGCAGTACAAGCACACTCTTATATGGGTCCAATCCATTCCAAAAGATTCCATTCCGTTTTATTGCATTTCGGGTAGCAAGGGTGGGGGTTTAGCGCACCTTCTAATTATGCAGCTGCCATGAAATCAATTAATGTCAGTTAATGCGCATCAAATGTCACTTTTCTTTGCTCCTATATGAACTCCAAGTCCTCCTTTAACGAATTAATCCACTTATTTCATGTGTCAGCTCATATGATTTCTTCATTATGATTAAAAGAAAATGTATTTACCGCTGCGTTGCAACGCACCACCACGCCACTTTCTTTGTCCTCCTTTGTTCTCAGCCACCCTGTCCTCGCCCAAACAGATGGCTATTTCCTGATATCCATTCCTTCCAAAGGTGTTTCTCCAAAGCGAGTCTTTAGACTACTGTAGTGACCACTTGTCCTTTTGTTAAAACACGAAGTTTCCCTGATGTGTGTGTCACTCTTGGACAGACTGAAACGTTCTTGACGCTTGTTGCAGATGGAAGAATATAATGTCCACTCCAGGTTTGTTTGGGTTTGAAATTAAAGATGATTTATTTTCCTCTTTACAGAGATTCAGAAAACTTGCAATGTAATTAAATAGACAAAATAACACTCCCGTACGCAAGCAAGGTCTAAAGACTGTATGCTTCTCAGTCTATCACGCCCCCTAGCGTGACGCACCTCTCCTTATATAGATACCTGCAGGGGATTGAGTACACTGCAGCCATTAGTAGACACACACCACCTGGTAAGGCCAATAAATAAATAAATAAATAGAATATAAAGAATTGGCTCCTACATGAGGTGTGATTGACAACAGGTGAGTTCAGTAGGAAACGGCTGACAGGGAAAAGTTAAGACATCCTAAGCATGGCATCTGGATGTCTCTGGTGAAACTCTGAGATGAGGTTTTGGTCCAAAATGTGCCTTGCAGGCACCCAGCTTCTCTCCTCTGGTCCCCTCCCAGTCGACCAGGTATTGAAGGCCACGCCCAGCGTCGCACCTTGAGCAGCTTCTTAACCGTCTTGACGCCTCTCCTTCATCGATGATCCTAGGTGGCGGAGGAGGGAGAGGAGGGGGGGACAAGGGACACAGGTTTTATTTGCGACACATGAAATGACAGGGTGAATGCGGTGCATAGACAGGGGGAGAGTCAGCCTGACCGTGCATGGATTAATGATTTTGGAAATGGGGAAAGGACTGATGAGCCTAGGCACTAATACCTCTCGGGGTCTCCTCTGAGGTCTCCTCTGGGGGACTCCTCTGGAGGCCTCCTCTGGGGGTCTCCTCTGGGGCCTCCTCTGGGGTCGGCAGACGGGGACCGCGCGACGTTGGCAGGCGGGAGCAGTGCGACGTCGTCAGGCGGGAACCGCGCGATGTCGGCAGCAAACGCAAAACGCAGACACAATGAAGCGATAACGTGAAGCTTTATTTACACAAAGACAACAGAGAGTGATCGGGGACAGGCCAGGGGTCTGGAAATCGGGAAGTCGGATTAGCATAGGACCGGCAAGGAGTAGACAGGCGCGTGGTCCGGGACGGGTGAGGGGTCTGGATACCGGGAGGTAGGAGTAGCGACAGGTATTAGACCGGAGAGTAACGCGGGACAGGCGAGGGGTCTGGATACCGGGACATCGGCGTAACGATTCCGTCCAGAATGTACAAAGTACAAAGTAGTAAGTACAACCTAGCCCCGAAGTAACGGGACGGCAGGGTATATATACACCCCCAGGTGCGGTGATTATAATAATCATCGATCAGGACCCCCCCCTATTGTCTGGCTACCAGGTTGTTTGTTGCCAGTGATGCTCCTCATGCCACACATCCTTCAGGTTGTTCTGCTGAAGTTTGTGCTCCAGCTTCCTCCTGTAGTTGTCTTTGCCCTGCTGGATCCTCTCCTTCAGCTCCCTCTGAACCCGCCTCATCTGCTCCCTATCCCCGTCTCTGAAGGCCCTCTTCTTCTCATTGAGCAGGACCTTGATGTCTCGGGTGACCCATGGCTTGTTGTTGGGGAAACAGCGTACAGTCTCTATGGGAACAACACTGTCCACACAGAAGTTGATGTACCCTGTTATACATTCCGTGAGATCATCAAGGTCCTCTCCATGCAAATCACAGAGGAAATCCCAGTCTGTTGACTCAAAGCAGCCCCGCAAGTCCACATCGGCCTCCTGTGACCATCTCCTCACAGTCCTTGTGGTCACAGGCAGCCGCTGTACTAGAGGCCTATACAGGGGCTGAAGGTGGATGAGGTTGTGGTCTGACCTTCCAAGAGGAGGAAGGGCGGTGGCGCTGTATGCCTCCTTAACATTGGCATACAGCAGGTCCAGTGTCTTGTTTTCTCTGGTGGGACAGTCCACAAACTGCTTGAAGGTGGGCAGTGTTGCAGCCAGAGTCACGTGGTTGAAGTCCCCAGATATCGCGATGAATGCTTCAGGGTGCTGTGTCTGAAGTCTCGCGACGACGGAGTGGGTGACGTCACACGCGAGTGCCGCGTTTGCCGACGGTGGAATGTAAACAACAACAAGAAGCACATGGGAGAACTCTCGCGGCAGATAGTATGGCCACAGACTCACGGCCAGCAGTTCAATGTCCGGGCTACACACAGGTTCCTTCACAGTAACATGTCCAGGGTTACATCACTTGTTGTTAACGAGAATAGCAAGTCCCCCACCTTTCCTCTTGCCACTCTCTCGGTGCGTCCTGTCCGCCCGGACGGTCAGAAAGCCGTCCGCGGTAACATTGGAGTCCGGGGTGTCCTCGTGGAGCCACGTCTCCGTGAAACAAAGCACGCTGCTCTCCCGGTACACCCGCTGGGTCCTCACCAGGCCCGCTAGCTCATCCATCTTGTTCGCTAGCGACCTCACGTTCCCCATGGTGATGGAAGGGAGATATGGTTTATCCGCTTCGTCTCCCGCTGTCTCTCCCGCTGTTTACGTCCAGCCTTGCGTCCCCTGTACGTCCTCCTCAGCTCCCTGGGGAGGTCGGGGATGTCGAGCCTCTCCCGTAGCAGCGAGGTCTGTTGTAGCGACAACAGCTGACTCCGCGCGTAGACAATGGCTCCGCCGTAATGTTGAGCCGCGACGGAGATGCGGTTCAGTAACAGTGTCCCCAGAATGAGAAACACGGCAAAAACTTCCCTTAACATAGCTGGCTGAGGGTTGCACAACTACTTAACAAAAAACTATACTAAAAACAACAATAATATAAGAATAAATAACTAAAAAGTAAGAGGGGAGGGGGAGCAACTGTTGCTGGCTGCCGCTCGTCGCAGCGCCGCGTCGCAGCGAGCAGCGCCTTGCAACGCCTTGCAATGCCTACTGGAGAATCAACTTTTTGTAAAGGCAGAAAAGTGTGACTTTCATGCTTCCACAGTCTCGTTCCTGGGGTTCATCATCTCTCCAGGACAAATCCTGATGGACCCGGCGAAGGTCAGTGCAGTTGCAGATTGGGCGACTCCCAATAGCAGAAAAAAGGTACAGCAATTTCTCGGTTTTGCTAATTTTTACAGACGTTTTGTGAGGAATTTTAGCGCCATTGCTGCACCATTACATGCACTGACCTCGCCGGGCGTTCCCTTTGTGTGGAATCCCAAGGCGCCTTTGAGGAGTTAAAGGTGAGGTTTACCACAGCTCCTATACTAACTGTTCCTGATCCATCCAGGCAGTTTGTTGTGGAGGTGGACGCCTCAAATTATGGAGTAGGGGCCATCCGCTCACAACGAGCTGTCAAGGATAACAAGATGCATCCATGTGCCTTTCTTTCGCGAAAATTGTCTCCTGCAGAAAGGAATTACGATGTCGGTAACAGGGAACTTTTGGCAGTCAAGGTGGCTCTGGAGGAGTGGAGGCACTGGCTCGAGGGGGCGCAGCCGCCGTTCTTGGTCTGGACAGATCACAAAAATGTTGACAACAGAGCCGCAAAGCCAAAAGGTTGAATTCACGACAGGTCCGGTGGGCACTTTTTTTCAACCGCTTTAACTTTACTTTGTCTTTCAGACCTGTCTCAAAGAACGGCAAGCCTGACGTTCTCTCACGCCTCCACGACCCAGAACCCATGACCAAAGATCCAGAGCCAATCCTTCCACTTAACCGTGTGGTTGGAGCGGTGACTTGGCCTATAGAAGCCCAGGTGAAGCGTGCCAGTGGGGAGAGCCCAAAGCCTAGTGGCTGCCCATCGGATAGGCTATTCGTACCTATATCCATGCGGTCACAAGTCATTCACTGGGCTCACACCTCACTACTCACCTGTCAAACAGGGGGTCAAACAAACCGTATTCACTGTTCGGCAGAGGTTTTGGTGGCTGTCGTTAGTGAAAGATATAACGGAGTACGTGGTGGCATGTACAGTATGTGCCAGGAATAAGACTTCGTCCAAGCCACAGATGGGTCTTCTGCAGCCCCTGCCCATTCCCAGCAGACCCTGGTCCGACATATCCATGGACTTTGTCACGGGTCTGCCTCCATCTAAAGGTAACACCACCGTTCTCACGGTAGTGGACCGATTTTCAAAGATGGTACATTTTACTGCTCTGCATAAATTGCCTTCTGCTAAAGAGACGGCTCAAGTACTGCTAGACAATGTTGTTCGAATTCATGGAATACCCAGAGACATTGTGTCGGACTGGGGTCCACAGTTCAGCTCCAGGTTCTGGAAAGAATTCTGCACCATCCTGGGAGCGTCCGTCAGCCTCACTTCAGGATATCATCCCCAGTCCAACGGGCAGACAGAGCGGATGAATCAGAAGCTGGAGACTTGCATGCGGTGCTTAGTCTCACAGAACCCCGCAGCCTGGAGTGAGCACTTGACATGGGTTGAGTATGCACACAATTCCTTGCCTACCTCTGCTACCGGTCTGTCCCCTTTTCACTGTGTCTATGGCTATCTACCACCCTTGTTTCCGGAGTCCGAGAAGGAAGTGGTGGTCCCGTCTGCTCACGCTCAGAGGGTGGCTGATCGGCCGCGGCGGACGGCACCTACCTACAGACCGGGGCAGAGGGTGTGGCTATCCACAAGAGACTTGCCTATCCATGTCATGTCAAGAAAGCTCGCTCCAAGGTTTGTGGGTCCATTTCCCGTTACCAAGGTCATAAATCCTGTTTCTGTCCGTCTTCGTCTACCCAGGTCACTGCGGGTCCATCCGACCTTCCACGTCAGCCGGATTAAGCCGGTATTGGACAGTTCCTTGGTTCCCCCATCCAAGTTCCCCCCCAGGTCATTGATGGCGGCCCGGTGTATGCAGTCAAGCGTCTTTTGGCTGTCAGGAGACGGGGTCGAGGTCGGCAATTCTTGGTGGACTGGGAAGGATATGGCCCCGAGGAACGGTCGTGGGTTCCGTCCCGTTTCATCATCGGGCAGGCACTTATTGAGGATTTTTATAGGAGACATCCAGAAGCTCCTGGGCTGTCAGGAGTCGTCCCTAGAGGGGGGGTACTGTTGTGCGTCGCCAGCTATGCTGAAAAGTTTCTGTTTATTCATGTATGATGTTTAGTTTAATTCCAGGGTTTTATTTCTATAGTCCGTCTTCCTCCCGCCCCCTGTGATTGGTTATGTCATTATTGTTTGCACCTGGTTATGTCATTATTGTTTGCACCTGGTGATGTCTCCTGGCATAAATAGGTTCAGGCAATCACTGTCTCGTTGCCAGATTGTCTCGTTGTGTTATGCCGAGTTCTTCAGCGTTCAGGTTCCACGTCATGCCACGCCACAGTCAAGTTTTTGGTGAATCATTATTTTGCCTTTAAGCTTTACAATCATCGAGAGACTTTTTGTGTTGGACCTTGCTTTTCCAGTAAAGACTCTTTTTACTTTATCACTGTGTCTGCATTCGTGCTTTTGGATCCACACCGTGTACGCCCGTGACAAATAACATGGCAACATTCATGGTAACAATTTCACATAATAGGGAAAACACATTTGAACTACAAAACGTGTGACACAGCACGCTGCAAATTGTAGTTCTTTGCACACTTCCGGGTCTAGAAACCTGAACAAATCTTCTTCGTAATAACTCAAAAACAAAAGATCGTATAAATTCACTGAACAAAGCATGTGAGAGTAAACAACATTTCTTGCTAGAAATGTTATCAAAACATATTATAATGCCGAAACTATCTATTTATTTATTTTATTTTCCACCGAGAATACAAGGAAACGTGACTGTGCTTGACATTCTAGCTGCAGAAGTTTGCGCATGCGCACCGGGTTGATACGTAGGATTTCCTATGAAACAAAGTGCACTGCTTTTTCTTAGGGAATCCTACATATCCTTTATGAAAACAGCCTGCTGTACCTCACCTCTCGGTCCACAAGTTTGTGGCTGAGGTACAGCACCGGACGTTGCTCGCTCTTCAGCTCCTGCGACAACACGACCCAAAGCCCTCTACCCGACGCGTCGGTCTGTTGAATAAAGGGGAGCTTAAAGTTAGGGGTGCGTAAGAGCAGTTCTCCACAGAGGTATATTTTAACCCTGTCAAACACCACCTGACACTGCTTGGTCCACTGGACCGGATCGGGTGAGGTCAGTCAGAGGGCTGGTCAGCTCTGCGAAGGCCGGAATGAACCTCCTATAAAAGCTTGCCAGCCCCAGGAATGCCCTCACCTGTTTTATCTTATTTAATTTGAAGTGTTACCCCAGATGTCGTACCTCTCTCCATCAAATCGCACACTTCTTAGGGTTGGCTGTGAGCCCCGCCCGCCGCAGAGACCCGAGCACCGCCACCACCCGCGGCATGTGCTCCCGCCAGGTGACACTATGAATAATGACATCATCAAGGTAGACAGCAGCATAAGATAAGATTCAAATTTATTGTGAAAATTGTGAAAAGTACAGTACAGTAAAGTGCATGGTAATATATCATTTACAGTTTTCATTGCAGGGAGGGGTAATCCAACGATGTGTTGGGCTGTTTTCACCACCCTCTGCAGCGCTTTCCAGTCGGAAACAGTGCAGTTGCCATACCACACTGTGATGCGAGTATGAGTTGGTGAGTATGCTTTCGATGGAACACCATTAAAAGTTCACCAGAATCTGAGGGGACAGGTGGGCATTCCTCAGGAAGAAGAGACGCTGGTGAGCCTTCTTTACCAGTGAGGCAGTATTGAGGGACTTGGAGAGGTCCTCGGAGATGTGGACCCCAGGAATTTGAATACCTGCGTGATGTAAAATGTAAGCCCATGGGCATCTTACCTGTAAACTACCTCGCCCTCCCCAGGGTATTACACGGAGGGACAAGACGGACTGGCAAAACAAACAGGACTACCAACAGGCAGGACTGAAAACAACAGACTCTAACCAAATTGGATAGCATTCAAGGAAGCAACACTAACACACCAGCACACACCAAAATGCCACCCCCCTCTTGGAACAAACGCAGGAGGTTTAAATAGGCTCTCATCGTGGCGGGGGACTTCAACAAGGCGAACCTGAAGAAGGTTCTCCCGAAGTTGTACCAACACACGGGGTGAGCGGATCCCCTTCCGTGATGGCTACAAAGCCCTCCTCTGCCCACCGTTCGGTAAATCAGACCACCACTCTATCCAGCTACTCCCCGCCTATAGGCAGAGACTTAAGCAGCAACCAATCGCTGTGAGGGAGGTCCAATGCTGGTCGGACCAGTCTGACACTATGCTGCAGGATTGTTTTGATCGTGCTGACTGGGACATGTTCTGGGTCGCCTCGGACAATAACATCAACGAGTACGCGTCCTCGGTCACCGGGTTCATCAAGAAGTGCATAGATGATGTTGTTCCGACCAAGTCGGTTTGGATATATCCCATCCAGAAACCGTGGATTAGATAAATACTTTTTTTGCTCGGTTCGACGTGAACGGCAGCCCGCCGAAGCCAGTGGAGGAGACCAGCCTGCTGAACATCTCGGAGGCGGATGTGCGCCACACCTTCAATCGGTTGAACATCCGTAAGACGGCAGGCCCCGACGACATCCTGGATATATACAACCAGCGGTGCGTGGCCAAGGCCAAACGCATCATAAAAGACAATGCCCTCATTTTAGTCTATTCTGTTTTTATTTGATCTTATTTATGTAACTGCTGTCTGTCGTCGGGTTTTGCACATAAGATTTTCACTCACTGCTTTATACTTGGGTAAACTGTGAAGTGACAATAAACTTGACTTGACTTGAGTCTTATCACAGCCTAGATGACCCCCATTGGGCTGTGATGCGCCGCCTGAAAGATCCTGCGGAACGTTGGTATGCTCAGCTGTCTCACCTCCTCCCTTGACTTAGTGTCAAGAGTAACCCTATATTATATGTCCCTGATTATGATAAAATGTGGGAACGTAGTGGGAACTTGACTCAGAAGGGGTACCCTTCCGGGGTGAGTCAAGGCTGTCCAGCAGGCTTTGTCTCAGCTAGAGATAGGAGGTGCGGATGGGGGCCGGGAGCCCATGGGCTGCAGTGAGGGCTTCCCCCAAAAGGAAAGGGAGCAAGCGGACACCCCACTGGTCCTGGGGCCAGCCATTCACATCAGTGCTGCCCTCGAATATGTCGAGGAATGCCTCCATGTCATCTCCTGGCGTCATCTTTGGCAGGGCGACCTTGAACGTCTGCTCTCTGTCATCCGGGGCTTCGTCCTCCTAGGGCACGGAAGGCACCCCTTGGTGAAGGAGATCATGGAGGACCCTCTGCTCCTCTGATATTTGGGTAGTGTGGTGGAAATCTCTGTGAATAAGCAGGTGAATTATCAATCAATAAGATCTGTCACACATGAACTCTTTAAGTTTGAATATTTATCAAGTAAATCAAAAAAGACAATGAACAAATACCCAAGTAGACAAGTAAAGTGGCCAAACAGACAGTAAAGTGTCTGTTTGTAAAGTGGACAGACAGTCATACAAACCGATAGACAACCCTTTGTCGGGAGCCCTGGATCCTATGAGGTGAGCATAGGGAAGTCCAATGCAATGCTGGCAACACTCAGTATTTATCCCTTCTTAGGACTGCCCCTAAGACACTGTCTTTCACTTCAATGATGCAAGACTTGACCACCTGGTGCCACCACAACTAGTGCGGGAACGGAGGATCTGCCGTGCCAAAGGGGAAGCCAGAAGTGTTGAGGTCAGGAGCGGTTTAGCTATTGATCTGGCTCAATGGTTGTATGCCAGCCCCCCTTCAACAACAGCTGTAGGCTGCAACAACCACTGCCCCCCGCCGTGAGATAAACATGGTAAATGGTAAATGGACATTTATATTGCGCTTTTCTAACCAATGGTTACTCAAAGCGCTTTACATATCAAGTCTCTCATTCACCCATTCATACACACATTCAACCACCAACGGCGGAGTCAGCCATGCAAGGAGACAGCCAGCACGTCGGAAGCAGTTAGGATTAGGGTGTCTTGCTCAAGGACACCTCGACAGCTTTTTGCATAAACATGAGGACGACAGAACAAAGGATGACAGGGAGAACCACACCCGCATTCTCCATTAGAACCCTGAGGCCAATAAACAGAGAGTGATAGAAGGGACAACATATGCTTTTTCCATTTTCAGTAGCCATCGCCCCCAGCACTGCGCTGCAGCTGCCTCTGCTGCTCCTGAACCTTCTCCATCAAGCGAAGCACTCTCTCCCTCAAAGTTCCATGGTGTCTTCAGGTCCCTGTTCAGGTGCCACAAGTAGCAGACAACGCTGCCACAGGGAGTCAGAAGACACCACTCTCAGGAGAGTTTTATGGACCAAGTCCTTTATATTCCCAAGGACGCAGCCGCGCCGCGGACCAGGCACTCAAAATACACGTATATACAAGTATTAAATACAAAGCAACAATGCAGGACGGAATAGGGACCCAGGCGGCATCTCCTACGCCACTAGTACGCAATCACGTATATTACAAACAGGTGCATCAACCCTGTGAGTTTGCCGCTCCCGCTTCTCTGTTACCAGTGCAGCACTAAGCCATGCCCATTTCCACCACAATGTGTGAAGCAGAAATGCTGGCAGCACTGCCAAAAGCTACCGGTTAATACAGATTGATCATAATGGGCTCCTAGATCATTTATTATATTGTGGGTGGGTATGATTGTTCAAAAGATGTGTGCTTTATCTCGTGCTGCTTTACATTGTAATAGTCCCCACGGAACAAATGAGATGTACTGGGTTTTAACTGCACGTGGGAAGAAGTAGGAGTTTTCGCTGTCTACCTTAGCACTCTCTAAAAACATAAAACAAAAGTGTTTTTCGCTCTGTCCCTCCATGTGTGTGTGTTGAAATACACTTGCTCACTGATTGCAGTGATTTGATTGGTTGAGTAGAGTCACGTGAGATGATGTTTTTGTGATATATCTTATATTTCTGCAATGCATTTCAGAATAGTGACCATCTCTAAATAGTAATCAATTATACAATACGACACAATATATGGACCACTATTTGATCAGCAATCGGCATCAGTCAATTCTGATTCTGGTGATCGGTGATCGGTTCCAAAAACCTTGATCGGAACATCCCTACCAAATATATACCAGGTACAACAAAGGTGATGATAAAAAGAAAACACAATAGACACACGACAGCCTACCTTAAACACAGACTTACCTTACCTTACCTTAAACACTTAACTTGAGTTATCTTGCTATCTGACGGATAGATAAACAATCGACTGATAAATAAACCGACGGATTGATAAACAAACAGATACACAAACAGACAGGCAGATAAACAGACAGACAGACTTGTGACAACGCTAATGAAGTAATGAAGTTCAACGAAAGTCGTCCCGTTACCTGTTGTACTAAAGGTTTGGCATAAAAACAACATTCCCCAACACAACATTCCCCAACCAGAAGCCATGGATGAACAGAGAGGCCTACTGTTCAGCCAGGGCTAACCTGAACAAGGAGATCAAGCTAGCCAAGCTCAACCACAAGCGTAGGGTTGAAGACCACATCAACAACTCTGATCCCCGACGCGGGAATCCAGGCCATTACGGACCACCAACCCCTCACCCTCTCCCCAACAGACGTGTGTGGCACTGAGCAGAACAAATACGCATGAGGCAGCTGGTCATGATTGAATCTCCGGTCGCGTGCTCAGGAACTGCGCTGAGCATGCTGACCAAGGTCCTAACTGACATTTTCAACATGTCACTAGGCAGTTGTCTCAGTGTGCTTTAAAACCACCTCAATTGTGCCAGTACCAAAACAGTCCTCTGCACCGAGCCTAAACGACTTCCACCCTGTTGCACTCACCCCCATCATCATGAAGTGCTGCGAAAGGCTGGTCCTGGGTCACCTCAAATCTGGCCTCTCACTCTCATTGAATAAACACCAATTTGCCTATCGTGTGAACAGGAGCATGGAGGATGCCATCTGCTCAGCCCTGCACTCTACTCTCTCCCACCTGGATAAAAGCAACACCCACGTAAGAATGCTGTTTATCGACTTCAGCTCAGCATTCAACACCATCCTCCCCTCCAAACTCCAAATCTTCAAACTTGGTGACCATATAGAAACCAAAAATCTTGACATTAACCCCTCTGTCTGTAACTGGTTATTGGACTTCCTAACCAACAGGTTAGACAATGTCACCTCCTCCACCCTTGCCCTAAATACCGGCGTCCCGCAGGGCTGTGTGCTGAGCCCCATTCTCTACTCCTCTTCACCAACGACTGCACTACACCATCATCAAGTTTGCAGATGACACAACAGTTTTGGGCCTCATCAAAAACAACAATGAGGCATCCTACAGGGAGGAGATCCAGCCCCTGGTGGCGTGGTGCGCCGACATCAACCTGGCCCTCAACACCGAGAAAACCAAGGAGCTCATCGTGGACTTCAGAAAGAACAGAGGTGGCACGCACGCCCCCATCCTCATCAACGGAGGTTGAGCGTGTCTCCAGCTTCAAATTCCTGGTGGTCTACATTTCCGAGGACCTCGCTTTGACCCACAACACTGCCTCACTGGTCAAGAAGGCTCACCAGCGTCTCTTCTTCCAGAGGAGACCAAGGAAAGCCAACCCGTCCCCTCAGATTCTGGTGAATTTTTACCGCTGTGCCATCGAAAGCATACTCACCAACTGCATCACAGTGTGGTACGGCAACTGCACCGTCTCAGACTCGAAAGCGCTGCAGAGGGTGGTGAAATCTGCCCAACACAATGTTTGATTACCACTCCCTGCAATAAAGACTACCCACCACAAACGGTGTCTGAGGAAGGCATGACAATTTGTCAAAGACACCTCTCACCCCAACCATGGCCCTCCTCCCCTCCGGGAGTCAAGCAGGCTTCAGTAATCTCTAAATAAGAGCAGATTTATTTCTGATCAGACAAAAAAGAAGAGACAGTTATAAGCAGCCTCATTTTCCTCTGGTATAGCACCCTAGTTACACACAATCTCCTTATGCTGCTTTAAATGTCTGGGTTTCACATGTCCACATATGCCCTCACTGACATCCCCATACACCACCAAACTTCACCAAGTGCACCTTCCTTCCTACTTTTACAACCACCGCCACTGATCTTGATAGATGTCTCTGTATGGTGAAAGTTTCCTGCAATCTCATTCTAAAGAACCACAAACCCAAATGACCATAAAAAGTGGCAGAGTTATGCAGAATCAAAATTATTGTCTCAATAAATGTTTTGGTCGCTGGCATGACAGTCACTGGGCTGGCGGTGTGTGTATTTTGTGGTGTGGATTTGGTGGTGTGTGGGTTATATACCATGTGGTCGAAAACTAAAGTTGGATGACAACTAGCCGTGAGTCTTGTTGAAATACAGTTCTTTAAACCAAATCAAGTCTCAAAGAGTATTTATTCAGATGTGAACTTAAGGAACAGTTCAGCAAAGAGAGATACACACAGTAAGGCTTTCTGAGAAGTGAGTGTTGTTATTTTTTATTACAATCTGTGCGTTTGATCTTCCATTCTTCTTCTTCCTTAACCTGGACTATGACGTGATGGTCACATTCAAACAATTATATAATTTACATGAATGTAATCTACAATTACAAATACTGTTGAAAGGTAATACCAAGCAAATGTTGTATAACAATTCTCTCTGTTATGCCACACACAGATTGTTGCTGGCGGAACCTGTTGGTAGTACAGACAGAGTGGGAGGCAAAAAGGAGTTTAATAACCCGTAGGCGTCTTTATTGGATATTGCTCCAATGAATAAACTGATATGAGGTGTGAACAATCAATTATGTGTGTGTAAATTGCAGAAATAATTATTAAATGTGTAAAGTGACTTACGTGAGTGCGAAATGGAAATCGAAAAAGGGGTGTTGTAATAATGTGCTGTGGGGAAAAGGCTGACGTCCAAAACAAACACAAACAATATCCAGGGTTGAAATGAAAGTTAAAAAATCCAACAAAAGAAACAAACAAGCAAAATAGTCCAACGGGGAAATAAAACAGGAGAACACAGGAGATTGCAAAAAGGGTCTTCACAGGGAATCATGGAGGAATCAGCTAGAGAATCTCAGGTTGTAACAACGGGAAAGTTCTGGCAACGAGTGACAGGGGAGCGGAGTCTAAATAGGGAGCTTGATTGGGAATAGGGAACAGGTGGGCTGACGTGACTACGGCCTTCTGTGACGGAGTGTTCTCCTGGGTGTACTAGCCCCCGGTGGACAAGGGGGGGAAGTAGAGGAGCATGGCTGGAGAGGCGAGTGGTGTGATCCTGGTATCACAACACTCTTTCTTTCTCTCTCTCTATTGAAAGATAGGAGATTGATATTGTCAGGACACGCAGCCTTTATCGGAGAAGAGGAGATCAAACCAGTCCACCTTTGAATCTGGAGTAGAAACATGAATCATTTTTTACAATACATTTATCAAGTACCTGACTCTCATCTTCATTCTTGCACTTTCCATCAGCCAACTGCCTCATGCGGAGGCTTCTCTACTTGAGAGAACATTAAGATATAGAGCTGAACTAAAGACCTGGGAGGAAGCCCGGCAGGATTGCAGATCTACAAATTGTAAGTTCCATTTGATTTAGCCATCTTTAGAATTTAAACTAAGAGCAGACAAGTATGTGATGCTTGTATGACCAAGGGAGGTACGATATCTGATGGCTGGAATCTATGCTGGAATGGTTTTTATTGGGCTGAGAAATACCCAAATAGACAGACAGACAGACAGATAAACAAACAGACAGACAGATAAACAGACAGACAGACACCTGACTAATGCAGTCGATGCATTAAACAACAGCTGTTCCATTCATTTTCTTATAGGCTATGCCATCTAGGCTTTGCCTTGGGCTTGAAAACACCTTGTGTTTTCGTTGCCTGGGTGCAGACCACGCCAAAGCCGTCGTTATGGACACCAGGAGTTGTCGAAAGATACAGGTATTTTGCACCAGTGGTCCATTTAAACAATGCTGTGGATATCTTTGCCCGTGAAACATCTCGTCCCAGTGAAGACAACAACAGACTGTCACCGTCGTCGAGGAACCGCATGGTGATCCGGACTCTCCGAATGGTGAGTCTCGCACCAACTTCTTTAGACCAACAATCCCAGGTGGATGTTGTGGCTCGCCACTCTCCTCCCCTCAGTTCTATGGCTGTAGGGTGACGACTAGTCTTGGAACCACACAGTAGTTCAGACGGGAGATGACAAGAGCCTGGATGAGCACCTGCGCAGCATTTTGAGTAAGAAAAGGCTGAATCCTCCTGATGTTGTAGAGGAGGAATCTGCAGGAGCATGTCACCGATGTAATGTTTGCCAAGTACGACGGAGATGGTCATCGAGGGTCACACCCAGATTCCTTGCAGTCCGAGAATGTGTCACCAAAGTATCATCAATGGTGACAGCTAGTCTCGGTGCGGACAGCCCTTTGCAGGTAAGAACACTAGCTCAGTCTTGTCCAGGTTGAGCTTTAAGTAGTGCATCAACATCCACTTTGAGATGTCTGCTTGCATGCAGACATTGCAGGCATTGCGTGTTTCCACGTGCGTGTCAGAGGGGGGAAACAACAAGACAGTTGGGTGTCCCAAACGCCGACCCAGGAGTGGCGCCCTGATAAATACGCTATTGAATCCACTGCAAATGCTGTGTTTTTTTCCACCCCCCCCCCCCTTTCCATGGATGCAGATACAATGCAAATGCAAATGTTATGTTCTGCAAGGCTTGCCACTCTCCCCTCAGTCCTATGGCTTTGCAGTGACGACTAGTCGGCGTAGCACAGCTGGGGTTTCGTTCACTGTCAGGCAGCGTCTCCGCATGCTCTATGAGTGTGCTGGGGACTCGCTACGAGGGTCCGCTTTTGCGGCGCCACGTGCCAGTCTCCTGGATCCCTACTTGCTGTCCCTTCCCCTTCAGCCGGCTGGCTGTAGGGTAAAGGCTTGGGAGTCTGTCCCGCTCTTAGTTCGGTCCAAAACGCCGACCCACAAGCGGCACCCTGATTTTTGCTGTAGAATCCACAGCTTATGCTGTGGTTTCTCCCCTGGCGGACTGCCCCTCCCCTCCCTTTCGAGGGGGCCCCCCCTTAGCTCACATATGTTGTGATCGCGGTAGGAGCCAGGGAATACACCGCTTTTGTGGATGTTTGGACTTCGGCCTTTTTCCCGCAGCACATTATACAACACCCCTTGTTGGATTCCCATTTCGCACACACATAAATCGCTTTACGCATGGTATTATTTTACCATGCTTTTATTTTTTCACATTTATCTGGCTGAGCACTAAAATGGGCCACAGCTATTTTTTTTCTATCCGCCAATTACAGTTGATTTATTAAGGAACTTAAGTTATTTTTTGACCAAACCTCCGATGGCCAGGATGCTGCTACCCGACTCTATCTCTCAGGGCTCTCGGTCCGTGCCGAATTACACTGTGGACTTCCAAATCTTAGCCGCAGTGAGTGGGTGGGAAGAAGTGGCTCCAGAGTGCTTATAGATGGGGACTGAGTGAGGCTATAAAGGATGGTATCTTGAGGGATATACCTAATAGCCTCAAAATGATCTGATCTCCGTCGCCCTGATGATGGGCCAACGGCTTGCAGAGGGGGCAGTAAGCCAGGTCGTCAATCCTTTCCACCTACTCACCATACCCATCCCTATGCTGTGTTCCCTGTGACCCCACTTTGACCTCCTCCCTTACCTCCCCAGACCCTGATTATGAAGGAGCTGATGCAGGTGGGCCGCTCCCGACTATCCACGGCAGAGCGAGACCATTGTTTCCGGGACTGACTCTGCCTCTATTGTGGAAAGGCTGGACACTTCATCCAAACCTATCCTACCCGACCCCAGACGCAAAAAGGCCAGGCTCACTAGGTCTGGGAACCCTGGTGAGCCTGTTGACCCTTCCTCCCAACCAAAGGCCGTCTAGGAGCAGAATTTTCCCAGTCATGCTGTCCTGGGGTCTCTCTCCGGAGCACTCATTGACTCTCATTGATACCTGCTTGGCCTAGCAGGCAGGGAATCCATTGTTCTCTCTAGACAAACCAGAGACAAACTACTTGGATGGCCACCCCCTGGACCTGATCACCCAGAGCACTGCCTCTATAAGGCTGTCCATTTCAGGAAACCCCCATGAGTCCACCCGGTCCCTAGTCGTTAACGCCTCAACTGCTCCACTGTTCCTTGGCAGACCCTGGCTCGAGAGACACAATCCCCACATTTGCTGCCCCTCCTTATCTCTCCCGGATTCCGGCAATTTACCATGACCTGGCTGAGGTGTTCAGTAACGAGCGCACCCTATCCCTTCCTCCTCATCGTCCCTATGACTGCACCATAGACCTCCTCCCTGGCGCCGGGAATCACCTGCGATTCTTTTCCGGTGGTATTGGACTTTTTCTTTGTTAAGAAGAAGGACCGTGCCCTCAGACCTTGCATAGACTTTCAAGCCCTGAATGACATCACGGTAAAGAACCGTTACCCCTTACTTTTAATGAGCTGCATGTTCGAGCCCTTGACCCACTCCACCATTTTTACGAAACAAGACATCCGCAACGCCTACCACCTTGTCCAACCTCGAACACTTTGAGTATCTGGTTATGCCATTCCAGTTGACCAACGCCCGGCAGTTTTTCAGGCTTTGGTCAACGACCTCCTCCCGGGATATGCTCAATGTGTTCGTGGTGGTGTATTTGGACAATATTTCCTGGAGAACAAGCTGTTCATCAAGGTCTAGAAGTGCCTGCATGTCTGTGGAGTTTCTCGGCCACATCATGGAGAAGGGGCACACCAGAGCCGACCCCAGAAAGATCCAGGCCGTGGAGGAGTAGCCCCGACCCGATGACAAAAAAAAGCTTTGCCACATTCTGGAGTTCAAACTTCTATCTGCATTTCATTTGGGGTTTCAGCCATGTTGCCACCCCTCTCACGGCCCTCAATTCCACTCTTCTTCTCCAGAAATACCTTCCTTTCCTTTTGAAAGTACTGGAATGAATTGTAGCTGAACATACCATCAATCATCTGATGGTGAACAACTTATTTGAACCCTTCCAGTCTGTGTTTAGAACCTTCTATTCCACTGAAACTGCTGTGACCGGAGTAGTAAATGATCTCCTCCTTACCATGGACAGCAATGCAAGCTCCTTGCTGGTGCCGCCTACGACACAATCTACCCAATCTAACCATACAGCAGTCTGCTTCTGTTTTCTAGTGTGCCCCTGTGATCCCCACCTTAAGGATACCGGCCAGCACCAGACACAAATGATATGTACATTTGTACATTGTGTATATTATATGTATATTATTTTCTTTGTACACTATATATGTCACTTATGGCACCCATTGCACGCCTGAACCACTCCACTTCCACTCTGTGTTCCTAATCAAGATTTCTTCCTCTATAATTAAGGGAGGCCAGCGGTGCGTGGCCAAGGCCAAACGCATCATAAAAGACATTGCCCACCGCAGCCACGAACTGTACTGACTTTCACCGTCCGGCAGGCGATACCTCAGTATCAAGTGCCGTACAAATATACTCGGAGATAGCTTCCACAGTCAGACCATCAGGCTGCTGAACAAGGGCGTATAGCATATAACAATGTATGTTTTATTACATTGATTTATATATACATATTGCTCTTTTTCTGTGCCGATATTGCATTTTATAAATTGCATTTTTTTATTCTATTTTTATTTTATTTTTATAACTGCTGTCTGTCGTCGGGTGTTGCACATAAGATTTTCACACCACTGCTTTATACTTGTGTAAACTGTGAAGTGACAATAAACTTGACTTGACTTGACTCGATTGGGCAGCAGTAAAGCTCAGGAGGTAGAGCCTTACAACCGGAAGGTTGTTCGATCCCCCGGCTCCTCCTAGCAAAAACCTGTTGAGGTGTCCTTGAGCAAGACACCCTAACCCTAACTGCTCCTGACGTGCTGGCTGTCTCCTTGCATGGCTGACTCCGCCGTCGGTGGTTGTATGAATGGGTGAAAGTGATGCTTGACTTGTAAAGCTCTATATAAAAAAGCATCCATTATTATCACACTCACACGATGTAAAGCACTTGTCTTGAAAAGCGCTATATAAATGCAACAAATTATTATTTTGTTGCCAGAACATTCCTGTTTTCTACAAACTGAGACTCTCTAGGATTATTATAGTTGATAGCTCACATCTCTTATCCGATTATTCCCTGGTCCACCATCCACACTGTTTTCTACCCCAGAAAATAAAGACACCTATCGGTTTCACACTCCTTTTTCGCCTACGACTGTCTGTACATTCTAGGGGGACATTATACAACATTATAGAAATTTTACAACACCCCCTTGTTGGATTTCCATTTCGCACACACGTTAGTCACTTTGCAAAAGGTATTATTTCTTCGATAATTTTCGCAAATAGTTGTTCACTCACACCTCATATCCGATAATTCCCCGGTGCACCATACAAGCTGTTTTCTATCCGAGACAATAAAGGCACCTACGAGTTTTAAACTCCTTTATTGCAAAACAGAGAGCTTTGTCTCCAGCAGTTATCAATACTATTCAGGGAACCCGCACGCCGTCCACATCTGGTCTTCTTACAATCCTTGCTGGAGAAGGGCTTGGTGGAAGACATTTGCGGGGCAGTGTCATGGTCTTCCTCCGGCCTTTTTGTCCCCTCTGACCTGCTGGACATGACCAGGGGCTCTATCGGCCGCTCTGTGTTGGAATTAGGGGCTATGCTCACTGCTTCTCGCGAGGCAGGAATAAGGTTTTTTTGCTCAGAGCTGTTACAATGCGTAACGTTGCTCCTCGTTTAAATCTATTCCTAATTGTCACTCTCCATACGCGCCGGCCGCCTACGTGCCGGCTGGCTTGGTATTAATATAACTCGAATACCATGATTATAGGCGTAGCCACCTAGTTTTCTAGTTTGCTGCAACCCCATTGCTGAAAGAAATAGCGTATAGGGTGAGTGCCGCTCGGCGCGGCCTAATATGCACGGTGCCATGGGGAATATGGGTGGGTCCAACGTGTATTGGTACATTGCTGAACATCGCTGCATATCGCTGGTTTTGCATGCATAGCACCTCAACACGTAAAACATCTTGTACCATCTTGTTTATATTATTAAGACATATATAACTTGGGGGACGCTAGTACCCTGCAGTTTGCTGCGACCGGATAGTGTTCCATATAAGGGAAACTCTGTGAGAACTCAAGTTCACGTTTGTTCACGTCCAAGCCATGCAGTTGTTGTCCAATTGAACGAGGTAGGCTCAAACATTTTAACGTTCGGTGAACCTGTGTTTTATTACTGGGACTTTTAACTTATAGTTCACTTTGTTTATTGTTTAGCCTACCGCATAGCAGCAGTTGGTTCCAAGTTGCAGGTTTTGAATAACAGGGGAGCTGAGGTGTGTGCCGATAGCCGATAATATAAAAATGGAATTTACATTGCAAAATCTGTTTAATGGCAATACTAAGCAAATGTTGTATAACAATTTACTCTCTCTCTCTCTCTCTCTTCCTCTCTCTCTTTATTTCTCTCTCTATTTAAAGATAGGAGGTTGATCTTGTCAGGACAAGCAGCCTTTATCGGAGAATGGGAGATCAAACCAGTCCACCTTTGAATTGGAGAAGAATCATGAAGAATACATTTACCAAGTACCTGATGACTTTTGTTCCATTTTTTTGGTTTAGTTTGTGTGTTTCTTAGTTTGTCTCTTAGTTTGTCTCTGCCTGTATTGTGTTTTTATTTGAATATGTGCACGTGATCTTCCATTCTTCATATTCATCTTCCTTCACCTGGACTTTTACGTGATTTACGTCACATTCAAACAATGATACCAATTAAATACTGAAAATGGAATTTACATTGCAAAATTTATTTAATGGTAATACTAAGCAAACGTTGTATAACAATTTATTCTCTCCCTCTCTCTCTCTCTCTCTCTCTCTCTCTCTCTCTCTCTCTCTCTCTCTCTCTTCTCTCTCTCTCTCTCTCTCTCTCTCTCTCTCTCTCTCTCTCTCTCTCTCTCTCTCTCTCTCTCTCTCTCTCTCTCTCTCCCTCTCTCTCTTTCTTTCTCTCTCTATTTAAAGATAGGGGGTTGATCTTGTCAGGACAAGCAGCATTTATCAGAGAAGAGGAGATCAAACCAGTCCACCTTTGAATTGGAGAAGAATCATGAAGAATACATTTACCAAGTACATGATTCTCATCTTCATTCTCACACTTTCCATCAGCCAACTGCCTCATGCGGAGGCCTCTCTACTGGAGAGAACATTAAGCTATAGAGCTGAACTAAAGACCTGGGAGGAAGCCAGGCAGGATTGCAGATCTACAATTTCTCCGTTCCATTTTGATTTAGCCATCTTCAGAACTGAAACTGAGAGAAAACAAGTATATGATGCTTGTATGACCAAGGGAGGTACTACATCTGATGGCCCGAATCGATGCTGGATTGGTCTTCATAGGGATGAGAATGACCTGAATGTGTGGAAATGGATTAATAATGAAACATACAATGTGAAAGATTTTTTAGATCTAGATTACTCAAAGAAATGTGGCTTTCTTGGTCACAAATACCTGGAAATTCAAAATGTTGAGTGTTCACGACAAGGCGCCTATGTTTGTCAGAAGGACAACCTGGTTTTAGTGAAGGACAACAAAACATGGGAGGAAGCTATTGAACACTGCAGGGCTATGAATCTTTACTTTGATAATTTCAATGACAAACCAACTTTAGATCTCCTTAGTTTGCACTCCGAAGACGAATTTGCTTATGCTCAGAGCATCGTCCATGAGGCCAAGACAGGTGAGGTGTGGATTGGTCTACGTTGGCTGGCTGACCGGTGGCTGTGGATGGATGGGGAAACAGATGACGGTGTCTCCATGCCTGTGTGCCCAGCCAATGGGATGAACTGTGGAACTCTGTCTGAGACAGGCAAGCGGGCTAGAAACTGTGCTGAGAGGAGGAACTTCTTCTGCTTCGAAAGGCCTCTTTAACCTATTGGATGGGTAAAGAGGACAGAATGGTACTATTGAGGTAGAAATCATTTGTGATTCATCATGAACATAATTGTTATCCTTTATAGATGTTGTTAATCATTTCAGATGTCAGATGTCATTTCTATGGCAATATATTAGTTAATAAATGAGTTGTGTGCTATTATATATTTGTTGGCTGCTAATATTCTTTTATAATATAATATATAATATAGCCCCAATTTGGTGGAATGCAATTCCCATGGATGTCAGGACTGCAGAGTCACTGCCCTCTTCAGGAAACACTACCCTGATCCTTCCTCCTAACGCATCCTCTTATCACTTTTTACTAGCGTACTAGCGTCTTACATTTACATTTACATTTACAGTCTTACTAAGTACATTGTCTAAGTACATTGTTAGGTCGATATTGTTCTATATTGTTCTATATTTTCTTATTGTACTTTTGCCTGAACTTATTGAACTTTTACCTGAGCAATGGCTCAGTTCTTGGAGACTTTGGAGTTGTTCTCTTAGCTACCTTTGTTGAAACACACTATTGTATGTCGCTTCGGATAAAAGGGTCTGCTAAATGACTGTAATGTAATGTAATGTATACAGTTTACTTTGTTTTGAATATTTATTTTTGCATGTACTAATTTTAAATCTTTAAGATAAACCTGACTATTTTCAGGTTTATCTACTCAGAGCCTATTTAATCTTAATAGCAACCATATAATAACATAATTGTACAAGGAATGCCATTAAGGGCTTTAATCTCACCAAACATAGGGCTGGGTGTGTAAAGCGGATGCCCCTGTGTGTGTGTGTGTGTATGTGTGTGTGTGTGTGTTCCTGTTGCCTCTATTTTTAGTTGCCATTCTCCATCTATTGCATTCCATATCACTGCAATATATATAGTTATATATATTAACCAGTTCAGTTTGTTGGTTTATTCTATATAAAGACATATTGTACTTCCCCTGCTTGCCTCTGTTGTCGTGTATTAAAGATTCAAGATTCAAGCCATTCTTGCCATTTGCAACAAGTAGAATGGAATGCTTACTCATCATTCCCTCCCGCAGTTTGAATTTCATACAACAATACTATACTTTACTTAACAATACTATAAACAACACTATATACTACCTATGAAATGCTATACTATAAACGATATACAACACTATATACTATACTATTTATTATACGTTATACAATACAGCACAATACAATAACAACTCTATACAACAAAAATAATAAATATAACTATCTCTTGTGTTCCTGATACCCTGCCAGCACCCACCATAACAGTGTGGGGCTTACGCTTGAGAGCAACAATTTATCATAAAACTGCCTACTATCCATTTTCCCAAAAAATGATCTAATAGCTAATCACAAATGAGGTGTGTGCTTGTTATTTTTTC
>CM051001.1:16047751-16062751 GCA_027704905.1 Muraenolepis orangiensis
TCCATTCACACGGCCCAGCGTGCTGCTGGCCTGCCGGGTCTCAGGGAGGTAATTGCATGTAATCAGTGACATCATCCCCTGAGCAGCAGATGGAGGTGTTCTGTTATTTGAGCTTGGGAAGGATCAGCTCCCTGTCCTGCTCCAACACAAACACTCATAGCACTGTATGAACTCAGCTGCACTAACCACACACACACACACATAGGAACACACACAGAAACACACACACACACACACACACACACACACACACACACACGCACACACACACACACACACACACACACACACACACACACACACACATAAACACACACACACATAGGAACACACACAGGAACACACACAGAAACACAGACACACACAGAAACACAGACACACACACACACACAGGCAGAAACACACATATACACACACAGAATCACTCACAGAAACAGACACACACACACACATACAAACACACACACACACACATCTAAACACACACACACAATAATAACAATAATGCCGGCTTTTATATAGCGGTTTTATCCAAAGCGCTTTACAAGTCATGTAAAGTCCTCACATTACCCATTCATAAACCGATGGCGGAGTCGTCACACTATCTCACTCTCGCACACAAACACACACACACACACACACATAAACACACACTCTCTCACACACAGAAACACACACACACACACACACACACACACACACACACACACAGAAACACACACACACACACACACACACACACACACACACACACACACACACACACACACACACACACACACACACACCAGCAAAAATAAATCTAACAAAATCTAAACCAACCAAGCCTACAGAAAGCTCCAGGTGTGAGGAGGGAAGGTGTGTGTGTGTTGTTAGGTGTGTGTGTGTGTGTGTGTGTGTGTGTGTGTGTGTGTGTGTGTGTGTGTGTGTGTGTGTGTGTGTGTGTGTGTGTGTGCGTGTTTGTGTGTGTGTTGTTGAGGTTTGTGTGTGTGTGGTGTGTGTGTGTGTGTTGCTGTTGCTGTTTCTGTGTGGTCCGTCCGGACCCAGCCGGTTCAGGAGGAGTTTAGAGAGAGGATCTCACTCGGTGACTGTGGACTGATCAGGGAATACCAGCTCACAGCCTCACCCGACCTTGGGCTGGACTGAGGGGAGCACCCTGGGTGGGGTGTGTGTGTGTGTGGGTGTGTGTGTGTGAGAGCCAGAGTGTTTCCCTGGGTGTACTTCAGCATGTGTAGTCGCTGTGCTGTAGTCATTACCGATCGTCTCGTGTGTGTATGTGTGTGTGTGTGTGTGGATATGTGCATTTTGTGTGTTGAGTCTGTGAGCATGCGTGTGTCCTATGTGTGTGTGTGTTTGTGGGTTTCTGCGCATGTTCCTATGTGTGTGTGTGTGTGTGTGTGTTTCTGTGTGTGTTCCTATGTGTGTGTGTGTTTCTGTGTGTGTTTCTATGTGTGTGTATGTGTGTGTGTGTTTCTGTGTGTGTTTCTATGTGTGTGTGCGTGTGTGTGCGTTAATCTCTACCTTCCAGTGTAGCGTCACTCCTCCTCCTCCTCCTCCTCCTCCCATGTCTTTTGTTTTGGTGCAGGGCCCTCAGCTCCTCTCCCTCAGGGGCCCCAAAGAAGAAGAAGAAGAAGAAGAAGAAGACAAGCGGGAGAAAAGTTTTACAACCACACACTACTCTACGTTCCCCATCCGCCCTCTCTCACTCTCCTCCTCCTCCTCCTCCTCCTCCTCCTCCTCCTCCTCCTCCTCCTCCTCCTCCTCCTCCTCCTACTCCTCCTCCTCCCATCGCTTCGTTCCTCTCCTCCTCATCCCACAGCTCTCCATCTCTCCATCCAAACCCCTGCTGCACCCAGCAGCTGCTCAGAGGATAAATAAATGAAGGTCTTTTCTCTCTCTCTCTCTCTTTCTTTTTCTCTTTCTCTTTCTCTCTCTCTCTCTGTCTCTCTTACTCTCTGTCTGTCTGTCTGTCTCTCTCTCTCTCGTCTCGCTCCTCTCTCTCTCTCTCTCTCTCTCTCTCTCTCTCTCTCTCTCTCTCTTTTTTTTTCTCTCCCTCACTTTCTCACTGTTATTCTCACTCTGTTTCTCTCTCTCTCTCACGCACATTTCTCTGCTTTTCTCTCCTCTCTCTCTCTCTCCTCTCTCTCTCTCTCTCTCTCTCTCTCTCTCTCTCTCTCTCTCTCTCCTCTCTCTCTCTCTCTCTCTCCTCTCTCTCTCTCTCTCTCTCTCTCTCTCTCTACTTCCCCCTCTCTCTACTTCCCCCCCCCTCTCTCCCAAACCCCCCGCTCCACCCCTCAGTCAGTCAGTCAGTCACTGACTGACTGACTGACTGACTGACTGACTGACAGAGGGCCGTCCTAATGGCGTCTGAAGGCAGACCTTCTCCGGGGCTAATTAGCAGATTGTGCCGTTAAATGATTGAAGGAGTGGAGGTTTTGCCGGGGCGCCGACGATCATCACTAATTCAGGCGGCGGGCGGCGCCTCGCGCGCGGCGAGGTAAATTAATTTACTCCAATTAGCAGACCCTGTCCATGTGCATCACCGTCCTCTGCGTAGGACCCCACCCTGTTTAAAAAGTAATGTACTTATTGTGTCCTGTCTGCCGCTGTCGCCGCTGTGTCCGATGTTCACTGAACACGTCACACGCAAAACGTTACGACGTCTCTCTCTCTCTCCCCCCGTCTCCCCCTCCTCTCTATATATATATATATATCTCTCGCTCTTTCTGTCTCTCTCTCTCTTTCTCTGGCACTCTCTGTCTCTCTCTCTCTTTTGCGCCGCTTTCTCGCTTTTTCGCTCTGTGACACACACACACACACACACACACACACACACACACACCACACACACACACCACACCACCACACACACAACCACCACAGGCACACACACACACACAGGCACACACACACACACCCACAGCGGCGGTGGCTGAAGATGAGTCTACCTGCGGTTTGCGTGGTGACGGAAGGAGGAGGAGGAGGACGAGGAGATGGACAGGAGGTAGCAGACAGGGAGGGAAGACGTGAGATGTAGAGATTGTGAGAGAACACAGACACAGGGAGAAGGAGAGCCAAGGATCCACTAAGTTCCCAATCTATCAGTATTTGGATGGAGGCAGACAGCAGGGAGGTGGGGTATCCGTACACCCCCCCCCCCCCCCCTTCGAATATCCTGCCAGGAGGCCTGGGCCATAACTCAATGTTCACGTTTTTTGTTACATATTTTCATTGGCAGCGTATTGAAAATGAATAAATCTTCATCTACTGGTTTACTGCGTTTTTACAGCAAAAAAAACCCCCACATACAGTGTTATCGTCTGATATCATACTTGGAACTACTTGGAGAAAAACATCCCATTCACCGTGGGAATTGGAACGGTATGAACAAGTGGAGTTCATGATGTAAAGTGCTAATGCGCCCTTGTTCATTCTGGTGATGTTTTAAACCTCTGTCTATGAATCTGCATTCTGTTAGTGACTTGTTACTTCCAGGTTAAAGGTGAGGAGATATGGATGAACTATGACCCCAGAGCTCAATCTGGTCCTCCTTTTCCCTGTTAATTATTATATTTCAATAACCACGACAACAATTAAATGTGCTCATCAAAACAGACTTTCTGGATATCAATTATCAAACGCTTGAATACATTAAAAAAGCACTGCGCATCCACTCCTCACCGCACCACACCCACACACACACACCCACAGAGACACACCCACACACCACGCACACATACGCACACACACACACACAGACGACACACAGCCAGACAGACACACACACACACACACACACACACACACAGACACACACCCGCACACATACGCACACACACCACACACACACACACACACACACACACACACACACACATACACACACACATACACATACATACACTGACAGACAGACACACACTCGCACACACACACATACACACACACACACACACACACATACTCACACACACTTAGACAGACACACACACGCACACATACACATACGCACACAGACACACACACACACACACACACACACACACACACACACACACACACACACACACACACACACACACACATACACACACACACACACACACACACACATACACACACACACACACACACACATAGACGGACACACAGCCAGACAGACACACACTCACACACACACACGCACACATACGCACACACACACACACACACACACACACACACACACACACACACACACACTCATACACACACACACTCACACACACACACAAACACACACACACACACACCTGGAATGCCTGGAAATGTTTATTTTCTCAGCCCTGAGCTCCTTCTGTGCATTGGGAACACGGGAGACGTGTGTGTGACATTATGGTTATCCAAAATATTTCCCCTTAATCTCCGCCGCAGGACCCGGCTCCACCTGGACGTGGATGGACGGAACCTTCTAGATGTTGAATAACAGAAGATCCGCCCCTTCCAGGAACATCTCACCAGCAGACATGCTGATCAGTGATTATCGAGGTCTGCTGGTAGTCGTCTGCACACTCTGTGGGGTTGTACCACTGTTATGGAAACTTAGAAAGCACTTTGAAATGTGATCTCTGCTGTAACTGTTTGTACCACCACTAATTAAAATGAAATAAAGTGCTAACCTTGTTTCTTTCTGATTCCTCTGTACTCTCTGCACTCTGGCCGCTTGTTTATGAAACCAGGTTGGGCAGCACTTTAACTGTGTAACTTTTTTTTTTGTAGACAATCTTGATTGTATGCTTGCTTCGATTGTTCTCTTGCAGCCTCTCTCGCAAGACACTTTGGATGAAAGCTAAACAATGAGACGTGGATTCTTCTAGACGTTTGGAGTGTGGAAGCTTCTAGATGTTGGATTGGAGAGGGGCCGAGTGAACAAACAGGAGTGTTAAGGAGTGATCAAGAATGAACAGGAGTGATCTGGAGTGATCAGGAGTGAACATGGGTAAGGTGGAGTGGTCAGGAGTGATCAGGGGGGATCAGGAGTGATCAGGAGTGAACAGGAGTGATCAGGGGGGACCAGGAGTGATCAGGAGTGAACAGGAGTGATCAGGAGTGAACAGGAGTGATCAGGAGTGAACAGGAGTGATCAGGGGGGACCAGGAGTGATCAGGAGTGAACAGGAGTGATCAGGGGGGACCAGGAGTGATCAGGAGTGAACATGAGTGATCAGGGGGGACCAGGAGTGATCAGGAGTGAACAGGAGTGATCAGGAGTGAACAGGAGTGATCAGGGGGGACCAGGAGTGATCAGGAGTGAACAGGAGTGATCAGGAATGATCAGAAGCGATCGGGAGTGAACAGGAGTGATCGGGAGTGAACAGGAGTGATCAGGGGGGACCGAGAGTAAACAGGATCAATCTGAAGTGATGTGGAGTGATCAGGAGTGATGTGGAGGGGTCAGAAGTGATCAGGAATGATGATGTGAACAGGAGCTCCAGACACCGGTTCCTTGGGTTAACAAACTGCATGCAGTACAGCTGAGCTAGACCAGTTCTCAGATACACTGTTAAAAGTACAGGTTTTTTTTTAATATAATCTGTTGTAGTGTGTCACTGAACAGTACTAAAAGGATATAAATGTAGCATGGCTGAGGACTGGGGTAACACTCTGGGGTGGGGAAGGGGTTAAGGGTTAACCTCATCTCACTGCACAACAAACTGGGAAGTCCTGGGAGCCGGCTCCGTGACGGTCACAACTCATCCATCAGCGTTCCACGCTAGACCTTCGTCCGTCTATGGTTTACGTCTGCTTTCTCAGAGGCTAGACGGGGGTCTCTAGGATTCAGTTTAGGGGGGAGGGGACGACAGAACAGTTGGATTGGGGGGGGGGGTGTTGGGGGGGGGTGGGGGGGTGGCGTTCAGAGATGAGGAGCGAGGAGATAGTCGGCTGAGTGGCCGGGGTGACATCATAAGTGGCCACAGCTGGAGGATAACTTCAGGTCCTGTCAGGAGGAGAGCCATTTGTCAGCAGCCACTGCAGGCCAGATGTGGAGAGAGAAAGAGAGAGAGAGAGAGAGAGAGAGAGAGAGAGAGAGAGAGAGAGAGAGAGAGAGAGAGAGAGAGAGAGAGAGAGAGAGAGAGAGAGAGAGAGAGAGAGAGAGAGAGAGAGAGAAAAGCCCACCGCAACTTAAGGTCATGTCGTGTGTTGTACCGTTATGACTTTTTATTGTCGTTTACATGATGACCTGCACAGTGGAAGACCTGCTAGGGCCATGCAAGAACACACACACACACACACACACACACACACACACACACACACACAGAAGGACGCATGCACACACATAGAAGGACACATGCACACACATAGAAGGACACATACACACACACACACACACTGAAATCCCACATGTAAATCCCATACACTAAAGCATGATCACTCACACACACCAAACGCAGGAGGGAACAGGATTGGACCGGGTTGGCTTGGCGGGAACGGGAGTGTGGGAGTGACTTCCTCCTTCCTACTATCTTGTTCCTCGATAAAGACCAGACCCATGGCGGTGCCTGCCTGCCTCAGGTGTGGGTATGTGTGTGTCTGTGTGTGTGTCTGTGTGGGCCTGCGATGTAAACACAAAACCTCAAGGGGAACTTAAGGCCTGGGGTTTATTTGCGGTGTGACTTTTATTTGAATGTTAATGTTATTAAGTAAAACAAAAAACGGAATGTTAATGTTATTAAGTAAAGAAAACGAAACAATAATGATAATTCGATTTGGCTTCATTTGGTGGATAATATGAATGGGGACGTAGGCAGCATTTTTTTTTTGGGGGGGTTTTCACGTCGTCTTCATTAAGAAACTCCACAGTGAAATTAAGGCTGAGGGCGTTTTGCCTAAGATGGAAATGTAGCTTCAGCGAGGCTCTCCTGATGAATAGGGCTTCAAACCTTCTTCTGGGTCTAATGTTCCTGAGGCTGTACCGCAATACCTTGGGGTATCACCTTGGGGTTTCACAGTAGTATAGCGTCTTATATATTATTCTATATGTTATATTATTAGATAAAAAAAATACGTATGTAATAATGGACCAATAGGAGGATAGCGTTCATACAAAATATATTATATTCTTTGTGTGTGTGTAGGTGCATTTTTGTATGTGTGCCTATGAGTGCGTGTGCTTTTCGTCTCAGATATAAAATATAAAACATTTCTGCTGATAAATAAATCTCCATAAATCTTAAGCCTCAGAAACTGCTAATCCAAGCAATACACACGACATAACACACCTTCCAGAGCCCGGTTTCTTCAACACACACACACACACACACGCACACACACACACACACACACAAGTACACCCACATGCACGTGCACACACATGTACACACACACACATGCAGGCCTGCACACATGCACACGCAAGCACACACACACGCGCTCACACACAACATCCCACATGTAAATCCCATACGATAAAACATGATCACTCACGCACACAAAAATCACGCACAAACACACAGACACACACACTCCCACTCACACACTCACATGCTCTCACACACACACACGACACACACACACACACACACACACACACACACAAATTACGCACAAACACACAGACGCACACACCCACTCACACACTCACATGCTCACACACACACACATACACACACAGCCCATTTGCGGACAGCTTGTGTATCCACACGGCTGGGGATTGTGCAGCGCACGGCTACCGATTCAAACAGGTTGCCTGGTGCAACGAGCGAGAGAATTCCTCATGTGTGTCCCACATGCCACAGTGAACGGGCCTCCACCAGTGGGCCGCAACCAACAGGCCCCAACCATCAGGCTCCCACCAACGGGCCCCAACCAACAGGCCCCAACCATCAGGCCCCCACCAACGGGCCCCCACTAGTGGGCCCCAACCAACAGGCCCCATCCATCAGGCTCCCACCAACGGGCCCCCACCAACTGGGCCGCAACCAACGGGCACCAGCCAAGGGGCCCCAATCAAGGCCCCTACTAAGGGCCCTACCAACGGCCCCAACCAGCAGGCCCCCAGCATAAGGCCACACCATAAGGCTTCCACTAACAGGCCCCAACCATTGGCCCCAACCGAGGCCCCAACAAAGGGCCCCACAAACGGGCCCAAGCCAACAGGCCCCAACCAACGGCGCCCACCATCAGGCTCCCACCAACGGGCCCCATCCAAGGCCCCTACCAACGAGCCCTAACCACCGGGCCATCACCTCCTCTGTAAAGCAGTCAGGCTGAATTAGCTTCTCCCTGGTCCACACGGCCCAACATGTTTACAGTCACGCCGGCCACCACATGTGGTAACACTCTGCAATCCAACACTACTATATCAACTGTGACTCTCTGTGGGTGCACGTCTGTGCGTGCGTGTGTGTGTGTGTGTGTGCGTGCGTGTGTGTGTGTGCGTGCGTGTGTCTGTGCGTGCGTGTGTGTGTGCGTGTCTGTGCGTGTCTGTGCGTGTCTGTGTGTGTGTGTGCGTGTGTGTGCGTGTGTGTGTGTGTGCGTTGCTGTTCGACTGTGATTCACAGCTCCGGGTGAGGAACCTGTGGTTTCTCCCACAGTTTACAGTTTGTTCGGTTCTGTGTACGGCCGTGCGGTCAGACACTGGGCTACTTATAAACGTCCGTCTTCGTTTTGAATCCCCAACCCACGAACGGGGGGGGGGGGGGGGGGGGGAGAGATGAACACAACATGCTTAAGTGTAGGAAATGTCACCCAGAGCCTCAACCTCAGTTTTGGCGTCCTCGCGGCTATTTCCCCGCCGCGCACATATGGCTCCGACATGGCCGCCGGTGTGTGCCAGAAACGCCGGAAGGATCCGCACAGACTGCGCCCACTGTTGCATCGCCCGGGCCCTGGGCCCCAGGTCCTGTGTCCCGAGTCCCGAGTCCCTCTCGGAAACAGCTGGCGCCGCTCTCTCCTTAATGGCTGGGAGAGGAGCGCGCCAGACACAAGAGGACGCAGGGAGACGCACAGCTCGGCTTCTGATGAATGAATCGTCACCTGGAACTGCTGGGTACAGTGCCCTTGTGCAAGCGTCACACATTACCACTACTCTCCTGTTGGCCGGTTTAAAGGGAGAACTGCCCGGTCGGAGACGGACTAAATTCATTACTTACATTTTACTATGTGTAGTCGTCTAGCAGACACAAAACTAATGTTTATCGTCATCAAAAAAGGTTTATATTGTTATTCGTCATTCGTCATCGTCATTATATTATTATCTTTCAGATCATTACTTATTTATTTAATATTATCATTATTTTCCTCTGGCATCGAAGATAGACCGGAGGTTATGTTTTCACCCCTGTGTATTTCAGTTTGTCCGTTAGCAAGATAACTCAAAAAGTTTTGTACTGGACAAAACCTCTATAACATAATTATGTTCTTTAATTAGCAGCTAGTGTATATAGATGTGTTTTTCAGCAATGCCTGTACGCGTACACCGTGGACATCGGAGGGTTCAAAACACAACCATTTGCCTCGGGGATTGTAACTTGCGTAGGCGTGAGTGCTTAGTGGACACAATGACACTCGTGTCATTGTGTGTCGTCAGGTGTTTTGCTCAAGCGTTTGTGTGTGTTTGTGTGTGTGCGCGTGTGTTTGTGTGCGTGTGTGTGTGTGTGTGTTTGCGTTCACGGCCACCGACACAAAACAGGGGGAAAGGCAGGGTATTTAGGGGCTTGCTAACGCTGCTCGCTCAACACCACCTCGATCTAACACAGCAATGACCCGACCGCATGCCGTCAGCTCCGCTCAGCTCGAGGGCCCCCGGGCAGCCATCAACCGACGACCCCCTCCTTTACCTTTTTAAGCGTGTGTCCCCGTTTATTAGCCATCCACACACTTCTTCCTCCTCTTCTTCTTCTTCTTCTTCTTCTTCTTCTTCTTCTTCTTCTTCTTCTTCTTCTTCTTCTTCTTCTTCTTCTTCTTCTTCTTCTTCTTCTTCTTCTTCTTCTTCTTCTTCTTCTTCTTCTCTTCCTTCTTCCTCTTCTTCCTTCCCTTCCCTTCCCTTCCCTTCCCTTCCCTTCCCTTCCCTTCCCTTCCCTTCCCTTCCCTTCCCTTCCCTTCCCTTCCCTTCCTCCCCTCTCCCTTAAACGACAGGGTCCCGTCGCATCCGGAGACACATCCGTCAAGATGAAACAAATGAGTCATTATGGCAGCTTACAGCGCACGCCTGGCGAAGGGGTAATTTAGCCCTCTGCTCTCCAAACGTGTGGGAGTTTTTAATATTGTGGCGAGCAGAAGACTCCGTCATCCAGGGACCCGTTTGGCTCTTCATCAATCTCCCGTTTTCCTTTTTTCTTTTCTTTTTTGTTTGCACTCCTCCCAAAACCACCTCCGACAATGCACCACCCACCCACCCACCCACCCACCCAACCACCACCCAACCACCACCCAACCACCACACCACCACACCACCGCCCACCCATCCCCAACCCCTCCCACATTCTCCCATCCCCACCCATCCCCAACCCCACCCTCCCACACAAAGCAAGCAGCGATAGAGTCACACACACACACACATACACACACACACACACACACACACACACACACACACACACACACACACACACACACACACACACACACATACGACACACACACACACACACACACACCCACAGACGCACACAAAAGCCTCATTAAAGTTTTCTGCTTTGGGTATTATTATTATTTTTCATTTTTTTGTTCAATCATTTCTTGTTTCTTTTCCCGGCGAGTCTCTCAGGAGCCGTGGACTTCACAGAGAGGTAAGATGTTTCCTCAGCACACCGTGGTGCTGAAGCTATGGGGATATTACCCAGTCTCTTTTATCTGATAGTCGTGTACGTTCAAACCCCCCCCCCTCCCCCAAACCAATTGAATATCACAGTTTTCCCCATTTGTTAACAGAAACAATAGGCGCTTAAGCGCTTTTTTGTTCTGAACATGGGGCAACATAATAATATTAATAATGAAATAAGTTAGTAAGTGCAGAACACAGGGAATAAACACCAACGGATGGTGTCTCAGTCAGAGTTTAGTCGCGCTTAGGCCTGAGGCTGAATACACAACGCTTTTGACTGACTCCTAATCCCCAGGAACCAGGACTGACAGTTGGGACTCACCCTCAAAGGAGTAAAATCGTCACTTGAAGCACAAAGCTTAAGTTTTGCAGATAACGGTCGGACATCCAAGAACCACCATCTCAACGGACCAATCATAGAAGCGAGCATAGAAGGAAAAATACATATTTTTCAAACCCCGGTGTCAGAAACCGGGGTTTGACTCCAGAAGGCCACACCCCATCTATCACAGAGTGAAGCCTGACTCCCACATTTGTCTCCCTATAGCTACTATATTATATAGTTTGTTACACACACTGCTGTCCGAGTTGTTTAAAGCTCCGATAACAACCTCCCCCCGCCATGTAACAACCTCCCCCATCATGTAACAACCTCCCCCATCATGTAACAACCTCCCCCATCATGTAACAACCTCTCCCCGCCATGTAACAACCTCCTCCATCATGTAACAACCTCCCCCATCATGTAACAACCTCCCCCCGCCATGTAACAACCTCCCCCATCATGTAACAACCTCCTCCGTCATGTAACAACCTCTTCTGTCGGGTTATAACCTCCTCTGTCATGTAACAACTTCCTCTGTTGTGTAACAACCTCCTCCGTCATGTAACAACCTCCCCCACACTGTAACAACCTCCTCCAGCATGTAACAACCTCCTCCGTCATGTAACAACCTCCCCCTGTCATGTAACAACCTTCCCCGCCATGTAATAACCTTCCCCGCCATGTAATAACCTCCCCCACACTGTAACAACCTCCTCCAGCATGTAATAACCTCCTCCGTTATGTCACAACCTCCCCCCGCCATGTTACAACCCCCCCCCCCCCCCCACATTGTAACAACACGTAACAGCGAATGAGATTCTTCGACGTTAAGCGAGTGTAACCCCCAAACACAGACACCCTGGTGCCGACACAAAAACACACACGGTAACGCTCCACCGCCTCACATCACGTCAGCCATAAACAGTGAGCTGAGCTCCGTCCAACAGGAGAGGGAAGGAACAGGCATGGGAATGAGGAGGGAGAGAGAGAGAGAGAGAGAGAGAGAGAGAGAGAGAGAGAGAGAGAGAGAGAGAGAGAGAGAGAGAGAGAGAGAGAGAGAGAGAGAGAGAGGAGAGAGGAGAGAGAGAGAGGAGGAGGAGGAGGAGGAGGAGGAGGAGAGGAGGTGTGAGAGAAGAACTCCTGCCCTGCCCCACGCCTCCGATCACAATGCAAACGGAAAGAAAGAAAGAAAGAAGAAGAAGAAAAAAAAGGTCTCGGAAAGAAAGGGATTAGGGAGAGTTATAAAGAATGGGTTCCATCTGGACAAAAGGAAGGTGGGGAGTGTGTGTGTGTGTGTGTGTGTGTGTGTGTGTGTGTGTGTGTGTGTGTGTGTGTGTGTGTGTGTGTGTGTGTGTGTGTGTGTGTGTGTGTGTGTGAGTGTGTGGAGGGGGGGGGGGGGGGGGGGGGGGGGTGAGGAGGGAGTGGAAGGGAGGGAGTGGAAGGAAGGGGGTGGGGGGGGGGGGGGAGCTGGGGATTTCTCCCCCGCCCACCCCACCCACCCCCCCCCCCCCCCCCCACCCTAAAAAACATCTGGAGAAGCAATCTGGTGTAAATAAGCAAGCAGCGAATCGCTGCCCACCCAATAAATAACACAGCAGAACAACGCACAATCTGCAAGGCTTTTTTTTCTTTATGCCTGTTTCTACAAGACCATGAATTAGTCTGAGCAGTGCATGAACATCACAGTCGGATTCACACGCATGCACAGCCGCACACACGCACACACACACTCACACGCACACACACACACGCGCGACCACTTTTATGCACTACATGTCTACATGTATACGCACTTTGTGTGCACACACACACACACACACACACACACAGAAACACACACACACACACAGAAACACACACACACACACACACAAATGCATGCATGTGCTGCATGTCTGCACAGACCATTACGTACATTTAGCAGTTAGTATACATGTGTAGACACTCCAGGACATGGTCACAGATACTGGTGATAGGTGGGGTGGTGTTGGGTGGTGGTGGATCAGGTTGGGGTGGTGGTGGGTGGGTGGTGGTGGGTGGTGGTGGATCAGGTTGGGTGGTGTTGGGTGGTGGTGGATCGGTGGGTGGTGGTGGGTGGGTGGTGGTGGGGGGGTGGGTGAGTGGGTGAGTTTGTTGGTGTAGTAGTTGGTTGTTTGGACGGTTGGCTCATTGGTTGGATGGTAGGTTATCTGGTTGTTTGGAGGGTTGGTTTGTTAGATGTTTGGTAGGTTATCTGGTTGTTTGGATGTTTGACAGGTTATCTGGTTGTTTGGATGCATGGTAGTTTGGTTGGTTATATGGTTGTTTGGATTGTTGGTTGGTTGGTTGGTTGTTTGGTAGGTCAGTTGGTTGTACGGGAACTTGCGGTTGTATGGATGGTTAGTTGGTTGGTTGGATGTTTGGTAGGTTAGTTGGTTGTATGGATGGTTGGTTGGGTGGATGTTTGGTAGGTTAGTTGGTTGTATGGATGGTTGGTTGGTTGGATGTTTGGTAGGTTAGTTGGCTGTATGGATGGATGTTTAGATCTCGGTAGCTTGGCACAGGCAGACACGGTGATAGCCATTTGGCACTCAGGTTGTGCTTCACCTATATATATATTTATTTATATTTATATATCCGTGTGTGATTCCAGCGAATATGATTCATGCAAACAAACACAGGCGCCCACTCTCTCAAACCTACACCCACGCAACCACACGCGCTCTCCCCCATCCCTCCCCCATCCCTCCTCCACCCCCCCCGGGGGCCTCTCTTGGCTTGGGTCTGCCATCATCTCTCTTGTCCACGTCCACAAAGAGATGCCTTTCCCGCACCAATCCATCCAGAACCACGCCACCATTACCGCCGCCACGTCTCCCCCACCCGCCCCTCCCCCTCCCCCCCCCCCTCTCATTCCCCCGGGGGACACCTCGCCTTGCTCTCGTCCTCAACCGGAAATATCTACTTGTTTGTGTTGTCGCTTGTTGTCTTGTAGCGGCGCCGCCGTGTGTGTTTTTGCTAACCCAGATACGGCGGGGGGGGCGGTGGGGCGGGGGGGGGGGGGGGGGTTTCAACACAAACAGCATATTGCACACGGAGGTTGGCAGCGACACACGTTGTTAATTATGTCTTCCATGCCAAGCGCACAATCACGCAGTAATTGGAGTCGGAGCAATGGATTGTGGGAGTGTGGCGAATGATAATGACTCCTTGGTCATCTGCATTATCTGCAATCATCAGCGACGTAATTACTTAGTCCGTTAGTTGGATAGTTAAAAGCGGTAGTTAGTCGAGGGGTTTGTCTATCCACTTGTAAAAAAAAAAAGGCGGTTGGAAGCAGACGGTTCTCCTTCTGGCTACTTCCAACGTTAGCCTTATCACCGTGGCGTGCCGACATCCCGGAAGTGTCTCTCTACCGGGAGACGGTTACACTGGCACCGGGCGTGCGTAAAGGTCTGTATTGATCGGGTCATTCACTCCCTCTCGATAAATCTCTCTCCTGGACGGGATGGCCTTCCTGTAAACATCGCTCACGACTCTCTGTGTGCTCTGAGTTTAGTTTAGCACCGTCTCCGGACGGCCTCGGACCCCCCCGTTCGGACCCGCTCGGGGGTTCTGCCCTTGGATGAGGTGTAGCAGCTCCTGGTCTTCACTTCAAGGGTTCCCCGCAGACCCACTTTGGAAATGTTGTTTCCCTCTTTTGGAGCATCTAAAGAGAGAGTATATTATATTAGATTTTTTTTGGATTTTAAATCTAGAGAGTTTCGAGGATTTGGTTGTTTCTTTCCTCAATCTATAGTCCCGTGATTGACCCGGCAGCATGGGCCCGTGGTTCCGGTCTCTTTGACCTCTGACCTCTACAAGGTGTGTTCAGCTAGTCAACAACTCTT
>CM051001.1:16065251-16120251 GCA_027704905.1 Muraenolepis orangiensis
AATCAATTTGACACGGCGTTTATAAGCCGCGGTCGCACCCCGACACGGCGTCCGCACGAACGCCAAGTTATAAAAATGTTTACAGCGAGGCGGCGAGACTGAGACGGGGAGGGGGGGGGGGGCCCTCCTGGGGCGGGTGGGGGGGGGGGCGGTGGGGGGACGAGCTAGCGGCTGTAATTAACGCCAGCGATCCCCTCTCTCTCTCTCTCTCTCTCTCTCTCGCTCTCTCTCTCTCTCTCTCTCTCGCTCTCTGAGACTCTGTCATGTACTGTACTTTGTTGCTGAACTGTTCAGCCGCGGTTGCACAGTTTTAGGCAAGAGAAAGCGCTGGCGGCAGGCTTTGCTGAGTTGATCCTCCGGAGGGGGGCCGGACGGAATCAGCGGCCCACGCACGCCACGCTATAAATAGGATAATACAGCACGCGCGTTAGACGGCTTAGCGCCCGCTAATCGTTTCCCGCGTCTCGGTGATTTACCTTCCGCCACGCTTGTCTCTCGTCGACGCGGTGGTGGCTTTTTTTTCTTTTCTTTTTTTTACGCGAGACAGACACACGACCGAGCGGCCGGTCTCTATTTCTCTCTCTCTCTGTCTCTCTCTCTCTCTCTGTCTCTCTCTCTCTCTCGTCTCTTCTCTCTCTCTCTCTCTCTCTCTCTCTCTCTCTCTCTCTCTCTCTCTCTCTCTCTCTCTGCTCTCTCTCTCTCTCTCTCTCCTCTCTGTCTCTCTCTCTCTCTCTCTCTCTCTCTCCTCTCTCTCTCTCTCTCGTCTCTCTCTCTCTCTCTCTCTCTCTCTCTCTCTCTCTCTCTCTCTCTCTCTCTCTCTCTCTACACGGGAGGGGCGGGGGAGGGGGGGGGGGGGGGGTAGTTGTTGTTGTTACGGCGAGCGTGTGTCCGAACTGAGATGAGCATGAAGGTTAGCGGTCCCGCCGCGGAGATGGCTTATGGGCCGGGTGGAAGGGGAGGGGGGTGAGGAGGAGGGGGAGGAGGGGGAGGAGGGGGAGAGGGAGAGGAGGGGGAGGAGGGGGAGGAGGAGAGGAGAGGGAGGAGGGGGAGGAGGAGAGGAGAGGGAGGAGGGGGAGGAGGAGAGGAGAGGGGGAGGGGAGGGGGAGGAGGGGGAGAGAAGAGGGGGAGGAAGGGGAGAGGGAGAGGAGGGGAGGAGGGTAGGAGGGGTCTTTGTGCTTCAGTAACGGTGTGAGGACTTTGGCTGCAACAAACAATAAACCATAAACAGACAGACACACACACACACACACACACACACACACACACACACACACACACACACACACACCTGTCCGCAAGGTTAGACCACTGAGAACGTCACCCGCTAGCCTTCTCTCTCTCTCTCTCTCTCTCTCTCTCTCTCTCTCTCTCCCTCTCTCTCTCTCTCTCTCTTTATAAAACACAACGCTTTTATCATACAGAACCACACACACAGATATCAATCTGCTGATATTTGTCCCGTGTTGACCTTTGACCTTTGGTGAGAGTTTTTACTATATTGTGAGAGGATTTTCGCATGTGTTGACCTTTGACCTATGACCCTGAGAGGATTGTCAGGCTCGTCGGAAACACATCTCTTAATGCTTCAGAATTTAAAATAATTTTACATTTAATCGTTTGTATTTGCTCCGTAACAAAAAACGTCATAGCGGTAGTCCATGTCCATGGTCATATTTCTGCTCTTATCAATTTAATAAGCATAGTACTGATGAAAAATATACGTTTTGATAAATAGCACATTCTCACACACACACACACAAAACAGAGAGAGGCAGATCAAAAGAAGTATATAGCAAGCTATGTATATACAGCGTATATACTGTATATACATATATATATATATATATATATATATGCATACACATACATATATACATTGTCCTGATTGAGAACGTGTCTTTGAAAAGTCATCAAAATCATCTTTGAAATACACAGCAGCACACAGCAGCCGTTGAACACACAGTCCGGATCAGCGGCCGGGTCACATGCTACTAAACGGATTTACACCAAATCTCTCCTCTCACTCCCAGAGGAGTGGGACGGGGAGGGAGAGGAAGAGACTGAAACAGAGCTGCTCGTCTCCGGTCAAACCGAGGAGACGGTGGTGCGCTAATGTTGCCCGCACTGACTGCCGTTCCACCTGCTTCACATCAACACACACACACACACACACACACACAAACACACACACACACACATACACACACACACACATACACCCTCTCTCTCTCTCCCTCTCTCTCATAGCGACACATTATAAAGCACATTCTGGTTTTAAACGCAGGTCACACGCCGGGACCTGGAGGCCGTGTGGAACCCAGGGCTGTGATTCATGGGATGTGATTCATGATTCATGGGATGTGATTCGTGGGATGTGATTCATGATTCATGGGATGTGAGGGGGGATGTGATTCATGATTCATGGGATGTGAGGTGGGATGTGATTCATGATTCATGGGATGTGAGGTGGGATGTGATTCATGATTCATGGGGTGTGAGGGGGATGTGATTCATGATTCATGGGGTGTGAGGGGGGATGTGATTCATGATTCATGGGGTGTGACGGGGGATGTGATTCATGATGAATGGGATGTGAGGGGGGATGTGATTCATGATGAATGGGATGTGAGGTGGGATGTGATTCATGGGGTGTGAGGGGGATGTGATTCATGATGAATGGGATGTGAGGTGGGATGTGATTCATGATGCATGGGATGTGAGGTGGGATGTGATTCATGGGGTGTGAGGGGGGATGTGATTCATGATTCATGGGATGTGAGGTGGGATGTGATTCATGATTCACGGGATGTGAGGTGGGATGTGATTCATGATTCACGGGGTGTGAGGTGGGATGTGATTCATGATTCACGGGGTGTGAGGTGGGATGTGATTCATGATTCACGGGGTGTGAGGTGGGATGTGATTCATGATTCACGGGATGTGAGGTGGGATGTGATTCATGATTCACGGGGTGTGAGGGGGGATGTGATTCATGATTCACGGGATGTGAGGTGGGATGTGATTCATGATTCACGGGGGTGTGAGGTGGGATGTGATTCATGATTCACGGGGGTGTGAGGTGGGATGTGATTCATGAAACCCTGGAACGTGATGTAAGTGAGGCGAGGCCCCGGCGGTTGGCTCATGTTTTGGGTGGTTGGATTCCTCCCTCCGGGACATTAAGAGCTTGTTGTTTTTACACGCCAATAAAGCAACGTGTCTTCATTTCTCCTATAGCCTACAGAGCCTATTTCATGTGGTGAAGAGTTCACAGCAACGAAAAAGGTTTAAAGCAACTCAAAGTATGGTCTTTGACCTCCCAGTGGGCTATTGTTGATATGAACACTTATAGAAATGTTACAGTATTGTTTTTTATATTGTATATACATTTTCTAATGCAGTCCTTCTGCTGAACTGTTTCACTCAAACCGAGTCCACTAGTAAAACAATATGTATAACAGTTGAATGTATGAATGAATGTAAATGTTGTTATATTCTATATGTATATACACCGTATATATACATATATATATATATATATATATATATATATATATATTAGGGGCTTTTTGTCTGGTTTAAGCTATAAGACCTTCTGTCTTTTTTTTTTATTATCAATCTCTTGATACTATACCACATCTGTCGGTTTTCATTCAAAATATTATATTTCATAAACTACTGCGCACACACACACACACCGGAGGTACAGTCAGTAAGGTATGGCAGCCCGCCCTGTGACGTCACGCGTCCTGATCTGTGGCACGTCGACGCGGAGGCTGAAAAAGTGCGAGTGGAAAGAATATATACATATATATTTATATATATATGTATGAAGGAATATGCCGTCATATACGGGACGGATTTACGGGTTTTCCTGTCCAAAGTTTTTACCGTCTGAAATAAAAACAAAAATGGGCCTATAAGGTCATGTTTTATTTATCCATTCGATTTGCCGGAGTAATTAGCAATTTAAATGATAGTGCTTGCATTCACAAAACTGTGACTGGTTTTCAAGTTTCC
The DNA here is from genome assembly GCA_027704905.1 of Muraenolepis orangiensis. NCBI lineage: Eukaryota > Metazoa > Chordata > Actinopteri > Gadiformes > Muraenolepididae > Muraenolepis > Muraenolepis orangiensis. The sequence continues at coordinate 16,069,272 of CM051001.1, forward strand.
CCCCTGGGAACCGTGGGGGAGATGGAGGGGGGGGGGGGGTGGAAGAGAGAGAGGGAGGGGGGGTGGGGAGGTGGTGGTGGTGGTGGGGGGGGGGGTCCTACATAGGGTCCATGACCCCCCCCTCACACACACCTAACACGCACACACACACACCTAACACACACACACACACACACACACACACACACACACACACACACACACACACACACACACACACACACACACACACACACACACACACACCTAACACACACACACACACACACCTAACACACACCGATTAGGGTCTCGGTTTGGTGATTTATAGACGTGTGAAAGTGTATCGTTTAAATACCCGACCAATTCCCTGTCATGTTTTTTTTTCCTTTCTTTTTCTTCCGCGGCTGAACCGGTGATAAATGTTCACGGAAACGATGGCGGTGGTGGGGATGATGACGGTGACGTGGTGTATAGGGTCTATAGTTCTGGAAGGATCCATGCAGGACACGTTGGGCCTTTAAAGGCCTCCAGAAACACAACACAACACAAACAAACAGACAGACAGACCGACCGACAGACAGAGCTGCTCCGTGCTGATGTCACTCACTCACTCACTCACTCTGTCACTCTTTCACTCTTTCACTCACTCACTCACTCACTCACTCACTCACTCACTCACTCACTCACTCACTCACTCACTCACTCACTCACTCACTCACTCTGTCTCTCTCACTCACTCACTCACTCACTCACTCACTCTGTCTCTCTCACTCACTCACTCACTCACTCTGTCACTCACTCACTCACTCTGTCTCTCACTCACTCACTCACTCACTCACTCACTCATTTAACATTTTCAGCCCTGTTTCACTGATCTGAAAGTTTGGGGTCAATGTGTTCTGTAACCCACATGATCTCATCGAGGGTTTGAAATCCCCTGCCGCACGCACTCACACACACACACGCTCACTGACACTCACACGCACGCACTCACACACACACACACGCTCACTAACACTCACACACACACACACACACCACACACACACACACACACACACACACATACATACTCACACACACACTCACGCACACGCATGACACACTCACATACTCACACACACACACACACTCACTGACACTCACGAACGCCCGCCCACACATACGTGCGCACACACACACAGACACACACATACACTCATGCACGCCCACACACACACACACTCATGCACGCCCACACACACACACACACACACACTTTCTCACTCACTCACTCACACACGCACACTCACTGACACTCACGGCCACACACACACACACACACACTCACTGACTGACTGACTGACTCACTCTCTCACACACACACTCACTCACTCACTGACTGACTGACTCACTCTCTCACACACACACTCACTCACTCACTGACTGACTGAATGACTGACTGACTGACTGACTGACTCTCTCTCACACACACACACACACACACACTCACTCACTCACTGACTGACTGAATGACGGACTCTTAAACACACACACACACACACACACACACACACACACACACACACACACACACACACACACACACACACACACACACACACACACACACACACACACACACACACACACACACACACACACACACACACCATGGCCATGCTTTGCTTTTGACTGGCAGGATCCATGACCCTATACATGATGGAGGCTTTCAGTGGATGTATTCACTGGATGTATGGCATACATAAATCAAACGAATGGGGAGGAACTGTCTCTCCCAGCTCAGGGAGATGCCTCTCCGTCGGAGAGACCAGATTTGCATCTCTGCTCCCCAAATACAAAAAAAAAAAAAATGCCTTTCATTTAAACATTTATGTTATTCTTAATCACCGACAAACACGCAGACGGAGGGAGTGAAATAGTGCGGAACGGGCCACTTAGAGAAAGGCTCATTTGAATAAGTGTCAACAGCAACTCTTTCCCGAACAGGCCTACATAATGCAAAAGCACGGATATATCACGTTGAATTAAGTTCTTCTGGTGTGTGTGTGTGTGTTGTTGTTGTAGGCCTACACTTAGGAGAACTGGCGTGGCTCCACTCCCGAACACAAAGCACTCAGAACAGAACAAGAAAGTAGTGGACTTTTCCTGGAGTTTCTTCCTACGATATTAACGATGTTCCAATAAACTCTTGACGGTCCCCGTGCGTTTTAATTGCTTCAGGTCGACTATGAACAACGCAGCATATAGACGCACCAATAATTAATATGTAAAACTTTTTTTTTTAAACGACATAGGCCTACAGGTAAGAACATATCTTTTTTTTTATTATCCCAAATCATTCAAAATATATTATCATTTTTTTTTATACTCATATTATATACTAATATATTTTTGAATAAAACAGCATGAGGTTATTGGTGGTATTTTTTCCCAAATTAGCCAATATGCAGGCCTAATTAGAGGCTATTAAACGAGGGGCCTAGGGGCCTAGACCTAGCAATTTTGTAAAACAACATTTTAATTACAATTAAATTAGAACTACCTTAATACATTGAATAAAGTAAACAAAAAATGAAGAAAGACATTCGCATCGATGCAAACGTAAGAAATATGATACGTTGTAATGCTGGTGGTCCTGGGGCCCAACATGCGGTCCCTGGCGCCCTCTAGTGGCCACGTGGCTCCACTACAGAACGACTCCCACTTCGTCTCGCCGCTCGATCGAATCACTTATTCGATTTCACACCTTTGTGTGTGTGTGAAGTGAAACAGATCAGGGTCGAGACTCTTTGGGGATGCTTAGCGCAAATGTACAAATTAATCCGCATGAACTATGAACATATAATATGTCTACTTATTGTTTCGGCTAGACTCGTAGGCCGAGATATTGTATCGGTAAAGGCCTACATTTCGTTTTCTAACCAATATGTTAATTTAGTGACTATTCTTTCATCCTGTCATTTAAAAAAGTTGTTTTACGTTTCTATAAATCATTTTATTTTTAAATAAGCCACTCAGAAAAATACCAAACTATGAACATCACACCAAAAGCTATGTTTCGAGAGGCAAAACCTGAGAAAAAAACGAAATATGATGTAAATTATGTATTAGGCGTAATTGTGAAAATAATAATGAAAAACCCAAACATTTTTTTAATATAGACTACCGACTACAATATCAGAGGCTTATTAATTGTTTTAATTTGTTTTAAGTCTACTCATGCACACACACACACTGATGTCATTTCTATATTAGGACAAATTAGGAAAATAATAATGATAAACCCCCCAAAAAAATGTAATACCGCCTACCGACTACAATATCCGAGGCCTATTAATTGATTGCTTATTTGTATTGGGTCTACTCATATTTTCGACAATACAAAACCTTTATGTAATGTATAGGACTACTTATATTGTAGTCTATGTTTTAATCGTACACGATTTGTAAAGCTCAAAACCTCAGTTAAAAACGAAAGGTTTCATTTCTCATGGGGGTAAAGACGACATGAACCAGTCCTTAACGTATAGACCTATACGGGCAGACATGACGAAGCCCGTTATGCTCCATCCCTAAACGGAGTCACACAGAAACCTCCTCTAATGTCCCCTATAGCGCTCGTCAGAAAAAGGATCGTGATGATGGCACACACACGTTCACCATTTCAGAAGTCCCTGATATTAGACTACATTAAGGAAAAGGGAACCATCTGTATTTGGTGTACTACTACTTGGTATCCGACCTCGACAAACGCAACGGTCCTTCAGAGCCACCTGCTGGACGGAAAGGGAACTTACACCGGATCCATATGTCGCCGAGGTGTCCCGCGTGAACCCACCACCACCTACGCGTCACAGACAAAACGGATGATGGTGAAGACTCGGATCAATATGTGGAACGTGATCTTCACCTCACACAACGATCGCGTTGAATTGGCAAAGTCTGGTGGTGGGGGGGGAATTGGGTAACTCCCAGGGCCGACATGCAAGAACCAGCTCCCTGATGGGACAAGGGAGACGGGCCTTGCCCAGCACCGGTCATGACCCCCGGGCGACCAATTAAAAGCATCTCCTTGAAGACTCCTTGAAGACCCTAAGCAGCTACTTACTCTTCTGACCGGGTCGTTGTTCCAGTGCGACCCCCGAGATCAGCGGTTCACAACCTTTTTTCAGGAGGGCGTGAACCCATTTCAGAAAAAAATTCGACCACGTTTTTTCCAATCATTTTTTTTGGTAGATTAGCTTCCCCCGATGGACATCTGCTGGAAGGATCAACGACCCAGGGAATTTAGACTGCATGAGATCGCGCCACATTTGCTTTGGATAGCTTGTGTGGCTATGACTCATCAGGCCGTCTGTTCATATAGAACGGGTTTATGTGAATTATTAAAATGTTCTTAATCAAAAATACACCATAAAAATAATCGACATCTTATAAGGCAGCAGTCAAGGAAACACGGGTCCAAAAGTAGAAGTCGACGTGCGACGACGTACAGAAGGGTGTACCAGCTTCATGTACTGCTACTGCTACGACAGCCAATAAAGACATTTAAGACACCACAAGGACTTTCAAGAACGTTCCTTTTATGAATACACAATCAGTACATTTTTTAATTTATTGTACAACTTTAAAAAATAACAAAACAACTACTTAAGCATCATCAGTTTCCATTTGACGCTGCTCCTCATCTTTGGCACCGTGGTCACCTCAGCATCTACAGAAAGATAATAGTAAATATATAATAATATATAATAATAATAATAATAAAACATCAGCACACACAGACCCTAGTAATGAAGAAGAGCGTGTTGATAACTGAAGCATGTTCGTTGAGCCGTGGAAAGTCTGGAATACCTCACAGAACAACGCTGAACAAAACCAATTTGTTCTTATTATTATTATTAAGATACGAGAGTTTTATTGCCCATTTGCAACAAGTACAATGGAATGCCAACTCCCCATTCCCTCCCGCAGTATTTCTAAAACAATACTATAAAAATGCTATACACAGTAAAAATGAACATTAAATAAGGAAATAAGAAAGAACAATAAATAACAATAAAGTAAACTTAGTAAACTAAATAAACTGTGGGAGCTCGTAGAGACGTGCCACGTTCATTATTACTATTATTATTATTTAAAACCGAAAGGATTGGTGTCAAGTTTACGGTCGGAGCTCCTGAACACTGAGACGAGCTCAGAGCGGGAACTCCTGACCTCGACCTCTGACCTGGAAGTTGAAGGGTGGCGGCGGCTGGCCTCTGCTGTTGCTGCAAGGAAGCCGTGATGCTATTGGCTGTGGAGTCGGGGCCAGTGATCTGGACCAATAGGAAGGAGGACGAAGATGATGGTGGATTGATTTATCCACACATTTATTATTTTATATTCACATCGCTACCTCCAGACTACAACAGACTAATGGACTACAACTCCCATAAGGGTGTCCCTTACCGGGGCTTGGGTCTGCAGGGCGGCCTCCTGCCACACCTCGGGGATGGCCACCTGCAGCATCAGGAGAGCCTCGTCATAGGCCAACTGAAGCTTCTGGGCCTGTTTGTCGTACTGGAACAGAACCAGGGCCTTCAGAAGGCTGTGGAGCTCCTCTGGAGAGAGGAGGAGGGGCGGGACAAGAGGAGCCGTCATCAGTCATCGCCACGTCATAAACATGGACATAAAAAGGTCTAAACTAAAAACAGTGCTCTGTTTGCTATTGGATAATTAGTGGTTATATTGCACATGGGCCAAGGAACGGTTGATTTTGGTGCAGAATCCGGATCCAGGATTTTTCTTTAGCATTGGGGAAAAATCACATTGTGTAATACAAACAAATTAGCATGAGTCTTGTACACCGCTGTTTTGTTAAGCCGTCTGGAAATACATTTTTATTCATGAATAAATATATTTAAATCTGGCCTTCTTATAGATTTGAATACACTCGCCGTACTTGCTCAAGTTCTCTACATTATAATACATATATACTTTTATTATATTTTACTTTAGACATAATCCTACATATTGATACACAAGGTACTACTGTGCAATGTGCATGCAAAGTACGGGTACAAGATTAATCACATAATATAAATAATAGGGCAAAGGGGACATTTTGGTGTGGCACAGGGAAGTACTGAGGGCCCTCTAGTACTGAGACAGGCCTCCACACAGGGGGCCAACAGGAGGCTGGGAGCCGCTAGTTCAAGTCCCACCTCGTAACTTGTCGACGGCGCCGACGATGTCCGCCAGGGCGTGCAGCAGCGCAATGTCCTCCAGAGCGCTCCCTTCCTTCAGACTCCACCTCTTACGCTCTGCCTTCCGACGGTTCTTAGCGGATCTCCTGCCAGGGAGGGAGGAAGGGAGAGAGGGGGGCAGGGGGGTAGAGAGAAGATGGAAACAAAAGAGAGAGAGAGAGAGGGGGGTGAAAGATAGAAGATGGAATATAAGTGGACAAAGAGTGCAAAAAAGAGTGAGAGAAAAATCGTAATAACACAATTACTTCTGCAGACTGGATGCTTGCTAAAATAATAATAATTCATTGCATTTATATAGCGCTTTTCAGGAGGTCCACTTTAAATTGTGTGTGTACAATGGTAATGGTAATGGATGATTATTGACATTGCGGTTTTTAACCCAACGTTTTACAAGTCAAGAATCACATACACACATTCAACCACCGACGGCGGAGAGCAAGGAGACAGCCAGCAGGTCAGGAGCAGTTAGGGTTAGGGTGTCTTGCTCAAGGACACCTCCACAGGTTTTGCTAGGAGGAGACGGGGGATCGAACCAGCAGAGGCGACCGCTCTACCTCCTGAGCTATACTGCCGCATGTACAATCTGCTTTAAAGACAGCCGGCTTTTCATTATGACACTGCAACGCCCTCTAGTGGAATTACTCATTATTTTGCTAAAAAGCAGACCAATGGAAAGAGAGAATATATATTCAGTGGATTCAGAAGGGGGTAGTGTTTAGGAGTTTCCACTCAAAATATAGGCAACAGTATTGAAAGATATGCCAGTTGGACGTACAGTGTATGCAGGATCAAAAGTTTAATCCTCAATATATGCAGACTACCTTAAGCCAGATGCCCAACCCCTGAAGTACTGAATTGGAATGAACTTTAAGCTGCTTTTGGACAAATGCGTCTGCTAAATCAGGGGTTCCCAACCGCCGGGCCGCGGACCGGTACCGGGCCGTGGAGGTGTTACTGCCGGGCCGCGAAACAGCTGTGTGTTTATCATCATATTTGACTCAAATAATTTGAGTATAGGTGAACGGCGGGCGGTATAATCGATATATAGAGATTATATATATAGTATCATCTATATATATCGATTATATAGCGGTATAATCAATATATATAGATTAAATATATATCGGTGGCATAACGAGAGACTTTCAGTTGCACGCGCTACTAAAGAGACTACGCGCTAGTGACGTGTCGGTCACGAACGAGCCGGCTCATGCACGGAGCACATGACAACCGGTCCGCGAAAATTGACAACCGGTCCGCGAGATTTTTTTCATGTATCTGCCGGTCCGTGGCACTAAAAACTTTGGGAACCCCTGTGCTAAATGACAAAATAGTCCTAAAGGTCCCCACGTTTGTATGTGGGTGATTGTATGAGAGCGTGAGAGAAAGTGAGTGAAACAGACAGACAGACAGACAAACAAACAGCGAGATAAACAGACAGAGAGACAGTCAAAAGAGAGAGAGACACACAGATGGACAGAGAAGAGACACAGACAGAGAGAGAGACACAACAGACAGAGAGAGAGAGGTCTTACGAGGAGATCTTGGAGTTACTCTGAGAGTACTTGGAGTTGGTCATCACACTGCTGGCCTCAGAGTAGAGCTCAGAATCAGGACAGTCTGGTCCGTCATCATCTGAAAACACACACACAAACACACACACATTAAAAAGACCTCCTGGAATAAAGACTACACATACTGGCATAAAGACTACATTTCCCACAGCTAGACGTTACTCTAAGTGCCTCGCACTTAGGGTCATTTTAAATATATAAATATATACATATAGAAACATTCATTCAAATACAATTGAAACATTTAGTTAGCACCCATGTACGGATATGGCTTTTAAGCTAAACTAGGCCAAGCTCAAAGACAAGCGGAGCTCGGTGCTACCTAGCATGTCCATCCGGGCCTTCTCTTTCAGCTGCAGGACCACAGACAGACGCTCCCTGTGGCGCCTGAACAGGGCCATGTGGCTCGTCAGGAAGGACGAGTGGGAGGCGAAGGCTGGGGGAACAAAATGCACTTTGATTTTCTTACACTGGAGCGCCCTCTAGTGGTTCGTTGTTACCATCTTTTTTACATTACATTACGTTACATTACATTAGTCAAGGTTCTTTATTCACTCCTGGCATTCTGAATTTCTACATACTACACTACACTACACTATGCAATACTATGCTATGCTTTACAATACTATAACACTATGTAGACAATAAAAATAACAATTAAGTGCCAAATGGATGACAGATGCACGATGACAGATGGTGCAAAAAGCATTTTAAAGTGACAGTAGTGCAGCTCCTCTTTGAGTTGGCAGCAGCATCATGAACACAGTGCAGTTACAGTATCCAGTAAGTCCAGTGAAGTATGACACAGTGTAATATTGGTGACAATGGTGAGGAGACATACGGTATATACCTCAACTGGATTGGACACAGAATACTAATTGAAGCTCTCCGTGGCTGCCGCCCTACCTTCTAGAAGTGCCGGTTTCAGGTCTGTCTCTATGATGTCCTGTCGGCTGTGTCTGTAGGCCTAGAGAGAGAGACAGACAACCATCCGATTTGACCCATTAGGTGAAATCAACAGCAAGCCACACATGAGTACATGAGTACAATGATATTAACACAAAACGAAAGATTATCATAATAACTGTATTCAAAACAGAGTCATTTAAAGAAGCCCTTCGCAAAGCAGCATTTCAGTACGATGCTTCATGATTGGTCGTGTGTCGGACCAACTGACCAATCGGAGGGCCTCCTCCCAGTCTGCTCCTTTGATCAGGGCTGAGATGGCCTCCTCACAGTCCTGTGAACCACACCACACACACACACACACACACACACACACACACACACACACACACCACACACACACACACACACACACACACACACACACACACACACACACACACACACACACACACACACACACACACACACACACACACACACACACACACACACACACACACTTTAGTTGAGGTAACTAAAGTTGAGGATGAAATGACGAGTGCTGTAAGTATGTATCAAGCCCAAAGCACACGTGCCGTGTCGGGAAAATAAGAATAAGAATTAAGAAATGTCAATCACATTCATTCAATCCACGGGCCGTGTGTGTGTGTGTGTGTGTGTGTGTGTGTGTGACCTTGGCATATTGGTCGAGGAGCAGAGCCGCCTCAGAGTATCTCCTCTGGTCAATCAGCTTCCCTAGAAGAAGGTACAGAAACACCACATGTGATTGTGCCCCACGGGAAGCCCAGACGGCCTGGATGACCAAGCGCTACACAACACAACACATTTTCTACACACACACACACACACACACACACACACGATAATCCACTTCATTAGATAGAGTATTGATACCCTATGACGCTGTTCTTCCCAGTGTTATACGATATTAGCCGATTTAGGCACAGATAAATTAGTAATTTTTGGTAATTTTAGAATGTAAGTCGCTTTGGATAAAAGCATCTGCTAAATAACTGTAATGTAATGTAATGTCCAGCTACTGCCTGTATAATATTCCTGTGATTTTGAGCACATGGAGCTGAAGCTGACTGTAACATTTCACTGTACATTGTACCTAATTATGCATGTAACAAATAAAACATCTAATCTAACTGACTGATCTATCTCACTCAGACCTGACCTGGTCTCTATAAGAGACCAACAGGTGATCTGCTAGCCATCTAGTAACTGAATGAGTGAGTACCTACCATCCTGTAAACAGGCTCTCAAGACCCACCTCTTCAAACTGGCCTTTTCCCTGTTAAACATCCCTCCCTCCATCCCATGACTTTACATTTTAATTAGACTCCTTTTAATTTTTAATATTTTTTAATTTGTGTGTGTGTGTGTGTGTGTGTGTGTGTGTGTGTGTGTGTGTGTGTGTGTGTGTGTGTGTGTGTGTGTGTGTGTGTGTCTCTACCTGCCATGTCTCTGGCCAGCAGTGCCAGCTGATCGGGGGGCAGGGCCAGCTGCTGGGCCACACACAGGGCGTGTCTCCAGCTGCTGGCGGCGACAAAGGCCCCGAGGGCGTGGCCCGGCTCGCCGCATCGCCATAGCAACAGGCCCGCCTGCTCCGGCTGCTGCTGGGCCGCCAGGTGCTCCGCGTAGGCACAGCTCAGGGCCTGGCGGGGCGGGGTCAAAGGTGAGGGAGGGGTCACAGACATGGGGTAGTGGTGATTTATGGAGTACCTCGTGACGTGAGCCGGGGGTCTCCAGAAAAGCGAGGTACTCTTAAATGTATGGCTGTCAATACGTTAATAAACTAGAGGGCCCTCAGTAGAGTGCAATACCTCCACCACACCAATAAGTCCCCGGGATCCAGATTCGGATTTGGATCTGCGCTTAAATTGATTCAACTTGGCCCATAAGTAATCTAACCACAAAGTTGTGTCCCATTCCGGAAATAACTTTTGGAGTTATCTCGCTAACAGACAAACAAACAAACAAACAAACAAACAACAACAAACAGACAAACAAACCAACAGGGGTGACAACATTACATTATGTATGCAAAGAAATAAAATGTGCGTGTAGAAATGAAAAGTCATCTATTTACTATGCACATTTGGCCATATTTGAAACACTCGGGTGCCTTTTGGTTTAGTTTCATATTGTTTTTGTTCATCATTTGTTCAATCATTATATTCTCCGTCATTCATCATCTGGAGCTGAGCAATTGACACACTAAGTGTTCATGTTACACTCGTGACCCTCGTGGCCAGCGAGGTGTAACTCACCTTGTACTGAGGGCTGTCGGCTGGGTACAGCTCCAGGGCTTCACTGAACAGCTTCTGGTCCCTCACCAGACCCAGGGCTTCAGGGAAGTGCTCCACTCCTGAAGACAAATCCACACACACACACACACACACACACACACACACACACACACACACACACACACACACACACACACACACACACACACACACACACACACACACACACACACACACACACACACACACACACACCACACACACACACCACACACACACACACACTTACTTCTGGGTTCATTCTGCTGTATTGTTTTCTTAAATTCATACATACAAAATAAAACAGAGAGTACGTTTTGTATCTCTTGTGTTCTAAGACTACTTCCTGCCAAGACCCCATCTGGGGTTAATATGCAACCACGTCAATGTGATCTTGGGTAGCCTCGTCGTCAGGGTGTTTCCCTCCCAGTCCAAAGGATACTGGGTTTGATCCCCAAGGTCGGTCCAGAGACCACCTGGCCTGTCGGCATCATGGACCACTGTGTTGTGGATCATCTCACCACACTTGCTGAGGTGCTGCAGGGCCTTGGTGTATCTCTTTAGGTGCTTGTCGATGGTGTAGCGCTGGTAGTTTGGCTCCATGGTCTTCAGATTGTTCAGGAAGGGAAGGTACTCTTTAGGGTCCTTCAGGGGGGCGGAAATAAAAGACAATAAAAGTTGTTACCAAAAAAAACAATTGTGTGTGAATAAAACCTAGCTTTTTTAGCTTTGCTAAAATCATCAACTGTTTTGGTTTATCGCGTTTTTGGTTTGTCGCAACCTCTTAAAATGTATCTTTGTGTTTGAATTCATGTGAAATAACTCTTGTCTTATCGGTCTCCTTCTTAAATACATTGTGTTCTCCTGTTTTGCACGAAAAGCACTACATGAATAAAGTTAGATTGACTGATGGTTGTGGTGATATTGTCGACTACGTTGTCCCCGGTTACCTTCTGGGACTTCTCGGCCACCATGAGCACCAGGTCAAAGTCGTAGGTGCCCAGCGAATGGTCGTACAGGTCGTTCACGTTCACCAGGAACAGCAGGTACTTGAGGGCCTCCTCCGCCCCCACCACCGAGCCTGCAGCACCAGGGGGCTTTGCTGGACACACACACACACACACACACACACACACACACACACACAAAACACACGTTTAACACATACAATACATGCAGGATAACGGGGAAAGAGGTGGCTATGGTGTTTAAACTCTTGGTCAAATCCAGGTACTGGGTTCGATCCCCCAGGTTCACAGTCTACCTGTAGGCATCCTAAAACCACTACCAGAACATTAAGGACAATGACAAGACTAGTCTGTCGGATAAAAGTGTCTGCTCAAAAGCCCAAATGTGACATGTACGCATAAATATTAACATCGATACATAAACACATACAATATCAATACATTATTTCCAACATTTCAATCGAAATCTTTGTTGTTTTGTTGATTCTGATTATATTGATCCTGAAATGCTTTCACATGAATAAGTAATCAATATTTAGGGGCAGCAGTATCTCAGGAGGTAGAGCGTGATGTCTGGTCAACCCAAAAGGTTGCCGGTTTGATCCCCTGGCTCCTCCTCCTAGCAGTGTCCCCGGTGTCCTTGAGCAAGACACCTTTACCCTAACTGCTCCTGACCAGCTGGATGTCTCCTCGCAGGAGGTGGTGGATGAATGGGTGAATGTGAGGCGATTCTTGTAAAGCAGTTTAGGGTAAAAGCGCTATAAAAAGGCAGCCTATTAACCACATTTACCGCCGTGAGATTCGTGTAAACGTAACTCAGAGAAGGAGGAAAGCGATCCTACAGATTCCCGTGTTATAAACCCTCAGGGTGTGGGGGTTCGGTTTACCTCTGAGGTCGTGAACCTTCTGCAGAGCGATCTCCAACTCGGGCACCGTCTTCTTCACGTGGCTCGTCAGGATGGACAGGCAGTAGCTGGACACACAGACAGACAAAAACCAGCCGCTAAACACACTGAGAAATACCCTCGCTGGAGTGGTCACATGTGACCAGTCACATGACACGGGGGGGCGACCACACCAGCGAGTGGTTTATTTCGATTCTACGATCCGACGCGTCATTCGAATGTGAAATCAAACGGATTTAAGCGTACTTGTCAGGGTCCAGCGACTCCAAAGTGTTGCGCAGAGCGTCACACACCACATCCACCTTCCTGGCACCGGTCGGGCGGGACATGGGCGGGACACGTGGAGGACAGGGGTACATGGTGGTGGTGGTGTCTTCCTCTCTGTTGAGGGACGCTTCGCCGTTACTCACCAACATTACACTACATTTCATAACAGTCATTTGGCAGATGATTTGGTCCAAAGCGACTACTATTCTACTAGTCACCAGGAATCATAAGTGCATTTCCTTTCTAACAAGCCTCCAAGAGCAGAACCAGAGCCCAGGTAAAAGTACAATATGTTAGCTCCCTTGATTTGACACAATACGTACATCAAACAGGGGCAATGACAAATAGTGAAGCCAACTGACTCCAGCCAATAAGCAGAGGATAATAACACAGAGTAGCAGATGACAATTGACTAAAATTAAACATACGTTTGCTTTCTTTTTACTCAACGGTCATAGTTTCAAGGTTAAAATTCAGGCCACTAATGGCAAGGACGTACTCAAGTCTCGCAACTAGCATCCAAGTGAAATGATATGTGTGTGTCGTTACGGTGTCATCAATGCTGACAAGATGGGCGTTTGATTCAACCAATCTCAACCCAGTTTACAGGTTTAGAATGAGGACCGTTGAAGAGACAGAGGCACGGCCTCACCGGAGCTCCGTGAGGAAGAGGTTGATGTGGTTAACGGACTTCAACTGAGTGATGAAGGCTTCCACGTTATCCAGGAACACCTGCACACACACACGCACGCACACACACACGCACACACACACACACACACACACACACACACACACACACACACACACACACACACACACACACACACACACACACACACACACACACACACACACACACACACATTTAGGGCATTTGGCAGACGCTTTTATCCAAAGCGACTTACAAGGTGTACATTTGTTGAAGCAGACAATAGCATAACACTGAGGTACGCAAACACAAAAATACAGCAGTGCACAAGTATTCATATTGACAAGATGAATAACACAATTTCGTACTGCTAGGTCACCTGCTTAAGTAGCTGTGATAAGAGCGCGCGCGCACACACACACACACACACACACACACACACACACACACACACACACACACACACACACACACACACACACACACACACACACACACACACACACACACACACACACACACACACACACACACACACACACACACACACACACACACACACACACACACACACACACACACACACACACACCTCAATAGAGTTACTCAAGAAATAAAGCAGCGGTTTCACTTCCTGTCAGAGTCCATATACGGTCATGTCGGTTGGCGTTGTGTGATGATCCAAACCTAAGAGATTACCCCTTCGTAGGCATGTTGTGAAAAGCGGCGGTCAACCTCGACACCAACCCCCATTTGTTTTTAAAATGAAAACCAATGACAACCAATGACATCACAACAGGATCTTATTGTGGAAACAAGAGTCTGTTGTCGCAGATGGTGCTTTTTTTTTTCCACAGTGACGGTTCCCCTTTCACCATGTACACAGACCCAAGACGGCCAGTGGACAGACACCTACCTGGGGGTTGTGGTCGTAGATGAAGTTGAGGTTGATCCTCAGCTTCCTCATGCACTCAAACGCTTCTCGGAACTTGAGGCTGAGAGAGGGAGGAAGAGGAGGAGGAGGAGGGAACCGATAGGACGGTGACTACAACACGAAACGACCAATCACGTCACAGCATCAAGAACATTGTATTTGTGTGGTGCTTAAAGGTGGGCCCTATTCTACGGGGCCGTTTCAAAAGGGTCAAGTAACTAAAATTGGCGGGGACTTGATGACATCACACCGTGGAAGTGTCCTCCCAGATCTATGATGGATAGAAGTCCACTAGGTAGGCCAGTAGACTGATCTATCGGTCAGAGATCTAGGTCGACACGATTTAGACGATTCTATCACATAAACGCAAAATGCGTTGTTTGCATCACTGAATTGTGTCCATTTTTGGGTTTCCATTTTGTACAAAAGTTAGTCGCCATAGTGAATGTAATAGTGTCGTACACAGCACAGTGAGATGGAGATATTTATGAGGAAAACCTACGAGTCTAGCTGCTTCCTGATCTGGGCCAACACCAGCGCTCGGTGATGGACTGTCTCCAGGTTCCCCCGAGGCATCTAGACACACACACACTTTCATTACTAAGTAACTACTAAAACATACATTTACAAATGCACATCCTCAGTAGTGTGTGTGTGTGTGTGTGTGTGTGTGTGTGTGTGTGTGTGTGTGTGTGTGTGTGTGTGTGTGTGTGTGTGTGTGTGTGTGTGTGTGTGTGTGTGTATACCTGCAGGATGAGCCTGGTGTCTTGTGGCACCACGGTAACGATCCTTGAGCCTCTCTCGACACGCCGCAGTGTCTCGTCGTTCTGACCTCCGTCCGACCCCAGGGCCTCCTGCAGCCCTGTCAGAGGTCAAGGGTCAAAAGGGTTAAAGCTCAGTGGGGCGGGCAGTCAGAAGAGCAGAAGAGGAACGCAAACCGCCAGAGCTCGAGAGCAGGAGTGAATCAAATATAGACGTGTCAAGGTTCAGCGGGCAAGTGTTTGACGGAAAACTGATGTAGTGCTTTTGGGCAAGCCACTGACCAAGCCTGGCTGAACACACAAGCCTGTGCTCCTATATAACACAAGAGCGTGTGGAAACAGATCTTAGCGCCAGAACAGAAGAAATGTAGTCTTCACTGCGGGAAAATAACCCTAGATTCCAAAACGATGCCTTTAATGACCGCAGGTAACATATAGATAAGGCTCAGTTTTCAAAAGTACAGTGTGATCCAATTTCCTTACACTGCCAAAGTGTGTTTGAAGCCAAAACACACTTAATTACATTTTTAATGGGAAGAAGCAAAGTGTGAAGTAGCAAAATGTGTGTGTGGTGTGTGTGCATGTGTGCATGCAGGTATGTGTGTGTGTACCTTTGATGGTGAGGCTGCCCAGGTGGAGGCAGCGGCAGGTGTGTGCGTGCGTGGTCACGAGCAGGAAGTCGTCGTACACCACGAAGGAAGAGACGTTGGAAGCCAACTGGCGATCGCCGACCAATCAAAACACACCATGAACATACCACATATAATCAGCGTACATAACAACCCATCTGAACAGAAGAGTTCCACAGCTGAACATCGCACCTAAACGACAACACAATACAGGAGCGGTACCTGGGTGTCTCCGGCGTAGAGGTGGCACCGGTCCGTTAGACCCAGCAGAACCTCCTGAGGAGCAGACGGAAGAACAAGACGACCACTAAGTTCTTAGCCTTAGGTACCTCAACCACCTTCCACAGTAGGGATGCTCCAGAAGGATACCTTTATAGCTTTCT
The DNA here is from genome assembly GCA_027704905.1 of Muraenolepis orangiensis. Classification (NCBI taxonomy): domain Eukaryota; kingdom Metazoa; phylum Chordata; class Actinopteri; order Gadiformes; family Muraenolepididae; genus Muraenolepis; species Muraenolepis orangiensis. The sequence goes on from CM051001.1 coordinate 16,085,781, forward strand.
CCTTAAGGGTGCTGTTGAATGAAAAGGTACTCTTATATTACTAAATAAAATAGCCAAGAACGACTTCAGCTTGAAGCTCTTTTGTATTGCCGTATTTTGTATTACCAATAAAGTTTGACTAGCGTTGACCGGAGGAATAAAGAAAGAACGACTAGAATGATCTAGTCGTTCTTTCTTTATTCCTCCGGTCAACACTAGAATGAGACTAGCATGAACATCCCTGAACTACTAAGTAGACTGATCTGGCTGTCATTTAAAACATTGAGTGCTTTTTTATTTTTTTTATTTAATTTTTTATTTATTTAAACGGATCCCCATTAGCTGACACCTTAGCGGCAGCTAGTCTTACTGGGGTCCAACAACATACATGCATACATACATACATACATACATACATACATACATACACACAAGATAACATACACCTATAGAACATAAGAAAAGCATATATCACAAAGAAAATTAATCATAGACTAGAGTAAAAACATGTAGCGAGTATAAATAGTGTTTAAGATTTATTTTAAAACTAGCCTTTTCTTTGATGTTCCTAACATCGCTGGGACAGTTCCAGGATACTATCGCCCTATAAACTACTGCCCTTTTCATAAAATTAGACTTAGGTAGAGGTAAATTAATCAATCCACCTCTTGCCCCTCTGGTGGAATGTGTGTGAGTACTTGCACTGTACACAATGCAATTATAAAGGAACTTAGGAGTTTGAGTTTGAGTAACTCTATGAAAATATGTAATTAAGTTAGCAGATAATCTTACCTTAACACTGAGCCATGAGAGACGTGCATGCATGTCAACTACACTAGACCTAGGTGTAGGACCAGTCTAGCTGCCTTGTTTTGAGCTACTTGTAGTTTTCTGAGTAGACCATTGGATGCAGATGACCATACTACAGAGCAGTAGTCTAAATGACATAAAACCATAGAGCACACAACTTGACGAAACAGCACTGATGTGAGATAAGGTGAGCACTTCCGTGTGACTGCAACCGCTCTGCCCATTTTGGCAACCACCTTGTTGATGTGATCGGACCAAGACAATGCCCCATCAAGCCAGAGTCCTAAAAGCTTCACAGTCGTTACCTGTTCAATGGTTTGACCCTCAATCTGTCAATTCAATTTGGGATTGTGTGATAGTCTATAATTAGAGCCGAATATTATGCACTTTGTTTTTGATAAATTAAGTAGTAATTAAGTTTATTTGATTTTATCCAGTTATATATAATGCTCAGCTCACTATACAGAACCTGACTAAGCTCTGTACATGATGCAGCCGCATAATAAATAGTGGAATCGTCGGCATACATTGTCAAATTAGCTCTACTAATTGCAAACGGCATGTCATTTGTAAAAATTGAGAATAAGAGGGGTCCTAGGCAACTCCCTTGTGGGACCCCGCAGTCCAGGGCCCTACTGCTCGATAGAGCCCCATTAAAATAAACTCTCTGCGACCTGGCCGACAGGTAACTCCTAACCCATTGGATTGCAGAGGATTTAAAACCATAGCACACAAGTTAAAAAAGCTTTAGTGTCAACTTGGCGGCCCGCCTACCTCTCCACTGACGGTGCAAAGAGCCGTCTGCACACACGGGACCGGGAAGTTGATCGGATAACCGCTGGGGTCCGTCCAGTCCACCACCGACGGCGAATCAGAGTCTGAAGCAAAACCGCCGTTTCACTTAGAATCTGCGGTCTGCTATTTTTCTGTCCAACTATCCTTTATTCCAAAACCAGTAGTAGTGTAACCACCAACTTTTGTTCAACATAACCTTTTGAGTAAACTTGCAAACAGACAAACAGACAGACGAACAAATCAGACAGACAGACAAACAGGGGCGAAAACATAACCATAATCTTCGATGGCAGACACAAAAAGTGACGGTTCTCCTATAACTATTGCTTTCTTCTCCCTTAACCCCAACCCTTTAAATGTAACTAGGTTAACACATTGGTTGTTCGTGGTAGTGGCAGTGGGTGGTAGGTGGTGGATGTGTGAACTCTGAACTGACCCCAGATCAGCTTCCTCGTCTGGCCGTCTTCCAGCTGCAGAGCTACCGTCCCGCTATGGGCGATGTAGGCCATGCTGGTCACCACACCATCTATCTGCACCTCCCGCCTGGACACAAAACACAGGGGGGGGTTGGGATGTTGCTCTAGACATGACTTATAATGGCCAGGGCAAGAGGGAGCCGAGATGACTAGAGACAATATGAGTAACCCTAGATTGATCATATATTGTTATCAATGCAGTAATACAGTATTTATTCTATATTAATATGTCATGTCTGTGCCTGTGTGTGCCTGTGTGTGTGTGTGTGTGTGTGTCAGTCTGACCGACCTGCTGTTGAGAGTGTTTTGGGCGTCCGGCTGAGGGGCGGGGCTGAGGAAGAGGAGGGTGGAGGACGAAGGTAGCGTCCCGGAGCTCAGGCCCAGGAGCAGGTCCTCCTTTAGCCACAGGAGCTGTCTGATGGCCAGAGGGGCCTCCGGGAGCCCCGCCACGCTGTGGGGCCAACACAAACAGACGGTAAACTAACCACCGATCTGTGACTCAATGCTAAATGACCACATGGTAGATCCTCCGACCTGTAAGTGTCACGCAGCACCAGGGGACGTGATATCACCCGGAAGCCACCCGGTCGCTCTCCGCTCGGCGTCCCAGAGTCTAGAGGAGGAGGAGGAGGAGGAGGAGGAGGAGAGGAGGAGGAGGAGGGGCAACCGTGAGTTTATATCATCATCACCGTCAGCCAATCGGGTCACAGGATGAAAAAATGATCAGAATGACAACATCTGGTGTGTATGTGTAGGTTGTATGTACAGAGAGAGAGAGAAAGAGTGAGTGAGTGAGTGTGAGAGAGGGAGAGAGACAGCATGACCTACCGTGGCCGTAGACCGAGATCTGTCCGTCAGCCCTCAACGCCGCCAGCTGATTGGTCCTCTCGGTCTGACACAGGAAGGTGACCAGGTTGACCGGCGAGGTCAGCTGCAGGTCGTAGGAGCACATGGGCGGGGGCACCACGCCCTGGCGGAATGTCGTCACCAGGATCTTGTCTGAGAAGATGAGACATGAGCTTTGACCAATCAGGAGGTGCAAAACACTGCATACGACCACAGGGGACCGCCCCCTTCTCTCTGAGCACATACTGTTGTCTCCATTGCCGATTAGTTCTAAATGACATCACTTATTCTGCACAAATTTAGACCGAGGAGAATCAGCCATTGAACTGGCTATGTGGCCGTTCCGGAGTTCACTGTTATTCTTTCAGGAGTCCTTATGACCTGTATAATAACTATAGTATAAAGTATTATATCCTGAAGGCCAAATTGAGTCTGCACATCCCCTGCATGGCCGAAGAGAAAACAAACAAACAAACGTGAGTGAGACATATAAACAGTCAAACAGGGACGACAAGAGTACATCCTCCCATCTTCGATGGCTGAGGTAATGACGACGTCCAGGACCACAGCGGCTAATTTATAGTACAGCGAATGTGGACCCCGGCGCATCGCGACACACGGGCTAAGACAGGCGCCTCAGCCGTCCTTCAGACCTCCGGCCCTTACCTCCGTCGATGACGGCTACGTTGGCGTTGTCTCCGGCGTCCAGGCCGGCGCTACGGTCGGTGGCCCAGCCCCAGTCGTAGGCGAGGCAGGCCCAGCCGCGGGTCACCACGTGGAGCCTCAGGGGCCGCTGGGGGTCCCACAGCACGCAGGCCGGGGCTCGCTCAGGGTCCCGGCCGAAGGGCAGACTCTGCTTCATGTACCAGTGGTAGTTCATCACCGTCCACAGCTGCACTACGGAGAGGAGAGGAGAGTCTTTACAATCCCGGGGCATAGGTTACAGAACCTCTAACTCTGACAACCCCTGAAAAACCTCAAACTCTAATTCAAACTGCCTCTAACTAACAACCTCTTAAAACCTCAAACTCTTACAACCTTTAATCCAAACTGGCTCAAACTCTAACAATCTCTAACTCTAACAGCCTCTAACTCTAACAATCTAAAAACCTCTAACACTAACAAACTCGAACTCCAACAACCTCTAACTCCAACAGCATCCAACTCCCAACAGCCTCCAACTCCCAACAGCCTCCAACTCCCAACAGCCTCTAACTCCAACAGCCTCTAACTCTAACAACCAAGGCAGCACCCAGTGGCTGCAGAGGCCTGCACTACCGACTGGTCATTCAGACGCGTGATCAAACCCCCTAATCACTACTCCAGCGTGATGTGGGGTTCTAGGAGGGGGTGGGGATGGCCAATCTCACGCTGGGTGCTGACGAGTCCGTCGTCCCCTGGGGTCATGTCCTCCAGCCACACCGCCAGGACCGTAGAGTCACTGTTCCATAGCAGCTCCTTCACCTGCCACACACACAGATAAACATATGCAACGTTAGCCACACACACATACACATGCAGACAGACACAAATAGATTCTTGCTTGGTGGATATATTTCTCCACTCTGGTAGGTACAAAAGACACAATTCTCCCTCTCTTTCTATCCTCTCTCTCTGTCTGACACACACACACACACACACACACACACACACACACACACACACACACACACACACACACACACACACACACACACACACACACACACACACACACACACACACACACACACACACACACACACACACACACACACACACACACACACACACCTTGGCCTGGTCTCTGCCACAGGGCAGGGTGAAGTCTCCGTGCAGCAGGCCATTCTTCTCCATGAAGACCACACTGTGCTTGTTGGGGTGACGCTGGGTGCAGGCGATCAGACTCCCCGAAGGCCTGAAACACACAGAGGACGCACGCCTGTCACCACACACACTGGGGTTACGGGGTTCGATTCCCACCCTGGGAGTCACAGTACACAGTTAGTGCTTAGTGTCTTTTTCTACAACCACACTTGTGGCTGGTGATTTGTCACACTGACATCGGAGAGGAAGACGGGGAAACCCCAGGCAAACTTTGACTCATGCACGTCATGCGGTTATCAAGAGATGTTTTTGTATTGTTATATCATATGATGGTGTAACAGGGTCGTTGTCACCACAGTATCACCATTGCTATGGTGATACGTCATTTAAATGGACGGCATTTATACAGCGCTTTTCTGATCAGTGGCTTTGGATTTGTAGACAAACATATAAATATATATTAAGATAAAAATATATATTATATAGATACATATGAATATAAAATGCAATAAGTATATTACAGGGTAAGAATATAACTGACAAAATAGACTAAAACCAATTATATTGCATTATGAGGTCTTAAACAATTAAAGGTTAATAATAAAGTTATTAAGTGATGGGTGACACTTACGTAACACTTTTCCATTCAAGATAAAAAAACACATCTGTCCGTTCATAGGTTAATCTTTCCACCGTATGGGTAACCATCACCCTATAAGCACTACAAGGACGACTGGAGCTCACTTCCAGCAGAGGGCCTGCTCCAGCCCGTTGACTGCCTCGCTGGTGGCCTGCAGGACCCCCTCCCGGCTCCACACCCGGACCCGCCGGGCCCCGCTCTGGGGGCACACCGCGCCGACGGCAAACAGCTGACCGTCTCCTCGCCACGACACACGGGGCCGCTGGTCGTCCCAGGGCACCGCCGGCTGCACCTCCTGGTTTTCAAACAGTCCATATGTCCATATTTGTTATGACATGGTGTTCTATTTTTTTTTCTTATGTTTTAATTTTGTAATATTTGCATTTGTATTTTTGAATTCTGGGGGATTTTGTCATTATGTAATTATTTGATTTTTTGTTGTTGTATTGTTGTCTGTTTGGTATTTGTATGCGATGACCACTGCAGCCAGACTTGGTCAAGAGGTTCTTGAAAAAGAGAGTTCTTGAAAAAGAGAGATCTTGTATTATCAACATATTGTATCTCAATAATAAAGGCCAAATAAAAAGGTTCAATATTGAATTCAAGTTGGCCCGGACAAGCTAGCGCGTAGGTAATGTGACTTTAGTCAGGTCGATTCTTGGCCTGCCGTTCTCTACAATAGATGTCTTTCCCTCTCCTTCAACCCTACTATCTAGTCTCTCTTCGCTCTCCTCTCCGTAAAGACACAAAGTGATCACACACGCATGTCTATAAATGCATGCGGTGCTTCATCAGGGAGAGCGCTGGAGGATGTGTTACCCACCCCCAGGGTCTTCTTCTGGGCCGCCTGCTTCCCTTCAGACCCGTGGAACTGGGTCTCCTTCTTCCCCCAACCCACCGTGATGAACTTTCCTACGATGCAGGGGAACACAATTAGGTTGAGTTATTTTGGTCAGTCTATTTTACATTAATAACTACAGCAACAGACAATTTGAGAGCACACATTAAAAATTACAAATATAATAACTACAGTTATAACTACTGTAGAAAGAATGTTTGGTCTACGACAGCTACTAAACCAAGGGGCTAGCTACATCAGCGTATTTTAAGGAAACGATCCCCCCGCCTACCTTCACCAAAGTCATCCTGGTGGATGCCGACCTCTGTGATTGGCTGAAAGTCCTTCGTCATCATGATGACGGTCTGTTGGCCTGCGCAAAGCGATGCAATGTCACATACACAACATTACAGACTAATGACTAACAAGCCTGTTGGGGTGTCAGAGAGAGTAGGATTCTAAATTACATTACATTACAGTCATTTAGCAGATGCTTTTGTCCAAAGTGACTTACAATAAGGTCATTCAACAGGTAGGCAAGAGAACTGCTATTCACCAGAAGTAAAAAGTGCATTTCCTTCCTAACAAGCCTCAAAGAGCCAGTGCAGAGGTAAAATAACAATACGTTGGCTCCATAGAGCTTACAAGACACAAATGTCAAAAAGAAGGGTCAGGGTAGTGCTTTCTGAAGAGATGGGGGTTTATTTAAGGACATGTTGAAGCACAGATACCAGGGACTCCTTGGTATGCTAGGTAATAACAAATACCAACAGAATCGACCCTATAGCCACATCAAACACGTGAGGGCCCACCAAGATGGATGACGGGCAGATTGACCCACCTGCCTAGTCCTGAGTACTGAGAGGAGTGCAGTGACACTTCTAGATGTGTTTGGACTAACCGGTGGTGAGCGCGACCAGTTCCTCGTCCGGACTCCAACTCATGGACGTAAGACCGCTGTCCACACTGCCAACACACTCCACCTGGGGTAAAACACACACATAACAGCCGTTTAATGTACACACAACTTAATAAAATAAGGTGTTCGGACAAGCTTCCGATTGGTTTAATTCAATTACGCTGAATTAAACCAACTAAACTGCTCTGCTATAACAAGAAGTTTTTTTTCCTTCCTCTGACTGAATTATTTCCACACCATCAGCACCATCGTAATCTTACTTAAAAGAAGTGAACACTGCGTGTGCGACACTTATTTCCCCCGCTGACCTCATTGCTGGTCAGGTTGTAGAGGATGACATCGCCGGTGGCCGTGGCAACGCACACAGACTCCAGCTCGGCCAGCTCCTGTATCCCAACCACCGTCCCACTGCCGTCGCCGGGCATGTAGCCGTCCTCCGTCAGGGAGACATCATTCACCACCTGACCGGAACCAGGAGGAGGAGGAGGAGACGGGTTGAAATATGACCCGGGGGGGGGGGGGGGGAGGTTAAATGGTCTGTACGCCACAACTAAAACTTTACAGTTTAAACTTGTAGTGAAATCATTTTATTGTGTATAGCCTTCATTATTATAGGACACCCTAACCCTAATCTCAAAAAGGACCGGGATGGGGACAGAAACCTTGAGAATTCACACAGAAGAGGGATCCCTGCTTCCAGGGGCAGTATCGACAGGCAGTGCCAAAATGGGCCAGAAAACAGAAGATCAGTAACGACTAGGATAAAGTCTGTTCATCCGGCACACCAATCACTGGTTGCTTTGGGTCCTACCTGACCGGTCCTTGGGTCAAATTCAATGATGGAGAACTGGGAAGCCAGCAGTAAGGAGTCTGTGTCGGAGCGGACCGCGGCACACTGAGGACCACCCACGCTGTGGGACAACTCGCCATTGCTCCGACTCTTCAACAACTTCAGATTCCGCATGTTTCACCTTCAGATACAAGCATAAAAGACAAGACCAGACCAGACAGGACAGGTGAACGGCCCGTCGTTCAAATGCTGGAAAGCAGTGGTTCCCAAATGGGGGTACACGTACCCCTAGGGGTACTTAGTTTAAAGGATCACAGGGGGTAGTTGAAAACGTAAATATAAAGCATCTGAATACTAACATACACGTTCTGGATATGTTTCCAAATGAATGACAGAACTCATAAGCGAAGCCCCATGTTGTTATTCACTAAAACACCCATTTAATGTCCATGTTCACCAACATTTTTTCCCCTGCCAAAAAGATGATTTGTGCTGGTGAAATTGTAGTAATTGAAACAATAACTTAAATAACTTGAAAATAGTAAGAGAACTACTGCTGTAAAAGTATAAAGAAAATACGTACTAAGGCTAAACTACAAAACATGAACACACACACAAGCGTTCAACAACCACCCATTCTTACCCGTGGAGGACTGACGATCGAACCAATAATTAACGTGATATTATTATTATTACTATTATTATTATTATTATTATTATTATTATACGTAATAGTTAAACGCCCACCCAGTAAGTCCGTAGGTATTACAGCGTTACATCCATAACAACAACAACACATGTGGCGTCCACCGCTGTCAAGCCCACAACCTTTCAACCGTGCAGCGGGACCGGGTGAGGCGTACAGCCGCCTGTCGTACAGTCGCCCCCTGGCGGCTCGGGGTGGTGGGGGTGGTGGTGGGGATAGTGGTGGCGCCTGCAGGTCACTGGACTGCAGCGAAAAAGCAGTGCGCGGCGCCGCACACACACAGGAAGAGACGGTCATACCGAGTTGTCGCTAGACTGGATAACATGTCGGGTTCATGTATTCCATTGGAAAGGACTGTGGTTGGTATCTTGTTGTCTTTGGTTGTGTAAACCGGTCCGCTGGGAGCGGCTGACCTGAGCTGAGCTGCGCTTTTTGGTTTCTCCCCCTCAGGTAGGTTATGGCGCGCCCCTTCCACACAGGTAATTCTTTGCCGTTTTAATTTTCACTTTAAAACGACTTGTTGTTGCGGTTCATAGTCATAGACTAGTTCACTATACTGGTAGTCGGCTACGAACCCAATATGTGTGGTTTAAGTGTTCAATGGAATGCATTATAGAGAGTACACGCTGTACTAGGCTGTAATAAACACGTCCTTAATGGTTTTTTTTGTGTACACACCTTTGTTAATTAGAATACATAATTTCGAGTTTACATAAGACATCCAGAAAAACCAAAGATCTTTTTTTCATGTTTTGCCATTTGTCATCCACATGTTTGAAACATGACGCCTGACATGACGCCTCATCAACAGAGAACATCAACAACCTGACACTTTAAAATGTCTCAAATTACCAGGTACCATCGGGGGTCTTTCTGGAGAAATGCATTTTGTTAATAATGGGCAGTGCACTCCGAGTCCATCCACTCCACTGAGTCTAGCATATGGAAACTAAAACGTCCATGTTTACACAGAGCTAACTTTAATATTTACTCTTACACTGAGTCATTTTTCATTCTCTCTCTCTCTCTCTCTCTCTCTCTCTCTCTCTCTCTCTCTCTCTCTCTCTCATCTCTCTCTCTCTCTCTCTCTCTCTCTCTCTCTCTCTCTCTCTCTCTCTCTCTCTCTCTCTCTCTCTCTCTCTCTCTCTCTCTCTCAGTGTGGTGATGGAAGGCAAGATCCCAACAGGAAGTCCCATCGCTGCCTCATCTCAGTCACTTCCTGACCACGAGGAGGAGGTGCTCAGCCAAGTGGAGCAGGAGGAAAACGGGGGCGGCAGAGACGCTTATCAGCTCCTACCGCTCCCGGCCTCCTTTGAAGACGAGAACACCTCCTCCTCCTCCTTCTCTTCCTTCTCCTCTTCCTCTTCCTCCTCCTCCGCTGATGTGGACCGCCCCCTCCAGACAGACCCCCCCAGCCTCCCTGAACCCCAACCAGACCAGACTGACTCCACTTGTAGCGAACAGCCAGTCAGCGATCCCCCACCTCCACCTTCACCATGCCCCTCAGACCGCTCAACAGACCCCCCCTTAACTCAGGATGCTCCTGCTGGCTCCCCCACTACTGAGAACAACCAGGATCTCCTAGAGGAGGAGGAGGAGGAGGAACCCACCCAGCCGCCACTACATCCTTCCCCTGGCCACCCAGAGCCTCAGAGCCAAGCCATTTGTTGCGAACAGCCAGTCAGCCATCCTCCACCTCCACCTCCACTTCCATCTCCACTGCGGCCCTTAGACGGCCCCACAGATCCCCCTCAAACTCAGGACCCTCCTGCTGGCTCTTCCGCTACCGAGAACAACCAGGAAGAGGAAGAGAAACCCACCCTGCCACCACTACCACCTCTTCCAACCTCCCCCGGTCACCCGGAGCATCCGGGCCAAGCCTGTCCGGTGGTCCCGGAGAACCAGGCCCACCCCCTCTCCATCCAAGCAACCCTGGGTCCCCCCGTGGCCCCCCTCGAGGCCCTCCGCGGGGGGCCGTCAGTGGACGTCGAGCCATTCGAGGCTCCCTCCTATACGGCCCCGGGGCCCCGGCTCTGCGGCTACCTGGAAAAGCAGGGAGGGCCCCTAAGGGCCTGGAAGCGGCGGTGGTTCACCTATGAGGAGAAGATGAGCCAGCTGTTCTACTACCGCACGCCACAGGACGTGACCCCGCTGGGGTGTGTGGAGCTGGGCAGCGCCACCTTCACCTACCCCCTGAAGGGAGAGGATGGCTCCTTTCACATCCAGACCCCCGAACGCACCTACATACTCAAGGTAGTGTGTGTGTGTGTGTGTGTGTGTGTGTGTGTGTGTGTGTGTGTGTGTGTGTGTGTGTGTGTGTGTGTGTGTGTGTGTGTGTGTGTGTGTGTGTGTGTGTGTGTGTGTGTGTGTGTGTGTGTGTGTGTGTGTGTGTGTGTGTGTGGGTGGTCAGAAATGTGTGCTTAGGAGCTACATACATTCAGGAATTTGAAATGTGGATGAAAATACCTTTTATACACTTGTATTTCATTGTATTTGCATTATTTTGTGATAAGTATTTTATTGATGATGATAATTGATTATAGCGACCACTATTCTCTCCGGTCAGCCTACTGTTATCGTATAAGCATAAAGAGATATGAAGAGCATAAAAAGACATAAAGAAGACTTTTACAACCTTAACCTGACTGTATAAAGACCAGGCAATCCCACGACTTTCTTTAACGACTTTCTGATTACAGTCATAACGTAAGTTACGAGACTACGAGATCTGGGGACTCTTATATGAAGTCTTCTGGTCTTCAAGGGCAGATCGGGGTTAGAGTCGGGGGCTATACATAACCCTGCGTGGGTCTATATGTTGTTCTTGTTGTTCCTATATCCGTAGGGTCACAGGTCAACATCTTGACTTCCTCATAATAAAGGCTTCCACAGCTGGGAAAGGCGACTCTGTAGTCCAAAAGAGCGGCAAATAAAGCAGTACCGATCAGGGTCTCATTGTGCTGGCTCCCGACCCACGGAGCATCCTGTTGTGGCCATCACAAATAGACTCCATGAATGAGTGTATTGTTTTATTGTACTATGAAGAGCCCGGCTACTTAACGCTCCTTCTGATGTGGAGGTTATACCATGGATGTCCAGTCGTATATATATATATACATGCAAGTACAATGCAATTTGGTACGATTATGTTAATCGACAGAATATTAATCAATAATCATTTAGATAATGTAACGTAATGTATCTAATATAAAGACACCGACCGAAACATTTACCGCTTATAGATTCATAACTTCAAATGTTTGATTTGTGGCCGGTTCAAATTGTGAAATATTATATATATATATATATATATAATGTTGATTTTCTTCTTTTCCTTCTGGTCACCTTTTGAGGGAGTTATTAATGAAACGATGGATCAATGTCACATTATAGTTAGTGCTCTTTATCTCTGATTTGCATCCGTTAACATAAAGCTGTTATCAGTGCTCGGTGTTATTAAACTGAACTGAACATGAAACGGAAGGAAGGGGGAATTCTCCTACACTGAAAGTGGTATTGTCACTCTGCTGTGTTGCACCGTTGCTCTCTGCCCCTCTTATCTCCCCTCTCCTCCACTTTCCTTGTCTCCTGTATTCACCCGCTCTCTGATTTCCTTCTTTCCTCTCCTCGCCTCACTCCTCTCTCCTCTTCTCGTTCCTCTTGCTCCTCCCCTCCTCTTCCAATGCTCTCTCCTCTCCTCTCAACCCTCTCCTCCACTCAACTGTCCTCTCATCTCTCCCCTTCTCCTCTCAACACTCTCACCCCCTCAATGCTCCTCATACTCATACTATGGGAGGGAATGGGGAATAAGCCAACCATTGAACAACAGTTTAATTGGCCATTAAACATCTTGAATCTTGAATCTCTTATCTCTCCTCTCCTCCTCCCTCCTCCTCTCTCCTCCTCTCCAGGCAGTGAATCAGGAGACGGTGATGTACTGGCTCCAGCAGCTCCAGATGAGAAGATGGCACTACAGGGAACATCTGTCTGGGGGGGCGGTGTCCCACCCAGCATCCTCAGACCCCACCAACAACAACAACAATTTGAGCCTCAGCTGTCCAGGTAAGTGAAGAGTTACACTCGGTCCACCGGGTGACACAACATACAGTCAAATCACCTAGCAACCACCAAGCCACACCTAGGAACCACCAAGCTAAACTAGCAGCAACGACCAGGCTACCGCTTGTGACATGCTACCTTCTGCTACGTTGCACATAGTGTGACAATTACAATGACTCCTACTCAGTGAATGCAGGCATGGGTCAGGCTATCTCCAAGGACATCCAATGCAATGTGGTGAATAAAGTGAGAACAAGAGAATAAAGTGAATTTGAAACCAAAATAATGAGCTAGAGGTGGGAGTTAGAGTCAACTCCACTAAGTGTGTTCGTTTTAAAGATGGTGGGAGGAGGTTATGTTTTCACTGTTTGTTTGTTTGTTTGTCTGTGAAGTTACAAACTGAATTGGACAAAACTTGGTGGTTGGATTGCTTATGGGCCAAGGAACAGTTGATTTGATTTTGGCGCAGATCTGGAGTTGAATCAGGATCCAGGGGAGGTTTTGGTGTATGCGCTCTACTGGGGACCCTCTAGTTACCTTTGTGTTTTAAAGAGAGCTAAAATGAGATTCAAGAGATGAAAGATCAGAGATGCAGCATCACGGTTTGTTTATACGCGAGCGTAACCACTTCCTGTACGCTGTGCGGCCGAGGGTGGATCACAGGAAGTTGGTTAGGGAGGAAGAGGAGGTTTAGGGGGTTGGGTTGCGAGCCAGAAGCCCTCCCATGGAGAGTGGGGAAATTCCGTTAGGAAATGATTAGCAGCACAGGGCGTGTGGCGGTGGTGGTGACTGAGTGAGTCACTCTGAGTCACCGAGGCTGTTCCCGAGGCTGTTCCCGAACTATGTTTGACAAGCTACACACGCAGTGTCGCTGATAGTGTCTCCGATGCTAAACACACACACACTCACACACGCACACGCATCTTTTAGAGAGAGGCCATATCACCGAGTTGCCCTCCGCTATCTCTGGGAACAATTGTATCATGCTAGTTTGGCTTTCAAATCTACAAAAAGATACAGCTAATCTAATCAGAACAAATCAGAGACACTTTTTGTGACGTTTTCGATATCCTCTAACCTTTTATGTCATATAATAATTGATTCAGAATGAGCCTGATTTGTTTAATGTATAGGGCCACTTGTGTTCCTTACTGGGGTTCGTCCATTTTGAATATTTAGTGGCATCCTGCTGTCTTTTTAGGAAGGTTAGTTCCACCCTGCTCCTATCCTGACCCACAGCTATCCAGAAAGCTTTCAATGTTCTCACTCTCTGATTTTCCGGATGGTTTTCCTTGGCCCATTTTAGGGATTATGGTTACTAGGTGCACTAGCTCCACAATGTGAGGCCGTTGACTGTGACTGTAACTCACAGAAATTAACAAGAGCAGACTTGTCACTGAGACTGAGAGCATCTGTTGAAGGACTTCCCCCCCCACACACACACATGTTCTGCTTGTCTCTTAAGTTGTTGTCCATCACCATATCGCTGCAAATGCCCCTAATATTAAATATAATAATAATCAATACTTATCCACTCTTAGAACTACGGTAAAATATCATGGCCACACCACCGTTTTCAAGTCATCGCCGCTTCAGCGATACTGCGGACGGCAATAAGTCTTACATCTCTTATTCTCTCTATTGTGTCCCTACCTTGGTCAGTGGCCTGATAAATACAAATGAATACTGAATTCTGATACAGATGAAACGTTCCCAATACCCCAAATCACTTCCTAAGAAACATTTAGGGCTTTTATCTTAATCTATCTGTTTTGTATCTTAATTATACTTGATACCAAATATTGAATCCAGATCCATCTTCTAAATCTGTCTCCGAGATAAACACGAATGTCTAGTGGTTACTTTCACTCCCTGGCAGCCAAATGTCTTGAGACATTTCTTAACAGATCTTAACACTTATCTAAACTGCAAGTTGCTTTGGGTGTCTGCTAAATGCTTAAGTGGTTAAGAGCTGATCTCAAGGAATCTGAATCGCAATCAGGAGGCCATTTGCCAAGATCAAGGCTTGCTTGGATTTGGATTTTTTTAAGTACGGTGTTTCCAGGGTGGGATAGAGACACAGCGGTCTCTTATCTTATGATGAAGACTCATAGCCAAGTAATTAGATGTTATCATGGGAGCGGTTCCAGAGGACAGGAAGACGGATTCATTCAAGCAGATTCATGGTCGCCAGCCACTCTTCTGCATTGCTGCCTGCAGTCCACAAATTCCATGGAAACTCTGAGGTTCGGCAATGAGGTCCAGAAATTACGACGATCGTATCCAGGCAGGTGTTGAAAACAGAGCCTCCCCTTCCCTGCTTTACCTTGACTGCTTGGAAGACGATTCTGTGATTGGGACACAGGAACGTTTGCGTGTCCGTAACACCTAAAAACAAATATTTTGAACTGATAATATTGAATGATAATTGGT
Organism: Muraenolepis orangiensis; assembly: GCA_027704905.1. Classification (NCBI taxonomy): domain Eukaryota; kingdom Metazoa; phylum Chordata; class Actinopteri; order Gadiformes; family Muraenolepididae; genus Muraenolepis; species Muraenolepis orangiensis. The sequence goes on from CM051001.1 coordinate 16,100,878, forward strand.
TTGCAAATGTCGTCTTGCTGTTATTGTTGTGTCGGGTTTAAGCTAGCATGAGTTCAATTATATTTGATGTGAACATGCAATTATATTTGCACATCAACGATTGGATGAGATGACTCTGGTCGAGTGTGTTTAGCCAGCCAGAAGAAGGTGTGTGTCATGTGACCCGGGATGTCCTGGGAGAAAGAGGCGGATCTCAAACCGATTACCAGTGTTATTGCTGGTCTGGAGGAGAGAAGGCATTTGAGTCCCAGCACAAGAGAGGAGGAAGGAATGGACACCAGTCTTCAAGATTCAAGATTGTTTATTTGCCATGTGCAACATAAGTACAATGGAACGCTTATTCACTCCCACATTATGAATTTCAACAGCAATACTATACTTTACTACACAAAACTATACTATGCAATACTATACTATACTATAAACAACGCTATATACTGTCTACAATATACAATATACTATGAACTATAAACAACACTACTGTAACAATAATATACACAATAAAAAAGAACAATAAGGACAATAAAGTGTAATGGATGATATATACATAAGGCGGATGGTGCAGATTGGGCTGTGCAGCTGCTGTTGTTTCCCCTTATGAGTGTGGGTCACACACACCCACACACACACACACACACACACACACACACACACACACACACACACACACACACACCCTCCAGTCTCCTTTCTTCCACCGCTGGATGTTTAGGCTCGCGGTGGCCCGCAGCAGGAAGTTGTAAGGAGCACACAGGAGGAAGTGTGCTCTGGTGTAATATTAGACAGCGCCTGACAGGTGCAGGTGGCTTAGAATGAGAGCTGTGAGATGTTTGTTCCTGCTGCAAACAAACACACACACACACACACTGAGAGAGAGACCAGACTAGATCTAGATCAGCTCGAGACTCGTCTGACCCCAGACTGCATGGAGACCAAGATGGATCAGCACACACACGGCTCTGAAACAGAGAGCTCGCTGTAGTGGGAATTCCAGTTTTTTGGGGGGGGGGATTTAGAGGGTTTAAGCTGTTTTACCCTGGAATTGGTGACGTGATAAATAAATGATAATCCTATAAAAATATGAATGGTTATCTGGGTTGTTGTTGTTGTTATTGTTGATCTGTTATGTGTGTTGAAACAGATTCTAACTGGCAGGTCTCTTTGCATTGATAACACATTTCTGGAAGCAAAGGAAAGAGGGTGTAGTGTTAGCCAACATATATTTATATATATCTTTAAATAATGGCAAATAATGACTATGGTTGAGAAGTATTTTCTGCAGGTCGAGGCTTGTTTTAGAACCTGTTCAGGACATAGAAGTGGAGACACTCTCCTGACACTTTGCTGTGGTTTTTTTTGTCCATGTTCTTGCTTCTCCAGTTGGCTGGGAACTTTTAATCGCATTCCTTAGTCATGACTTAGTCATGAAATGTCCTGCCAAACTAGACCGACTGAGTTCTGTCTCCCACAGCTGAAAGGTTGTCGGTTCATACCCGCAATGCCCGCAGTCTACCTACAGGTCGGCACCCTTGCGCAAGAAGGCCTCGCCCCTACCTTCTCCTTAAAGGGCATAAAATAAAATAGCTGCTGTAGCAGACGACGCTGCCACCAGCCATTAAAATGGCTACTTCAGGGCTCCTACCAAAGACAAGCACACAGGGTGATGAGGAATCCGGTTTATTGCAAGAGTTTGAATCATTATGAACAGAGCAGCTGGTACATGCTAGAGCTCTCGCTGAGTGTGTGTGGTGGTGTCTGTCTTTTACCTGTGGGCCTTGTTTAACAATGACCCACAGGTGTGCAGCCTCACCAGCCAATCAGTCTAACTCAGGCCAGGTGAGGCTGCTTAAACCAGCCACCAACCCCACACACACTCCACAGCTGCCCACTGCTCCTAAAACTAGAACGGGTAAAATGCAGAGAAACACATTTCACTGAGTGTACAGTGTGTACAGTGTGTACAGAACTTTTGATTTAGATGTATCGTAAGCCGCTTTGAATCAATAAAAGCTCTTAACGACTAAATTAGTGATAAACGGTTTGTGTTTCCTGTTGGACAGAGGACTTCCTGCCCGCGGTGAAGAGCCCGCCGGGCCTCGTCGGAGAGGAGGCGGCCAACATGCCCCCCCCACCGTGCACCGGGCTGGGCAACATGTCCATCAAACACCCCCTCATAGAGTTTCAGTGAGTACACCGTCACTGCAGAAGTACTATGACTACAGTTGAAGCATTTTCATTCAGTTGTCACATACTCAGCGTTCCATAAAATTAAAATTTATGAAAAACTTTATTTATCCCTTACCCGTACGATAAGACACACAGGAATGAGTCGTGGTTCCGGTTTGTATGTTTAGTAATTTATAGATGGGACAATCTACGACCAACGCACATAAAATGTGCATACAACAAAACAAAGCCTGCAAACAAGTAATATCAATTAGAAATGGGGGGGGGGTCAGTAGGAGCTGGGGATTGAACCGACAACCTTCTGGTCTTGCCAGACTACAACCTGTTCTACCACCTGGGCTCACACAGTACTACAGAGCAGCGGTACTTCCTCTGTGCTTTTGTCCTCTCACATGCTACTCCAAATGCTAAGTAAAGGTTTGGATGGTCAGGGTAACGCCACAGCAACCGCCGCAAAACAAAACCAGCAGTTGGTGGACGATATAGATGAATTAAAAAAAGTATATCACTGCTATGTGATTGGCTAGTTCACTCGCGACCCTGCAAAGGGGGAGTAGGGCTGTCCCCGACAAAGGGTTTTGTTAAGTCGGCTAAAAGCAATCCATCCCGACTATTAGTCGACTAGTCATACATCTTTTTTTCGTACTTAAGAAATGTGGTGTTAAATCTTAACCATTTATTTATTTCAAATATACATTTTGTCGAAGATGGACCGGAGGTTATTATTTCGTCCCTGTTTGTTTGTTTGTCTGTGAGCAAGATAACTCAAAAAGTTATGTACGGGACAAAGTTTTGTTGGACAATGATTACTTGTGGGCCAAAGAACAGTTGATTTTGGGACATAATGAAAGTCAGTAAACGGGGAACAAACCTATTTTAGTTTCAACAACGATGAAACGTAACTAGGGGGAGGCTATTATAACAATGCAAGTATGTGCTTATCATAGTAAAAAAGGTGACTACTCAACTAAAACAACCCTTAGTTGGTCAAGAGTCCCGGCACTACAAATTCAACTATGAGAGGTCAGTCCTAGTTGTATATAGCATATATACAGTATATATCTGTTGCTACTGTAGGACTGTATTGGTTCAACTAAAAAGCAGTTGGCTTGTGCTTAGGAAAACATTGGAGCTCAAACCCTCAGGGCGGTCTCAGTCAACAGAAGTAGAATAATAGTTTGAACAGGACCCTGTATGAGCTGTGTTCCCATATGGGATGTGTTCATGTATTCTATGGTTTTAAAATATAACCAACAGATTTTTGGAAGGAGAGCTGGGGTGCCTGGGTACTGTGTGCACAGAATGTGCACAGAGTGGATTTTTTTGGATCTTTCCTTTTAAGGGAAGTGAAGCAACCATGTTATGACTACTTTGGCCTATGCAACTACATCTGGGTAGGCCCCCCAAATGCCACCAAAGTGGCTTCTCTGGGCTCCTCCTGACGATAAAGACAAAACAAGTTGATTGTAAAGTTGAACAGTGACATAGCTAGCGCTCTGTGTGTGTGTGTGTGTGTGTGTGTGTGTGTGTGTGTGTGTGTGTGTGTGTGTGTGTGTGTGTGTGTGTGTGTGTGTGTGTGTGTGTGTGTGTGTGTGTGTGTGTGTGTGTGTGTGTGTGTGTGTGTGTGTGTGTGTGGTGATGGCTGGTTTATACTGTGGGTCTTGATTGCCAATTTGATGCAATTCGATACACCGATGTTTATTCGATTTAGGGATGTAGAATACTTTTTTTTGTGAGTGCCAAGTACTCACCTTTGGGTATGCCAATACCGTGTACTAATAAGAGTACTTTGAATTTGCTTTAGCACACTCGTACGAGTTCTGATTTTGAATAGCAGTATAGTTTCCGTAAACCTAAAGTACTCACCAATAAACCCCTCCCCCCCCCCCCCTCACCCAAAATGGTACATTCTCCCAGGAACACCCCTATAAGGAAGTACCAGGTCACTCAATAGCGTGTTTCATTCATGTCTCATGTAATGAACTGTTAAACCAACAACAACCTCAACCAACAAACACATACAAATAAAACTACATTCATCTGAATTCCAGGTCGTCATTTCTACAATATGATGACTCTCTCTCTCTCTCTCTCTCTCTCTCTTTCTCCCCCTCTCTCTCTCTCTCTCTCTCTCTCTCTCTCTCTCTCTCTCTCTCTCTCTCTCTCTCTCTCTCTCTCTCTCTCTCTCTCTCTCTCTCTCTCTCTCTCTCTCTCTCTCTCTCTCTCTCTCTCTCTCTCTCTCTCTCTCTCTCTCTCTCTATGTGTGAACAGGAACTCGGTCCATAATCTGCGATCTAAGCGTTCATCTCAGGAGTTCAGCCAGAGTGTTTTTCATGTTGAATCAGCTCCACCGTGGACAAGCCAACCAGTCATGTCCCCTACTAGTAGGTTGTTTTATATAACACATGTTTGCTCTTATTGGTAATACTGATGTTAATAAATATTGTGTTTATTGTATGTATTGTATGTATATTCTTTATTTTAGACAGAAATCAAAGACATTTTATAAATCAAATATATAAGAATAAGAAGAAAATAAGTCAGATGGTGACAATCAAACCCAGAATATTCTTTTTGGTTTCTGACAGCTCCGCAGACTCCGCCCATTTTCAGCACCCCCACAACCCCCTCCACCCCCTTCACCCCCTTCACCCCCACCACTCCTTCGTTCCTCGAGGACGGCAGGAAGTCCCCGGCTATGTTGAGTGCCCAGAAGAACCGGAGGAGCAAGAGCCGTTCCTCTGCCAATATGCTCACCCTCCGCAGGGAGTCTTCCTCTGCAGACAGGATGTCCCGCCTCCAGCAGGACAAGGACATGCTGGCGAAGGAGGTCAAATCTCAGAAGGTGAGGATGATGAGGATGTTATGATGAAGCACACTGGGTCGGATGGAAGATGTGGGTGGATCTGAGTCTTCAAGGAATGGGTTGGGTATAGATCTCTAATGATTTCAGGACCTTACTTTTGGAGATGGCACACTTCTTAGTTTAGAGACAGTTTTAATAGATCCAACTTCATGGCCTCAGCCATTGAAGATGGGAGGAGGTTATGTTTATCTGTTTGTGTGTCTGTGAGCAAGAAAACTCAAAAAGTTTAGATTACTTATAGGCCAGAGTCAGGATCCGGATCCAGGGGACTTTTTACAACGTAAATAGACGGCACATTTCTGTATCTCTGAGATATAACTGTTAATGCCGATGTTACTTGCCCACACAAATTAAACCATAGCAGCACCTCTCAGGTTGGTGGGAGTCCACCTGTTTCCTCCGTCTATCATCTCACCGCCAACACCTCCCCTCTTCTCACCGCCAACACCCCCCCTTGTCTCCGCCGCCACTCACCCGCTAACAACACCTCCTGCCTCCTGCCTCTGCCCCTCCAGGAGCTGGTGTGGCTCCTCCACAAGACGCTGGAGGCCTCCCAGCTGGAGAAGCGGACGTGCTCGGAGTTCCTAGCGGCCGAGGGGGAGCAGGAGCGGCTGGAGGTGCTGCGGCACCGCGAGCGCCAAGCGGCGGATCTCCGGTGCCGGCTGGACGACCTCAAGGCCCAGACGGACGACCTGAGACGCAGCCTGGCGGAGAGGGACTCACAGGTCAGGGCCACGTCTGTTTGTCTATAACCGCGCCCTAACAGAGGTTTTGAGGTTTCATTTTTATATTGCAGTGTAGGGGTCTGGTGCCTTACTCAAGGGCACCTCGGCAGTACCCAGGTGTTTCGGGGACTTGAACCTATCCTGCCGCCCTTCAACCTTGCGGTTGCTCCCAATTCAGGTCAAGTTTCAAATGTTCACCTCCGCCATCAGAGATGGGAGGCAGTTATGTTTTTCCGCCCCTGTTTGTCTGTTTGTGTGTTAGCCATCTCACTCAGTAATGTACGGAATTGGTTATGATTACCAAGGAACAGATTCGATTTTGGTGCGGATCCGGCTCCAGGGTCAGACTTTTTGTATGGGCTCTACTGAGGGCCGTCTAGTTTAACCTGTTTTTTATTCAGAAAGTCTCGTCGAGGTTTAAGCACCTCTTTTTGTGAGCGAGACCTGATAGCAGCGTGAAGGACCTGATAGCAGCACACCTTGTGTCTGTTTGTGAAGAGTGTGTGTGCACCAGGTGTGCCATGGAAAGACTGGATGAAGGTAGAAGGTAGGGCGGCAGTATAGCTCAGGAGGTAGAGCGGTCGCCTCACAACCGAAAGGTCACTGGTTCGATCCCCCGGCTCCTCCTAGCATAAACTGTCGAGGTGTCCTTGAGCAAGACACCCTTTGGATAAAAGCGCTATATAAAAGCCGGCATTATTATTAGACTGCGGGACACCATTGGGATGCAGAACCCAGAACCTTCTGGACTGAGAGTCAACCCACTCTTAACCACTACACCGCCCTGACCACTGAATGACAACAACAATGCTTTTTTCAACACATGCATGTTGTGTCAAATGAAAAACTAACTTTTTCGATGACGCAGGTGACTGATCTCCAGGACCACGTCCACATGTTGATAGAGAAGAACCACGCCAAGCAAGAGGTATACACCGTGTGTGTCTCCTTGTTCCTCACACACACACACACACGCACACTGTTACATTACATTCCTATTCAGTCACTCAGCAGGCTGGTTCATCCAAAGCGACGTCAGAGTGAAGCTGAGATCAATCAAAAGCATACGCCAGCAAAGCTTGTTTCTTAAAGAACACATCTGGACAGAATGCTGTCCAGATAGCTGCTTTACTCACAAGGCGAGTGCATGTATTTCTTCATTTGTTCTCCTGAGTGGTAGTGGTGGAAGTGTATCATAGTCTCATCTCGTCTCTGTCTCTTAAGTAGGGTCCCTAATCATTAGGGATTTGCATTTATTTTATTTATAGTGGTAGTCCATAAGCAGAGACACATCAGGAACCAACCTCGACCAAGACTTCCACAGAAAGAGAACGTACTACTAGTGAAGTGCTTTGTAGATTCAACACAGAAGACACATGAAGATCACATTACTTTACATTACAGTCATGTAGTAGACACTTTTGTCCAAAGCGACTTACAATAAGTCATTCAACCGTTAGGCAAGAGAACTACTAGTCACCATAAGTCATAAGTGCATTTCCTTCCTAAGAAGCCATAATAATATAATATATACATACATATATACACATATATAATAACATAACATACAATACATTACATCACAATAAGATAATTCAACAGGTAGGCAATAGAACTACTAGTCACCCGAAGTGCATTTCCTTCCTAACAAGCCTCCAAGAGCAGAACCAGTGCTCAGGTAAAACCACAATAAGTTGCCTCCCTAAATTTGACCCAATAAGTACATCAAACAGGGGCTACAATGACAAATAGTGAAGCCAATCAGACACACAGAGCTAATAGATGAACCGTGAGATAATCAAGATGTACTCTTCTGCTGGAATTGTAATGGGCTTGTTCTTCTTCCCCCCCGATACAGGTGATCCTGAAGATGTCAGACATGTTGTGTACTGCCACCCTGCCACACAAGGCCTCCACCTCCACCCCGACCTCCACCCCCACCTCTACCCCCATCTCCACCCCCATCCTGCAGGCGCAGACGTGCAGTCGGCTTCAGGAGGAGAATGAGAACCTCAAGGTGAAACAGCCGCCCAGGGCTCGGACATCCTCTACCGTGCAGCGCACACACAAACACACACACACACACACACACACACACTTCCGCTAAAGTCTGAGTAAATATAAAATAGTTTTACGTAGCGTTTCCCATGCACTCTTTACATTGTGAGTACTACATCTTTAGTCTTGTTATCTTCTATCTTAGTTATGTTTGTCTTAGTCTGTCTGTGAGCAAATAACTCAAAACGTTATGTACGGAATTGGACAAAACTTTGTGGTGAGATTACTAATACCGTTTTTCACACTGGACTAAAATATGGTATTCGCTGCGCTGTGAAACTAGTTTTGCTTCGCTTTTGCTTTCACACTGGCAAGTAATGCGCATTCGCTACCCAACTAGTGCACATTAACTAATCCACCTTGGGGTAGGTGGTTTTGATCCTGAAGTAACTAGGTGCAAAGCAATAAAACTACTACGGGTTTGGCTTCCTGTGTGTGTGTGTGTGTGTGTGAACAGAATCTGAACGAAAACCTGGTATCGAGTGGGCAGCGAATCGCAAATTAGAAGAGAGTGTGAACATAAAGTGTATTCGAAGCGCACTAACAAATACGGTATCAACACCGTACTAACTAATTCGAGAGTCGATACCATATTCAGTGTGAAAACGGTATTACAGGCCAAGGAACAGTTGATTCGATTTTGGTGCAGATCCAGGAATTTTTGAAGGATTCTTTAGCGTTAGCAGATCACAATCACAAAAATTTGGATGGATTGTTTAGCCTCAGAAATCGGTCCAAGGGGACTTTTTGTGTGTGACGGAGGTACGCGTTCTACTGAGAGCCCTCTAGGTTTAATCTGTAGTCATGAGGACTAAGTCATATTATTTTATAGTTATATGAATGGTGAACTAAAAATAATGCACGTTTAGACAACAGTGATTAGAGGGTGTGCATGATGTAAACATGAGAAACAGGGTGTTTTTTGTGTCCTCGGCTCCACTCCGGTTCTCCAAACCCTCACATGAATTCTCTAAAAATCGTCTACTGACCTCTTGGCTACGTTCTCCTTGTGTGTCCCAGGATGACATCACCGCCTACAAGACGCAGAACAAGTTCCTGAACTCTGAGATCTACCAGCTGACCAAGCTGTGGAGGAAGAGCTCAGAGCAGGAGAAGAGCTTGATGGTCAAGGTGAGGCCAGTCAAGAGGTCATTGGTTCAAGTCCTCCCACAGGAGATTGTTGACTTATAAGCCATAGAGCATTTTTGTCCAAAAATATATAAATCATTTAAAGGTACTTTGTGTAAGAATCCAAAATTCCTTTTCATTACCGGCCCCTTTGGGAAGTTAAATTACAGTTGTTCCTACTGTTCCTATGTTGTAAAAAGGTTAAACAAAATACTATCTTATCTTATGTGTTGGGAAGCACATTTAAGTTGGGGGGGTCGCACGGATTCACAGACCTAAACAAGGGGTCGGGAAGCACCGGCTAGTACCGGTAATTAACGTACTTTTGTGTCTCTCCTTGTCCCGCGGGGCCCCAGTGTGCGTACCTGGAGGCCAGCGGCTGCCAGAAGGAGAGCCGCTACCTGGGGGTTCTGCAGCAGCTCCAGGAGAACAAGAGCCTGGACGGGGCCCAGCGGGGGGCCATCCACAAGCTGATCGAGGACGCCCTGCAGGAAGACCAAGATGACGGTGCCAAGATGACGGCTCTCAGGTAACACCGCTACCTTCAGAACGCAGAGGTTGTGTTGCGTTTACCTGATGCACAGGTGTGGATATGCACATTTTATTATGCACGATGCATATTTTTCATGCTTTTCTTTTTTTAACAGATGCACTTTTGTCATGTCTTCTACCGTACTTTTGGTGTTTTATATTTGTGTTTTTTACACTTTTACACGTTTTTTTAATTAAACGATATTCTCTACGTTATTTTATATTGAGCTGAGCGACAGTAACTGATACACACATTGAACACAACTACAAGTCCTTTTTTTTTAAGGTGCATCATTTATTACAATGATTGTCGATTCAAAGGAATTTACAGGCCACATATTTATGACACCCTTATATTGGTATAAGGTATAACATCAGTAGACAAGAGTCTTTTTATTGTAGGATAACAGGGTTTACCAAGCCCATTGACAATAGCTAACGTGTATCTTGCAATTACCTCATATGTATCTGGCGTGTGCAGTTTCCCCCTGGACCACGACGAGTACGGTTTCAAGATCCTTCCGGACTACGAGGTGGAGGACATGAAGCTGCTGGCTAAGATCCAAGCCCTGGAGATCCGCTCCCACAACCTGCTGCACCAGGTCAGCCTTTTTCCAGTCGTATTAAAAGTGTAAAACTAGAAAGTTCTAGCATACTAAGTAGTTCATGAACTAGGCTACAAGCATTCATTATGGAAAGGTATTTTTGGGAGCACGTTGCCAAAGCAGGGGTTCCCGTACACTTTAAGGTCCTGTACCCCCTCAACCATTGAAGGTCCTGTTGTCTACCCTCTCTACCTCCCATGTGAGGTGACATATGAAGACAAGACAGTGTTATTAACTATTTAAGGTCCTGTACCCCCTCACACATTGACCCTCCTGCTGTGTTCCCCCTCTACCTCTCATCTGATGTTACATATGAAGACAAGGGTGTTATTAACTATTTTGCTCTTTATTCAGCTGCGTTAGAAAGCCCTTATTTCAAACAAATCAGCTCAAACACAATATGAATGACTTCTTTGGAAAAGTTATAATAAATATATAAAAAATGTAAGTCATAAGTAGAAATATCAGATTGTGTTACAATATGCAAACACCAAATAAGTCGCCAATTGAAGCAAGTGTGGGCGGCTTTTTAAGTGGATTCATTTTAGACACAGAGAGGCTATTACAAATGTTGTGTTGGTGTACTGATGTTTTAAATATATGTATAGTAAAGAATAGTACACAAGGCGGCAGTATAGCTCAGGAGGTAGAGCTGTCGCCTCTCAACCGAATGGTTGCTGGTTCGATCCCCCGGTTCCTCTGAGCAAAAACTGTCGAGGTGTCCTTGAGCAAGACACCCTAACCCTAACTGCTCCTGACGTGCTGGCTGTCTCCTTGCATGGCTGACTCCGCCGTCGGTGTATGAATGGGTGATGTGAGGCATGACTTGTAAAGCGCTTTGGATAAAAGCGCTATATAAAAGCCGGCATTGTTATTATTATAAATAGCATATATTGTTCAATTGTATGGAATTAAGGAGGAGTAAGCATTCCATTGTACTTGTTGCATATGGAAAATAATCTCATCTCTTCTCCTCCCTACCATCTGGTTGCCGGTTGGGCAACATCCGGAGGATTTAAGGATAGTTTTTATCCACAGGCAGTGACCTACTGAACTGCTAGGAGTGCTGCCACTTTCACTTTCATAACATGTCACTCATGTCACTTATATACTTTGCTGGACTTTCTGGACTCATCACAGTTACTGCACTGTACTGCACTGTATTCATGATGCTGCTGCACTACTGGCACTTTAAATGCTTTTGAAAGGTTTAAAATTAAAACAATAAAAAAATAACATACATATAATTTAAGTCACTTTTTGGTTTATTTTATTGTATATATTATTTTTATGGTGTTGTTTTTTAGATTTATACTGCAGGAGGGAATGGGGAGTAAGCATTTGTACACTACTACTTGTTACAAATGGGCAATAAAAATCTTGTATCTTGTATAAAAATCTTGAATCTAAAAGATGGTACCGTTCTCATCACTTCCCTCTGCTGGTATATGTGTGTAACTGCAGGACGCCGGAGACAGACCTCTGCTGGGCCGCTGGTCCCAGTATCTCGCTGGCCGCTCTGACGACGACTTCGGCCCTTCGCCGGAGCTCAAGAGCCTGCTGAGGGCGGGGGTGTCCCGGGAGTACCGCCAGCGGGTCTGGCGCTGGATTGTACGGGCCAGAACGCTCGCCATTCGAGAGCAGCACCCACAGCGCTACGAACAGGTAACACCACAAACGATCAATACTTAAATATTAATGTATTTTAATAATGTATAACGATATCATTTAAAATAATAATATAATATATTGTAATATAATAGATTTATTAGACATTTTACATTTCTTAAATATTATATAGTAGTAATAGTATTTTTTGTATATTTAGTATTTTATTTTCCTATTTGTTATAATATATTATTGATATAGAAAATGATATTATTAAATTTGATGTAAAGAATTATATTTTTTGATAACGCTTGAAACTAGAGAATACAGGAAACGTTATTGTTATTTCTTACAGTTCAATTAGTAAAGTCTAAAGTAGCCAGTAAACAATTACTGCGTCACGAGTGTAACTAAAATCTTCCCCTCTACTCCATTTTGGTTCCAGCTGTGTGAGAAGAGTCGCACCTCACCCCACCCCGCCTCCAGACAGATCCAACTGGACCTCCACCGCACCCTCACCACCAATAAGCACTTCTCTTCCCCCTCAAGCCCCGCCCACCAGAAACTACAACGCATCCTATTAGCCTTCTCTTGGCAGAACCCTACGATTGGCTACTGCCAGGGACTCAACAGGTATGTGGGAGAAAAAAAATACATGAATACATTTGGAAAGTATTGTCCAAAAACCGGATACTTTCATACTGTCCTAAGCTCGCTTTGGCTTAAAACATCTTCTCCATGACTCTATGATACATATAAACAAAGGCTGTTGACTGACTGAGGTCTCCTCCCCATGTGGTCCAGGCTGGCGGCTATCAGCCTGCTGGTCCTCCAGGACGAGGAGGAGGCCTTCTGGTGTCTGGTGGCCGTGGTGGAGGTCATCATGCCCCAGGACTACTACACCAAGAACCTGGTGGCTTCGCAGGTCAGCCTCCGACTACACAACACCACCAACAACACCACCACCACCACTGGAGACCCAGAGCAGTGGTTCTCAACTGCTGGGTCGCGACCCAGCAGTTGAGAACCACTGCTCTGCGTGTGCTCTGGGTCACAGGGCACACGCCAAACCTTAATCTTTAGAAAGATGCCTGTGAATGAACTTATGTTTCGATGTTCATCATGTTTCCAAGGCTTACTATTTCATTGAGTTCAGCCCCAAGTGTTGCACATTTTTGGCACTGTGTTTTTAAACGGTATATGAAGGAGTTGTAGATCACTGCAATATTGGTAAATATGTTTTACTTTTAAGTCTTGACCTAAGGTCTTAAATTACCCATGGGGGTCCTGAGGACCAGTTGAGAACCACTGACCTAGAGGATACACTAAACTTAACTTACCCCCTAGCAGCCTCTGTTAATTTCTTAAAAAGCTTAAGGCTTTCTTTTAACCCTTTTAACCCTTTATTTTAAGGAATATTCTATTATATAAGGACAACAGTCTGTGTCTGTATCACCTATATCCCTTCACGTGTATATCCCTTAGTATTGAATCATTTGTAAAACTGAAAGCACCTGCCACTTTGCTTTCGCTGGTCCTTTTGTTATGAAAAGCGTTGTACTATAAATAAAGTTGGCTTGAATGATTGGCGACTAAAGGCAGACCAGCGGGTGCTGAAGGACTTCATGGCGGAGAAGCTGCCCAGGTTGGCGGCTCACTTCGAGGTGCACGCGGTGGACGTCTCCCTCATCACCTTCAACTGGTTCCTGGTGGGCTTCGTGGAGAGTCTGCCCAGCGACCTCCTGCTCAGGGTGTGGGACGCCTTCCTCTACGAGGGCACCAAGGTGGGGGTCCCGGCCCTTCCTCCACCCTCCATCCCCGCCCCCCTCTCTTATGTATAACCATGTCGATTTTATCAAGCTGATACTGGACACAGAGACATGTTTCAATAATGGTCACTAATGTGCAGTTTCGAATCCATGGCAATTACATTACATTCATACATTACAGTATCATTTAGTCATTAGCAGATTATTTTGTGCAAAGGCACTTACAGTAAGGTCATTCAACATTGGTAGGTGAGAGGACAGAGGAATTTTAGTCACCAGTATTCATTAGTACATTTCTTTACTAAAAAAGCATCCAAGAGCAGAACCAGTGTTCAGGTAAAAGAACATCAAGTTGGCTCCCTAGATTTGACACAATAAGTACATCAAAGATACCAGGCCCTTCAGTCAGAGAGACACATATTTACTTTCTGCGGATCAATATTTGTTATTGTACTTGATGAAATACATTTGGTAGTTATTAATTTGTTAATCATCATCATTGGTCTGTTTTTGGTCTGTTTTTTTTTTATCCACAGGTCTTATTCCGGTACGCGCTGGCCCTCTTCAAATACAAAGAGGACGATATTCTGAAGATCCACGACACCGTGGAGATCTACCAGTACCTCCGCTTCTTCACCAAGACCGTGACCGACGGCAGGTAGGATCCACTGGTCTGCTATAACGCACGTAAGCCACCGTGGGACACCAGAGTGGCCTTGCTCATGCAGGGAACTAGGGTCACACACAGCACATAGCATGTAGGTTCTGTAAGAAGATCTAACAACTATCTATAAACTGACTATGGTCATTCTCCCGGGTTCCGTTTCCTCCGGCGGGTTTCCAGCAGTCAGCTGGACTCGCACCTCTATTTTTAGCAGGCAGACGCCACCATATATGTATGTACCATGTATATTTCAGACACGGGGAGCTTCAGAGGGTTCACCATTCCCCACTAATGGGGGCAGCTACTCAGCACAACACCCCGCACACAAGTCAAATCAAGTCAAGTCAAGTTTATTGTCACTTCACAGTTTACACAAGTATAAAGCAGTGGTGTGAAAATCTTATGTGCAATACCCGACGACAGACAGCAGTTATAAAAATAAGATAAAAATAGAATAGAATAAAGTAAAAAATAAAAAATAAAAATGCAATTTATAAAATGCAATATATCGGCACAGAAAAAAGAGCAATATGTATATATAAATCAACGTAATAAAATATACATTGTTATATGCTATACGCCCTTGTTCAGCAGCCTGATGGCCCGCCACCGGATGGCCCGTATGGGATGACCATGGAGGTTAATAAGTGGGGATGAGTAGGCGACTAGTACCTACTTATTGTTGTCGCAATTAGCCAGACATGTGCAAAAGTGTGTTTCGCTTCCACTGCAGATGTTATTTTTGGAGCTCAAGGATAAAGTAACATTATATTAGTATATATATATATAGTAACAACATATTCCACAAAAATCAAGCTGCTTCGTTATGAACAGATATCATGATGTCATGAACACGGCCTCACAATAACGCCCCGCCACCCCGACCCAAACAGGAAGCTGACGAGCATCGCCTTCAGCGTGATGAACCCCTTCCCGGGCAGGATACTGCGCAACCGGCGCGCAGTGCACCTGGAGCGCCTGCAGGGGGAGCTGCGGGAGCTGGAAAAGCAGCAGGAGGAGTTTGTCTCGGAAAGCGTCGTGTTGCGAAAGGACCTGGACGCCATGCTCAGCGAGGACGACGAGGAGCTGTGAAGGCCCTGGAACCGCATCAGGAGGGTGGAACAAAACAAACTGTAAACTGCGGTAAACACAT
Source organism: Muraenolepis orangiensis (assembly GCA_027704905.1). Lineage (NCBI taxonomy): Eukaryota > Metazoa > Chordata > Actinopteri > Gadiformes > Muraenolepididae > Muraenolepis > Muraenolepis orangiensis. The sequence goes on from CM051001.1 coordinate 16,116,172, forward strand.
GATGAGCTTTCCGAAAAAAAGCAAAGTGCTGGACACCAGGTTGGGTTTCATTTTGAAATATCGCCGACACACGAGACTCCCGTGTGCAACTCATGTATTTCAGTTTGAGAAATAAAGAAAGCTGTCGGCGTTTGGATTCCTCTGGGTTACAGAACGTCAAACACAGCCGTGATCTGATTTGTTTGCAGCTTTGAGCACAGCTGTTTGAACTTTGGCAACACTGAAAATACATGTCATGTGTTCACAAGTCAGGTAAATGGACAGAAAATGTTCTCAAGATCCGCCACACAGCACACATCTGTGGGGGAGGTTTTACTGAGGGTGTTTCATGGACATGTGATGGTTCGGGTGTTACCTGCTGCTGATTGGTGTTCAGTTCACTATTGAAGGCACTTTGGATAAAGGTGTCCGCTGACTTCATAATGAACAGAGCTTGTATCGTATTCAAGACTCACTCTATTACACTTTTAAAATCCAGGGCTGAAACAAAAAAAGTGTATAGCTTATTTAAGAACTTTTAGAAGCTCTTCATTCCTTCCTTCTGTCCAGGCATACAGATTCTGTCGCTTTCGGGTTTTCAAGGGCGTGAGAATTCACGAGCATCGTGACGCCCAGAACAGGGTGTGGACACTCACTCGCTGCCGCTCTCGGTGGTGAAGTCTCTCCATGAAATATGAATATTGATGGTGTGTGAAAACAGGGACGTGAATGTGTTAAAACGGTGGCTAGGCACGGTGACATCTGTAACTGTCATAGGGCAGCAGTCGGTAGGTGAAAGCCCTGAAAGGAGCACGAAGAACAAGGAGTAAAACAAATTAAGCTGTATTTTCGTTGGGTTCTGCACCCAGAATAACCATTAGTAATACACTACAGAATGTCTCTGTCGTTTATGGTTTACTGGAAGTTTGCCTTTACGTTCCTCAGAAAGGACAGTAGGTTAAATATGATTGTTTAGGATGTCTGAATCATATTTACTATAGGATCACTTTGTCCAGATAGTCGTTGAAAAAGCCACTTTATTTTTGTATATATCTGTTATTGTGAGTACTATGGAACATGTGCTAAACGGTTTCTCTAAGGAGAGGATACCAATTATGTAAATATCCGTGTATAATATGAGCTTCACATTACAATTATGCCTACATATTTGTATGTATGTTTATTTTTTTTTAATGAAAATAATTTTACATTTCTGTCTCGTTTTATAAATATTGCATTTAGCATATTATTCTCTTTTTTCTGCGTTATTCAGTTAGCCTGCAAAGGTACACATTCAACACTGGCACACCAGCAGCACCACATAGTCCGCAGACGCCGGTTCAAACATAGAGTTTTATTACCTTATTTATTATTAGATATACTTATTTTTTTTTTATCATAAATGTAAAAAAAATCGAATCTAATCTATTCAAAAAAAGAATACGTTTTAATGTTACAACTTACTTAGTACTACAAGCCAGAACCACACCTGACAGTTAACAACCGTTAGCTAGTTAGCCCTCGGGACCGGTGTGGCTACAACTCCACACACTCACACACTCACACACAGGTCACCAGGGGCAAGGAAGAAATTCAAAGACTCAAACCTCCGAAAAAGAGCACTGCATTTGTTGCTTATTAAAGTTACGTTTTTTGTTTTTTTCTAACGGCGCAAGATTAACACTCTAGATACATAGATGTCTGATTCAGTAAAGAGTTGGATAAATGTCAGCATGCAAGCCATCCATTGTCACGTCACATGACTCTTACTAGCTCTGCACCCCCCCCCCCCCTCCCTGGGTTTTCGGGAGAGGCGTGGCTACCCCATGAATCTCCGCCCCCAACAGTCAGCCCAACTCGGCCCAACTTCCAGGGCTTCGGGTGGAAGGCGTTCAGAGTGCGGCCCCGGAGTGCACACCAGGAACCAAACATCCCCAAATACAAATGGTGACTTGCCACGAGTCCTACCACTGAACCACGCGTTATCACGACTACTGTCCTCCTGGCCTTTGCATTCTGGCAGGCAGACCTGCAATTTGCTTGTGGGCACAAGGGCCACATAGACAAGCCAAATTACATTTCCTCATTACATGTTGGTTAAAAAACATGTAATGTCATCTTCCTGGAGAAACCAAACCTATCTTACACGTCTACGGTGATTTTGTGGGTGAATTTATGTTTCAAACTATTTAAGAATTGACCCCCCGGTTGATTTGTTGACACAACTCCAATTTGTTTAACAAAAAGCAGTTGAGAAAGATGTTTTGTAAGACTCGAGAAGTTGAACTGATTTCAAGCGGCGCAGATTCCAGTTTTACTCTTCCGAAGGTAAACAATGTTCAGGTAACAGAGGTTACTAATGGCTGCCTTACTGACTCCGCTAAACCGCAACGAGCAACAGAACTACTTATCTCGGCGTTGAAATTAAATACCGTTGTAGTAGTGCAATTCGTAACATGCTTTTGAGCCTTTTGAGACTTGCGGAAACATCGTATACAGAAGTTGTATTTTTGTTTTTTAACGTCAAGCCAGTGTAAAACGTAGTGTATTCCAGAGGTTTCTCCAGAAGGAGTTTCAGTCCCTACCATTTAGTCAAAATACATTTATTGATGTAGTAGTGTAGTACTAATGTAATCCTATCACTGTGTTATTTTCCTTCAATCCATATTAAATATCAGTCTTTAGACCCTTTTTTAAGTGTAAAACGTTTTTCTCCAAAGATAATGAAATATTCAAAGAGTCACGGCCATCATACTGATGGCCGTGAAAGTCAGTGGGGATTCATTCATTACCATGAATGAATCCCCACTGACTTATGTCATCCAACAAGGTAAAGAGGGTTCTAGCCGGTTCTGTTTCGATACACAAACCTCCATGGAGAACATTATACAAACACATAAACCCAATCCCAACCCGTCTAGAATATAACAACACGCTTTCAATCGAATCTTCACCGAGAACACAACACACCGTGTTGATTAGAATCTCCGTCACACTCAACCGTATCCATCCATTACAAAACACATCATTCACAAACCCTTCCCGGGAACAAGGTAGCATTTTCCTTTACCAGAGTCAAATCCGGGGCTAAATTGCCAGTTTCCACTTTAAAGGGGCACCTTTTCTTTTTGTACACCAGGTGTGATGTTAACTAGCCACGACACACCATTTCAAGATCTGCCCTCTAGTGGCATCACAAGTGGGAGTGTTCCCCCAGATCAGTTGGTACAAGTCCACCGGGTAGGCTCAACCTAATCACTTCCTGGTGGTACAATAGGGGGCCCCTTAAAAGCACCGGCCCCGGGTCCCCCCCTCCTCCTACAAAAAAGCACAGCCTTGATCCCGTTACAAACCTAGAGAAACCCACGAAAGTAGAAGGACGTCACAGTCCAAAGGGCGTGTTTGTATGTGTTTCTTATTTCCTACAAAACAACGGTACACTTAAGGTCGCCCGAGCAACAACAACAAAAAACACCCACCAAAAACCAACTACCTCTCTTTGGCAGAATCAATACAATGTTTGACGCAGCCCCACAGCTCCACACTGGGGCTGAGATGGAGGAGTTTCATGGCTCCAGCATCTGGTCTCGCCTTCCATCTCGACTTCAGAGTTTCTCCAGGACATATTATCTTGGGGTGAAATGTCGAAAAATGAAAACACGAACAAATCAAGGAAGACGTGTCAGAGTGTACGTCTCAACGTGACTCTGTTGTGTTCAGAGCTCCTCGCTGTTAGGCGATCCGCCTCAGCGTCACTGGAAGAATCCACACCTCGTAGTCACCGTCTATTAGTTGTTATTTATTGATAAAAATGATACCCTAATACAGCGATCTAAGATAGATGAGTGAATACTCAAATGCAGGACCCGGGGCCCGGACACAACAGCTTCGTACCACACAGACCCGTGGTGTCGAGTTAGCTGACCAGTAGTCTACTCAAGTGCCCCCGATTCCTTCCATACACAATACGTTTATATGGTTCCTCCGCCCATCCGGTGGTACCGTCTTCTTCTCCCTTCGTCTGGGTTTTTTCCTCATGCGTGTTGTTCTCCTCCTTCTGTCACATGTCGCCAGTGTCTGCCGGAGATCTCAGCCGGTTAT
>CM051001.1:16125251-16212370 GCA_027704905.1 Muraenolepis orangiensis
CAACTGCTCCAAATGAGCTGGGATGGAGCACATCGCTGTGTGTGTGTGTGTGTGTGTGTGTGTGTGTGTGTGTGTGTGTGTGTGTGTGTGTGTGTGTGTGTGTGTGTGTGTGTGTGTGTGTGTGTGTGTGTGTGTGTGTGTGTGTGTGTGTGTGTGTGTGTGTGTGTGTGTGTGTGTGCGCGCGCATATTTGTGTGTGTGCGTGTGTTTGTGCATATAGGCTAATATGAGCGATTCAAAATGTTTTATGACAAACTACAGTGGCTGGGAGAGCATTATTATTATTATCCATGTTATAAATATATGTCAGGAGGAACCATAACAAGATGAGGATTGGGCGGCAGTATAGCTCAGGAGGTAGAGCGGTCGCCTCACAACCGGAAGGTTGCTGGTTCGATCCCTGGCTCCTCCTAGCAAAAAAACTGTCGAGGTGTCCTTGAGGAAGACCCTAACCCTAACTGCTCCCCGGGCGCTGTATAAATAGCTGCCCACTGCTCCTAATACTAGGATGGGTTAAATGCAGAGGACACATTTCACTGTATGTTTACATGTATGTGACCAATAAAGAGGATTCAATCCTCCAGATTTGTTGTGATTGAGAACTATCCAAAGCAGTCACAAGCAGTCACAAGCAGCCAGAGATCCTTCATGTGATCATCTGGCAAGACTTCAGCAACGCTAGCCTGTGTGAACATGAAATGGCCGGCGAACACAGGGGCAACAAAGCGGCATTTCCTGCTCTCACTGTCCCTGGTAGTCGGATCTTATGTCAAATGTCCACCATGAACTCCACGTTGAGCTAGGACACGTAAGCGCTGTCTGTTGTCCGAAAGAGCCGCTCCATGTAAAATCTGTCTTTTCATTATATATCATTACATTACAGTAATTTAGGAGACTGTATCAGACGAAGCTGCCACCAGTCATTAACATGGCTACTTGCGGGCTCCTCCTGAAGACAAGGACACAGGTTAATGAGGAATCTGGTTTATGTAACAGTTTGAATAATTGTGACCAAAGCAGATGTACATGCTAGAGCTCTCTCTCTCTCTAGTGTGTGTGTTGGTGGCTGTTTTAACCTGTGGGCCTTGATTAACAACGACCCACAGGTCTCACCAGCCAATCAGTCCAATTCATGCTAGGTGAGGCTGCTTAAACCAGCCACCAACCACACACCACAGAGACACTTTTGTCCAAACCGACTAACAATAAGTGCATTCATCACAGGTAGGCAAGATCTAAGTCTTCAAATCTAAAATCTAAATCTGGAGGATTGAATCCTCTTTATGTACACACACGGTGAAATGAGTTTCTCTGCATTTAACCCATCCTAGTATTAGGAGCATTGGGCAGCTTTTTTATATACAGTGCCCGGGGAGCAGTGTAGGGGACTGGTGCCTTGCTCAAGGGCACCTCGGCAGTGCCCAGGTGTTATGGGGACAAGATGCAAGTGCTACAAGGGGGCAGAGACTCCGGTGCTCACCGGTGGCCACACAGATGTTGACTTAAGTGTTGACTTAGTATTCTAGCAACAGAGATGCTCCTTCGGAGTAAGCCGGTGTACGTTTCTGCACATAGACATATGCAAATGCAGGATGGCCGTAAGCTTACAGTCGCAGACTATCAGGAAGTTGCTTCTTGTGCTGCTACTGTAAATTCGCCAAAAAAAACTGTCAACATTGTTCAGTTTTAGGATGCGAACCCCCGGTTTCTGCCGGCGTCCTTTACACATGATTGTACTTCCTGGGCTTGCGGTGGGCTTTTGAAGATATCATGCCGATGATCTGCGCGTATGGCCTTATCTCAGCCGACAGGTTTGTTTTTATCCAAGGTGAAATAAACATTTAAATCTACAAAATATTTCCACACCTGTCAGTGTGTTGGTGAAGGCTGGCTTCTCTGCTGCCATCGCGGCTGTTACCACACAACAATGACTTTGTTTTCAAAGTTTGCATTCATGTATGGATGCAAACCATGTGTGTAGTGTTGAGAATGCAGAAGTCTGTGGGTTTTGAGTGGAAAGAGTTGGTAGCTTCAAGGGGTGTGTCATATTAGCATATGCATAGATCCTAGACTATAGATCCACACTTGCGCGCACACACACACACACCCACACACACCCACCCCCCCCCCCCCCCCACCACACACACACACACAATTCATTATATCCTTTAGCAGGAGCTTTTATCCAAAAGTACTGTTTGAGATATTGATATAGATGTAGTTCATATAGTTATATTAAAATCAAGTAATTTATATTTCTATGTATTGTTTAATTCATGTTGTCGTTCTCTTAAAAGTATTTTTTATCAGCAAGCATAACCTGTGTGTGTGTGTGTGTGTGTGTGTGTGTGTGTGTGTGTGAGAGAGAGAGAGAGAGTCCTTGCATGTTTTATTGCTTCATGAAGGCCAGCTGGCCCACTGCCGCAGTCACTGTCAAATAGCAATGAACAGGGTCATCTAAAACTGAACCTGTCAAAGCCAACCAGCACCTCATGTTACGTGGAGTGCCCCCTGGTGGTTTTGTTCGTCCTAGCAGAATACAAATACGAACAGTAGAAAGGCAATAGGAATATCTGTTAGGCAATAGGAATATCTGTTATTCAATAGGAACCGGTTTTGATTATCACAGTAGGTCAATATTTTGTCCGATCCTTAATCTGGCGCCCCCTAGTGGGACATTGCAGTCCTGCTAGTTCTCTGCTTAGGTTTAAATGTAACAGGTTCAATTAGGATCATTTGAGGTTTTTAAGGTGTAATTAAGGTGTAATGGGAAAAAACCTCTGGTGTAGTAAAACCCCAATGGTTGTTGTAACTATCTGTGCCCCACCATCTGGTCACCGTAGGGTTGAGGTACCTCAAGGTTGAGGTACTTACTACTACCAACCCAGACTTCCTGCGCGCCAGCTCTCCCTCTGACAACCCCGGCCATTCTTAACTAACTGATTTACATGTGAAAACAGAGATGAGCTAGGGAGGATGTTATAGAACTGATCAAGTGAGTGACGCGTCATTTATTGTGGCTAAACTGTTGAAAAGAGGGGCGCTGTTGTATGTGCGTTGGACTTCTCTCTACACGCCTTGTGTCCGTGTCCACGGAACTCTCGGACTGAGCTCAACCTATTGATTGTTTGTGTGATTTTAATAAATACGATAGTCAAGACTTATTTCGTTTTGGATGACTTTATTCTTAAACAGTTTTCAGAGTTGGACCACTGGACGTGTATCAGAGAATTCCCACCACAAACCTGGTGTCAGAAGTGGGATCGTTGCTCTCCACCAGGATCCTCTCCGGGTGGACAACCCGACTCATGACATAAGGTGAGGAACCACACGTCTAGTAATAATTAGATTCATTCATTGAGGTTGGTGTTGTTTCATTTTGCTTTTTGGACTTTATACTAATTATAAGACTTGGCCCATCTTAGGTAAAATAGCACAGGAGGTACCGTGTGCGTACGGGTGTACCGTATGAACGTTTATAGTCAACAGTGAAACTGATTTGCATCATTAGAAGAACAGGAGAAAGGCGTCATACAATTAAAAGAGGAAAGGTCTAGGCGTATTGTGTGGTGTTTTATGGTGTTTTATTTTGCTTGGTTTTGTTTTGACTTTGGGTTTTTTAGTTTTTTTTTTTAGCAGAGGATACTTAAGAAATTAATTAAAAAAAATCCTATCCTTTCTCATTTTAATTGCTACGTCATGGAAAAAGCATATGGTCCGGAGGCAACACGCTCCGTGGCAGATTGGGAGAGTCTGGGTTGGCCTATGGGAAGTTTAAGTTTAACACACTTGTGCCAGTTAGATAAGGACATTAGGAAGAAGCAAAAAGCCAATGCAAGCGCTAAGAATAAAAAAGATAGCTATCAAGGCGATTGGGAAATGTTTTCTCTTTGGACCAGAGAAGCAAACAAGCAGGCAGAGCAGCTAGCGCAGAGGGGGGGACCTAACCTGTCTGTGGCCAGTTTGGATCAAATAGATGCAGACCTGGACACCGTACCACCCCTCCACCCTCCGCGTGTTCCAGCACCCGATCCAGAACGAGTTCTGGCACCCGCTCCAGTGCAAGTTCTGGCACCAGCTCCAACACCAGCTCCATCACCAGCTCCAGCACCTGCTCCAGCACCACAAGGTGGTAAGCACAACAGCCCCACAACTCTGCTCTATCCCAAGCTCGCTGACCTCCGACAACCTCCGCCCTACACATTTCTGGCCTGGTCCCGCAAAGATATGAAGGCTGTGGTGCAGCAGCTCAACAAGCCATGGGAAGGAGGTGGACGACCTTTCTACAACAAACTCCTAACCCTGGTGCGGGAGATGAGGCCCACCATAGGTGAGCTCCGACGTCTGCTTGCGATCCATCTAGGTGCAGACATTGGGAGAATCGAGCAGGCCCTACCAGCTGAGCACGCAGAGCTCCGACTGATCGACCTCACCTACGATGGCGCCCGTAACCATCCATACCGTCAGCAGATGGAGGCCCTTGGCGACGCCCTGGAGAGGGCCTATCCGGTAACCACTAACCTTGCTAAGATACGTACTGTCAAGCAGATGGAAGGAGAGGGCTGTTACACCTTCCTAACCCGGCTGACCCAATCCTTCAACGAGAACAGCGGCGTGGTGAGGCCTGCAAACGACGAACCAGGCCTCTGGGAGAACCACATGAAGTTGTACTTCCTACAAGGCTTGCACCCAGGTACCGCCGCTAAGATAAGAGACTCGTTGATCGGATATGAGGATGCACGTCTGGCTGAGATTGTTCGGAATGCAGCTCATTACGAGGGAAGAGCGAAAGAAGAGAGTGAGAGAGAGGCGGTCAGGAGGAGCAGAGCGGCGGAGAGACGAGACCTTGACCTGCACAACGCCGCCCTCACCATATTACGGGGGGCCAGCCAAGGTTGCAGGAGGGGAGGAGACAATAGAATCAGGGGAGGCACCCGCCCACGACCATTCAACCAAGAAGACAGACCGTGTTTCAACTGTGGTAAACTTGGACACTGGGCGAGAGAGTGTCCTGAGCCTGACCGCAGATCAGGCGATCGCCGTAGAGCACAGTGGCAGGGGTACGAGGAGCCCCACAATGACTGACTGGACAGCAAAGGAGGAAAGGTGGTGGATCCGGTGGTGAAGGTGGATCCAGGCCCGGCCGAGAGTAGGAGACGGCACAAGGAAAGTTGTGCACCAGACGCACACACAAACATTTCACAAGCAATTGCACATTTGGAACAAAACTATCGCCCCCAGTGACATTTGCATATTTGGATCTAATACCATGGCGTGCTCTCCCCGTGATAACGTTGACAATAGAAGAGGTAGAGGTAGAGTTTCTTGTGGATTCAGGCGCTACACACTTGGTTTATACAGGGGAGACAGCTCCCTGATGTCAAAATAACCAAGCGAACGGTACAGAATGTAACAGCAGCAGGAGTGGTGGTAAATGAACCGTTCACAGTCCTACTGAGGTGTGTTGACGTAGACGGCACAGTACTCAGACATTAATTTCTGTATTCAGCATGTGTGCCATTAAATCTGTTGGGAGGAGACCTCATGTGTCGGTTGGGTTTGCGAATAGAATCCACTCCGGAGGGAGTGGTGGTGTCAAAGCCCGAACCAATAACACATTCAATGGTTAAATGTAACCCTGACGTCCCTGAAGTATGTTTACTTTTACGTTTTGATCCCTACGGCGGTAGGGGCAGTTAATCAGCAGTTAGTAGACATGGCTAAGGACCAAGCGATCCCAGGGGCCCAACACATGCATCCACAAGAACTACACTGCACCACACACATATCGGAAGGGCGAGATGAGCGGTATGAGGAAAAGTGGTTTGGTCAGGCAGAGAGGTTAAAGATCAAAGAGGTTATAGATCAAAGACATCTATTGGTCAGGAGCCCGGTGTGCAGCAGAGGTGGACTTTAACCGACCCAGACCGTCCATTGATCGCGTCCCAACAACAGGTTGGGATGGCCCATGTGTTGCAATGATAATCCTTTTCCCTTTAATGTCCCAGGATCATTCCCCCACGTGTCCCTCTCCAAAGGACGAAGGGACCAGTGGAGGGATTTGGGCCCCTGGGTGGCTGAGTGCAGAGGGATGAACGGCCACCGGGGAGGGAGATGTGTACACGACAGAAGTACACGGGAAGAGGGTTTTCAAACAGACACATTGTGCATTTGTGTGGGGGAAACATGACATTTTGTTGAAAGGGGACAGGAGACATGATTCATGTGACAGTCTGATGGTGTCTGCAGCACAGGAAGAAATTTCTGAGCTACAGAATTTGCCCGCATCACTTTGGGCTCAGGGAAAATATGATGTGGGGCTGATTAAGAGTGTGAAACCCGTGGAGGTGGTTCCGAAATCAGATTATCGACCATGCGCACATCAGTATCCATTGAAGAGAGAACCGATAGAAGGGATCACACCAGTTTTCAGGTCACTACTAGATGCAGGAGTGGTTAGACCATGCGACAACTCACCAGTGAGAGCACCAATCTTCCCAGTGAAGAAGATCAGGCCAGAAGGTGAGCCACCAGATTGGAGATTTGTGCAGGATTTGAAGGCAGTAAATGCAGCAGTGCATTCACTGGGCGCCAGTGGTACCTAATCCTTACACCATACTTTCTCAAATACCAGACAATACAAACTGCTTTATGCAATGTAATGTTATACATTTTTGAACTTTCTCTTTAACGAGTTCTCGAAGACAGTTGTATTCAATGTTATGTTTTTGGTCGAGATGAAGATGTATTCTCAAACCTGAACGGGAGTAATGCATTGGATGTTCTTTCATAGTCTGACCAGCTAAATATTACGTGTTCATGTTGCTTCCTTTGATTCCTTTAAGCAACTTAATCAGATGTCCATGTTGTTTCCTCTGATTATTTTAAGCATCATTGATCAAACGTGATTATTTCCTTTAAATCCTTTTTCTGAAGTATTATTAGTCTTGATTATAAGTATGATGTACGATTGGTGTTTATGACGTTTTTCCATAATCAAGTTAGGTGAACATTGTGTTATCATTTTCAAAAGGAGGGAAATGTAATGGGGAAAAAACCTCTGGTGTAGTAAAACCCCAATGGTTGTTGTAACTATCTGTGCCCCACCATCTGGTCACCGTAGGGTTGAGGTACCTCAAGGTTGAGGTACTTACTACTACCAACCCAGACTTCCTGCACGCCAGCTCTCCCTCTGACAACCCCGGCCATTCTGAACTAACTGATTTACATATGAAAACAGAGATGAGCTAGGGAGGATGTTATAGAACTGATCAAGTGAGTGACGCGTCATTTATTGTGGCTAAACTGTGAAAAGAGGGGCGCTGTTGTATGTGCGTTGGACTTCTCTCTACACGCCTTGCGAGACGTGTCCACAGAACTCTCGGACTGAGCTCAACCTATTGATTGTTTGTGTGATTGTAATAAATACGATAGTCAAGACTTATTTCGTTTTGGATGACTTTATTCTCAAACAGTTTTCAGAGTTAGACCACTGGACGTGTATCAGAGAATTCCCACCACCACAAAGGACGGCGACCAGTGTAGACAACAGCGACAGAGAACTACCTGAGACCGGTAGGTCATCGGTATTGATGATCTATAAGTAAAAATATGTTCTCTCTCCTCATTCATTCACAGCCTGTTCTCCCGCCCTCTTCCTCTATCTCTCTCTCTCCCCCCCCCTCCCCTTCTCTCGTTATCTACCATCTCTCCACCCCTCTCTCCCCCTTGTCTCTCTCAACCCTGTTCTCTCTTTCTATTAACTCTCTTTCTATTAACTATTCAACTTCTCGATCCAATTTCTCTCCAGCTTCCTGCTTACTCTCTCCCTCTCCCTCTCTCTCTGCCTCCCCTATCTATCACTCCCCCTACTGTGTCTGTTCCAGGCATGTCTTCCACAATATGTGTGAATGAGCATTTGTGAGTCCCCCCCCCCCCCCCCACACACATACACACATTTTGATTTAGCTTGTTTTGATGTTTTCTACTGGCACTCCTTGAAATACAATAGATTAATTCCACTGTCATGGAAAGACAAAATTCGAATATTTGGTTGAACTAGAAGTATTGAATCAAAAGGTCTGTGTTTGTACTGCAGTGCGCTTAATTGAACTATTAACATTAATGTGCCAGCTGTCAATTTAATCGGGTAGGGTTAGAGGTGCTAACCCTGGCACGTATGTTGTGACTTCTGATCGTCTATTCAAATGATTATCATTTGGAGAAAATCATTGTATACGTTGGATATCGAGCTTAACCTTTGCCGCTATATTTTCCCCCGCATCGTACAATGACTTCATACAAACACTGTATGAAACCTCATTGTGTATGAAACACTGCCCCCTGCTGGCCAAGTCAAATCATGACACCAGGCAGCCCATGTCTAGAGCAGATGTGAACTTCAACACAGGGCAACCACCAACTTTTATGCAGTGGCGGCCGGTGACATCCGAAGTAGGAGGGGCGCAGGGGTAAAAAAAAAAATTGTTTAAATCATATATGCTGTGCAATACCGGATTTGCCCAGACGGTGGCGCCATTTCACCATGTAAACGACCGAGAGGGCTAATTAAAAATAAAAAACTACATAATATAAACCTCACCGTTACTCATTCTACTCTGTATTGTATATATGTATATTGACTGAACATTCCTTTACTTACTGCTTAATTTCTTTTTTTACTTTATTTTTACTGTATGTAGCACAATCAATCAGTATTCTGTATTTTGTTGTGACAAATAATAAACAAACTTGAAACTTATGGTGAAAGAACATTTATTATATGGTGCCTAGTAGAAAATAAACATAAGAAAAAAATATGGTCTTATATTAGAAAGACTACCCAGTGTGCCATCAAAAATAATACCTAAATATGGTCTTACTTTCGATTGTGCAAAAGTAATTAGAACAAAATAGAAGATAATAAAATAGACCTGATACAAGTCCTGAGATAAAATGCAATACAATGTTAAGCTTACAAATGAAAAGGTACTGGGTCCTATGTACACTACACTACTATACAATATACAGTTTAATCTATGTACCTATGCTATACTAACTATACAAGAACCACTTAGCAAACCAGGTTCTGGAAAACGACCGAATATATAGCCTTCCTCTGTCTGTTGCTGGTTGCTGAATGCTGATGTCAGGCTGATGAGGTCCAAACTCTTTCACTCTGAGTTTTTCTTGCAGTGTTCGTCTTTCAAATGGTGTTGCTTTGAGGGATTTGACAGAATTCTCCATGGTAGCTAGTGTAATGGCTGTGTCCTGTACAGAACAAAAAAAGAACAAACTTGCAACATGGTCTCTCCCACACACACGGGTCTCAATCTCCTCTCCTCAGACAGCAAGACGCGAACTGACTCATTAACAAATGCTTCTGAATTTAACTAATTAAATAGAATACAAATGCTTAATACATTCGACCACAGCATATATTAGCAGACAAACACACGGAGGACCCTGTAGCTAGCATTGGGGAAGCACGTGTCCACGATAAACCCCAATCCACACCGTTTACATACAAATGACACAAGCTGCATGTTTATACAGCAAGACCAACATTTCTTATCCCCTTTACTTTACGTTTACATCGTCCACAATAAAAATAAATGTGAAACTATAATCGGGACAAAAACAAACAACAACGTACCTTTCATCAGACAGCAAGACGCGAACTGAGAGCAGAGCAGTACAGGCTTTACAAATAACTAGGTTCAACTAGGCTAGGAATTGCGCATGCGTGACTGGTTTTCTTTGCTCACGCATTCACGCATGCGCCACTCAATTTGCTCACGCATGCGCCACTCAATTTGAGTCGCGCATGCGTGACTGGTTTCCTTGTTCGGGCGCAATGAAATGCGCTCCCAGAGATCGTATTCAGGACCCTTGATAGGCTACATTTGCCTATCAAATTTGGTACCTACCTCAAAACCTTGACCCTTGATAGGCTACATTGCCTATCAAATTTGGTACCTACCTCCAAACCTGGGCGCACTGCCGTGCGCCCAGGTTTGGAGGTAGGTACCAAATTTCTATGTGAGTGACGTCAATGACAAACGAGGGGGGAGAATAGCACGCACAACAATGATTTATATTTGCTATATTAACGTTATTGTGCATTTTAAACACAAACATACATAAAATGAGTAATTATTATTCATTTTAAACATGTTTAGTTTATTTTTAGGGGTCAAAAAAATAAAAAATAAAAAAACACAATTATTATAAGCTTTTTTTTTTTTTTCCTCTCTCAACCAGGTGGGGCGGCGCCCCTGCGCCCCTATGGACGAGCCGCCACTGCTTTTATGTACACACAACTCTAAACTTGGAACATGTCTACTATTACACAACGTTGTTGAACAAGCCCACAGTACAAACAAGCAGAACATAATATATCCATTTAGTTACAATGTTATAGTTACGATGCATAGGAAAGCTTACTCCCCATTCCCTCCCGCAGTATAAATCTTAAAAACACCATACAAATAAAAATGATTTATATAATACAATGAACAAAGAAAAAGACCAGCAAAGTGACTTAAATTATGTTTTTTGGTTGTTTTTTCTAAAATGTTTGTTAAATCTTGTTAAACGTGAACAGTTAACAGCTGCTGGACTTTGTTGAGTTTGCTGATATTTGTCAGTGCACTATGACATAGATCCAGATCTAAAATTGGCACATGACACATGATATAAAAGGACAGATACTTCCCAGGACAATGAAGAACAGAGAACAACAGCCTTATTGCACACATGAGAATTGTTTTTCTGATGGGTTGGTGCACTGACGGAAAGGTGATCAAACATACTGCTATTTGTATGTTTGATCACCTTTCCGTCAGTGCACCAACACATCAGAAAAACAATTATCATGTGTGCAATAAGGCTGTGTTCTCTGTACAACAGAAAGCATCTGTACCAAAATATCTAAGTAAATTATGTGTCACGAAACAAAGTGATTAGTTACTACTATCAATTGTAGCCTGCCGTATATGCCTTGACTTCGGTAATAATTATATCTTACCGAGTCTTACTAGCATCTGTCGAAATTATTTATGCTCATTTTATTTGTACTTCACCTGCATGTCACCACGTCTATCGTAATAGGCGTCTTAAATACGTTGGAAATAGATCAAGATGTTGAAATATATTGTAATATTTATGGAAATATGCTAAACCCTATACTATTGTATTTTCCCCCAATGAACCGACCATAAACTGACATAAAGACGAGTCAAATATACATTCTACCATTCTGTAAATTGAGGCATTGGTAAAGTGGTGATAGATGAGGGTAATATCAACACACACCATCACATCAAAACACAATAAAACTAACAAAAAGCCCCCTAAAAATATACAATAATACAATAATAACAAAACATTTAGATGTTTTATAATAATAGATATAATATAATAATAATACAAAAATAACAAACATGCATACAGTGTGCAGTCTCGGCTATTGTAACTAACCGTCACTTACGACGGTCGGTCGGTCTCCTTTTGTGTGTTTTTGTTTTTATACTCCCTTTGTTAGTGTGTGTTTTTTTTATGCATTGTTCTCAGAATAAGAAGCAATCAGATCGCTCTCCCTCGCTATGTTGCTCAGCCAATCAAAAGTATGGCATTCAACACTTCTGATTGGTGGGGCAACATAGGGAGCGAGCAGAGAGGGAGAGGCTTTTTCATGGGAGGTTTATTTTCTAAATCGGGCCTAATTTTAGGTCTACCAAGATTAGTAGATATTATGCCCCAGCAATGAACCAAAAACACATCACACAGTTAAGAACTTAACTTGTGGCAACGTGTGTGTCAGAAACCCACACGGTAAGTTTGTTTTATAGGCTATATTGTAAAAGTTGAGACATACTCGTTTGAAGGGACAAGTTAACACTGGTAGGCCTATTATAATTATATTATAATTATATGAACAAAATGCGTCTCAGACACAAGAACCCACACTTATTGTGTTAAGTATTAGGCCTATATGATGTACAATTTGAATTTGTTTCAGAGACGTTTAATTGATTTGGGATACATGATATATTGTTTATAATATATACACACAGAAGGCACAGTTATATTTCACATTTGTGCCTTCATGACTGATTTGGGCGGCAGTATAGCTCAGGAGCTCCTCCTAGCAAAAACTGTCGAGGTGTCCTTGAGCAAGACTCCCTAACCCTAACTCCTCCCCCCCGGGCGCTGTGTAAATAGCTGCCCACTGCTCCTAATACTAGGATGGGTTAAATGTAGAAAACACATTTCATTGTATATTTGTAGTATGTATGTGACCAATAAAGAGGATTTAATCCTCCAGATTTAGATTTCTTCAGCTTCCAGCGAAGCTGATTTGGCATCAGGTAGTTTTTCAGGGTGGATCCAGTGGTGTTAGAGGTAGAGGAACATTGACCTGGAAGATGACCTTTGGCCTCTGAACTACTGTAGGTCAGGTGTTCCTCCCCGCAAACGATTGACCTCACGCCGCTGGCTGCGGTACCTTTTTGAAACGTCATCAAAGCTTGAGTTACTTTACGTTTGTTCTTCTTCATAGCTTAGTGGAGTCGGTTCATACTCATACTTCAACAACTTAGCAGTAAATAGTAAATATGGTTCCTTGTAGGAAGATAGCAGCCTGGCGTGGTTCAGAGTAACCGTGCTTTCGGCAATAAGTTTATGAATTTTAATGAGGACATCCTATGCATCTTCAGTCTTGATTAAACGGGAGAGAGGGGCTATTTTTACTCTTTGAATACTCAATGCCGTTAAGTGTATTCCGTTTCTGCATAAGCCCTGAGTGGCCTACATATAGGACATACAGTAGGCAATGGGAAAGGATAGCTGAGTCACAAAACACACACGACATCGGTTCATTGGCCAACGTTCCATCATTATTAGGATTATCCTAATAAAACACTTCGTCCTCACACAGACATCCCAGTTGCCAAACAAACATGAGCTACAGAGGGCTTTCGCTGTTTCTTCCCGGCTTCAACAAAGATGTCTCTGTATGGTCATGCACAGCAACGGCCCGGCTATGTTTTAACACCAATTGAAACTGGGATCTTGCCTCTGACAGATCCAACACAATCTTATGATTAATGACTCGTTGCTTGGACCTCTGCTGCGTGTGTGTGTGTGTGTGTGTGTGTGTGTGTGTGTGTGTGTGTGTGTGTGTGTGTGTGTGTGTGTGTGTGTGTGTGTGTGTGTGTGTGTGTGTGTGTGTGTGTGTGTGTGTGTGTGTGTGTGTGTGTGTGAAAGAGAGAGGCTGTGTATGTGTGTGTGCGTGTGTGCGGGTATGTGCGGATTAGGGAAGGGTCAGTGAATGAAAAAAAAACATTCTTCTGAAACATTAAAACAAACGCATATTACAATATTTCCACTATGTACCAATGCAAGAGCAAGAGCGTTTTGAAGTGTCATGGCGGCGGAGCTTTCGGTTTCACCTCCTCCGGGAGCGGACTCGCTTCCTCCTCCATGATCCGAGTCAGAAAAGAGCGCTTTTGTGGCCCTGAGTTGTGAGTCCTGGCAGCGGTCCTGGTGCAATGAGAAAGAGCCTTTTAGAGAGCACTTCTTTGAGACACGGATGGGAGGGTGGGGGGGGGGGGGGGGGTGGTTGTGGTGGAGGGTGGGGCTTTACATAATAACACATATATACATAAGACGAGCAAACTATCCATTCATTCTCAGGCTGAAAATACATGCTTTTCTGTGGTTGTTGGTTTTTGGCTAGAGGCTTCTTGTGGAACACAGTGTGCTGCTGGAATCAGCCATGAGCACCAGCAGGTACCTCAGCACGGAGGCTCTGTCCTGGCTCCTGGACCTCGGCAACGTGACTTCGGCTCTGCTGCCCGAAGGCTCGCTCCTGCAGCCACTCTGGGACCACCTCCAACAGCACCACCACCACCTCATGAGGAGCCCCCTGTTCCCTGTGGCACTCTCCATCTCCACCTACTTCCTCCTGGTGGGGCTGTACACCGGGCTGGACCTCCTAGCGCCCAGCTGGCCCAGCGTCAACGGCTACAAGCTCCACCCGCACAAAGCAGTCACCTGGGTCGGCGTGCGTACCACCCTGAGGGTCACCTTTTACAATCACCTGCTGTACATGTTCCCCGCCACCTTGGCCCAGTGGCTGTGGAGGCCAGACACCCCGCTGCCCCGGGACGCGCCCACCCTCTGGGAGTTCTTGCTGGGCATCCTGGGCTGCACCCTGCTCTTCGACTTCCAGTACTATCTGTGGCACCTGCTGCACCACCGCGTGCCCTGGCTGTACCGGACCTTCCACGCCGTGCACCACCAGTACAACCGGCCGTTCAGCCTGGTGACCCAGTACATGTCCGGCTGGGAGCTGTTCACCGTGGGCTTCTGGGCCACGGTGGACCCCATGCTGCTGGGGTGCCACTGCCTCACTACCTGGGGCTTCATGGTGTTCAACATCTACGTGTCCACGGAGGACCACTGCGGATACGACTTCCCCTGGGCCATGCACCGCCTGATGCCGTTGGGCCTGTGGGGTGGCTCGCCCAAGCACGACCTCCACCACCAGAGGCCCGGCACAAACTTCGCTCCCTTTTTCTCCCACTGGGACTGGTTAGCGGGGACCGACTCCTCCGCCACAGACGTCTCCGAGAGCACCGGAGACGTTTTTTCTCGTTTGTAACTTTTTAAAATTAGAATATACATTGGGTAAGTGATTCAAATGAATCAGCTTTTGTGTATATTTCAGTTCGACTGACAGAATGTCAAACTGTTTAACACACATTTATCTTTCATAGAGTTGTTGAGTCACTGTTCTGTCATGTCATGTTATGTTATGTCATTTGCATATTCTCTCAGGGTGTATTTCTGCATAAAACAAACTGAATTATCTTCTCTGTGTGTACAGAACGCTGATCTGGGAAAATGGCTTTAGACAGTAGGCATAAGATATATATTAGACATATCATAACATTGCCATTTTCATTCCACTTTCATACTTTGCTGGACTCTTTCGAGTAGTTTCTGCGCTGTATTCATAATGCTGCTGCACTACTGGCACTTTAAATGCTTTTAAATCTTTTTGCACAATTCAACACATATCATCCTTCATCAGTCAATTTATAATTATTTTTATGTTCATTATTATTGTATATATCATTTTTATGGTATTGTTTTGGAGATTTATACTGCGGGAGGGAATGGGGAGTAAGCATTCCAATGTACTTGTTACAAATGGCTAATAAATATCTTGTATCTTTGTATATAGACATATACACTGCCGAGGTGCCCTTGAGCAAGGCACCAGACCCCTACATCGCTCTCCGGGCGCTGTATATACAATAGCTGCTTCTACTTAGATTAGATTCTAATGTATTGTCATTGCGCAGCACAAGTACAGTACAGCGAAAATAATTTGGCATCTAACCAGACTGCAAATGTTGCACTAAAGTACATGGTAATATATAATGTACAGTGGTTAAATAAGATGTAAAAAACAGTCTACTAAAAAACTACTACTAAAAACAGGTGTAAAATAACGTATAGAGTAGGTATGAGATATGTGCAGAATTGTATATATATACACACAGGTAAGTATACAACTATAAACAGGTAGTGAGCAGGGGTATGCAGTTGTATCAACAATATACATATATATACATGTATATACAGAAGGTAGTGAGCAGTTATATCAACAGTTGAAGATTAATATATATATATACGGTAAGTACTATGTACGGTAAGAAAATTGACATGGCTATCATACAGGTATGTAAACAATAAATGTGTAAAGAATAGGTAGAGGTAGGGAGTTATGATACAGTGCAAGGCCGTTGAAGACATTGATGGTGAAAGGGTATTGTCAGCAGAGTTTAGAGTTTGTATGTTGGGCAGCAGAGTGGGGGGGGGGGGGAGGTTGTGATACAAAGTTCAGAGGAGGGGGGGAGGAGGGAAAACAGTCGATGTTTGGGGTGAGAGGTGTCTTTGACAATTTTGTGTGCCTTCCTCAGAGACCGTTTGTGTTGGGTAGTCTTTATTGCAGGGAGGGGTAATCCAACAATGCGTTGGGCGGTTTTCACCACCCTCTGCTACCCTCACGCACCTCTGAAGTCCACGATGAGCTCCTTGGTCTTCTTGGTGTTGAGGGCCAGGTTGTTGTCAGCGCACCACGCCACCAGGTGCTGGACCTCCTCCCTGTATGCTGCCTCATCGTTGTTCTTGATGAGGCCCACCACCGTTGTGTCGTCTGCAAACTTGATGATGGTGTTTGTACCATGTACAGGAGTGCAGTCGTGGGTGAAGAGGGAGTAGAGGAGATGGCTCAGCACACAGCCCTGCAGGACGCCGGTGTTTAGGGTGTTTGGAGGAGGTGAGATTTTCTAACCTGACAGACTGGGGTCTGTTGGTTAGGAAGTCCAATAACCAGTTACAGACAGAGGGGTTATTGTCAAGATTCTTGGTTTTCATGAGGTCACCAAGTTTGAAGATATGTTTGGAGGGGATGATGGTGTTGAATGCTGAGCTGAAGTCAATGAATAACATTCTCACGTGGGTGTTGCTCTCATCCAGGTGAAAGAGAGCAGAGTGAAGGGCTAAGGAGATGGCGTCCTCCGTGCTCCTGTTCTCACGGTAGGCAAATTGGTGAGGGTGAGGGTGAGAGGCCAGATTTGAGGTGAGCCAGGACCAGCCTCTCGAAGCACTTCATGATGATGAGGGTTAGGGCAGGGCGGAGGTCGTTGAGGCTCACTGCAGAGGAGTGTTTTGGTGGGCAGTTCTTGGTTGTCCCCATAGAAGCGGGCATAACAATTATTGAGCTTGTCAGGGAGGGATCAGTGAGTGGTTGGGGGGTTGTTGTTGAAGGGTTTTTAGTCCGTAATGGCCTTGATGCCCTGCCGAATGCGTCGGGATCAGAGTTGTTGAAGTGGTCTTCAACCCTACGCTTGTGGTTGAGCTTGGCCAGCTTGATGCCCTTGTTCAGGTAAGCCCTGGCTGAACAGTAGGCCAGTGCATCGCCCGACCTAAAAGCAGTGTCACGTGCCTTTAGGAGTAGACGGACCTCTCTGTTCATCCAAGGCTTCTGGTTGTTTGAGGGTGGTGACCGTGTCAATTGAGTTTTTATCATCCAAAACAGAGGAGGTGAAGGAGTCACCGGTCGGTGTGGGAGTCCAGGGTGGACTGGGAGGCAAACAGTAGGATATTAGTAGGATATCCCTCGCCAGCTTCCGCAAGAGACTCAAGACCCACCTGTTCAGAGTCCACCTGGACTCTCCTTTGTGAAACCCCTAAACTTGCTTAAGTCCTGACATTAATAGCTCTTAGCATGTTGTATATGTTAGCAAGTGTATGTCCTTAATGTTGTTAACACGCTCTTATCACAGCTACTTAAGCAGGTGACCTAGCAGTACGAAATTGTGTTATTCATCTTGTCAATATGAATACTTGTGAACTGCTGTATTTATGTTTGCGTACCCCAGTGTTATGCTATTGTCTGCTTCAACTAATGTACTCCTTGTAAGTCGCTTTGGATAAAAGCGTCTGCCAAATGCCCTAAATGTAAATATTAATAAATAAATAATACAATTCTTGAATCTCTCTCTCTCTCTCTCTCTCTCTCTTTTTGTTGGTTGTCATGGCACAGCTGTAAGATGTGAGCACGATGCGGGACAGCATGCTACCCTGTCACTGTGTGGACCATCTCTCTCTCTCTTTCTCTGTATCCCAGGCGACGTCAGTGACAGCAGGTGTGACGACGAGCGAAGAGGCCATTTTGAATGATTAAACTACGATGGTGGACAAGGAACGTGCTTGGTGTGGAATTGTAATTTTGTGAACACGAAAACGGTGTATGCAAAAACAGTGTTTAAATGCTGTAGCGAATAAAAACAACCCTGCTGTTTCTCTAGTGCTATGAGACAATTAATGAGAAAAAAGCTTATCAAAATACCCCTAACGGTCTGAGACCCTCGACGATCGACACTCGATTGCTCTTTTTCTGTGCCGATATATTGCATTTTATAAATAGCATTTTTATTTTTTAACTTTTATTCTATTCTGTTTTATTCTATTTTTATAGAATATAAATATAGAATATACCTGTCGTCGGGTATTGCACATAAGATTTTCACCCACTGCTTTATACTTATACTATACAATAAACTTGACTTGACTTGACTTGACGGGGGAAACCTAGTATATGACGTATATATACTGTAAAATCTATATACACGACCATATAGCTTTTAAATTGACTATGAACAAAACAATGATTTAATTTCTATGTCCTGTGTCGGTCGGGAGAAAGAGATTGGGTTAATCTGGTTGGTTCTATTTCCCTTTTGTGTTCTTGTCTTTGTGTCTGACACGTTGTTTCCGTGGTGGTTAATAAGCAGGGCGCTTGGGTTTTTTGGAGTCACTGCAGTTACATAATACAGTCCTTGCTCTGCATTAAACATGTTGATTCTGCCTGTGTTGCAACGGATCCTTGTGTATCGCGTGTGTGTGTGTGTGTGCGTGTGTCCACTGTGCGCACTTCTCTCTCATGCACTGCTCTCTCTCATGAGTCATACGCTGACTAGTACACTGCGTATTAAAACAACAGCAGTGCTGTTGTAATGCAGCAGCAACCCTGGGATCAAGCTGCTTAACTCTTACTTAGGTTTCAGAGATCTGTCTACTCAAAATCATTTGGGATTGGCCACCCCTTACTAAAATATTTGTTTATTATTATTATTATTATTATTATTATTATTATTATTATTATTATTATTATTATCATCATCATTATTATTATTATTATATTTAATCTGTCAATCTGAATCCAGGTGTGAGACTGGGAGTATTTTGGGCAACCGACACAATGCATCAAATAACTTGAAACTATACAAGTATGCTATAGAGACTACAACAGTACAACGTTTGTCAGATGACCTGACTAGATGACCTTTTTGTTGAAAAGTGAATGATGTATTATTATGTACAGACAAGGCAATATACTGTCTATAATTGATGAACAATGGGTCTACATATATTGACAATTAAATCTTACATATTTGCTGTGATCTTTGTTTGTGCAATGTGATTGGTCAGTAGAATAGTCCGCCCCGCAGGTTTTAGCCAATTATATCCATATCGCTGGTCGTCACGTGAGAGGGCGTCCAGGCACGAGGGGAGGAGGCGTGGTGTAAGGCCAGCCCAGGAACACAACAACAGAGAAGACACGGCAAAAAGAGAAGCGTCAAGTTACCAATACTCACACCGAAAACCTACAAAATACGTTTCCGGATACCTACAAAATAAAAGCATCTTACATAGTCTCGTATTCATAAATTATACGTAGACTGATAAGTAAACAGTCAGTGCAATCTTTAATATAACTTAATGCCATTACAAATACTTTATAATTATTCGGTTCAGAAAATGAAGGTGGGTTCAGAGATGGATTCGGCAATAAATACAAATCTATATCTTAAAGGCTTTGGCTCATCTTATTGCGATTTTTGATACGTTTTGAGAGTTTAGATGTAGAGTCAAACCTTTTAATAAGTAAGGGCGGAATACACACATTCAACCCACGTCCCTCTACTCCTGAATGGAATACGACTACAAATAAAATATGAATAAATACAAAACAAAAATAAAATGGAACATTTATTTTGAAAGTGTGAAAAACAGGACGGCGGAAGTCCCGCGTCAACACAGTGTGGGCTCACTTTACACTTCTCTCAAAGCCCGTGACGGATTGGTCAGCCGACATCATGAACTCCAGAGAAGAAAACAAGCCATCATGTCTCCCTTCCCCAGGACGACGACGAATTAATTAAAACAAAAATTCACTTCGTCGACAGCTTACACCCCCCCCCACACACACACACACGTTGTCACTGTTCCACACTTGATCACCACCATGTGGATATCTCCCGAGGAGGTTCTGATCGCCAACGCGCTGTGGGTGAGCGAGAGGGCGAACCCCTTCTTCATCCTCCAGCGGAGGAAGGGCCACGGCAAGGGAGGAGGCATCACAGGTACTACTGTTATATCTATCGATATATATATATATGTGTGTGTGTGTGTGAGTGTGAGTGATAGTGATGTCCTATTGGTACAACTAATGGCCAGAAACGAATTCGTTTGGGCTTGCAAGTGATTGCTGCACTTTGGTTAGGCCCCTTATGTCTTCCCCTTTCCATGACAGTGGACATATTCGTGTAATATAACACAGACATTTAGGTTCAGAGCCCCTTGACATGTAGACTTTCGATTCAGAGCCCCTTGACGTGTAGTATAACACAGACTTTCGATTCAGAGCCCCTTGACGTGTAGTATAACACAGACTTTAGATTCAGAGCCCCTTGACGTGTAGTATAACACAGACTTTCGATTCAGAGCCCCTTGACGTGTAGTATAACACAGACTTTCGATTCAGAGCCCCTTGACGTGTAGTATAACACAGACTTTAGATTCAGAGCCCCTTGACGTGTAGTATAACACAGACTTTAGATTCAGAGCCCCTTGACGTGTAGTATAACACAGACTTTAGATTCAGAGCGACTTGATAATAACATCCGGATCATGCGTGGTAACGCTGACTAAAGTACCAGTTGTGTTGTTGTTGTTGTTGTTGTTTTGACCACACAGGGCGACTGTTCGTTTCCTCTGTGACTTTTAACCAGGGACTGCGCACCTCAAAATGTTCAAAATGTCAGCCAATTATTCGCACTCATATAAATATACATTGTATTTTTTTTTATAGTATATATAGAATTTTTAATAGTTTTTAGTTTTGAAATCTGCGCGGAGAGACTATATTTGTAGATTTCAACATCATACTAATAATGATAAATAATCATCGAGTCGCACAAAGAAGTGTTGGGCTTCATCTTTCCTAGCGCTGATGGTTTATTTATTTTGGGATGTGGCTATGACGTGTTAACTTGTCACATGAAACCAATATAACACAGACTTTAGATCTTGGCCCTTTTCTGCTTTTCTGCTCTTATCAAAAATACAATACATCTCATTGAATCAACTTGTTGTAATAGACCAGCCCATAAGCAAAGCAATGCTATATTGGCTGCATCCAAAAATATAGAATTCTAGATCTATTGTAAATATTGGCCAGAAACAAATGAATTTGGGCCTGCAAGTGATTGATGTTCTTTCGTTAAGCCCGGTCTCCTTCCCCTTCCATGACAGTGATAGTATATAGTAGAAAATAGTTTATTTTGATGGAGATCTGCTTTTGTGAGAAAGTACAGATGATTTAATTGAATGTAACAGGCTATAGCTACTTATCATATATTATCCAGCTACTGCATCCACCTAAAACTGCTCGAGCCGATATTGAAGCACACAATGCATGCAACACTATTCTCAATCCCAAACCTTCATCCATGCAAAATGCAGATGGTGTGACCGCCATCTTCGCAAGCAGCTATTTTGATCATTTTATTTCCTTGTATAGAACCTTTTATTTTACCAGATAAGAGTGACTTTCTTTTACACAACAAAACGGGCAAAGCAATAACGGAAAGGCTACGAGTCAACAATTACATTCCTCCTGCTGTTTCCCCATCATGTTGGATAGTGTAGTGACTAAGGTGCTTGACTCCCTGGATAAAGCATACTGTGTTCAATCCCCAATGTCCTGTACCGCTTCAACCCCGACAACTACCCGCTCATTAATGACATCTACAAATAATAAGTGATAAGTAGGTCGCTTTGGCTCCAACCATCTCATTTGGCTCAGGTGTTATTTACTAGTATTTTACTTCACTTACTTGAATTCAAAAGTTATAATAAGGTAAGATATTACTTTATTGATTATTCAAGATAGATGCCCAGCTGCCACTGGGCAGCACCTGTTCTGTTCGGTCCAAGGCTGTACTACCATATGTCCGTCTGTTCCATTTAGGTCTTCTGGTGGGGACTCTGGACGT
Organism: Muraenolepis orangiensis; assembly: GCA_027704905.1. Taxonomy (NCBI): domain Eukaryota; kingdom Metazoa; phylum Chordata; class Actinopteri; order Gadiformes; family Muraenolepididae; genus Muraenolepis; species Muraenolepis orangiensis. Next base: position 16,147,171 of record CM051001.1, read on the forward strand.
GGTCCTGGACTCCAGCGCTAGAGTGGCCCCCTACAGGATCCTGCTGCAGACCGGGGACTCCCAGGTGTACTGGAACATCGCCAGTGGTGGGTCCAGCTTACCACTTGCAGCCAACATACAACAGCTAACCCTTTGCAGTGGGACATCAGCTAACCTCTAACATAGTGAGCCCCAGCTAACCTCTTTCCCCAGCTAACCTTTAGCCCCAGCTAACCTTTAGTCCCAGCTAACCTTTAGCCCCAGCTCACCTCTAGCCCCAGTTCACCTCTAGCCCCAGTTCACCTCTAGCCCCAGTTCACCTCTAGCCCCAGTTCACCTCTAGCCCCAGCTCACCTCTAGCCCCAGCTCACCTCTAGCCCCAGTTCACCTCTAGCCCCAGTTCACCTCTAGCCCCAGTTCACCTCTAGCCCAGCTAACGTCTAGCCCCAGCTCACCTCTAGCCCCAGTTCACCTCTAGCCCCAGCTCACCTCTAGCCCCAGTTCACCTCTAGCCCCAGTTCACCTCTAGCCCCAGTTCACCTCTAGCCCCAGCTAACGTCTAGCCCCAGTTCATCTCTAGCCCCAGTTCACCTCTAGCCCCAGTTCACCTCTAGCCCCAGCTCACCTCTAGCCCCAGCTCACCTCTAGCCCCAGCTCACCTCTAGCCCCAGTTCACCTCTAGCCCCAGCTAACGTCTAGCCCCAGCTAATGTCTAGTCCCAGCAACCGGCTAAATCAACTCAGAGCATTAATAGTCAATGTTGTCATGTGTCAATTTGTAATAACATCTCAGTCCTGTATATGTCATATCCTATACTGATGCAGAAAAATAACAATGGCTATGTCCGAAATCACTCACTACTCGTCCGAATGTTAAGTGAGAATTATTATACCCTATTTAGTGCACTCATAGTATCACACAATGCATTGTGCAAAGTATTGTACAACCAACGGTCACTAACCCAGTATATAGACCATCATGCATTGCGTTGAAAGAAAAACGGCAAACGGACAAGAAGCGACGTCCACCGACGAATATCTGACACGTTAAATTATGAGACAGCAATGACGTCCTCAGAGACTCCAGTAGTGTTTTAGAACTATTTAGTCCTCTACATTGAACTACTAGAGAGGGAGTAGAGAATGAGGGAAGTATTTCACTATTTCACTATGTAGTCCTCTACATTGAACTCCCTAGAGAGGGACTTGTGAATGACTGAATGATTTCGGACACAGCCAAGGTTGTTTTTGAATTGACCAGTCCTATCACGGCCAGTAAGATTTCCTGTTCCTGTGCGCCAGGCTGCTCCAGGAAGGAGATCACCACCCACTGGGAGTGGCTGGAGACAAACCTTCTGCAGACCCTCTCCATCTTCGACAACGACGAGGATATCACCACCTTCGTCAAGGGGAAGATCTCTGTACGTTGTCCTATCAGTTGGCTGCAGAAGCTGGCTGTTCAGCCAACATATGTGTGTGAATGTGTGCCTGTGTGTGCCTGCTTTCCGTGTAAACTGTCCAGTTAAACTCATTCAGTGTGTCTTTTACAAACCTCATTTTGTTTGTATAGGCCACCAGCCGCAAAGTGGGTATTAGCTGGTTCGAACCCGATCAGAGCCTTTCTGTTAAAACAAAGTATTTGTATGATGTTCTCGTATGACAAATACACAAACACAACAGACAACAGAAATCCCTAATTTCCTTCTAATTGTGTTATTTATGGTTATCGAGATGTGCGTTAAACATCAGAAAAGGATGTTCCATTGCGATCTTGCATTATTTCAGTTGATTTTCATTGATTTCCGTCTATTCCTTCACACCGATTTGAATGGGCGGAGTCTATTTTCATACGCAGCCGAAAGCGAGTGACCAGTAACTGTACTGACTCGGCAAAGCTGGGCCACTCATGGTGACGGTGCATATTGACAATGTTTCAGACTTTGAGGAAGTACCGACTAACAGGAGACTACACACAACATTCAGACAACACAATCATGAATAGGTTTTATGTTCAAAGCCGCCCCTGTACCCGATTCCATGGAGACGAGTCAAATGTCTCTCCGTGTGTACACGCACACGCAAACACACACGCACACACTCTGGTCACCACCTTCACATCTTGTTTGGTGACAGAACTATTTAATTAATCATCTTGCGCTTAGGATGGCTACAGCTTTAAGAGCCCCTAGAAACATTGGGTTTTCAAACACCTTTGGCAGAACCTTTCGCCACCCCCTGACCGCCGGACTGCCACCACTTCTTCCTCAGGGCATCATCGCAGAGGAGAACAAGAGCAAGCATGCGCAGGAGGAGGAGGACTCCGGCAAGTTCCGGGAGGCGGAGCTGAAGATGAGGAAGCTGTTCGGGATGCCCGAGGAGGAGAAGCTGGTCAACTACTACTCCTGCAGCTACTGGAAGGGACGGGTGCCGCGCCAGGGCTGGCTCTACCTGACCGTCAACCACATCTGCTTCTACTCCTTCCTGCTGGGGAAAGAAGGTGCGCGTGTGCGCGTGTGTGTGTGTGTCTCTCTGTCTCCGTTTGTCCAGTTGTGATTGTCTAAAATCAAAGAATATAAATATATGTTAAATAATATATTGTAGAAAATATATATTAATATTAAAGAATATTCAGTTATCACTTGAATCTATTGCTTAAGGAACACGAGTCATTTTGCCGCATTTTCCTTCTAACCGACGAAGCGCTGTGCAGATTGGGTTGGAAGAAAAACGCGGCCGACATCCTACGAGGATTTATTTTAGCTGTGAAAGCAAGGGGCGTGGCCTATGTCTCTCTCCTTGCAGTCACCCTGGTGATCCAGTGGACGGACGTGACACGGCTGGAGAAGAACGCCACGCTGCTCTTCCCGGAGAGTGTGCGCGTGAGCACCCGGGACACGGAGCACTTCTTCTCCATGTTCCTCAACATCAACGACACCTTCAAGCTCATGGAGCAGCTGGCCACCATCGCCATGCGCCAGCTGCTGGACAACGAAGGCTTTGCCGCCGACCTCTCGCTGCCCAGGCCCTGCAAGACGCTCAAGAACGTCTCGGCGCTCAAGAGGTGGGGCTGCAGGCCCCTGCGGGCTTGGTGAACGACTCGATGTCGAACGCTGCTCTGATTTTGTTGAATGTTCCTCTGATTGTGTTGAACGCTACTCTGTATGTGTTGAATGCTCCTCTGAAATGTGTTGAATGCTACTCTGGCTGTGTTCGAAATCACTCGCTACTCATTATGTAGTGTTCTTTATAGTGAGTTTGCCATTTCGTAGTGCTGTGAATGTATAGTGAGAATTATTATACCCTCATAAGCGACTCGTAGGTAGTGTCCGAAAGTGTTTCTTTGCAGATGAGCTCACTATATCGTCCTCTACATTGAACTCCCTAGAGAGTGAGAAGAGAGTATTACATATTCTGTATGTGTTGCTCTTGACTGACCTGTCTAAAGTCTCTGTAAGTGGCTGTGGATGAAAGCAGGAAATGAGCAGGAATCCAACAGTAAACGACAGTAACCCTTCACCTCCCCCCCCCCTCTACGGTCGTCCAGGGACCTGGACGCGCGTGCCAAGAACGAGCGGTACCGGACTCAGTTCCGGCTGACTCCGGATGAGCGTCTGGACGGACACACGGACTGCACGCTGTGGGCGCCCTTCGCCAAGATGCACGTCACTGGCCAGCTCTTCATCTCCAACAACTACATCTGCTTCGCCAGCCGCGAGGAGGACCTCTGCAACCTCATCATCCCCCTCCGAGAGGTGGGACACACACACACACACACACACACACACACACACACACACACACACACACACACACACACACACACACACACACACACACACACACACACACACACACACACACACACAAATAGTTATCTTTATGCATGTAAATGTGCAAAATTCGCTCAGAATATTGTTGTATTTTGCTTTTGTCTCCCCTATTAAGGGGATTGTTTTTGATTAGCTCAAACTAGCCCCAGCTGATGTCGCCCACCCCCTGCCATAGCAATGCTTTGTTTCACCAGAGAGGGCGCTGTCGCAGATGTTTGCTTTTGGTGTTTTGGTTCCTCTTTAAAACGGCGTAGTGCGGACACTGTGTTGAGACAAGCATTGAGCGAATGTTAAATGAAGTATTATCATGTGAATAGTTACAATATGTGAGTCTTCAATGTACACCAAGAAAACACACACAGGATTTCTAGAGAGAAAGAATGGAGGGAGGAGTGCAATGGTGAGGTATAGTTTGTCTATGCAAGGTTGTAGAGAGCAAGGTGTGTCCCTCGAGGGTCGAACTAGAGAGAGAGAGAGAACAATTCAGGGTCACATCTTGGGTCAGACATGACCCAAGTTAACACAGCTGGTCGACTACATATACAAAGCAGCTGAGAGTATATGATCAAGTCAATCTTCCACTGTGTGCTTCAGCGTGCCTCTACTACTGTTCCCCGGTGCAGGTGTCCGTGGTGGAGAAGGCGGACAGCAGCAGCGTCCTGCCCTGTCCCGTCTCCATCAGCACCAAAAACAAGATGAACTTCCTGTTCGCCAACCTCAAAGACCGAGACTTCCTGGTGCAGCGCATCTCTGACTTCCTGCAGCGCACCCCCGACAGGATGTGGAGCGACTCCAATCCCATGGGACCCCTGGTAGGTCGCTTACTTTTTATCACCTTGCTGAGCTTCATTACTATATATATAGTAATGAAGTAGACATTGTATTTTGTAGTCATTAACTACACTGTTATTCAGTATTATTGATGGTAGTAAAGTTGACTATTATTATTATTATTAGTAAAATATGAATGAATGACTTTATTACCTCTACCATCGATGATAGGGTGAAGGTTATGTTTTTGCCCCTTTTTTGTTTGTCTGTTAGCAAGATAACTCAAAAAGTTATCTATGGAATTGGTTGATTCAGGGGACTTTTTGGTGTGGGGGAGGTATGCGCTCTACTGAGTGCACTCTAGTTAGTTATTATTATTATTATTATTATTGGTAAAATAGTAATTCATGACTTTAATTCATTAGTTAAAGTCATTAATAACCCAAAGACTCTCCATCAGGGTCTCCCCTCGTCATCCCCGGGGGCAGCCTGCTCCTCCCAGCCCCAGCGTCACTACCACCCTGGCCTGCCCACCGCCGCCCAAGGCCTGCTTCACATCTACCAGAGAGACGCCCCCGAGGACCTGGGCCCCAAAGCCGTGAGTTCAGCTCAGGCGACTCACAAGCTCTCTTGGGCAGTGGACACTAGCGTGTAGTTCCTCCAACGGGCCTGAAGGTGGTGCATGGTGCACGGTGACAGAGTGGCCCGCCGCGGTTTACTTGATTCAACAAGAGGAAATGTGATTTCATTCCTCGTTATTCTAATTCAGTACCTGTTTTTCTGTATTTGGTTGAAATCTCAGTGGCTAGTTCATCTTCATATAATGCACTTTGCATGGTCCTGCTTGACGTCTACCTCGAGGTAAACTGTAGGTAAAAACTACTAACCGTAAACCCGTTAGTAGTTTTGTAGTATCCTCCTTGCCCCAGATGTGTGATTCTGTGGATGTTCTCCTTTTCTATAGTAACCCTCTTCTTTAAAAGAGGGTTAATATAGAAAAGGAGAACATCAAGAGGGTTATGTGGGTGTGGCCTTAACTTACTGTTGCGTGAAGGGTTATTAACGATTTTCTACCACAATGATTAAAAACAAAATGTCAAAGCCAAAACATATATATTTAAATTCTTTCTTTCTTTCTTCACTCTCTTTTTTTTGCTCTCTCTCTCTCTCTCTCTCTGTGTCTTTCTCTCTCTATTTCTCCCACCCCCTCTCCCTCTCTCTCTCCCCTCCAGACCAAAGAGAAGATGAAGGAGGAGTCGTGGAATATCCACTTCTTTGAGTTTGGCCGGGGCGTGTGCATGTACCGGACCTCCAAGACCCGGGAGCTGGTCCTCAACGGGCTGCCGGAGAACCTGCGGGGGGAGCTCTGGCTCCTATTCTCAGGTACACACACACACACACACACACACACACACACACACACACACACACACACACACACACACACACACACACACACCACACACACACACACACACACACACACACACACACACACACACACTCTGTGACCTCTGACCCCTCACCACCAGGACAGCAGATCAAACATTAACTTTGTGTTGTTTCATTAAAAAAATGGTTGGCCTACTGTGTAAAACGGAAATGAATGGTGACAAAATTAAACGTTTGACAAAGGTTATCAATTTGTTCAAATTAGTCATATTTTGAGATGATGTACATCATTGAAAACATCAGAATACATATATATTGTGGGTTAGGGTTGACATTTATTATATATATAGATATATAGATATATATATATATAGATATATATATATATATAGATATATATATATAGATATAGATATATATATAGATATAGATATATATATATAGATATATATATCTATATATAGATATATATATAGATATATATAGATATATATAGATATATATAGATATATATAGATATATATATATAGATATATATATCTATATATAGATATATATATAGATATATATATAGCTATATATAGATATATATATAGATATATATATATCTATATATAGATATATATATATCTATATATAGATATATATAGATATATATAGATATATATAGATATATATAGATATATATATATAATAAATGCACATACTGTATATGACAGACAACGCTGCCTCAGGTCATTCAAATGTACTTGAGGGCTTCTCCCGATGACAAGGTGTTTCGTCGTTAATAGAAAACAGAGTAGATGGTCCATGCTAGCACCTCCTCCTGAGTCTGTGTGTGTGTTTATTGCTGGTTTAACCTGTGGGTCTTTGATTACCATGGACCCACTGGTGTGCAGCCTCACCCAGCAGCTCCAGACTCAGTCAATCAGTCTGACTGGAGCCAGGTGAGGCTGCTTCAACCAGACACTAACCACACACACACACACTCCGAAATATATATCAAGCTATCAATGTGGAGTTAAATGTCCTCTCACCCCTGCCAGGTGCCCAAAACGAGATGGCAACCCACCCCGGTTACTACAGCGACCTGGTGGAACAGGCGATGGGACGGTGCAACCTGGCGACGGAGGAGATCGAGCGGGACCTCCACCGCTCCATGCCAGAGCACCGCGCCTTCCAGAACGAGACGGGCATCGCGGCGCTGCGGCGCGTCCTCACCGCCTACGCACACCGCAACCCGGGCATCGGGTACTGCCAGGTACACGCCGGACCACCGGCTGGGAATTACCTGAACCTGGTAGATCCAGACGGAACTAGGTGGATCCAGACAGAAACCGATAGATCCAGATGGATCCAGATAGAACCAGCCAGAACCTGATAGAGCTATACAGAAACAAATGGATCCAGGTAGAACCAACCAGAACCAGATAAAACCAGATGCATCCAGATAGAATCAGCCAAAGTCATATAATACCAGATAGAACTAGACAGAAACAAATGGATCCAGATAGAACCAGATGGATCCAGCCAGATCCAGATAGAATCAGCCAAAGTTAGATTGAACTAGATAGAACTTGAAAGCACCAGATAGAACCAGCCACATAGAAGCAGTTAACTCTGAATTGACCACTTTTGTGTATGTCTGCTGCAGAGTCGGCTTGTATATAATATTAACTATATAGAAACAATAGGAGTTTATTAGTCTCTCTCTCTCTTTCTCTCTCTCTTTTTCTTTCTGTGTTCCTCCCTGTCTATGTCTCTCTACCAGGCCATGAACATTGTGGCGTCTGTGTTGCTGCTCTACTGTACAGAGGAGGAGGCATTCTGGCTGCTGGTGGCGCTGTGTGAGAGGATGCTGCCAGACTACTACAACACCAGGGTCGTAGGTAGGCCTGGGTCTGTGTCTGTGTGCGTATTTATTATTTATACCACATTTATAATAAAATAGAATGGCTTCATAGTTTGCTCCACAATGCTGAAAGTAATCTAGGTTTGTGTGGTGGTGTAATTATTTTGTGTGCCTGTAGGGGCACTGGTGGACCAAGGCTCTGTATGGAAGGTGTAATTCTGCTTTGTGCCTGTAGGGGCGCTGGTGGACCAGGGCGTGTTTGAGGATCTGACCAAGGCATGCCTGCCGATGCTGTACGAGCACATGCAGGAGCTGGGAGTGATCTCCACCATCTCCCTGTCTTGGTTCCTCACCCTCTTCCTGTCCGTCATGCCCTTCGACAGTGCCGTGCTGCTGGTCGACTGCTTCTTCTTCGAGGGCATCAAGGTCATCTTCCAGGTTGGTACTGCTACTGTTGACTGACTGACTGACTGTCTGTCTGAATTGTAACTGAATTACTGAATCAATGTCCATCTATCCGTCTTTCAGAGTGGCTGTCTGTCTGTCTTTCTGTCTGAGTTGTAGTCTTTATAGCTATATATGTAAATGTCTGAGCTGATCTCTGTCTGTCTGTCTGTCTGTCCCACCAAGTAGCTGACTGAGTTTCGCGGTTCATATCTGCCCTATTGGTCACTTGCTTGCTATTGGTCATTTCCTCCTTCACTCTGGGTCACTTATCTGGGTACCTGAGTCCTGCTATTGGCTGTTCTAGACTAAACGTCCGGTCTGTAATCTGGGAATCGTAATCTTCCATCTAGGTGGCTCTGGCCGTCCTGAATGACAACATGGATGCCTTGCTGGCCTGCAACGATGAAGGAGAAGCAATGACCATTCTTGGCAGGTAGGGGGGGTGCAGTAGATGCAGATGATTCGCCCACCGCTGGCTGTTGATTGCACATTTAAGTTGACTGTTGACTGTTTCCTTTTTTTAACGGGGTGGACTGTTCACTCGACTCGCTGTTGCTTGTGTGTCGAGTGTCAGTTGGGGGTCATCATCAGCTGACTGATGTAATGTCACTTCCTGCCTAGGTATCTGGATAATGTGGTGAACAAGCAGACGGTGTCGCCGCCCATCCCCCACCTCCACGCCCTGCTGACCAGTGGCGACGAACCGCCGCCCGAAATTGACGTGTTCGACCTCATCAAGTCCTCCTATGAGGTGAGACCCTCCCTTATCCAAGTCCTCCTATGAGGTGAGACCCTCCCTTCCTTCCTTATCCAATTCCTCCTATGAGTTGAGACCCTCCCTTATCCAAGTCCTCCTATGAGGTGAGACCCTCCATTCCTTCCTTATCCAAGTCCTCCTATGAGGTGAGACCCTCCCTTCCTCCCTTATCCAAGTCCTCCTATGAGGTGAGACCCTCCCTCCCTTCCTCATTCCTCAACCTGAGAAATGTATATATTTTTAAATAAAAATTCAGTTAATGCTTGGGAATAATTTATTCAAGTCCAAGACCCCCTGGCGGACCCCCTGCAATACCTCTGTGTACCCCTTAGAGGTCACTAACCCCTGATTGTAGACCCCTGATCCGGTCTGCCCCTTTAAGTTGAGGGAGTAGACTTGTGTATGTGAAGAGTTCTCTGAAGGGAGGCCCACTGTCTTGGGACTTTGAAATCGGTTGGTCTCCATCATGCACCACTGTGACAACTAGTGGTTAAGATGGTCGACCATTGGACTATTCCGTGAATCCCCTCATGGTGTCTTGTCCCTAAACAGAAGTTTGGCGGTCTACGCTCTGATGTCATCGAGCAGATGAGGTTCAAACAGAGGTTAAAGGTTATCCAGTCGCTGGAGGACACGGCCAAGAGGAGCGTGGTAAGGGATCTGCTGTGCTGTAAAAACTTGAGTGACACGTATGTTTCTAGTACCGGAGGGGAATATTGCTGTACCTTATTTAGAGTGCTTTCCCATCTCTCCGTCTCCACAGGTGCGGGCCATGATGACGGAATCGGCCTTTAGCATCGAGGAGCTGGAGGACCTGTTCTGCCTCTTCAAGGTGAGGGGATGACCTCACATTCTGACATTCAGACAGTAAGAGCAGCAGCAGCTCCCTCTTCAGTCCACTTTATGTATTTATTTTAACTTTTATTTGGTCAGGTTAGACCCTCGGAGTTTACACATCTATTTTTCCATCTATTTTTTCCAACAAAAACCTGGCCATAACCTGGCCATAAAGGCCAGCAGTGCATACAAGTTACAACATATGGAAAAACACAAAACAACATTGAACATTGAACACACAAAATAACTTTGATGTTGTCAAAATCACTTCCAAGTTATAAACACAACAATAAAAACCAGATTTTATGAACCATGTTTTAAAGCTATAGTGTGTAGTGTGTTTATAGCTTGTGTTCCTGTTGTACTGGAATACATACACATTTATAGCTGGACATTCTGCTTTTACTACACTCTTTGATAAACTTGGAAAAAATGTAAACATTTAGAAACTTTTAAAAAGTTTTGAAACTTTGTAAACCAAATGTATTTTTTTTACACTTTGTAAATATTTTTTAAATGCTTTTCCACTTTTTAAAAGTTGTAAAAGTATTAAGACTTTTTAAAAGTTAACCGAAATTGTTAGTACCTAATGTTTATTTTGTTCAATGCTTAACATGTCCTTCCATTTTGTAAAAAACGGCACCTCAAGCACTGTTCGTGCATTTGCGATTGTCGTCGTTTCCCGCCCTTTCCTCGCACTCTTAAGGCGAGACTATCGCGTTGTAGTGACGGGAGCGTTTTCCCTCTCTCCTCTCCGCTCCACGTCCTGCTCAGGCCAAGCACATCATGAGCTGCTACTGGGGGGCGAGCGGCTCCGCGGCGGCCGAACGCCACGACCCCAGCCTGCCCTACCTGGAGCAGTACCGCATCGACCTGGGCCAGTTCTGCCAGCTGTTCGGGGCGCTGGCGCCGTGGGTGTGCGGCGTGCACACGCCCATCCTGGCCGCCCGCCTCTTCCGCCTGCTGGACCGCAACAAGGACGGCCTGGTCAACTTCAAGGAGTTCGTCACCGGGCTGAGTGAGTAAAGGAGTTTATTAGCCTCTATATATATATATATATATATATATATATATATATATATATTGAGATTCAAGATATATATTGAGATTCAAGAGACTTTATTTATCCCGAGGGAAATTAAGGTTGTTTATGGAAATTAACAGTTGAAACGGGGAATAAATGCACACAAAATATACTAATACCTAAAAAACAACAAACTAAACTAAACTAGTATAAACAAAATATAACTAAATTAAATCTAAATGTATTGACATATATAGATATAGATTGATATGTATAGATATAGATATATATATAGATATATATATTGATATATCTATATATCTATATCTATAGATATATATATCTATATATCTATATATATAGATATATATTGATACTATATCCAACAGTTCAATATATATCTCAATATATATCTATATATATATATAGATATATATCTATATATATAGATATATATTGATACTATATCCAACAGTTCAATATATATTTCAATATATATATATATATATATATATATATATAGATATATCAATATATATATCTCAATATATGCTTGATGCTTGAGCTGCCGGGGCTGTGTACATGTGACTGAAACGGTTGGGAAACAACAATTGTGTGTGTCTGCAGGTGGGATGTACCACGGAGACATGACTGAGAAACTGAAGCTTCTTTACAAACTCCACCTGAACCCAGGTGAGCACCACACTGCTACAGCTGTGGCACCACATTGTAACTTGTACAAGTGCCCTGTAAATCTGTCATAAGTTAGTACACACCCACACACACACCTGTTTCTCCTCTATCGTGATGATGATGATGATGATGATCTCTCTGTTAGTGTTGTGTCCTGAAGAGGCAGAGTCGGCCCTGGAGGCTACACACTTCTTCACGGATGACGGATCCTCTGGTACACACACACACACACACACACACACACACACACACACACACACACACACACACACACACACACACACACACACACACACACACACACACACACACACACACACACACACACACACACACACACACACACACACACACACACACAAATGCTTAAACAAACGCACACACACAAATGCTTAAACAAACGCACACACACACGCTAAAACACACACACACACGCGCTAAAACAAACAAACACACACAGGTGTGCGTGAAACACACACACACACACACACACACACACACACACACACACAGACTAGTATTTACACATGCACTCACTCATGGTAAAGTCATTAGGATAGATATGGTTACAGTTCAGGGTTAGGTTCAGTTAAGGTTAAGATCGGGCTAAGGGGAATGAGGCTCCAACCATTTATACCACCATGGGTACCTCCTGTGTGTGGCAACCAGCTGCCCTCCTCCTCTTCCTCCTCCCGGCATGGTTCTGTGAATCCACACTCTCCAATATTTAATTTGATGCACAGTAACTTTCCCTTCCTTCCCATTCTCCTGTACTTTCCCTCTCTCTCTCTCTCTCTCGCTCTCTCTGCATACTTACTTTGTGTTTTCCTTTCTCTTCTCGACCTCGCCTCCGATTTGACATCTTCTGTGCATCTAGAATTTCCTCTCCTGTCTGATGTGGACTTCCTGGGGAGGCAGGAAGTGACCTCAGGTATTGCTATTGTCCCTGCGGCTGCCAAACACCGTCTGCTCTCTAACCAAAGGATTCTCTATCTCTCTCTCTCTCTCAATGCATTCTCTCTATCTTTCATTGCCTTCTCTCTCCCTCTCTCTTTCTCTCTCTCTCCGCAACCTCCTACATGGCCCACTCTGTTCTGTGTCTCTTTCTGTGTGCCTGTAGAATGATAATGGGGAGCTCCCTTTAGGAACCTTAACTTTGAAAAGCTCTCCAAGCAGACCCTGATGGGTTGATGGTGATATTAGTGCTGGTGACCCTGTTCTGATTGGCTGCTTGTCTTTCAGCAGAGGACGACCTGAAGGAGGCCGCTGACGGAGGAGGTGGAGAATGTGAAGAGAAGAAAGGTAAAGGTGAACGGTGTACACCTTTGGTTTGGTACAACTACGCCCCTTCACGCCTGCGGGTCAGTGCTACTAGGGACAGAACCACAACCACCGTCAGAACCAAACCGATTGCACAACCATATCAGACCAAAAAAAACCATCATGAACCGAGATAACTATGTAAGAACCAAGCCTTAACCCATGAGAACCCATATCCGAAGTGTGTGTGTGTGTGTGTGTGTGTGTGTGTGTGTGTGTGTGTGTGTGTGTGTGTGTGTGTGTGTGTGTGTGTGTGTGTGTGTGTGTGTGTGTGTGTGTGTGTGTGTGTGTGTGTGTGTGTGTGTGTGTGTGTGTGTGTGTGTGTGTGTGTGTTAGAGGACAAGGTGAAGGACTATAAGTACTACCTGAGGATGTGGGCTAAGGAGAAGGACCCGGAGAAGGAGACCATCAAGGACCTGCCCAGGATGAGCCAGGTCAGTCCAGTGCTCGGCATCCGGGTGTTATACCAGCATGTGTGCTGGAGGCTTTGCCTAGAAGCTACACAAAGGGATCATGTTACGCCGTGCGATCGAATCCCATAACGACCAGACGTAACACTATTTATTTTCTTTTCAACCCTTTTATTCTCGCACTTCTTAAGCTGGATTCAGAGTTAACTGTAAAATATCGCAGAGCATTCCTACCTCCGCATTACGGTAACATGTACACTAGGGGGCAGTGTGGAGTTTTGACTTTTATAATGTTAACATGTACACTAGGGGGCAGTGTGGAGTTTTGACTTTTATATTGTTAAAACGGATACTAGGGGGCAGTGAGGCGTTTTCAATGAAAAAACATAACCCATTTGTCATTTGTTACATAAACATGAATAGACTACACTTATTAAGGCTTCTAGGTTAAAGACGGCCTCTTTAACCTAGAAGCTGTTTGCTTGCTAACACTAGGTGTTTGTGTCTGTGTGTGTGCGTGTGCGTGCGCGTGCGTGCACAGGAGCACTTCATTGAGCTGTGTAAGACCCTCTACAACATGTTCAGCGAGGAGTCCCGCGAGCAGGAGCTGTACCACTCCATCGCCACTGTGGCTAGCCTGCTGCTGCGCATCGGCGAGGTGGCCAAGAAGTTCACCAACAACATCGCCAAGAACGCCCCGGGCCCGGCCCCGGGCCCCTCCCCGTTCCTCGCTCCCGCCGCCCGGCCCGAGGGGGAGGAGAGACCAGGGGAGGAGAGGCCAGGGGAGGGTTCTTCGGGACGGTCCCAGGACGTCTGCGAGGCCCTGGCTGAGGCCCAGCTGGACTCTCTCCCGCCGCTGCCGCCGCCGGGCTCGGACGAGGAGGTCCAGGACGACACATCCGTCTCCTCCTACTCCGTGGTGAGCGCCGGCTCGCTGCAGTGCGACGACATCGCCGACGACACCGTCCTGGTCGGCGGCGGAGAGCTGCGGCGCGGCAGCGTGGTGGACAGTGATTGGTCCATCACGTTTGAGCAGATGCTGGCCTCCGTGCTGACGGAGCCACCCCTGGTGGACTACTTTGAGAAGCAGGGGGACATCCAGAGCAAGATGGCCACCTGCAAGGCCCAGCGGAGCGTCGAGCGGCAGATCAGCTCGTCCAGCGACCAGGAGCTGGCCCAGCACTCGGTCTGAGCTTCCGTGAGGTTTTTGCGATTGGAAAACAACACCCCCCCTGTCCCCGTCCCCGCTCAGCGCTGGTTCTAGTGTTCCCGCTGTGGGAACCCGGATGTGGAGAGGTTTGGTGGTGTGTCTTCACCGCATGTCACTCGCAGCGTTGCAATGGAGAAAAGGTTTTGAAGGCCAGTCTTGTTGTCTTGTACTGTGCAGTACTGTATCATCACAACATTCCTCCTGCCTTGTAAGACAGTGTGCACGACACTCGCCTCAGTGTTAAAATAGAGGGAATCATTTTTATTGCCATTTTAACGTGTTAAATTTGCCAGCCATTTCATTTTTGCCCTTGTTTTCCATGTGCTCTCCGTGTCACTGTACTAAATGTGTCACCACACGTGTGTGTGTATTTGTTTTACCAGCCAATACCGGTCATTTTATCTGGATAATATCAGCTTATACCGCTATGGCACCTCTGTATATTGCGCATTTAACAACATTTTGTGTCGTTAAACGTATTTTCAGCGGGGGGGGGGGGGGGGGGGAGCTCCCAGTGCTTCAGTTGGGTTGACGCAATGATGTGATTCACAGCTCTGGTCCCTCCCTGCTCTCTACACTCATTCAAACTTGCCGTTTGAATGCTTCTGAGGGAAGAGTAGCCTTAGGGCTTAACACGGGGTCACTGTTGTAAGAGACCCCCCATGTTGGATATGGCGCCGTCAATCCCACAAATCAGCTATTCACACACTGGTCGCTAAAACCAAGGATAACCATTTTTATTACCGGACGTTGCCTCAACTTTTACCCAGCCATGGAGTTGATGGGTTAAATGTGTACCCAAGTTGAATCAGTGCAGGGTTAAAGCAGGTCCAACACCTCTGTATTATGATAGCCTATTGCTTTATGGTAACGTCGTTCTATACGATTTATCGTTGCCTGCCTGCTTCTAATATCTTCACAGTAACAACTTGCTGATTTGAGACGGAATGTCTTTCAATGTGACATTAATAATAGGTCCGCTATTTTCCTCTTTATTGTTTTAACGGCAACGTCATGACATTTGTTTTGTGTTGATCTGTGTAATTATAACATTGCTGCGCTAATATACCCTGTTTATTTATTCTGATTATTTAACCAGCTTTTTAAATGTCTCTTGATCAACACTGTATTATAATGTGTAATAAATGATGACTTAAACACGCTACATGTTTGTGCTTTTGTGTAGCTGTATGGACAAAAGTCGTCATTCAGATGAGTTTGTTTTATTTTTCTGAATACAGTATTCATCTCTCTGGAGAACAGGACGGGGATTAGTCTCTAAGTAGTGCCATCCATCCATCCAGCCATCTTCTCCCGCTTATCCGTAATCGGGTCGGGGAGGTAGCAGCTTCAGCAGGGGACTCCAAACTTCCCTCTCCCTGGCAACATCGACTAGCTCTGTATCAGGGAGATACTAGCCACCCTCCTGAGGAAACTAATTTGTATTTGCGATCTCGTCCTTTTGGTCATTACCCATTGTTCAAATGACAAAGCACAGCCCTGGCGGAGGCCAACACCCACTGAGAACAGGCCTGACTTACTACCGAGAATCCGGACACAGCTCTTGCTTTGGCAGTACAGAGATTGGATGGCCCTCAACAGTGACCCCCGCACCCCATACTCCCGCAGCACCCCCCACAGTATTTCTCGAGGGACCCGATCATATGCCTTTTCCAAATCAACAAAACACATGTAGACCGGATGGGCATACTCCCAAGCCCCCTCCAGGATCCTTGCAAGAGTGAAAAGCTGGTCCGTTGTTCCACGACCAGGGCGGAATCCGCATTGTTCCTCTTCAATCTAAGGTTCGACAATCGGCCGAACCCTCCTTTCCAGCACCTTGGAGTAGACTTTCCCAGGGAGGCTGAGTAATGTGATACCCCTGTAATTGGCATACACCCTCTGGTCCCCCTTTTTGAACAGGGGTACCACCACCCCCGTTTGCCACTCCTCAGGCACTGTCCCAGACTTCCACGCAATGTTGAAAAGACGTGTCATCCATGACAGCCCCTCAACACCCAGAGCCTTTAGCATTTCTGGACGGATCTCATCCACCCCCCGGGGCTTTGCCACTGCGGAGATGTTTGACTACCGCAGTGACTTCCTCCAGGGAGATTGATGTTTGCCGTCCTTCATCCTCCAGCTCTGTCTCTACCGTTGAGGGTGTAGTTGGGTTAAGAAGTTCCTCAAAGTGTTCTTTCCACCGCCCGATCACCTCCTCAGATGAGGTCAGCATTGTCCCACCCTTACTGTGCACAGCTTGGATGGATCCACGCTTCCCCCTCCTGAGGCGCCGGATTGTTTGCCAGAAACGCTTTGGTGCCAACTGAAAGTCCTTCTCCATGGCTTCTCCGAATTCCTCCCACACCCGCTGCTTTGCCTCCACTACAGCCGAGCTGCCGTCCTCTTGGCCTGTCGATACCTCGCAACTGAGTCCAGAGTCTCACAGGCTAACATAGCATGAAGGCCTCTTTCATCAGCCGGATGGCTTCCCTGACCACCTGTGTCCACCACGAAGTCCGAGGGTTGCCGCCCCTTGAGGCACCAATGACCTTGAGGCCACAGCTCTCAACCGCAGCTTGGGCAATAGAAGCTTTGAACAATGACCACTCTGGCTCAATGCCCCCAGCCTCCACAGAGATGCCCGAAAGATTCTGCCGGAGGTGGGAGTTGAAGGTCTCCCGGACAGGGGCATCCATCAGACGTTCCCAGTTCACCCGCACTACACGTTTGGGCTTACCAGGTCTGTCCAGAGGCTTCCCCCGCCATCTTACCCAACTCACTGGAGAGCTTGGGAAAGTGCCTCCACTGTGTCTTTGTGACATACAAGCCGAATAGCTATATGCATCTGTGATTTTAACAGATGTTAACAGATCATTGATGCAATACAATTTGGACCCACCAATTTGCCAAGCTAGACACTTTATACTGCCTGTACCTTCATGACTTACGACAACCATTTGCCACCCGTCCCATAAAATACAGAATCCTCCTGTATTTGACAATTAAATATTGCATCCCCGTTTAATCAATACGGGATGCAATTTGTTAAGTATTTTCACCCAACCAACATTCCGCAAAGACCCGCCATACTCTCCCTCTGATTGGCTAGCACTCACTCGTTGTCTTCATTAGTTTGATTGGTTAGGTTAAGTCATGAGAAGGCTCATCTATGGTCATGAACTATGGGTAATGACCGAAAGGACGAGATTGCGAATACAACCGCCAAAAATTAGTTTCCTCAGAAGGGGACCCCCTATCCCTACCCCTTAGGGATAGGGTGAGAAGCTCGGTCTCTCGTGAGAGACTAGCAGTAGAGCCGCTGCTCCTTTGCGTAGAAAGGAGCCAGTTGAGGTTGTTCAGGCATCTAGTAAGGATGCTTCCTGGTCGCCTCCTGGGGCACATCCAGCTGGGAGGAGACTACAGAGAAGAACAAGGTAAAGGTGGGGTGATTACATCTCCATGCTGGCCTGGGAATGCCTCGGAATCCCCCAGTCAGAGCTAGTCAATTTTGTCAGGGAGAGAGAAGTTTGGAGTCCCCTGCTGAAGCTGCTACCTCTGCGACTCAACCAGGATAAGCGGAAGACAATGGATGGATGGAACTATGATAAAATGATTACATTCTTTTTTTGTCAGTTTTCCCTCTACATGCCCAAATGCAACATGAACAGCCAATCACTCTGCATAAATAGGCTTGCATGTTGTTGGCTCACACACTCATAACGGGTTTTCAGCCATTACCTCTTACAGAAATAAGTTTTAAACAATGTGTTGGTCTTAAAGGTGCTGCCCTTATGTTACTTCAGTCGTATTTGACAGACAGGAGTTTCTCGGTCCATTTAGGTGAGTTCTCCTCAAATGTAGCCCCCCTTACCTGTGGTGTCCCGCAAGGCTCCATCCTAGGCCCTTTATTATTTTCTTTATATATGCTGCCCCTGGGTTCCATTTTTCGTAAACACAACGTCTCTTTTCATTGCTATGCGGATGATGTCCAAATTTACCTTCCGTTGAAAATAAAATGTCAAGATTCCCTCAAACCTCTGCTAGCTTGTCTAAACGATATTAAGATTTGGATGAATCTAAATTTCCTCAAACTTAATGATGGCAAGACAGAGGTTATTGTGTTTGGGCATTGTTTTAATGACTCTGTTGGTGCTCTAGGACCCCTTGCTGCAAAAAATCGCTCCTTTATTAAAAATCTTGGTGTCACTTTTGATAGTGGTTTTAAATTTGATAAACAAATTAGCTCTGTTGTAAAAGGCTCCTTTTTTCAGTTGAGGCTCTTATCCAAAATAAAGCCCTACCTCTCTCGCAATGACCTCGAGAGGGTTATCCATGCCTTTATTTCGTCCAGGTTGGACTATTGTAATGGTCTGTATGTGGGTCTAGACCAGCTCTCCCTACGACGCCTGCAGCTAGTGCAGAACGCTGCTGCGCGCCTCTTGACCGGCACAAAGAAGCGTGACCACATTACACCGGTGCTGGTTTCCCTGCACTGGCTTCCTGTCCGCTTCAGGATTGATTTTAAAATTATGTTGTTTGTCTTCAAGGCATTAAATGGTCTGGCCCCTCAGTACCTAGCTGAACTTCTCCATGTTCGCACCCCAGTTAGAGCACTGAGGTCATCAAAGGAGGTACTTTTAGATGTCCCAAGGTCTAGGCTAAGAACAAAAGGCGACCGAGCATTTGCGGTGGCTGCCCCAAATTTGTGGAACAATCTGCCACTACAAATTCGATCTGCCCAGACTCTTGGGATTTTTAAGTCACGGCTGAAAACTCACCTGTTTTCTTTGGCGTTTTGAGGTGTGTTAAGCTGCACACCGTGGTCGTGTTGTGACTATTTATTTATTGTACTGTATTGCATTGACTCGTGCATTTTATATAGTATTTTTATTATTAATTTTATTGTATTGCATTGACTTGTGCATTTTATATGGTATTTTGTATTATGTCTGTTTCTGTATACTGTAAAGCACTTTGGTGCAACTTCGGTTGATTTTAAAATGTGCTATATAAATAAATCTGACCTTGACCTTGACCTTAAGCGATACAAGGACCTAACACGGGCAATAACTATTGCATCGCTAAAGGTGTGCACAAGGTGTGCGTCAGGTGTGCATTTTGAGTAAAAGTGAAGGCCGTTCCACTAAACTGGACGAGACAATGTGATTTGGCTGGCTGCACCTAGCCATTGGCCTGAGTTGTCCCGACGGGAGAGGGAGGGAGGGAGGGAGGGAGGAAGGAAGGAAAGCTTTCTTCAGGCTGGTCATTTTAAATGTGTGGGTTTATTAGGACTATTGCTAGAATTTTTACTGTTCAGAGTCATAAGACTGTCTTGTTACTGTTGTTACTGTTAATCTTGTTACTGTTATTGTTATGCCACACACAGATCGCTGCTGCGGAACCCCGGGGTAGTACAGACAGAATCGGAGGCAAAAGGAGTTCAATAACCCGTAGGCGTCTTTATTTGGATATTGCTCCAATGAATACAATGCTATGTGGTGTGAACAATCAACTATGTGTGTGTTAATTACGGAAGTAATAATACAAAGTGTAAAGCAACTTACGTGAGTGCGAAATGGAAATCCAAACAGGGGGTGTTGTATAATGCGCTGCAGGGAGAAGGCTGAAGTCCAAAAACGAACACCGCAATATCCAAGAGTAAAAATCCAAGTAGAAATATCCAACAAAGGAACAAACAAGCTAAATAGTCCAACAAGGACATATCAGGAATCCACGGGAGATTGCAACAGAGTCTTCACAGGGAATCACGGAGGAGTTGGCAAGAGAGTATCGGGTTGTAACAACGGGAAAGTTCTGTCAATGAGGGACAGGGGAGTGGAGTCTAACTAGGGAATAGGGAACAGGTGTGCTGACGTGACTACGGTCTTCTGGGACGGAATGTTCTCCTGGGTGTAGTAACCCCAGGTAGCAGAGAGGGGGAGGCAGAGGAGTGTGGCTAGAGAGGGGAGTGGTGTGATGCTGGAATCACAACAGTACCCCCCTCCCTAGGGGTGACACCAGGCGGCATTCCAGGGGCATCAGGGTGGGCCTGGTAGAAGTCTGTGAGCAGGGACGGGTCTGCCAGGTAGGAAGGAGGGACCCAACTGAGGACACAAACAATGGTGTAGGGGCCGAAATAACGGGGGTTGAGCTTAGGGGAAGAGGTGCGGTCCCGAGCCAACAGTCAAACCCTCTGACCCGGATGGTAGGCAGGGGCTGGCCTCCGTCGCCTGTTTGCTCCCCGTTGTGCTCGTTGGATGGCTCTCAGGAGAGCAGCTCGTGCAGACCTCCAAATCTGGTGACAGTGGCGGAGGTGAGCGCTGGTGGAGGAAACAGCCGCATCCAACTCTTGCTGGGGAAACATGGGGGGTTGATAACCGAAGGAGCACTCAAACAGAGACATATCCGTGGCAGCGTTGGTCATGGAATTGTGAGAGTACTCAACCCAGGTCAGGACCTTGCTCCAGGATGCATGGACCATGAAAAAAGACCTACAAGATCGCCTTGATGGCACATACACCAGACTCCTAATGAGGGTGCAGAACATCTCATGGTGACAGCACATGACCAAACAACACATCTACGGAAACGTTTAGACTTCTTCCAGAGAAGGCCGATTCAGCCTCTGGGGACCAGGAGAAGGAGCGGAGAGTGGAAGTGAGGGCCGTGAGAGGAGCCCTGAGTGAAACGGCGGTAGAAATTTGTGAACCCCAGAAAGCGGCGCAGTTGCTTTCTGTCTTCGGGTCGGGGCCACTCCTCCACGGCCTGGATCTTTCTGGGGTCGGCTCTGGTGTGCCCCTTCTCCACGATGTGGCGAATGATCATTGACCAAGGCCTGAAAAAAGCCAACCTAAATTGGTTGATCAACCCGAATGGCATCACCAGATACTCAAAGTTTCCGAGGTGGGTATTGAACGCCGTCTTCCACTCAACCCCCTCCCTTATGCGGACGAGGTGGTAGGCATTGCGGAGGTCCAGTTTTGTGAAAATGGTGGCGTGGGTCATCAACGGTAATGGGTAACAATTCTTTACCGTGATGTCATTCAGGGCCGAAAGTCTATGCAAGGTCGGAGGTCACCGCCCTTCTTCTCAACAAAAAAAACCCTTGCTGCCACTGGGGAAGAAGAAGGGCGGATATGATTCCGGATGCCAGGGATTTGGTGATGTAACTCTGCATGACAGTCTTTTCAGGAACCGAGAGGTTGTCCAGCCGCCCGGAGGGAAGGGGGGCACCATGGAGGAGTTCTATTGGGCAGTCATAGGAACGATGAGGTGGAAGGGAAAGGGAGCGCTCCTTACTGAACACCTCAGCCAGGTCTTGGTACAAAGACGGAACTCCGGCGAGATCAGGAGGGGAAGGCGAAGGGTCTGGGGTCTGAGGCAGGAGGAGTAGCTGACCGAAAGCAGTTGGCGTGGCAGGAAGCACTCCAGCCGATGATGTTGCCCGAGGTCCAGCAGATTGTGTCTGTCAAGCCAGGGTCTGCCAAGGACCAGTAGAGTGGTGGGGGCTTGAACGACTAGGAACCGGGTGGACTCGTGGTGGTTTCCTGAAAGTGACTTATGGAGGCAGTGCTCTGAGTGATCCGGACCAGGGAGTGGCCATCCAAGGCGTGAACTGTGAGGGGTTTGTCGAGAGAAAACAAGGGGTTCCCTGCCTGCTTGGACAAGGTGGTGTCTATGAGACTCTCATTCGCTCCAGAGTGGATGAGGGCTCCGATGGAGAGAGTCTCTTGTCCCCAGGACAGCGTGACGGGGAAAAGTGGGTTCCCAGACGGCCGCTGGTTTGGAGGAAGGGTCATCAGGCTCACCAGGGTTCCCAAACCTAGTGAGCCTGGCCTTTTGGCGTCTGGAGGATAGGTTTGGATGAGGTGTCCGGCCTGTCCACAATAGAGGCAGAGTCAGTCCCGGAAGTGCTGGTCTCGCTCCTCCGTAGACAGTCGGGAGCGACCCACCTGCATCGGCTCCTCCATGGTCAGGGTCTGGGGATGTGAGGGAGGAGGTCTACAGGTAGCCACAGGAAACACAGAATAGGGATAACAACCTGACTCACGGTCCCTCTCCGCAAGTCGTTGATCAACAGGGTGACTGAGATTAGCTTGTTATGGCTATCCCTCATGATACCATCCTTAATTGTCTCACTCAGTCCCCGTCAAGATGCGGAAGTCCACAGTGTAATCGGGCACAGATCGTGTGGCAGCTCGAGTCGAGTGGCAGCATCCTGGCCATCGGAAGGGTGGTCAAAAACAAACAAACAAATTCTCAATAAAACGGTAATTGCGACCATAACAATTCGGCTGATGAAAAAAAATAAGCTCACAGTGGGTTAAAAAGCCACAAAATTAATCAAAATCTCCCTCAAATGGTCTGGAGCTTGCCAACGAGGGTTCCGTCAGGGGAAGTGAAGAGGAAAGGGCGGTCGGAGCAGAGATCTCTCCTGTAGGAGGGAAGACAGGGTAGATTGGGGATCGACAGCGGGCGGGGAGGCAGGGAGAGGGCAAGCAGCCAAAAGCGTCTGGACCACTCGCTCGTGTTGATCCAAACGAGTTAACCCAACTGAACGCGTTCTTCAGCCGTGCAACCATCTCATGGAATGCAAATCCTTGCTGCTGTGTGGTCTGGATCAATTCCGCTAGGTCTTTAGAAAGATCCGACCCGTCTGCTGTACTACCGGGTTCCATGTTGTCCAGAAATGTATGTTATGCCACACACGGATTGTTGCTGCGGAACCTGTTGGTAGTACAGACAGAGTCAGAGGCAAAAGGAGTTCAATCACCCGTAGGCATCTTTATTTGGATATTGCTCCAATGAATATAATGCTATGAGGTGTGAACAATCAATAATGTGTGTGTAAATTACGGAAGTAATAATACAAAATGTAAAGCGACTAACGTGAGTGTAAAATGAAAATCCAAACAGGGGGTTTTGTATAATGTGCTGCGGGGAGAAGTCTGAAGTCCAAAAACGAACACAGCAATATCCAAGGGTAACAATCTAGGTAGAAAAATCCAACAAAGGAACAAACAATCAAAATAGTCCAACGAGGAAATACCAGGAATCCATGGGAGATTGCAACAGGGTCTTCACAGGGGAATGACGGAGGAGTATTGCAACAGAGTCTTCACGGGGAATCACGGAGGAGTTGGCAAGAGAGTCTCGGGTTGTAACAATGGGAAACAGGGAACAGGTGCGCTGATGTGACTACGGTCTTCTGGGACGGTGTGTTCTCCTGGGTGTAGTAACCCCAGGTGGCAGAGAGGGGGAGGCAGAGGAGTGTGGCTTTAGAGGGAAGTGGTGTGATGCTGGAATCACAACAGTTCATAGCCATAGGACTATGTCTTGTAACTGTTCATCTTGTTGCAGTTCATAGTCATAGGACTATGTCTTGTAACTGTTCTTCTTGTTGCAGTTCATAATGTCTAGTAACTGTTCTGTTCATCCGGTTACTGTTAACTGTTCTGAAGCCTTTTAGGATCAATTACTTAAAGTATAAATGATGTCAAGTTGATCAAAAATGCAATTTGAATAAAATGACCCTCTGTTTAAAAGGGTTATTAACATGGTTCAAATTTAAATGTGTTTCTATTTAACAGGTCTCAAGTATTTAGGTTTAAAAGTTTTAGAATACAAATAGTTCCAATGGCATCTAAGAGTACAAATGGTAGTTTTTAGAGAACTATTGACGTTACATATTTCAATTTGCGCATCCTTTGCAATTCCTGCACAGTATATACGTACGTTTTCTAATTTGAACTACTTAGTTAGTATAGTTTTACCCATATTTGTCTATTTAAATCAGTTTTTTTGGTTAAATTTAGTTTTTAAATTATTTATTTTTTCCAATTGCTGTTATGAGGTGTGTAAAGAGTGACCATGAGGATTGCTACACAATTTCATTGTACTTGCACTGACAATGAAGGCGTTCTGATTCTGGTTCTCAGAAGTTACGGCCCCTGTCCTCACCTGGCCATCTGGATCTCCCTGGAGCACCACTCGCTCTCCAGGTAGTGTCTGCTGATCACCCAGGCAGTCTTCCTGCTGCCGTAGATGGCCTCTGTAATGTTCACAATGTCCACGATAGACCAGCCTGTGGTGTATGAAGCCCAGCACGCATGACAAATGAACAGCATGAACGCGGCACACACTGTTAATTTGTCAAGCATAGTCTTTATCATGCGTGTAATTCATTCCTATCCATGTGATATATTACGAAGTGTCATTCACACTGGGGACACGTTGACACCATTTTATACGTTTTTTTTATGGCCGATTTTGTCCCCATCCCTTATTTGTTAAAACATTATGGAAAAAAAGCTTACGCCAAGGAATGTTGACGAACAAATGAAAACACTTTGAGAAAAGTCTATAACATATACATATGTAGAACATATACAATGCAATGTAAATTGAAGAAACAAATGCTCGGTCCTCGGTCCTGATACTCCTGGACCTGTCTGCAGCATTCAACACTGTGAACCACCATATTCTACTCTCCATTCTTGAGGGGATGGGTGTCTCGGCTCTGCTCTCTTTTTGTTTGCAACGGGTATCTCCTACCAGGTGGCACTGGGAGGATCTGTGTCAGAACCACGCAGACTTCTCTTCTCCCTCTACACAACGTCCCTTGGTTCTGTTATCCACTCCCATGACTTATCCTACCACTGCTATGCTGACGACACCCAACTTGTCTTGTCGTTTCCACTCTCGGGCACGCAAGTGGAAACACGCATTGCCGCGTGCTTAGCAGACATCTCAAAGTGGATGTCGATGCACCACCTAAAGCTCAACCTGGACAAGACTGAGCTAGTGTTCTTCCCGGCAAAGGGCTGTCCACATCGATACCTGGCTGTCACCATTGATGATGCTGTGGTGACACCTACTCAGACCGCAAGGAATCTGGGTGTGACCCTGGACGACCAACTGTCGTTCTCTGCAAACATTGCATCGGTGACACGCTCCTGCAGATTCCTCGTCTACAAAAGGATTTGGCCTTTTCTCACTGAAAAGGCTGCGCAGGTGCTCATCCAGGCTCTTGTCATCTCCCGGTTGGACTACTGCAACTCCCTCCTTGCTGGCACCCCGGCATTTGCCATCAGGCCCCTGGAGCTCAAACAGAAAGCTGCAGTGTCGCCTGGTGTTCAAGCGACCCAAGTTCTCCCACACATCTACCCTTTTTTGGTCTCTAAACTGGCTACCTGTAGCTGCTCGCATCCAGTTCAAGACCTTGGTGCTAGCCTACAAGGCAGTTAAAGGAACAGACATCTACATCTCAGCCCGTCCACTTCTCTCTGCTTCTTCGGGCTGTCTGATTGCCCCCTCGCTTAGGGGCCCTTGTGGCCGATGTACGCGATCACGGCTCTTCTCTGTCCTGCCCCCAATTTGGTGGAACAAACTACCCACGGATGTCAGGACTGCACATTGCCCATCTTCCACCACAGGCTGAAAACCCATCTCTTCAGGACACACTACCCGGATCCTTCCTCGTAGCGCATCCTCTTATCACTTTTACTTTTGTCTTACTAAGAACCTGAACTTATTGTATTTTTACCTGAGCACTGGTTTAGTTCTTGGAGACTTGTTAGAAACTTGTTTGAGACTTGTTTTGACTTCTGGTGACGAGTTGTTCTCTTACTTTCCTTTTTTGAAACACACTATTTTGAGTCACTTTGGATAAAAAATGTCTGCTAAATGACTGTAATGTGTTGTAAAATGCAAATTGTCCAAAAAAATTACATAAGCTATTTTTTTTTTTTTTTTTCTACGGTGGAAGTAGGCGTAGACAGCTCAGGAAGTGGTAGCACAAGGCGGTGAGCAGAGAGAGAAGAACCAGGCTTGTCTCCATCCAGCAGAAGTGTACATCAATGTCCAGAAACATAGTTCCCCTTTTGCTAAGGGCAAAAGTTAGAGTTAGAGCAGAGAGGAGAGAGAGGGTTATCGGAAAGATCTAGATACTTAAGGGCTGGGAGGAAATATAAGACAGTGTCATTGATCACAGTTAACTTGTTCTCACAGAGTTTCAAACTTCTGAGGCTAGTCAGGTTCCCTTGGGCCAGGAAATCCAAAGACTTGAGGTTATGTGTGGCAAGATCCAAAACCTCTTGCTTTGAGATTGGCTGAAGTAGCTCAGCATTTAGGTCTGAAAGGCAACTTTCTCTTATGGCCAGACTCTTCAGTTGAAGTGTGTCTTTATCTGCCTCAACAAGGTGGACATTCTTAGCTGTAAAGTGCTCTAGATTTTTCATTATGTTAAGAAAATGTACTGGTATATGAAAAGGCAATGAGCACCCCTACATATTATTGTCAGATTTTTCAAAGAAGGTAAATTGATCAAGTTCTGGTAATTGTTTGTATCAACACCTGTGTAGCGTTCTGGGAAAGCCAGATAAACTGTGAGATTTCTTAACCACTGCAGTTATCTTAAAATTGTCCATCTGCAGTGCAGAAGATAAACTAAGACTTCTAAGATTTTACAATCCTTCAAAAACGTTACTATCTATATCATGAATGGCATCTAATTTGAAATTACTAAGCAATTCCAAACTTTTAAAGTGCAATTTGGTTCCCACTCAAATCTAAGAACTCTAGTTTCCTAAGATCCATCTTAAAGGTATTTTTGTGCCAGCGTCACACCACTCTCCCCTCCAGCCACGCTCCTCTGCCGCCCCCTCACGTCCACCTGGGGTTACTACACCCAGGAGGACACGCCGTCACAGTAGACCATGATCACGCTTAAGCCCAACCTGTTCCATATCATAATCAGCACCCTATCAATTACCTCCCTACTCCTGTTCACTTGTTGCCAGAACTTTCCCGTTTCTACAACCTGAGACTTTCTAGCATATTCCTCCGAGCATACCCGTGAAGACCCTTTTGCAATCTCCCGTGAAAACCCTTTTGACAATCTCCGCAAACTCTTTGTTTTTCTTCTTTTTTTGTTACCGGTACTTTTGTTGGATTTTCGTAACACCCCCTTATTGGATTTCCATTTTGCACACACGTAAGTCGCTTTACACTTGGTATTATTACTTCCGTAGTTCTCACACACATGGTTGTTAATCACATCTCATATCAGATTATTTCCACAACACGAGACACGACGGTAAAGACGCCTATGGGTTTAAACTCCTTTTTCACCTCAGACTCTGTCTGTACTCCCTAGGGGTTCCGCCAGCTACGATACATGTGTGGCACAACAGAAGGTTCTGGCCAACATGGAACCCGGTAGTACATCAACATGGATCGACATGATCGAGAGGTCCAGACCAGTGGCGTTTTCTCCCGGAGGCCAAGGGAAGCCAGGCTTCCCCTGTTTTTTCGGATTGTAGTTATAATTTTAATACATTTTTTAAATTAAAATAAAAAAAATTCGGTAATTCTCCTTTGCTGTGTGTTGCTGCCGGACCGTCTCTCCCCCATTCTCATTGAGTATTTTACAAAGAGTGAAACAACAGCGCCCCCTAGATGTTATGGTGAAACTGAGGAGGCCAGCCGAATGAGCTTCCCTTGGTGAAAAAAAAAATGGAGGGATTGTCCCAGATTGACCAATCAGATGAGGCCCACGTCATGTCCCCCTGCCAACCTGTGATTGGTCAGGGCCATGCCAAGGGATGCCAGCCGTCTCTGGCCTCCCTTCAAGGGAATGGGATCCCTTGATCCCATTGGATCGATTTGAAGGGAATCCCTTGACTCACAATCCAATCAAATCATCACATCAGTACGTAGTACTATAACTGTCATCCTCGCCGTTTGATAGTATTAAGCATTATGGAGGGTGGAGATTTGGCGTACTTAATAAAATACAACTTTACTAAACTTCCGCTACAGCAGCAACTAAAAATTAAATCAGATGACAGGCCCATGCCCACACTCGAGCTGTGTGCACAGAGGAAAAAGGGAGCGAATCGGACGTTCAATGAGGACAATTATGTCCGCACGGAGTGGCTAACTGGAAGCGCTGAACTTCAGCGTCTATTTTGCTGGCCATGTCTTCTTTTTGACAAGGATTCGTGCTCCCTGAACAATCCTTGGGCAACTTCAGGATTCATCGACCTTGCCAACCTGTCACGGGCAATTGAGAGGCACGGTAAATCAAAAAATCACATAGATTGTGCTGTGAAATTGAAGCTTTTTTATTCATTACCGAATCTGCACTGCGCATTGAGCGGCTGGTTATGCATTTGGGGGGGGGGGGGGGGGGGGCGGGGGGAATGCTTAAATTAATAAGACGAGAGAGTTTTGGCTGGAGAGTGCGTGCGGACCTGTCGGTTAGATAACAGGCGTGTGCAAGTCCTGCATCTGTATGATACAACTGTGTAAAATGATACCGGGCGCTGTAATCACTCATCTGGTTACGTTATTGACCCAAAAAAACTGGCTTCCCCTAAAATTTTCCCCACGCCACGCTACTGGTCCAGACGCTCTCGGCTTCTCGCCCTCTTCTTGTCCGCCCGCCCGCTGTCAATCCCCAACCTACCCGTCGGTCCCTCCTTCGGGAGATATCTCTGATTTCCCCGACGCAACCACCTGGGGCAAGCCCCAGACCCTTTTGAGGAGAATTTTGATTAGTTTCATGGTTTTATTACCCACTGTGAACTATTGTTTTTCATCAGTATAACCCAATTCCAACAACAAGTTACAATTTAAATTTTAATCTTTGACATCCTTTTGATTAAAAAAAACAACACACCATCTAGTTTAACAATGTAGTTGTGTTTGAGATCTAGTTCTTTGAGTCATGTCAAGTTGAAGAAATCCAAGCAGCTTAACTCAGCAATGTGGTTGGCCGACAGATTCAGGATTTCAAGAGATGAGACTGTTAAGGACATTGGGCACAGAGATAGGTTCCCTTCCAATGTCAAGTATCTCAATCGCTTCATTTGTTGCATTGAATGACTAGAGAGGTTGAAGATGTGGTTGGAGAATGGGTCCAACTCAGTTAACTGAGAACAGGGGGCCAGCTTCTGCTTGATGTGGACGACAGAGTTATAATGTAGGTCAAGCGATCTCAGACAGGGGATACTGCAGGCTGTCTTTAACAGGCCTCTGTTGATCCAATTCTCCACGTGTAACAGTTTGAGATGCACCAGTCAGACTAGACACTCGACACTAGACACTAGACAAGCTTAGTCATTCCTTGGAAAGAGATGCAATTAATAAAATAAAGATGGGTTACATTCCTGAAGAAACAAGGCTCGGGTATGTCCACTTCCATGAGAGGATTTGTGCATCTAACTCTTGTTGCATCAAATCTTATTTTCTGAATATGTGGAAATACAGGTGTTGTGATACTGAAGATGTTCAAACCATTTGTAGACTATTTTAAAACCCTGAGACTAGAGGATATGTTCAGTGGCAAAAATGTTGTCTTAAAACAGCTGAAGTTGTTTGTCTTCCAACATTGACATAATCAATATGTGGTAGTTGTAATACGGACTGAATGTCAGCCATTTGAGTTAGCAGGTTTTCATTGAACTGCACTGTATTGAACATTGAACCAAAAGCAAAGGGGGAGATAAATCCATTTTGTTTGAACTGAAGTTCAGCATTGTGAGCTTTCACAGCCCTCCAAAAAGGTGGTTTCAAAGTTTGGGCAACTTAACATGAGTTAGCACATGTTAAGTTGCCTCACCCCCTCCTAAATCAGTCAAATATCTGTCTTCAATAATATACAATGTCATTGCAGCTAATCTCCAACACTGTAAGGTTCAATATATACCTCAAGTCATTATTGTTAATTTTGGCAAACAGATGTAAAATGACTGGGTTATGGATAGTGGATTAGCAAGCTGAGCAAGTGAATAATAATGGACTAGAAGCAACAGATGGAAAGTGGTTTATTGGGGACTACATGATAGATGAACATATAACACACAAAACAAGTAGGTTCAACACAAGACATGCAGCTGGGTGTTGGGACTTCAGTGTTGCCAAAGAAACAATAAAGGAGCCACCCTTATGCAAAGTAGAAACACATGCGTATTCTCCTTTGTGAACCCCTAACTTGCTTAAGTCCTGACATTAATAGCTCTTCGCATGTTGTATATTCTAGCAAGTGTATATCCTTAATGTTGATAACACGCTCTTATCACAGCCACTTAAGCAGGTGACCTGGCAGTACCAAATTGTGTTATTCATCTTGTTAATATGAATACTTGTGAACTGCTCTATTTTTATGTTCGCGTACCTCAGCGTTATGCTATTGTCTGCTTCAACAAATGTACACCTTGTAAGTCGCTTTGGATAAAAGCGTCTGCCAAATGCCCTAAATGTAAATGTAAATGTAATGCCTACTGTTACGAGTCCACACATGATTCAAATACAAAGATGACATTTATTAGAACCAAGACAATAATATATGCAATATAACATGTGATCTGTAGAATCAGTGGTGATGGTAGGGATGAGTGGACTATGTGTTGTGGGATGTTGTAGGGTGTGAACACCATTAAACAACATAAGACCAAGCCCTAAAGACACCAAACTAAAAAAGACCAAAAGACAACACAGAACTCAACATAAGAATAAGCCTAAAAGGCACAACCAAAACCAACCAAAGGGAATCATAAACCAACCTGCCTGTGTAGAAAGAGAGAGAGGCTGATGTGGCTCACCTAATGAAGCCTGCAGGCCCAACCTGCACAGGTGCATCACGTCAGCTGACAACCCTCTCAGCTCCACCCACTGGCTCCTTGCACAGATAGGCAAAACAGGAGTACCAGCAGACGAGAGAGTCAACACACTACCTGCCTAACCCAAAAATACAGTGGGTAGCAACACTCCTAGCATAATGCATCTTAACAGAAAAGTGTACAAAGGCAAGTGTACAGAGGACTCTGTCCCAAGACTGCAAGGTGGCAAATAATACATATATATATAATAATACATATATTATATAATAATATATGTGTGTGTGTGTGAGTTGGTTGGGTCGGGGGCTGGTTTAAGCAGCCGGGTTAAGCTACTGGGTGATACTGCACACCTGTGGGTCCTTGGTTATCAAGGACCCACAGGATAAACCAGCCTCCAACCACACACACACTCAGGAGGAGCGTGGACATGTCCGCTGTTGTATGTTAAATTGTTGCTCTAAAGGGTAAAACAAGGCAACGGGAATGGAAAACACACACACACACACACACACACACACACACACACACACAGGGGCATCGGCATGACACACCCATCCCTATGTTTGGTGAGATTACAACCCTTGATGGCATTCCTCGTACCATTATGTTTAAATTGTTGCTATTTAGATTAAAGAGGCTCTGGGTAGATCAACCTGACAATAGTATATTTAAATAAACAAGTTTTAACATGAGTATATGCAAACATCAATATCCAAAACAAGCTAAACAATATTTTTTAATAGATCAAATATTAACCACCAACTAAATATATAATAGACTACAACTATTTGATGATCTAATATATACATATATATATATATATATATATATTAGGCTGACATCTGAAATGTTAACAACTAATCTATAAAGGATACAAATTCTATGTTCATCATGAATCACATTATTTCTACCTCAATGGTACCATTCTGTCCTCTGTATCCATCCAATAGGTTAAAGAGGCCTTTGAAAGCAGAAGAAGTTCCTCCTCTCAGCACAGTTTCTAGCCCGCTTGCCTGTCTTAGACAGTGTTCCACAGTTCATCCCATTGGCTGGGCACACAGGCATGGAGACACCATTATCTGTTTCCCCATCCATCCACAGCCACCGGCTAGCCAGCCAACGTAGACCAATCCACACCTCTTCTGTCTGGGCCTCATGGACGATGCTCTGAGCATAAGCATATTCTTCTTCGGAGTGCAAACTAAGGAGATCTAAAGCTGGATTGGCATGGAAATGATCCAAGATGAGGTTCACAGCCCTGCAGTGTTCAATAGCTTCCTCCCATGTTTTGTTCTCCTTCACTAAAACCAGGTTGTCCTTCTGGCAAACAGAAAAGGCAGTGCGTGAACACCCATAATCAAACATATCAAGGGAATTGTAAAGTACAAGGGCACACTTCTCACGGTAAGATTGAAACAATTGATCCCTTCCATAATATGTCTCATTGTTAACCCATTTCCATACATTCGGGTCATTCTCATCCCTATGAAGACCAATCCAGCATTGATTCCAGCCAACAGATGTCGTACGTCCCTTGGTCACACAAGCACCATTTACTTGTTCTCTCTCAGTTTGAGTTCTGAAGATGGCTAAATCAAAATGGAAAAACGATTTTGTAGATCTGCAATCCTGCCTGGCTTCCTCCCAGGTCTTTAGTTCAGCTCTATAGCGTAATGTTCTCTCCAGTAGAGAGGCCTCCGCATGAGGCAGTTGGCTGATGGAAAGTGTGAGAATGAAGATGAGAATCAGGTACTTGGTAAATGAATTCTTCATGATTCTTTTCAAGATTCAAAGGTGGACTGGTTTGATCGACTCTTCTCCGATAAAGGCTGCTTGTCCTAACAAGATCAATCGCCTATCTTTAAATAGACTTTTGCTTAGTATTACCATGAAACAGTATTTGCATATCATTGTTTGAATGTGACGTAAATCACGGAAAAGTCCAGGTGAATAAGAAGATGAAGAATGGAAGATCACATGCACAGACTATTACAAAAAATAAGACAGACTAGTAAGCATACAGTGTTTCAATTTAAATAATGGTGTATTGAAAACATCAGTTTGAAGTGTAAATGAAGCGTGTTATTATTATATATATATATATATATATATAATATTATTGTTATTTTTCCCTTGATATTGGGTCATGGAATCATGAGAATGCGTGTTAAGAATTAATAAGTCAGGGAATTCATTCATAAAATAACTTATAAATAACTTGTTTATGCATATTTAAGTACAGTCTCAAAGATTATGTTACACTTGAAAAGATCATGATCTCAATAATCTTTAAGTACAAAGTACCTAAAGTCTGAACACCTGTAATTGCTTGTTTCAAGTGGTCCAGTCTGTTCAACAGACTGTTGTTCAACAAGGGTGTGAAGGGAACAAACATCGCTTTAGATTACAGCCCGCACACCCTGTTGTTACAGCCCGCGATGTCCCGGACGAGCCCCCAATTGTTACAGCCCGCGATGTCCAAGAGTGTTCGACCATCGGGTAAAGGGGGATCTCGTGTGCGCCGGAGCAAGAACGGAGTCAACACAGGGGTCAAAGTGCAATAAGTGCATTTGTGATAACAACAAAGGACACAGACACAGGATACACTCAAATAACAAATACTCA
Organism: Muraenolepis orangiensis; assembly: GCA_027704905.1. Taxonomy (NCBI): domain Eukaryota; kingdom Metazoa; phylum Chordata; class Actinopteri; order Gadiformes; family Muraenolepididae; genus Muraenolepis; species Muraenolepis orangiensis. The sequence continues at coordinate 16,180,945 of CM051001.1, forward strand.
GGAACCAGGCCTAGGGACCTGGTGAAAGTATGCCAAATCAATAAGAACTTCACAAAGCTAGGGGAAAAAGGAACACAAGAGGGAACACAAGTTCCCTCTCCCAAATTCCAGATAGCAGCGGTGGCAACAAGCGGTTGACCAAACACACTACTCTATCAAAACGTACATGGGTGGCATACCCCCTCTAACCTAGGGTATGAGGGGCTCTGACCTGTAGCAGGGAACAAGGCCCACAGTGCCACCCGAAGGCACCAAATGCCGTAACACCTGTATATCTACATGTAATAAGGGGGGAACTACCACTGCATATACACTATATCTCATTTACTCTGTAACTACAGAGAATATGAGATTTACTTAATTAAAACAATGATTTGTTATATCCTTTGCAATGGATATGCACGTCAATATGCTAATCTAAATTCCCTTGACCTTGAGAATAGCACACACACAGATTCTTGTAAATGTAAATAAATGCAAAACAAAACACTTTGTCTTTGTTTTACATGCTGACTGATTCAAATAGAACTATTTGGATACAAGGGCAACTCAAGGAGACAGACAACTAACACACAAACTAAACCAACCAACTGATGGTATTTTACAATTGTTAACCAGATAACCTATTGAAGCTGCTAATACATGCATCAGGAGTTTCGGGTTTCCAGTTGGACCGCAATGCATGCTGGGGTAGCGGGTCTAGAAAAGTGAGCACCAACTCCAGCAGGGCCACCATATTTGTTCTCATCTCGTCGTGTTTGGCTCGTTTTTAATAGGTCATCTATTTAAAGAAAATGTGTTAGTCCACCATGAACTCTGAAGTCCTTGCTTATGACAAAGAATAGAGGCTTTAAAAGAGTTTTGTCAAAATTAATGAATGAAACAGTGTACAAATATTTATCTTGGACCCTATGGTTTCAACCTGCACAGGTGCACCACGTCAGCTGACAACCCTCTCAGCTCCACCCACTGGCTCCTTGCACAGATAGGCAAAACAGGAGTACCAGCAGACGAGAGAGTCAACACACTACCTGCCTAACCCAAAAAGTGGGAAGCAACACAACTAACATAATAGAGAATGGAGAATGTACCTCCACCTGAAGAATGCTTATTGTACTTTTAATCATGTTGAGAGTGAATGACACACAGGCACAATCTGGCAGCGGGATGCACTGACGCTGAACCCCTCATATACCGTTTTCACACTGCATACGGTGTCGACTCCCGTATTAGTTAATATGTTACAAACTAGTTGGGAGGGTTGTAGCCCAAAGAGTGAAATGAGGCTTTCTTATTGGTCGAGCTAGGCATCTGAGTCATCGAGGAGGCGGGTTAACTGTTCTGAATCCACCACTCTCGTTCGTCATCCCTTTAGGTGAACCAATCAATCAAGAGACTCGTTCATTGAACGACCGACAAGAGGATCGTTCATTGAACGACCGACAAGAGGATCGTTCAATGAACGTTCAATGAATCTCTTGTCGGCCGTTCATTCTCCCAGTTCTTTCAAGCAGTTTGTTCGTTGAACGAACTGTATATTATCTTATCTTATATATCTAATATTTGTGTGACCTACACAAGCCCAGGGCTTACTTTATTTATACAGCGCCACCTTCTGTGTAGGAGGAGTAAAACCCTTAATATGAGCTTGTGAGGAATTCAATATATATAGCCAATGTTTCCCCACTAGAAGGGGTTCAATGAATGAATGAGAGGAAAAGACTGTATACCAAAAGTAAATGGCTTTAACCTCACAGGGTTCTATTAAACATGGGCATGGCCCAGCACAGAGGGGACAGACGACACACCGATAATTACATGGACTGAATACGTTCAAAATAACCACACAAGACAAAACAAATAAATCAAAGATGAGCACCACACGTCTAAGAGGGCACTCAACAAAATACACACAAAACAATGCACACCTAATGCACACAAAATTATGCACACATAAGACACGCAGCACAATGCACACATAAGACACACAGCACAATGCACACAAAGCACACAGAATGATGTCCCGTCTAACTAGTGATCTAAGCGGTATGCGTCGTCACATAACCATTTAGTATAGAAAAAACAGTGATGCAAGAGATGCCTTGTTAAAACTGCAGTTAAAACACTGGACACAATTGTTGCAAGTCCGTCCCTCTAGCTCTATCGCCGATTACGTCTTTCACCGCCGGCAACCACAAACCTAGGCAATCAGTTCAACCTGCGTTTGCCGGGTGAGTAATTTAAATACCCAGAACACGGAAGTACAGGGCGGTGCCAACTACCTGTCTCTGGCCTGTCACGTGAACCAGGAGCTGTCAGGTAACCCACTCCCACACGTCACATTTTAAATATAATATTATATATATATTAGATTACATTCAAATGTGTTGTCATTTCACAGCACAAGTAAAGTACATCGAAAATAAGCTGCCATCTAACCAGAGTGCAAATGTTACTGTAAAGTGCATAGTAATATACAATGTACAGTGGTTAACTAAGATTTAAAGACAGTCTAATAGGTATAAAAAAGGTTTAAAATAACTTATAGAGTATGTATAAGAATAAGAATTATAGGTGTGTATATATACACACAGGTAAAATACAAGTATTCAACAGGTAGTGATCATGGGTATGCAATTATATTAACAGGATAAATATATATAAATGTACATATTGCAGGTAGTGGGCAGGGATATTATGCAGTTGAAGATTAAAACGGTAAGTACAGCCCAAATAAAAATGTACATGGCTATCATACAGGTATGTAAACAATAAATAATAAAATGTAAACTCCAGGTAGAGGTAGGGAGTTGTGATTACAGTGCAAGGCCATTGAAGACATTGATGGTGATAGGATAAAGTCAGCGAGTTCAGAGTTTGTACGTTGGGCACTGGCAGCAGAGCCGGGGGAAGGGGGGGCTGTCGTCGTGGTTCAGAGAGATGACAGCTGATTAGATCAGATCGGATAAACAAACAGAGTTCTGAACACGACATTGGCTGGAAAGTAAATCTGGGAATGAACATGTACATCTACAACGAACAAGAGCATTACCCGCTATGATTCTGTGACAGGTTGTTAAAAAAAATCGTTCACGGCATAAACTGCACATGAACGACGCAGTGACTACATTTTACACATGGAAACCAAACCTGCGGGTTAGAGAAATACATTATTTATTAAAAAGTTATTCCCACACATGCCTGGGTAAAACACATTAGTAAAGGAAACTACATAGAAATTACCACCGGAAGTGATTAACCGGAAGGGGCAAACCGGAAGTGACACTGAACTAGTTTGCGAACAATCTAAAAGAGAACTGACCGAAATGAAATGGATCCCAGAAAGGAATTTTTGCACCTCTACTAGTCAACGCTCGCCGCTGATCGCAAAGCCAACAACGTGTAAATGTATTAAAATGTTTTGAAAGAAAAGTCAAAGCATTAGCGTGTCACATGTTTTAACAATCAATAACTTAAATTTGCCTTTGATTATGTTCTGGCCCGTCATCTACTGGCTCAGAAAATAATTGGCCCAAGGAGGATTATTAACTAATATATGTCTTAATAATATAAACATGGTCCAGTAATTTTACATGTTGCTATTCATGCCAAACCTTAAGTACAACAGGTAACGGGACGGCTACTTCATTAGCGTTGTCACAAGTCTGTCTGTCTGTCTGTCTGTCTGTCTGTCTGTATGTGTTAACAAGATAACTCAAGTTATGTACAGAATTGGACACAACTTGTTATGATTACTTATGGACCAAGGGACAGTTGATTTTGGGGGTCAGCAGCTTCAAGTTCCTCGGCGTGCACATCTCCGAGAACCTCACATGGTCCACGCACACCACACACGTGGTGAAAATGGCCCAACAACGCCTGTATTTCCTCAGGCGTCTGAGGAAATCATAAAAGACAATGCCCACCCCAGCCACAAACTGTATTCACTTTTACCGTCAGGCAGGCGATACCGCAGTATCAAGTGCCGTACAAATAGACTCAGAGATAGCTTCCACAGTCAGGCCATCAGGCTACTGAACAAGGGCGTATAGCATACAACAATGTATATTTTATTACATTGATTTATATATACATATTGCTCTTTTTCTGGGCCGATATATTGCATTTTATAAATTGCATTTTATTCTATTGTTTTATTCAATTTTTATCTTATTTGTATAACTGTCTGTCGTCGGGTATTGCACATAAGATTGTCACTCACTGCTTTATACTTGTGTAAACTGTGAAGTGACAATAAACTTGACTTGACTTGACTTGACTTGAGATAATGACACTCCCCCCAAAACTCTGATTGGGTATTCACCAGCGCAGTGAGCTCTGCTGATTGGTTCAAAGAGCCTCTGGCTAGACCAGCCCTAAGGGAGGATAGTCCTCACTTACTGCCGTTCAAACTCATGTTAAAAAACAGGAGTCACCAGCCACTCGGATCCAGCAGTTTGGACTTCAATGGAGAGCTTTGGGAGGACAGACCTCTGTACAGTAATTTGCAATTGCGGTAGGGGGTGCTGTTGTTTATTTTGACACAGATAGATGATTGGTGTGCCTTCTAAGTGTTATAATAGTTATATTATCAGTATTTTCGCCGATGAATCAGTTAAATTGATGTAAATAAAAGATTATATTGCAAGATATGATGGTCCTACCTTTCCTCAATGGACGAGCCTCCACTGATCAAGATGGACCTTATGGTTCTAAGAGGCAAAACTGTCAGCATGTCAAATACAGCCCTGCGTTCAAGTTGTACAGAGGTCGGTTTCAGGCAGGAAGTTTCAACTGGAACGCTCCCTCAGGTCGGGTTTTTAACCCTGCAGGTCGGAGCAACTTTGGGAACTCGAGAGTCAACTCAAGAGTGCAACTCCATGCATCAAGATTGAGAAACCATTATCGTTTACTGTTTGTAGTATCGTTATCTGTTTGTAGCTGTTCATTCTCATTTTTGTTGAATTAAATCAGTGGTACACACGGTACTGTCCAACTGCTGTCTGTGGACATGTTGCTGAGGTGTTTGTATGCTTAAAAATATCGCATCATCAGCGTTATTATCAACTGGTATTGCTAACAATGGCTAACCTGGCTAGCGAATTGGCACTAGCAAATGGTGGGACTCCAATGGAATTCTCCGAGTTGTATTCCTGTGTGGTTTCTCTCTCTTTTGTGACTTAATTCCGGGTTCCCGGTTCCGCATCAACTCCAACGCAGCTCTACTGCCAAGTTTCAGACATTTCGTTTGACTATGACCGCAAATGATTGCGCCCCGACGACGTGTTACAAATCTATTTGGAGACATCCCTTGCTAGGGTACATTCATGAGTGAAACATCAAAAAGCGGTCAAAAAGTGGTTAGCGCTGGAGTATGGCGCCGTACGAGATGGCTGCCGTGTCGCGAGCTCCCGCACGACGACGCAGTTTTTTGTTATTTATTCTTTTTATTGCAACTTTTTTAGTTCAGGATGTTAGCAGCAAGTTCACTTATAACTTTTGCACACTTTGGGAGATCAGATCGACAGTCGCTCGCCGCCTACCGGAGTTTTTTCACTCTTTCGACTCGGACGTCCCGCCCGAAGTCACAGCTGGATTATCTCCGTCCATTTTGGGCACGATTACGCGCAAGCGTCGCCGGAGGAAGCGAGGGAAGCGAGCCGGCGTGCTAGTCAGGCTGAGATGTCGATCCGATCGCCCCCCACTACCCACCATTCTACTGGCTAATGTACAGTCTCTGGACAATAAGTTAAGCGAACTACAGGCTCGTATTCAATTCCACCGGGAAACTAGGGACAATTGCATTATCTGCCTTACGGAGACATGGATGTCGGAGGGGGTTACCGACGCAGCTATCGAGCCGACGGGATTTTCCGTACACCGGGCGGACAGAACAAAGGCTCTCTCCGGTAAAGATCGCGGAGGGGGGGTATGTCTCATGATAAACAGATCTTGGTGCAACCAAAGTCATGTACATCCCCTCAAGTCTTTCTGTTCCCCGGACCTGGAGTACCTGATGCTTATGTGCCGTCCATACTGGCTACCTCGGGAGTTTACAGCGGTAACCGTGACCGCTGTTTACATTCCCCCACAAGCCAACACGGACACAGCGCTGAAGGAACTGTACGGGGCTATCAGCGAACAGGAGTCGGCCCACCCCGAGGCTGCTCTCATCGTAGCGGGGGACTTCAACAAGGCGAACCTGAAGAAGGTTCTCCCGAAGTTCTACCAACACATAAAGAGCAACACACGGGGCGAGCGGATCCTCGACCACTGCTACACTCCCTTCCGTGATGGCTACAAGGCCCTCCTCCGCCCACCGTTCGGCAAATCAGATCACCGCTCTATCCAGCTGCTCCCCGCCTATAGGCAGAGACTGAAGCAGCAACCGATCGCTGTGAGGGAGGTCCAATGCTGGTCGGACCAATCAGATTCTACGCTGCAGGATTGTTTTGATCACGCTGACTGGCACATGTTCCGCGTTGCCTCGGACAATAACATCAACGAGTACGCGTCGTCGGTCACCGGGTTCATCAAGAAGTGCATAGATGACGTTGTTCCGACCAAGTCGGTTCGGATATATCCCAACCAGAAACCGTGGATTAACGGCGATGTTCGCGCTGCCCTACATGCGCGTAACGCCGCCTTTGGTTCCGGGAATACGGAGGAATATACGAGAGCCCGTTACGACCTCCGTAAGACCATCGTCACTGCCAAGCGGGAGTATAAGGACAGAGTGGAAGATAAATTCAAGAAACACGATGCGAGGGGTATGTGGCAGGGGCTGCAGAATATAACGAACTTCAGAGGGAGAACCAGTTGTGTAGAGAACTCCTCTACCTCCCTCCCAGGAGAGCTAAATACATTTTTTGCTCGGTTCGACGTAAACGGCAGCCCGCCGAAGCCAGCACCGACTGGGGAGACCAGCCAGCTGCGCATCTCGGAGGCGGATGTGCGCCGCACCTTTAAGCGGCTGAACATCCGTAAGGCGGCAGGCCCCGACGACATCCCGGGCCGCGTCCTCAGAGCATGCGCAGACCAGTTGGCAGGAGTCTTTGCAGACATCTTCAACCTCTCCCTGTCCCAGGCTGTTGTCCCCGCGGTCTTCAAGATATCCACCATCGTGCCTGTCCCTAAACAAACCAAGGTAACATGCCTGAATGACTACAGACCTGTGGCCCTCACCTCGATCGTTAGCAAATGCTTCGAGAGGTTGGTCAAGGACTTTATTTGCTCCGTGTTACCTACCACGCTGGACCCATGGCAATTTGCATATCGTCAAAATAGATCCACGGACGACGCAATTGCCATGGCCCTCCACACTGCCCTTTCCCACTTGGAGGGGAAGAACTGTTATGTGCGAATGCTGTTTGTGGACTACAGCTCAGCATTCAACACAATAGTTCCTGCCAAGCTCGACACCAAGCTGAGAGGTCTAGGCGTACCCCCATCCATGTGCAGCTGGATACTGAACCTCCTGTCGGACCGCCGCCAGGTGGTGAGGATGGGCAGCACCACATCAGAGCCACTGACCCTCAACACGGGAGCCCCCCAGGGATGCGTGCTGAGCCCTCTCCTCTACTCCCTCTACACCCACGACTGCATGGCTATGCACAGCTCCAACGTCATCGTCAAGTTTGCTGACGACACGACAGTGATGGGCCTGATCGCCGGCGACGACGAGACAGCCTACAGGGAGGAGGTCGGATCGCTGGAGCAGTGGTGCCAGGAGAACAGCCTCGCCCTCAACGTCAAGAAGACCAAGGAGCTGATCGTGGACTTCAGGAGGCAGAGGGGAGAGCACAGCCCTATCTCCATCGACGGCGTTGCAGTAGAGAGGGTCAGCAGCTTCAAGTTCCTCGGCGTGCACATCTCCGAGGACCTCACATGGTCCACGCACACCACACACGTGGTGAAAAAGGCCCAACAACGCCTGTATTTTCTCAGGCGTCTGAAGAAATTCAGCATGGGCCCCCGCATCCTGAGAACATTCTACAACGGCACCATCGAGAGTGTTCTGACAGGGTGTATCACCGCCTGGTACGGGAACTGCACGGCACTCGAGCGCAGAGCGCTTCAAAGGGTGGTGCGGACGGCCCAGTATATCGTTGGAGGTGAGCTCCCCTCCCTCCTGGACATTTACAACCAGCGGTGCGTGGCCAAGGCCAAAAGAATTATAAAAGACATTGCCCACCCCAGCCACGAACTTTACTCACTATTACCGTCAGGCAGGCGATACCGCAGTATCAAGTGTCGTACAAATAGGCTTAGAGATAGCTTCCACAGTCAGGCCATCAGGCTGCTGAACAAGGGCGTATAACATATAACAATGTATATTTTATTACATTGATTTATATATATATATTGCTCTTTTCTGTGCTGATTTTTGCATTTTATAAATTGCATTTTTTATTTTTATTTTATATTCCTTATTCTATTTTTTATCTATTTTTATCTATTTTTATTTTATCTTATTCTATAACTGCTGTCTGTCGTCGGGTATTGCACACAAGAATTTCACATCACTGCTTTATACTAAACTGTAAACTGTGAAGTGACAATAAACTTGACTTGACTTGACTTGACTAGGTCCTAGAGTTATGATTGACGGAAATTTTTTACTTATATCAAAAACAACAAAAAAGTTTCACTATCTTTTTCAATGGGGTTTTCAATTTGGTTAAGTGGTTCTTTAGAAAATATTTTTTGAAGTTGGCACTGTACAGAAAAATTAACCAGACGGACCTGATGGGAAGAATTTATACAAATATACAGCTTGTGGAAAAAAGGCCTTTATACCAAGTTTTTGACATTTCCGTTAATGGGTGCGGCACGGCTGAGTGTTTAACTTTGCGCCTAATGGGGCGAATTGGTACCAAACTTTTTGACATTAAAAGAGAGCAGAACAATGAACAAGCACACACCTAATTTATAATTAGCTTTTTTAACAAATGGATAGTAGGCAGTTTTAAGATCAATTGTTGCTCTTACACATGGTGGGTGCTTGCAGGGTATCAGGAACACATGATATAGTTATATAAATTTTTTTTGCTGAAAAGAGTTGTTTGAGTATAGTGCTGTATCGTATAAAGTATAGTAAATTGCATAGTATATAGTCTTGTTTATAGCATAGTAGTGGTTATGTAGAGTATTGTAGGAAATTCATACTGCGGGAGGGAATGGGGAGTAAGCATTCCATTGAACTTGTGCAAATGGCTGAATGAAACAATGGCTTGAATCTTAAATAAAAGACAACAGCGGCAAGCAAACAAATAACATACAGTACAACACACCAACAAATGAAGTAAACTGGTTGATATATATAAATATATATTGCAGTGATATGGAATGCAGGTAAACATTCTGAGGGCCACTGGTACACTGGTGGAGAATTGCAACTAAAACTCGAGGCAACACACACACACACACACACACACACACACACACACACACACACACACACACACACACACACACACACACACACACACACACACACACACACACACACACACACACACACACACACACAAACAGGGGCATCGGCCCTATGGTGAGATTAAAGCCCTTAATGGCATTCCTTGTACCATTCTGTTAAAATGGTTGCTATTAAGATTAAATAGGCTCTGAGTAGCATCAACCTGACAATAGACTATTATGCAGTACATGCATTTTGTACCCTGCCTCCACTAGGGGGCAGCATCAACCCGCATTTACATTTCCCCCACACCTGCAGCGCATGATAATTAACCGGCCTATTTAAATCTACCCCCGCACACTCATACCAGTGTTGTCCAGATGACACAGACTCTCCAGCGTACCCTGATTCCCGTTCCTGTCCCTGCATGGTTCCTGATCTGCTGCCTGTCCCCGTCTACGCCTCTGCCTGTCCCTGCCGGTTCGTCTGCCCTGCCTGGTTCCTGATCTGCTGCCTGTCCCCGTCTACGCCTCTGCCTGTCCCTGTCGGTTCGTCTGCCCTGCCTGGTTCCTGATCTGCTGCCTGTCCCCGTCTACGCCTCTGCCTGTCCCTGTCGGTTCGTCTGCCCTGCCTGGTTCCTGATCTGCTGCCTGTCCCCGTCTACGCCTCTGCCTGTCCCTGTCGGTTCATCTGCCCTGCCTGGTTCCCGATCTACCGCCTGTCCCTGACTATGCCTCTGCCTGTTCCCTGCCTGGTTCCCGATCCACCGCCTGTCCCTGACTATGCATCTGCCTGTCCCTGCCTGGTTCGTCTACCCAGCCCCGGTTCTGATCCCCTGTCTGTCCCTGACAACGTCTCTGCCTGTCCCTTGTCTGTGTGACATTTATCGCAATAAATACCACTATCTGCCTTTGGTGTCCGTGTGCAGCATTTGGGTCCAAACCTAACCCGTGACAGAACAATCTGGCTCGAAATGGACCCAGTGCACACCACGTCACCACTGGCCCATCGCAAGTGGATTGAGGAAACCCTCCAACAGAGCGGTGCACAGCTGGCCATCCCGGTTCAGTCGGTCTTGGCTAGTGGGCAGGCACTAGAGGCCATGGTCGCTCAGCGATACCCAGCGTCTCCTCCCGCTTCACCACCGCCTGTTCCAGTGGGATATGCACCGGAGCCCCAGCCTTGCACCTTTCCCTCTGAGGGGGCTAAGATACGACAGACGCCGACCTGCTCGTCCTTCCTGGCGCCTTACGTCGCTCTGTCCCCGTACAGCGTCGCTCCTCCCCCGTCTGACAGCGTCACTCTTCCCCGTCTGACAGCGTCGCTCTTCCCCCATCTGACAGAGTCGCTCTTCCCCCGTCTGACTGCGTCGCCCTTTCCCCGTCTGACAGCTTTGCTCTCTCCCCGTCTGACAGCACCGCGCTGCCCATCACTGCCCTGCCCTGTTCCGACGATGCCGCGCTGCTCAACACTGCGCTGCTCAACAATGTGCTGCTCAACGCCGCGCTGCTCTACGCCGCGCTGCCCTGATCTGACGCCGCCGCGCTGCCCCGGTTCATTGATGGCGGCCCGGTGTGCACTGTTCGCCACCTACTTCGTTCCCGTCGCCGTGGGAGACTCTTTCCCTCCTTTAATCGGAGTCCTCCTATGGGGACAGGGAGGGCTCATCCTCGGAGGAGGGCGGGACTCTCCAGGAAACGGCGGAGGGGATGGCTGTTGCGAGGGGGACGTTTGTTTTTGTTTTTTTGTTGTTTTGGGGACGTCAGGAGCCGTCCCTTGAGATGGTCCCTTGAGAGGTCCAGAGCAGACCTCAGAATGGACCTCCACCGCCACCCAGAGTCATCGATGGCGGCCCGGCTTACTCCGTCCGCCGCGTACTGCGTTCTCGGCGTCGTGGGAGGGGTCTCCAGTACCTGGTCGATTGGAGGGGGTACGGCCCGGAGGAGAGATTGTGCGTTCCGGCCCGGCATATTTTGGACAAGGACCTCATCAGGCAGTTCCATCAACGCCACCCCGACCAGTCACCCAGGTCAACCACTTCGGCAGCCGGCGCCACCACGGAGATTCCTTTCCTCGGGGTGTCAGACTCCTCTGAGGAGGACGGGGAGGGACCTTCCTCGGAGGTGAGCAAGAACCCTCAGGAAGCGGAGGAGGAGGAGGAGGTGGACATGGACGTCTCTGACGAGTACCCCGGTTCTGATCCCCTGCCTATCCCCAAAAACATCTCTGCCTGTCCCTGTCTGTGTGATATTTATGGCAATAAATACCACTATCTGCCTTTGGTGTCCTTGTGCAGCATTTGGGTCCAAACCTAACCCGTGACAGGTATCGCCTGCCTGTCGGTAAAAGTGAGTACAGTTCGTGGCTGGGGTGGGCATTCTCTTTTATGATGTGTTTGGCCTTGGCCACGCACCACTTGATATATATATCCAGGAGGGAGGGAAGTTCACCTCCAACAATATAATGGACCGTCCGCACCACCCTTTGAAGCGCTCTGCGCTCGGATGCGGTACAGTTCAAGTCAAGTCAAGTCAAGTTTATTGTCACTTCACAGTTTACACAAGTATAAAGCAGTGATGTGAAAATCTTGGGTGCAATACCCGACGACAGACAGCAGTTATAAAATAAGATAAAAATAGATAAAAATAGAATAAAGTTAAAAATTAAAATAAAAAATAAAAAATTAAAATGCAATTTATAAAATGCAAAATATCAGCACAGAAAAGAGCAATATGTATATATAAATCAATGTAATAAAATATACATTGTTATATGCTATACACCCTTGTTCAGCAGCCTGATGGCCTGACTGTGGAAGCTATCTCTAAGCCTATTTGTACGGCACTTGATACTGCGGTATCGCCTGCCTGACGGTAACAGTGAGTACAGTTCGTGGCTGGGGTGGGCAATGTCTTTTAGGATTCGTTTGGCCTTGGCCACGCACCGCTGATTGTAAATATCCAGGAGGGAGGGGAGCTCGCCTCCAACGATATACTGGGCCGTCCGCACAACCCTTTGAAGCGCTCTGCGCTCGAGTGCAGTGCAGTTCCCGTACCAGGCGGTGATACACCCTGTAAGAACACTCTCGATGGTGCCGTTATAGAATGTTCTCAGGATGCGGGGGCCCATGCTGAATTTCTTCAGACGCCTGAGGAAATACAGGCGTTGTTGGGCCCTTTTCACCACGTGTGTGGTGTGCGTGGACCATGTGAGGTCCTCGGAGATGTGCACGCCGAGGAACTTGAAGCTGCTGACCCTCTCTACTGCAACGCCGTCGATGGAGATAGGGCTGTGCTCTCCCCTCTGCCTCCTGAAGTCCACGATCAGCTCCTTGGTCTTCTTGACATTGAGGGCGAGGCTGTTCTCCTGGCACCACTGCTCCAGCGATCCAACCTCCTCCCTGTAGGCTGTGTCGTTGTCGCCGGCGATCAGGCCCATCACCCATCACTGTTGTCAGCAAACTTGATGATGACGTTGGAGCTGTGCATAGCCATGCAGTCGTGGGTGTAGAGGGAGAAGAGGAGAGGGCTCAGCACGCATCCCTGGGGGGCTCCCGTGTTGAGGGTCAGTGGCTCTGATGTGGTGCTGCCCATCCTCACCACCTGGCGGCGGTCCGACAGGAGGTCCAGGGAGGTAGAGGAGTTCTCTACACAACTGGTTCTCCCTCTGAAGTTCGTTATCGTCTGCAGCCCCTGCCACATACCCCTCGCATCGTGGTTCTTGAATTTATCTTCCACTCTGTCCTTATACTCCCGCTTGGCAGTGACGATGGTCTTACGGAGGTCGTAACGGGCTCTCGTATATTCCTCCGTATTCCCGGAGCCAAAGGCAGCGTTACGCGCATGTAGGGCAGCGCGAACATCGCCGTTAATCCACGGTTTCTGGTTGGGATATATCCGAACCGACTTGGTCGGAACAACGTCATCTATGCAGTTCTTGATGAACCCGGTGACCGATGACGCGTACTCGTTGATGTTATTGTCCGAGGCAACGCGGAACATGTGCCAGTCAGCGTGATCAAAACAATCCTGCAGCATAGAGTCTGATTGGTCCGACCAGCATTGGACCTCCCTCACAGCGATCGGTTGCTGCTTCAGTCTCGAGCGGTGGTCTGATTTGCCGAACGGTGGGCGGAGGAGGGCCTTGTAGCCATCACGGAAGGGAGTGTAGCAGAAGTCGAGGATCCGCTCGCCCCGTGTGTTGCTCATTATGTGTTGGTAGAACTTCGGGAGAACCTTCTTCAGGTTCGCCTTGTTGAAGTCCCCCGCCACGATGAGAGCAGCCTCGGGGTGTGCCGACTCCTGTTCGCTGATAGCCCCATACAGTTCCTTCAGCGCTGTGTCCGTGTTGGCTTGTGGGGGAATGTAAAGTTCCCGTACCAGGCCGTTCCAGGCGGTGATACACCCTGTAAGAATTGAAACTCGATTGTGCCGGTGTAGAATGTTCTCAGGATGCGGGGGCCCATGCTGAATTTCCTCAGATGCCTGAGGAAATACAGGCGTTGTTGGGCCCTTTTCACCACGTGTGTGGTGTGCGTGGACCATGTGAGGCCGCCGAGGAACTTGAAGCTGCTGACCCTCTCTACTGCAACACCGTTGATGGAGATAGGGGGCGTGCTCTCCTCTCTGCTTCCTGTAGTCCACGATCAGCTCCTTGCTCTTCTTGACGTTGAGGGCAAGGCTCTTCTCCTGGCACCACTGATCCAGTGATCCAACCTCCTCCCTGTAGGCTGTCTTGTCGTCGCCGGCAATCAGGCTCATCACTGTCGTCTCATCAGCAAGCTTGATGATGACGTTGGAGCTGTGCATAGCCATGCAGTCGTGGGTGTAGAGGGAGAAGAGGAGAGGGCTCAGCACGCATCCCTGGGGGGCTCCCGTGTTGAGGGTCAGTAGACTTATTGGCATATAAGGCTGACATCTGAAATTATTAAATAATTAATTAACTATTAAAGAGGCCTTTCGAAGCTGAAAAAGTTCATCCTCTCAGCACAGTTTCTAGCCTGCTTGCCTGCTGCTTGTCTCAGACAGAGTTCCACAGTTCATTCCATTGGCTGGGCACACAGGCATGGAGACACCGTCATCTGTTTCCCCATCCATCCACAGCCACCGGTCAGCCAGCCAACGTAGACCAATCCACGCCTCATGTGTCTTGGCCTCATGGACGATGCTCGGAGCATGAGCATATTCGTCTTCGGAGTGCAAACTAAGGATATCTAAAGCTGGTTTGTCATTGAAATTATGCAAGGAAATATTCATAGCCCTGCAGTGTTCAATAGCTTCCCCCCATGTTTTGTTCTCCTTCACTAAAACCAGGTTGTCCTTCTGACAAACATAGGCATCTTGGCACGAACACTCAAAATTTGGAATTTCCACGTAACTGTGACCAAAAAAGCCACATTTCTAATAATCTAGTAATCTAGATAAAAAACGCGATTCCTCGCGCATCTGGAACTTCGTGGACTTTCTGGAACAATCAGGGCCGAGCCAGTGATCGACCCGAATGCCGATGGCGCCGACTTATTGAGAGAAGCCGACACCGGGAAGAATAGACAGGCATATGCGGAATTAGTGCAAGTTTTAGATGATAAAAGTTTGTCACTAATTATGAGAGAAGCAGTCGCGGATGGACGTAAGGCATTTAAAATATTACGGGAGCATTATGCAGGCAAGAAAAGCCACGTGTGGTCAGCTTATACTGCGAGCTCTCAGCCCTCCACATGCAGAGCAACGAGACTGTCACAGAATATATTGTTCGTGCTGAGACAATATTCTCTTCATTGTCGAGGGCAGACGAGAACATTAGTGACGGTTTGCAAGTTGGAATGGTAGTGAAAGGCTTGCCGGACTCATTTAAACCGTTTGTGGTCAATATTACTCAGACGAACGAGGCCCTAACGTTCAGTGACTTTAAAGCAAAGCTAAGGAGTTTTGAGGACACTGAAAGATATAAGCCGAGTGATTTGACCGAAGACAACGTGATGAGAGCCGCGGGGACAGCCAGCTACACGCCACGAGGGCGAGGCAGAGAGCGGAATGCAGATGCGGCCAGCATTGAATGCTACAGATGCCGAAAGATGAGACACATTGCAAGGACGTGTTGTGGTGGAAATCTACGTGAATAAGAAGGCAAATTATCAATCAATAAGAACTGTCACACATGAACTCAATTAAGTTTGAAGATTTATCAAGCAAGCAGAACACAATGAACAAATACAAGTAGACAAGTGGCCAAACAGACAAATTGACAGACAGTCAGACAACAGACAGACAACAGACAGACAAAGCTTTGTCGGGAGCCCCGAATCCTATGAGGTGAGGATAGGGAAGTCCACCGTAATGCTGGCAACACTCAGTATTTATTCCTTCTTAGGACTGCCCCTAAGACACTGTCTTTCACTCCAATGATGCAAGTCTTGACCACCTGGCTCCACCACCCCCATCTCCAGCACGGGAACAGAGGAACTCTCGTGCAGGCAGAGGAAGCCAGAGGTGTTGAACCAGGAGCGGCCAAGCCTTTGATCCAGCTCAATAGTTGTATGCCAACCCCCCTTCAACAGCTGTAGGCTGCAATAGCCACTGTCCCCCGCTGTGAGATAAACATTATAGTTGGTCAAGCAGGATAAGGATAAGGATAAGGACCAGACCCCTCAGGACAATAGGACAAAAGGGTGATAGGGAGAATTACATGGGGGGGTCACAAGGTCAAATTAACAGAGAGTGATAGAAGGGACAACATATGATTTTTCCATTACAGTGTCCGAACATGCCTGACGAAAGGAGACGAGACCGCAGGAGTGACGAGCCGCGCTGAGGAAAAAAGCGGGACTCCATGGCGGCTGTGACAGGGGAGGAGCAGCAACCAGGAGCCGTTGACCAGCATGGGCGCTGGGGCTCGACCCGAGCGGAGTGCCCGGGACCAGAGGCGGGAGCCGGACACCGAGACGGACTTCGGGGCACGCGCCGAGGAGCAACAGAAGAAGACGACAAAGACTGTGAAAATAACAGGTTGTATTTTTTTAAGATGAGTGATAACAGTAGTCCGACGAAAAGGACAGTTAACACTAAAGGCTTAATGGTCGACTGTGGTGCGACATCGCACATGATAAGTGACTTTAAGAAGTTTAAGACTATCGATAAAAACTTTAAGCCTAAGAACCACGTGATTGAACTAGCCGACGGTACCAAGACTACCGGAGTTGCCAAGGCCAGAGGGGAAGTGGAGATTTTCCTGGTCGACAGCAAGGGACACAAGGTGACAGCGCTACTGAAGAACGCCCTGTATATACCTACTAGTGATGTGTCGGTCGCGAACGAGCCGGCTCAAAGAGTCGGCTCATTGAAGTGAACGACGGGAGCCGGCTCGCACCCGCGAACAAGCCGGTTTTTTTTTTTACGGGTGCTCCGCGTACATGCGCGTTTATACTGAAATAGAGCCCTGCCGTTTTGTTAGGGCTTTTTGTTTAAATAAAAATGTCAAATATACAAAAATACAGTAGCTGTCCTTTTTTTAAAATGTAAATTATTTTTTTAAAGTCTATGCTTAACAGTGGCGGCTGGCCCATTGGGAGCGATGGGGCGCCGCCCCCCCTAAACCACACGCACAAACATTATTATTAATAATAAAAATAATAAAAATAATAAAAAATATATATATATAAATTGTCAATATGTATGTGTTTAAAATATGGAATGCACCCAGAAATATGTGTAAAATATGATTTTAAAATAACTTGCGCAACATAATATGCTTTTCCTAGTACACATATGCCTAGTACACTGTATGACGATGATGAAGTGATGGACAGAAGGGCGACATTTCAATCCAAAAAGTAATTGTATATAATGTAATTAACAATATGTAATTGTAAATAATAAAAATGGTATAGCCCCCCCTGGTGAAAAATGCACCAGCCGCCACTGATGCTTAAGTTGTTCTAGGTGTTGCTATCTGCTGTGTGTAGCGTGGTTCTACAAGCAAGTCAGTGCATTCATTGGGTGGTATCAGAGGTACAAGGGTCTGTAAATGCAATGAAAACAATTGGCCACAGCTAATCATTTATATTAAATTTTAAATTTTTACTTTTGAATACAGTACTTCAGTACAAAGGATGTATTGAATAATTTAAGTGATATATGTGTACACATAAATAATTAAACTAAATTTAATTTAACTAAATTTGATTTAATTATAGGTATATGTGGTAAAATAGAAGAGCCGGAATTCCCATCACTAGTGTGGTGTTAAAAAAAATTGTTTTCCAGTTGGTAAGTGGCTGCACATGACCAAACGTGTCGCTCCCGGTAAGATGGGCGGACATAAAGCAGCCTCACCTTTCGTAAGCATAATACAATCTGCTGCTCTATTTGCCAAAGTTGTTTGCTCAAACCTTACAATAAACCGGATTACTCTTAAAACATCTTAACAACTTAACAACTTAACAACATCCAACATTTGAGACGATGCAGAAGAATGGTGAATTAGGTATTCGGCTGTTTTGTCAAGTAAGATCTTAAGAATGTCCTAGGTTATTTTAAGTGTATCGTCGTCTTCGGCTACCCTAAACTAAAAAACATTCCATCAAGTAATCTTCTCTGCCAAAACAGGTTTATTAGAAGGATTTGTTAGGCAAATGAATATGCAAAATAATTGAAAATGAGCTCCCGGTAAGATGGGTGGACATAAAGCAGCCTCACCTTTCGTAAGCATAATACAATCTGCTGCTCTATTTGCCAAAGTTGTTTGCTCAACATCCTACAGAACACTGAACTTGAAGCACACCCATTAGGAAGAACTGTACAGAAACCTCCACAATACAGAACACACGTCAGGAACACTCACACTTGCAGAAAAATACAAATAACATTAAAGTAAAATAAAATACAATTTGAGACGATGCAGACGTGTTTTGTCAAGTAAGATCTTAAGAATGTCCTAGGTTCTTTTAAGTGTATCGTCGTCTTCGGCTACCCTAAACTAAAATGAAAAACATTCCATCAAGTAATCTTCTATGCCAAAACAGGTTTACCGGGTGTGGTGTTTTAACATATTTTTTTTCCAGTTGGTACGCGGCTGCACATGAACAAACGTGTCGCTCCCGGTGTTGTAGTGATGGGTCGGTCGCGAACGATGCTGTGCATCACGTGAGGATAGATAAGGAGGGAGGGCCGGCGCGTGCTCAGTGCTGATTGCTGAACAGAGGGAGGAGAACACACGGGGAAGTGTCAGTTTGCGTCGCTATCACTGTAAACCCGAATAAGTTAGCAGAACTCAAAAAAATTGAGGCAATCAATTGCCTCAATTTTTTTGAGTTGATCAACTCAAAAATCTCAAGTTCTCAGAACTCAAAAGTTTTGATTAGGTGCTACTTAACTAATTTAAGTTACTATGACTTAAAGTTGTCAGTTTTCAGAACTCAAAAGTTTTGATTAGGTGCTACTTGACTAATTTAAGTTACTATGACTTAAAGTTGCCAGTTTTCAAACTTAAAATCTAATGTTTTCAGAACTCAAAAGTTTTGATTAGGTGCTACTTGATTATTTTCAGTTACTACGACTTAAAGTTTTCAGTTTTCTATCCGTGGGAATAAGTTAACAGAACTTAAAAAAACAAGTACACAACCACATTATTTGATGATATTTGATATGAGAGCTTCATGTTGCAAATTCTGCATTCTGCCTTTGTGTTTGCACAATTGTTAAAATGCAGCCAAATGCTGCTTCTTTTCCTATACTCCACCTGTTGCTGCTGCAGCTACAGGATCTACCCCCCATGCGTCAGGTACCCAAACACCAACAGCTACACAGCTAGAAGAACAGGTTACAGTTTGATAGTTGACGGTGGTAAGTTCATTAGAGACTGTTTTATACTGCTGTTTTGCACATTACAATACATTTATTTTTATTATGTTTTTTTATGATAGAGACTGTTATTTGCTGCTGTTTTTAGCATTGCAATATATTTATTTTTATTATGTTTTTTTATGATAGAGACTGTTATTTGCTGCTGTTTTGAGCATTGCAATATATTTATTTTCATTATGTTATTTATTTATGATTATTTATATTTTTTAAGATTTTATGTCAGCTGTTGCTGTCTTTTGTTCTATAGTTTATACTGAAATAGAGCCCTGCTGTTTTGTTAGGGCTTTTTGTTTAAATAAAAATGTCAAATATACAAAAATACAATAGCTGTCCCTTTTTAAAATGTCTATGCTTAAGTTGTTCTAGGTGTTGCTATCTGCTTTGTGCAGCGTGGTTCTACAAGCAAGTCAGTGCATTCATTGGGTGGTATCAGAGGTACAAGGGTCTGTAAATGCAATGAAAACAATTGGCCACAGCTAATCATTTATATTAAAATTTTAATTTTTACTTTTGAATGCTTCAGTACAAAGGATGTATTGAATAATTTAAGTGATATATGTGTACACGTATAAATAATTAGTCAAAATAGGGCTAAATTTGATTGAATTAT
This sequence comes from Muraenolepis orangiensis, assembly GCA_027704905.1. NCBI lineage: Eukaryota > Metazoa > Chordata > Actinopteri > Gadiformes > Muraenolepididae > Muraenolepis > Muraenolepis orangiensis. The sequence goes on from CM051001.1 coordinate 16,200,833, forward strand.
AAAAGGTATATGTGGTAAAATAGAAGAGCCGTTTGGGAGCCGAAAGAGCCGGCTCTTCTTGGTGAGCCGAGACAAATGAGCCGGCTCACTCAAAAGAGCCGGATTTCCCATCACTATTAGTGATGTGTCGGTCGCGAACGAGCCGGCTCAAAGAGTCGGCTCATTGAAGTGAACGACGGGAGCCGGCTCGCACCCGCGAACGAGCCGGTTTTTTTTTTTACGGGTGCTCCGCGTACATGCGCGTTTATACTGAAATAGAGCCCTGCCGTTTTGTTAGGGCTTTTTGTTTAAATAAAAATGTCAAATATACAAAAATACAGTAGCTGTCCTTTTTTTAAAAATGTAAATTATTTTTTTAATGTCTATGCTTAACAGTGGCGGCTGGCCCATTGGGAGCGATGGGGCGCCGCCCCCCCTAAACCACACGCACAAACATTATTATTAATAATAAAAATAATAAAAATAATAAAAATAATATATATATAAATTGTCAATATGTATGTGTTTAAAATATGGAATGCACCCAGAAATATGTGTAAAATATGATTTTAAAATAACTTGCGCAACATAATATGCTTTTCCTAGTACACATATGCCTAGTACACTGTATGACGATGCTGGGATCCCGGAAGACAATGCTATGAAGCTAGCCACGCTAGGCAGAGTGAACATTGCTACGCAGATGGACGACGGCCACAGGATTGCCGTGAGGAAGCGCAATGAGGAGGTGGACAAAAACACATCCTGTCTAAAAGAATAGACTGTGTGAAGTTCTGTGGTGCCTTTGAGCTGGCCTTGCGTGGCCATGATGAAGTGATGGACAGAAGGGCGACATTTCAATCCAAAAAGTAATTGTATATAATGTAATTAACAATATGTAATTGTAAATAACAAAAATGGTATAGCCCCCCCTGGTGAAAAATGCACCAGCCGCCACTGATGCTTAAGTTGTTCTAGGTGTTGCTATCTGTGTGTAGCGTGGTTCTACAAGCAAGTCAGTGCATTCATTGGATGGTATCAGAGGTACAAGGGTCTGTAAATGCAATGAAAACAATTGGCCACAGCTAATCATTTATATTACATTTTTAATTTTTACTTTTGAATACAGTACTTCAGTACAAAGGATGTATTGAATAATTTAAGTGATATATGTGTACACATAAATAATTAAACTAAATTTAATTTAACTAAATTTGATTTAATTATAGGTATATGTGGTAAAATAGAAGAGCCGGAATTCCCATCACTAGTGTGGTGTTTAAAAAAAAATTGTTTTCCAGTTGGTAAGTGGCTGCACATGACCAAACGTGTCGCTCGCGGTAAGATGGGCGGACATAAAGCAGCCTCACCTTTCGTAAGCATAATACAATCTGCTGCTCTATTTGCCAAAGTTGTTTGCTCAACATCCTACAGAACACTGAACTTGAAGCACACCCATTAGGAAGAACTGTACAGAAACCTCCACAATACAGAACACACGTCAGGAACACTCACACTTGCAGAAAAATACAAATAACATTATTAAAGTAAAATAAAATACAATTTGAGACGATGCAGACGTGTTTTGTCAAGTAAGATCTTAAGAATGTCCTAGGTTATTTTAAGTGTATCGTCGTCTTCGGCTACCCTAAACTAAAATGAAAAACATTCCATCAAGTAATCTTCTATGCCAAAACAGGTTTACCGGGTGTGGTGTTTTACCATTTTTTTTTTCCAGTTGGTACGCGGCTGCACATGAACAAACGTGTCGCTCCCGGTGTTGTAGTGATGGGTCGGTCGCGAACGATGCTGTGCATCACGTGAGGATAGATAAGGAGGGAGGGCCGGCGCGTGCTCAGTGCTGATTGCTGAACAGAGGGAGGAGAACACACGGGGAAGTGTCAGTTTGCGTCGCCGTACTGGCAGAAGCAGGCAGTCTGCCTTTTTCTTCCAACTGAACTGTTGATGCACAGTTATCAAGTGCCTGTGGAGTGGTTTGTGGACCCTGCTCTATATGAGAGCTTCATGTTGCAAAATCTGCATTCTGGCCTTTGTGTTTGCACAATTGTTAAAATGCAGCCAAATGCTGCTTCTTTTCCTATACTCCACCTGTTGCTGCTGCAGCTACAGGGTCTACCCCCCATGCGTCAGGTACCCAAACACCAACAGCTACACAGCTAGAAGAACAGGTTACAGTTTGATAGTTGACGGTGGTAAGTTCATTAGAGACTGTTTTATACTGCTGTTTTGCACATTGCAATACATTCATTTTTATTATGTTTTTTTATGATAGAGACTGTTATTTGCTGCTGTTTTGAGCATTGCAATATATTTATTTTCATTATGTTATTTATTTATGATTATTTATATTTTTTAAGATTTTATGTCAGCTGTTGCTGTCTTTTGTTCTATAGTTTATACTGAAATAGAGCCCTGCTGTTTTGTTAGGGCTTTTTGTTTAAATAAAAATGTCAAATATACAAAAATACAATAGCTGTCCCTTTTTAAAATGTCTATGCTTAAGTTGTTCTAGGTGTTGCTATCTGCTTTGTGCAGCGTGGTTCTACAAGCAAGTCAGTGCATTGATTGGGTGGTATCAGAGGTACAAGGGTCTGTAAATGCAATGAAAACAATTGGCCACAGCTAATCATTGATATTAAAATTTTAATTTTTACTTTTGAATACTTCAGTACAAAGGATGTATTGAATAATTTAAGTGATATATGTGTACACGTATAAATAATTAGTCAAAATAGGGCTAAATTTGATTGAATTATAAAAGGTATATGTGGTAAAATAGAAGAGCCGTTTGGGAGCCGAAAGAGCCGGCTCTTCTTGGTGAGCCGAGACAAATGAGCCGGCTCACTCAAAAGAGCCGGATTTCCCATCACTATTGTGTACGTCGGGGGCGGAGCCACCAACCATGTCCCGCCCAGACCAGAGACTATTTATTTGAATTTTTGGCTGCCAAGCTTTCACATTTCCAGAACACTGCAACCAGTACAGGTAATTGCTTGCTACTCCATTGAATACATTTAAAAAACCAACAAAACTAGTTATAATAACCAACTTTTCATTTTCAGCACCGGCTTTAGCCAAGAAAGCAATAGGATAACTTTGTTATTAACTAAAAGGTATGTAAGCCTCTCTAATTTGGCTGTTATACATTTGTGTTTTTATACTGCATTTAGGATTTTGTTCAAGGATGGAAAAATAGAATGCTGTATAATCATCTATATAATAACTACTAATATGATTATGACTTATTCATCTGTTAATTGTTATTCATGATCACCAATCTGTCCTTAAGCTCCCACAACAGAAGGATGAAGAGCCACCGTGTTTACCTGCTGCTGATGATAGTCTTCTTCACCACAGCGCTCTCTCAAGTTCCAAACGACAGATACAGGAAGTTCATAAACCAACATGTCAACGGCAACATGCGCGTTAATCAGTGTGACAGTGAAATAAACGGAAAAAAAATCTCAAAATCTCAGAGACCGGCACCAATCACTGTAAAGAGACCAACACCTTCATCCGTTCCACTCTCAACCCAATCAAGGCCGTCTGTGGAAAAGGTGGAGAGCCTTACGGTGAATTGAGAAAAAGTACCACACCCTTTGATATTGTTGTGTGCAGGCTTAAAAACGGGGGTGATCCCAACAACCCAACCAGACTGCCACATTGCCAGTACAAGGGCCAATCCCGCACCAGATATATCGCCATTAGTTGTGAGGGAGACTTTCCAGTACATTACGGGGGGACATTGTATACTTTGACTAAACATTTGTAACACATGTGAGTGCCAAATAAAACAAAGACCAAACTGTTTCAATATTTGCATTATTTTATTGTCAAAATTCATGTTTTGGACACTGAATGGCTACAGTTTATTAAGCTTTAACTTGCCACCAAAGTCACTTTGTCCGAAAGAGATAAAAAGGATCCACAAAAAACGTCCTGAAAGTCAACAGGATTGTTCAAACTGGGTAAACACGACCAAGGGCACATTTCACATCAAATAATAACTAGTCTGCTCTATAAACGAATATAGAGATAATTGCTTTCCTTAATAGTATTGACAAACCTCATATACAGTAGGTCAACACTTAATAGTTGATGCATTTCATATAGGGATAATGAATAATGGTTTGGCAATTATAATAAGTAGGTTCACTATAATAAAAAATGACAACCCCTGAAAGTAACTGTATGATAATGTTTATAATTTAATCAGAAGTATAAATATACACAGTTTCAGTTACATTTTCCCACATTATCACCACACAGTAGTGTTGAACAGATTAGGAAATCACCGTCTATTGCACACTGCCACCATTTGCAACCATTTGCAAATGGTTTGTAGTGGATAATCCATACCTGGCGTTGAATGATTCCTGGCTCAGTTTGAGGAACACAACATTTTCACTTTGAAATCACTGAACATCGGATCAAGAAACGCACTGAAAGTGATAAAAATACAACTCTCTGTGAATTACTTCCCTACAGAACTACTTTAAATGTTTGAGTACCAAAATGAACCCCAGCAACAATGAAGTGGAGATATATGGATGTTTTCTTTGCTGGAGATACAGCCCTCTCATACATCAGTGTACACAGAGTACTGCCTATACTTCCTTTGTCGCTGTTTACTTTAACCACTTGGTTGGAAACAGAGTGAGGTGCTAAGTGGAGAGGCGATGGCTGTGGCTGGCCATGTCTTTGTTTTTGACACGACACAAACTGTTAACCAGAAAGAGACCTGACTATTCTGTTTCAACAGGATGTGTTGCTCATGTTTCTCAGAAACCAACCTTGAAAAGTACATTAATTTCCCATCCCAAACAACCTGAAAGATGAATTTTGTTAATAGAGAAATATGTTAACCATTCTATATTTGCTTATACTAGCTTTTCAAAATGTAAGAAAGGAGGAAGTTAAGAATTTCAATCAGTCCGTTACATAGAAAACAATGCATACATAATAGGGATGTGCATCTCACTGCTGAGGGCGATGCGGTAGGTAAATTGATGCATTGCCAACAATCCCGATAAATTAAGATACATATGAAGTGATAACATTTGATTCAACACAATGTGATTCAATGCAATGTGATGCATAATAATATGATGCGATGCAATTCAATATGGTACAAATTCTATATATATTTGAAAAACAAAGACCAGAGTGTTGATCTACTACTGGAGGGACTCTAAACTTCTTGACTCATCTGTAATAGTCAGAGTATATTTGATCAGGTTGATTCTTACTGTGACTGGAGTGCTGCAATCATTGGTATATTCTAGAGCAGGGGTCGGCAACCTTTTTGAGTGCCATAAGTGCCATTTTTAAATGTTCTTGTTAATCAGTGTGCCATATCAACATTCAAGTTAACATTAAGTTTAATTATGACACCACATCAAGTTTTTTATCGCCAACGGATTTTATTCCATGCATATAGGAAACCTACATAGCAACATTTTTAATAAAAAAATGTCTCCCATAATCAGAACATTGAAATGATATATGAGCACTATACAACAATGCTGCTATGCTTCTGAAAATATTCACGTCTAATAAGAAAAAAAAGACCGGGACAAAGAGCTCCATTAGGCAAAGCCATGTGTGCTACAAATAAACAGACCAGTCAACGGATCCCTGGCCCTGCTTTCCTTTGCTGAGCTCCATTGTCTGCGGATCGTACTTTGTCACTTTCAGTTGCACACAAGCTTCGGAGTGGTCAGTTGTCAAACGACTGCGAGGGGCTGAGCACGCTCTTCCTGTGTGAGAAGATCTGCTCACAGAGATATGTTGAGCCAAAGACTGTCAGCAAAGCCAAGGCAATTTTCCTGAGACAGCTGAACTTCTCCGGTAGAGATATCCAGCAGGTGAAGATGCAAGTGCCGTGATCACGTCCTGCTGTGGTTTCCAGCTGTTTCCGCAGCCCCCACAGTGCCAAACTCTTCAGCTCAATCAGCTGCATTATCATGTCCTGTGTATCCAGCCAGTCTATCAGAGATAAATCCAGTTCATGTCCATCAAAGCTGTCGGGTTTGATCAAGAAAGAGAACATGCGTCCATAATTCAGAAATTCCCCGAATCGTGTTGTAAACTCCGACTCCAGCTCACTGATGTATTTGCATATTTCAGCGGTGCTGATGCTGTGCTGCGGGGACAGCTCCCTTAAGTGGCTGAAGTAGCGGAAAGTGGAGGTGGCAACGTCACCTGAAATAATTGCCAGCTTTCCAACAAAAGCCTTCCATGTGTCAAACAAGTTTGCCCTGCGCCTTGCAGTTTGAGATTGAGCTTGTTGAGGTGCCCAGTAATATCCGTGAGAAACATAAGTTTCACGACCCACTTCTCGTCCTCAAGTTCTGGATAGTCTTGGCCTTTTTCAGCCAGGAAGGCCTTTATGGCATCAAAGAAGCCAACAAACCGCTCCAAAGCGTTTCCACAGCTTAGCCACCTAACTGCCAAGTGGAGAGGGAGATATTTGTATGAGCTGTCCATTTCCTCCAGCAGGGACTGGAACTGATGTCAATCCCTCGCTCCTCAAAATGCTCCATAAAAACTTTGGCTATGTCCTCACCTTTTGTTGTTTCAGGCATTGGTTTTAAGCAGCAGAGCTCTTCTCTTACAGTCAAATCACAGTATCTTGCCATGACTGCCAAACTTGGTATGTCATTCACGTCCACGCTCTCATCAAGTGCAACGCTGAATACCGTGGCATCTTTCAAACCAGCTGTCTGCTGCGCACAAATGTTTTCTGCCAGTTCATTCACTGGAATGTCTTTTATTCTTGATTTTATTGTCTCTTTGTTTGGTAAGGAATCAAACAAAACCTCTGAGCCTCCTTAATATATTCACCGTCGGTGAATGGCTTTCCATGTTTCGCGATGCAATGAGCAATGCGATAGCTTGCTTCGGTAGAGGAACGAGGAACGGGGACTTCGGAGGTGAACCCAAATGCACGACTCGATGACACACGTATCAAAATAAAGAGTCTTTACTGATAAATGCAGTAACACAAAAATCCTCAAAAGCAAAAGACCTAATTACAAAAACCTGATGGTGGCATGATGTGGAAACATGTAACAAGTAAGAACTGTAACATGAAACAAGTAGCAAGTCTCAAAACGTGAAACAAGTACCAGTCTAACAAACGGAACAGTATTTAGCAACAAAGTGGTATTTAATGAACTGGCGCCGAACAAAAGAAGGCGCCACCTATTTAAACAAGGTAAGAACAGGTGAAACAATGAGGTCCCAGGCAGCCAATCAGACAGGCAGGAAAACATGAGGGGGAAGATCAAGGTGATGGGCTGCAGCTGCGGGGGAGAACTAACAAGGGGGCATGGCTATCAGGACGAGGGCTGGGGAAACAGTGACAGGAGTGCGGGACGTGATAGGGGGCGTGGCTACCTGGACGAGGGCTGGGGAAACTGACATGAATGTGGGACGTGATAGGGGGCGTGGCTATCCGGGCGAGGGCTGGGGAAACGGTGACAGCTGAGACGCTGTTTCTTACAAGTTGCTGCGTCTGTCTCCGCCGGCGGGGGCAATCGGGCTTAAAATTAAGCATTAAAATCACATCGAACTGAATTATATGCAAATTCACAATAAAGCAAATATCACGTTAACCACGGGTCATTATTCTAGTATATAGTGCCGCGCACATATACTGTTGTGACGTTCCTGATGTGGCACGGAGTGATACATAAGTGTGTGTTGAAGAAGCCCGCATGTAGATAAGGTATTACCATGGTATTACCATGACATTCAACTTTACATGGGGATTGTTTCCGTGTCTCCACCACGGTGTTAAGGGGTCGTGGTCAGTCACGTATTTTTGTGAGATCAGGTTGTCTGTGAAAGAGGTAATTTCGCATGCGGATGAGAAAGCACTTCAACATTTCCCACCAAAAGTTTCTCTTTTGCACACTTATTAACTGATTACCTAAATGCTAGTGTGCCAATGGTTAAGCTGCAGCGTGCCAACTGTGGCACGCGTGCCTAAGGTTGCCGATCCCTGTTCTAGAGTAATGGTCAGTTAGCGTTTAGACTATTTAGACATGTTTAGACTGACAGCTGATTCGGTGGTTGCATAGCAACAAAAAAGCAGTGAAGTTTTATACAAATTGGTGAATCTTACCAGCCCTAATGCATAAGCCATGCATGTCTGTCCATCTCATCAAGTGTGTAACCTATAAAGGTGGGGATACCCTGAAAATATGTGAGAAAAGTATCACATACGGAGAGGATATAGCTACAGTGCTGGTATGTATAGATACAACCATGGCAAGAAATCTAAATGTGAACTCAACAGACGAGTTAGCTCAGTTCGATTCTAGAAGGTTTCCCACTCAACTACCCAAGGTGGCTGCAAGGTGAATAAGGTGGATGTCATATATGTGTGTATATATAGAACACTGCTGATTCGTCTACTTCCGGCGCTGCGATGAGCGGCAGCCAGCAACAGTTGCTCCCCCTCCCCTCTTACTTTTTAGTTATTTATTCTTATATTATTGTTGTTTTTAGTATAGTTTTTCGTTAAGTAGTTGTGCAACCCTCAGCCAACTATGTTTAGGGAAGTTTTTGCCGTGTTTCTCATTCTGGGGACACTGTTACTGAACCGTGTCTCCATCGCGGCTCAACATTACGGCGGAGCCATTGTCTACGCGCGGAGTCAGCTGTTGTCACTACAACAGACCTCGCTGCTACGGGAGAGGCCCGACATCCCGACCTCCCCAGGGAGCTGAGGAGGACGTACAGGGGACGCAAGGCTGGACGTAAACAGCGTGAGAGGAAGCGGAGATATAAACCATATCTCCCTTCCATCACCATGGGGAACGTGAGGTCGCTAGCGAACAAGATGGACGAGCTAGCGGGCCTAGCGGGCCTACCGGGAAAGCAGAGAAGGTTCTTCCGAAGTTCTACCAATACATAACAAGCAACACACGGGGTGAGCAGATCCTCGACCACTGCTACACCCCCTTCCGTGATGGCTACAAGGCCCTCCTCTGCCCATCGTTCGGCAAATCAGACCACCACTCTATCTAGCTGCTCCCCGCCTATAGGCAGAGACTGAAGCAGCAACCAATCGCTGTGAGGGAGGTCCGATGCTGGTCGGACCAATCGGACTCTATGCTGCAGGATTGTTTTGATCGCGCTGACTGGCACATATTCCGCGTTGCCTCGGACAATAACATCAACGAGTACGCGTCGTCGGTCACCGGGTTCATCAAGAAGTGCATAGATGACGTTGTTCCGACCAAGTCGGTTCGGATATATCCCAACCAGAAACCGTGGATTAACGACGATGTTCGCGCTGCCCTACACGCGCTTAACGCCGCCTTTGGCTCCGGGAATACGGAGGAATATACGAGAGCCCGTTACGACCTCCGTAAGACCATCGTCACTGCCAAGTGGGAGTATAAGGACAGAGTGGAAGATAAATTCAAGAGCCACGATGCGAGGGGTATGTGGCAGGGGCTGCAGACGATAACGAACTTCAGAGTGAGAACCAGTTGTGTAGAGAACTCCTCTACCTCCCTCCCAGGAGAGCTAAATACTTTTTTTGCTCTGTTCGACGTAAACGGCAGCCCGCCGAAGCCAGCGCCGCCTGAGGAGTCCAGCCTGCTGAGCATCTCGGAGGCGGATGTACGCCGCACCTTCAAGCGGCTGAACATCCGTAAGGCGGCAGGCCCAGATGATATCCCGGGCCGCGTCCTCAGAGCATGCGCAGACCAGTTGGCAGGAGTCTTTGCAGACATCTTCAACCTCTCCCTGTCCCAGGCTGTTGTCCCCGCGGTCTTCAAGATGTCCACCATCGTGCCTGTCCCTAAACAACCCAAGGTAACATGCCTGAATGACTATAGACATGTAGCCCTCACCTGATTGTCAGCAAATGCTTCGAGAGGTTGGTCAAGGACTTTATTTGCTCTGTGTTACCTGCCACGCTGGCCCCATGGCAATTTGCATATCGTCAAAATAGATCCACGGACGACGCAATTGCCATGGCCCTCCACACCGCCCTTTCCCACCTGGAGGGAAAGAACTGTTATGTGCGAATGCTGTTTGTGGACTACAGCTCAGCGTTCAACACAATAGTTCCTGCCAGCTCGACACCAAGCTTAGAGGTCTAGGCGTGCCCCCATCCATGTGCAGCTGGATACTGGACCTCCTGTCGGACCGCCGCCAGGTGGTGAAGATGGGCAGCACCACATCAGAGCCACTGACCCTCAACACGGGAGCCCCCCAGGGATGCGTGCTGAGCCCTCTCCTCTACTCCCTCTACACCCACGACTGCATGGCTATGCACAGCTCCAACGTCATCGTCAAGTTTGCTGATGACACGACAGTGATGGGCCTGATCGCCGGCGACGACGAGACAGCCTACAGGGAGGAGGTCGGATCGCTGGAGCAGTGGTGCCAGGAGAACAGCCTCGCCCTCAACGTCAAGAAGACCAAGGAGCTGATCGTGGACTTCAGGAAGCAGAGAGGAGAGCACAGCCCTATCTCCATCGACGGTGTTGCAGTAGAGAGGGTCAGCAGCTTCAAGTTCGTCGGCGTGCACATCTCCGAGGACCTCACATGGTCCATGCACACCACACACGTGGTGAAAAGGGCTCAATAACACCTGCTCAGGCGTCTGAGGAAATTCAGCATGGGCCCCCGCATCCTGAGAACATTCTATACCGGCACCATCGAGAGTGTTCTTACAGGGTGTATCACCGCCTGGTACGGGAACTGCACCGCACTCGAGTGCAGAGCGCTTCAAAGGGTGGTGCGGACGGCCCAGTATATGGTTGGAGGTGAGCTCCCCTCCCTCCTGGATATATACAACCAGCGGTGCGTGGCCAAGGCCAAACGCATCATAAAAGACAATGCCCACCCCAGCCACAAACTGTATTCACTTTTACCGTCAGGCAGGCGATACCGCAGTATCAAGTGCCGTACAAATAGACTCAGAGATAGCTTCCACAGTCAGGCCATCAGGCTGCTGAACAAGGGCGTATAGCATATAACAATGTATATTTTATTACATTGATTTATATCATATTGCTCTTTTCTGTGCCGATATATTGCATTTTATAAATTGCATTTTTATTTTTATTTTTTAACTTCTTTTTTCTATTCTGTTTTATTCTATTTTTATCTTATTTTTATAACTGCTGTCTGTCGTCGGATATTGCACATAAGATTTTCACTCACTGCTTTATAATTGTGTAAACTGTGAAGTGACAATAAACTTGACTTGACTTGACTCTCTAGCCGATTTCTCTGTTATACCCTTTTGCAATCTCCCGTGCTTGTTTTGCTTGTTTGTTTATTTTGTTGGATTTTTTGACTTTGATTTCTACCCTGGATATTTTTGAGTTTGTTTTGGACCCCGCAGCACATTATTACAACACCCCCTGTTTGGATTTCCATTTCGCACTCACATAAGTCGCTTTACACATTGTATTATTTCTTCCGTAATTTACACACACATAGTGGATTGTTCACATCTCTTATCAGTTTATTCATTGGAGCAATATCCAATAAAGACGCAGACGG